>CAJTBE010000004.1:0-1200000 GCA_910574555.1 Trichaptum abietinum | reverse complement strand
ACTTTCAACAATACAGAGAGACAACTCAATTACCCAGTGATGATGAAGACAATCAAAGCAATAATGGTTCTGATTATTCTGATCATCCTGATCATGATGTTGATGACCTGAACGTAATGTTTGCTGGCCTTTGCGAATTTGCATGCAATGCAGGTCTAGACGATGAATACATTGCGCTTGAAGATGCTGTGGATGTAATTAGTGCACAGGCACTTTCAGCTAGCAGCTCTGAACATTTATCAGAGCCTAAAAGTCTTAAAGAAGCACTTAAGCGTTCAGATGCAGAAAAGTACTACAACGCGGCATTGGAAGAGATTTCTACCCTAGTGGCAAATGGAACTTGGACACCAGTTCAACTACCTCCAGGCAGAAAAGCAATAGGAAGCCGATGGGTCTTTAAAGTTAAAAGAAAGGCAGATGGGACGATTGACCGCTACAAAGCCCGACTAGTTGCTAAAGGTTTTGCACAAAGACCTGGTTTCGACTTTGAAGAAACCTTTGCTCCTACGGCTAAATGGGCAGCTTTACGTGCTATACTTGCTCTTGGAGCACTAGAAGATCTTGAAATGGAGACAATAGATATTTCTAGTGCCTTCCTTAATGGAGAACTAGAGCATGACGTTTACATGCAGGAGCCTGAAGGTTTTGAGGAGTTAGGTCCAGGATGGGCGCTGAAGCTTATAAAGTCCATCTTATGGTCTTAAGCAAGCAGGCAGGCAATGGCATAAGAAACTCGACTCTGCACTAGTTTCAATGGGATTTAGCAAAATCCGTTGTGATAATGCCATCTGGATCTTTAAAAGAAATAGCACCAGAATTATCCTTCCAGTCTGGGTCGACGACATGACTATTGTTGCCAAGTCCAAGGCAGATACACAATGGGTGAAGGATGAGCTAGGAAAGCACTTCAAGCTTAGGGATTTAGGCCCTATATCCTTTTTACTAGGTGTCGCAGTTGCAAGAGACAGACAACAAAAAAAGGTCACACTTAATCAACGGCAATTTATCCTGGACTTCCTTGCACACTATTTTCCTAATCAAGAAATGCGAGGTGTAGATACACCATTAGATCCTGGAAGAAAGCTTACAATGGATATGTCACCCAAGACCGTTGAGGAGAGACTAGCAATGAAGGATAAGCCATATGCTCAAGTAGTTGGTACCCTGATGTATCTGGCTGTTGCTACTCGACCAGATATAGCCAAAGCGGTGGGAGTACTATCCAGATTCACTGCAGACCCTGGACCTCAGCACTGGAAGGCAGCAGTTCACTTATGTCGATATGTTGCAAGAACACTGGACTACAAGTTAACGTATGCACCCAACCCAGAAGATTCTGAATTATTCAGCTGCTACTCAGACGCAGATCATGGTGGAAACCCAGATAATGGTCGATCTACAAGTGGAATGGTAGTTAAAATGGGAACTGGTGCAATTAGCTGGTCGAGCAAACTACAGTCAATTGTAGCCCTGTCCACAACAGAAGCAGAGTACATATCTGCTGTTTCAGCCGCACAGGAAATTCTTTGGTTAAGGAATCTGTTCCAAGAGATGGGTTATAATCTGCAGCATCCCTCTACGCTCTATGTCGACAATCAGTCAGCTCTTCAAGTAATGAAGAATCCAGAACATCATGGGAGAATGAAACACTTGGATTTGCGATTTTATTGGCTAAGGGATGTAATTGCATCAGGGCAGATTAAAGCAGAATATCTATCAACGGATCTAATGCCTGCAGACATACTCACCAAGTTGCTTGGAAGAGTAAAAGTGAAGGATATGTGTCGCATGCTTGGACTTATGAAATGAGTCACAGTATTGCAACATCAGGTGGGAGTGTTAAGCATAATGATGTTATGCATTACAACGGATTCTTAGTATAGTATTAGCTTTGTAGTAGAACATGTGTGTACACACATCATGTGTGGGAACTTATAATTACTTACGTAATCATAGTAATGTAGCGGCGAAGTTGCTGACAAGTGCACTTTATACAGTGCACTTATCAGCAGCTTTGCAGGTATGTAGTAGACAAAACTTTATCTATACAGTGCACTTATCAGCAGCTTTGCAGCCCTTATAAGTGACTTCTCCTGTAGCTCAGCCACTGCACTTAATAAGCAGTGCTCATAATTGCAGCATTTTCCTCCCCTGAATGAGCTGGACGGTTTGGTGTTGAGCGATACGACTGGATGTCATCTGTACCAGTGAGGGGTATGGAAGGTGTGCGAAGTTTTGAAACACTTCTTATTTTTTCGACTATCACGTCCGTGGTAAGCGAACCGTTGCTATTCCTTTTCTGTGTCACAATTATATCACCAGGTCCTGCTCTTACTCCATATCTACTCTGTGACAGTGATCATGGTGATTGTGATCGTGGTGGTTGTTTGTGCAATTGACTTGCTACTATCTCAGTCGTCTTTATCCTTTTCGCATTGTTGCCATTATTATTATCGGCGTCTAATTCAATAGGACGCTTAGCCTGAGTAACTTGAACACGACTAGCCTGAGTAACTTGAACACGACTAGTATCCGAGTCGCTAGTGCTCGGATTTGAAGTCTCTGAAGGCGGCTGTTAATTGGCTTTGTTTCTAGTCCGAGGTAAAACAAGCTCACCTCGGGTAGTACGATTGTAAGTTTTTCGAACCCGATCTTTGCCTTCCCTACGCGACGATGGCGGATAGCCTGGGTACATTGTGTGATTGAGATTATCTACAATTTAGTAACTATCAGAACCAACAAGGGGGTCCGACTTAAACTCAGGCTCACTGGATATTTCGAACAAAACTGTGACTTGAAGCCTGAGAGGAGGTTGTGTTGCTTTCTCCAACAGCTTCAAGATTGAGTTAAAACTGGTGCAATGGTATAGCACTAGCTGCAACTTGAATGAGCCTTAGGCTCACTGGCAGGCTACTACCGGCGCGGCACCACCGACTCGGAGTCGGAACCGAATAGTATCAAGTTGAAGTTTGGTTCGAGTTTCAGAACCCTTTCAAGTTTAGAGATCAAGTTGCCAGTAGTATACTACTGGTAGTAGTACAGTACTACTCAGGCTACAACTTGAAGTTTGAAGATCTCAGTCAGCGGATGAAGTTAAACTAGGAGACTGAAAGTTGACTCACCGCCAGCCTGAGTACTGCCAGTGGCAGCCCCCCTGAACTACTAGTAGAATTTAGGTGGCAGCCTGAGGGACTTCGACTACAAGGTGATCGGGCTTCAAGCTAGAGTATAGACAATGACATGACACGTCGCTGTTACAAATTCTAACTATGTCAGCGGCCCCCTTTTGTTCCGACAGACTCCCGCGACTCCACACCCTTTGCCCTATCTGCTTCTATTCTTGTCTTTGCTCAGTCATCCTTGTTTCTTATCGTCCAATCCCGGAGCCCCACATGTAACCCTTCGCCCTAACCCTCTGCCCCGCTCCCACACTATTATTAGTAGCCTATTGTCTACGGACCTATTGTTCTCTGCTTATTGTTCATCAGATGTATCTCCGCTCCGCAGCTATAGTATATAAACCCCTGTACTTAGCACGATCGAACCCTAAGTTCGATCTCCTTTGTCAAACCCCCCGTCTCTAGTCACACTATACATCTGCTTTATCTCTACTCCACATCGTAGGCCTTTGTCCATACTTAAAAGACTCTAAGTGTTGAGCCCTAGCTCCGCTATCAGTCTTAACAACCAACGTTGCGAAACCCAACTATACGAGACCGTAAGTTGAGACGTAACAATTAGATCGAACTTATCTACCGTCGGAGACATCCGTCTTTACGACTACAGTGTTGAGCCTTAGCTCCACGTACTACTAACCAGTTGTAAACCCATCTAGTCCAGAAGAACTACCGCTCGAGGTAATCCCTTCAGTGTAGCAAGGTGCTCATCAATTGCAAGAGGGAGGCCAAGGAAAACTTCGAGAGTCGCGATCCGAAGATTAAGAAAACCGCTCCAGCTCATTGGTTGATTAAAAACCCCGGACAGTAGCGTTACAAAGAACAGGAACCAACTTCTGTCATATACAACGGGACCGTAGCTGTGCACACAGGAAGAGGACTCAGTACCTGCAAAGAAGGCATAAAGCTGCTAGCCTAGTCTTTGGGACGCCTATTGGACACCGAGCACCAAACTGCAGACGTGCCGCTTGAAGCGAAGGGATACTGATCCAGAAATCAAAGGGAGACCGATCCAAAAATCGAAGAACAGACAAGCTGCTAAACACCAATAGTTATTCACCACGGCAAACCTAATCCCAAACGGAGTTCAGATTCTTGACCAGACCAACACCAATCAACGTGACAACCTAGGACGCCCTATATACAAAATCCGATACTCAGTCACCAATTGCTATCAATACGATTCATACAGTTTCACCCAATACTGTGACGATACTGTTTGGACAATCACTCGAACTGCGAGTCCCATTGTTAACCACAGTGACACTTTCATCCTCTACCACACCAACCCAGACACATTCTTCTACCTCGAAAACTTCGCCCCCAACAAAGTCTGCATAGTCCACATCTGTGGAAGTGACCGTCGACTTCTAAGGATACATTACACCGTACCGCCATCGTGGCTGACATCCTATCCCTTCCAGCCCTTGACGATCCTATCTATTCTACCAGAGACCTCATCCGAAACCGATTCCTTGCATTTGCCGAAGAGTTCGACGACATCCTAAATCGAATCCAAACACTCTTGGACGAACGATATCGTGATTGGATTTCAGCTGTTGAATACGCACAATACACTCGAGATCAACAACAACCTTGGATATACAAATACGGACTCTTGTGGCATCATACACGCTTATTCATCCCTCGAGAAACTTACCTACGTCGTTTCTTTATTGGTCACATACATTTTGATAATCACGGAGAAACGTTACATCGAAGTGAAGCAGAAACCACACGTCTTGTAGCAAGACATTTCTGTTGGGCAAATCTCAGCGACGACGTCAACCACTACATCTTTCAGTGCACCTGTCAACACCACCAACCCACACCCAATAACACTGTCCATCACTACCTAGCACCGCCCATCGAAATACCTGAAGACCACGTTACTGCTCATACTCTCAACTCTTACTACGACGACTCAGACAGTTACGGATATCATTCCGGAACCGATTAGTCACCACGGCAGATAAAGGCAAAAACAAGTCTTCCTCGCGTCAGACTACTCAAACACCTGCTATACCATCATCATCAACTAAACCAAGTCGAACCCAAACTACGCAAACACCTGTTGTTCCTACAGCCTCAACCAGTCAAACATCCGAACCAACGTACACCAGCGTTGTTAAAGCACCACCACCACATCGAAACCTACACTTCAACAGAGAGACACAATTCTTTTACCTCACCTTCGAAGGAGAAGTAGGGAAACGACCTTGGTCCTACGACCCATCTGTACGTAGGTGGACGCCTATTGCAGCAAAATCAGCAACAGCAGGACGAGCCTTCTTCATTGCCAATACACCTAACTGGGAAGACCTTGCCAGCCGATTTCTAGCAGGAGAATTTGATAATCTCGAACCACCCCCACCACCATTTCCTACAACCCTCACCTTCAACGAAGAAACTCAACTCTTTCACTTCCAAAATAGTGACGGAACCCTCTCAGAGACACCTTGGGTGTGGAACCCTATCAACGACGAGTGGACTACTGTACCCCCAGGTTGGGACCCACGAGAAGCATACGAAATTTCAACACCCAACTGGAGGGAGTTAAAAGACGAATATTACCGCCGACACCCTGAACTTATCCGCCAACCAACACCACCCCCTCGTGAACCAATACCGAGCCGTGAACCCTCACCACTTCGCGAAGCATCTACTGAATCGCCTACCCCAGCCCCTCAGGATCCACCCAAAGACCTCTTTGAAGAACCGTTTCAACGACTAGTATCACAACAGTCTTCCATATCAGGAACCTCCCACTACTCTTTCGCAGAAAAAACTCCCACTCGACCAACAACCAATCCCAACCCACCTCCCATAAAACCAAAACCCTCTCTCACATACACTCGCCCTCACATCGAGCCACTATCACGAAATACAATGGCTGGTACACAAACCATTACAGTTACAGACGCCTCATTTTTCCGCCCCCCACCTGGAGAAGAAAGTATTAGTGCCTGGCATGGCTTCGGACAAGGAGGAAGAATGTGGGGACCAGCAAGAAATCGAGGACGAGATGATAGACCACCTGGAGGAAACCCACCAGGAGGAGGAGGAGGACCAGGAGGAGGAGGAGGAGGAGGAGGACCAGGAGGAGGAGGACCAGGAGGAGGAGGACCAGGAGGAGGAGGACCAGGAGGACCAGGAGGACCTGGAGGAGCTGGAGGAGACGACAACGACCCTGAACCAAATAACGTCAATCAAGCCTTTATTCCGATGAAAATCAAACCCTTCACCGGAACTCAAAAGGATGTTGATCGATTCCTCATGCAATGCAACGTCTTCCTACAACTCAACGCACAACAATATGACACAGATCACCGATGCATCGCATTTATAATTTCCCACTGCTCAGAACCAGGATCCATACCATTTGCCACCCAATATGTCACATCGGGTCGACTCGAAACGGATACCTTTGAGGAGTTTATTCAGGAATTTGAACGAACCTTTGTATCATCGGAACTCACTGTCCAAGCTCAACTAGAATTGGATGACCTTCGTCAAACGGGATCTATCGAAGCGTACAATCTTGCGTTTAAACCACTAATACAATGCGCTCGAATCACTGGATATATTGCTCAACGTAACCAATATTGGAAAGGACTCAATAACAACCTCCTACAAAAGTTACTGGCGTGTCATCCACAACCCACTACAATGGACGGATGGTACTATCTCGCCACCAAACTGGACACTGGCTATAAGATTGGTCGCGCAATGAATAGACACCCCAGATCGAACAAATACCAATCCACTCGACGACCTACACGCCAGGCCAACCGACAAATCCGCGCCATAACCAACGAAGCGTACATTGAAGAGGAGCCCTCCGATAACTCTTTCAATGACATAGATCAGCTTGTCGATTCAGCAGTCAACCATTTATTCCTTGCGCGTTTATCAACAGAAGAATACCAGCGACACATGAAAGACAACCTCTGTTTCAATTGTCACAAACCAGGACATCGTACCGCTAAATGTCCTCAGCCACACCCCAAACGCAACAACAGATCTCGGTGGCCGAACTCACGCACACATAAAGCCAAAGTCATCCGTCAGATCACAGCTACAGATGATCAGGATGAATACTCGGAACCCGAAAACGACGATGACAACCAAGAACCGCTCTCAACCGAAGATCGCGCTGCCCAGATTCAACAACTTCTCATTGGTCTTGATGATGACACGGTCAATCAAGTCTTTGATAAAGTTGAGGAAGCAAATTTTTAAACGACGAAGAGCTTCCGCAGCCATCTCTCTCGTTGAATATTCGGCTGCTCATCAACTCTATTAACGACAATCATGCCTTACGAATTCCGATTACCTTCAGCTATAACAATAAAATCCACAAAGCAACTGCACTTCTAGACACCGGAGCCGAAGGCCTATTCATCGACCGAAAACTCGTAGAAAAACTTCACCTAAAAACAATCAAATTACGACATCAATTGCGACCCAAGAACGTTGATGGAACACTCAACAATGCCGGACGTATCACCTCTTATGCACCTCTTCAAGTCAAACTTGGAAATCAACAATATGCTATGCGATTCTATGTTACCACTCTTGGAAAAGAAGAATTTATTCTTGGCCTACCATGGTTCAAGAAATATAAGCCAAAAATTGACTGGGATACAGGATCCATACAGCTCAATCGCGTCAACATCTCGACGCAACTTGCACAACAAGCTCGAAAAGGACTTGAAGCTGCTAAACCACTTCTAGATCTTGTACCTCGCCAATATCACCAATTCCTTTCCTTATTTGATGAAGAAAAAGCACACCGTTTTCCACCAAAACGACCATATGACCATGCTATCGATCTCAAACCAGATTTCATTCCCAAACGGCACTCTCCATATCCACTATCTCTTCCGCAACGCGCCGCTCTGGACACCTTCATCAACGAAAACCTTAAAAATGGATATATACGACCTTCAAAGTCGCCTATGGCATCACCCCTTTTCTTTGTTGACAAGAAAGACGGAACTCTACGACCCGTACAAGATTATCGTTACCTCAACAATGGTACAATCAAAAACGCGTACCCATTACCACTTGTTCAAGACCTTTTGGACAAACTCCACGGATCACAATACTTCATCGCTCTAGATATTCGATGGGGATACAATAACATATGAATTAAAGAAGGAGACCAATGGAAAGCTGCGTTTACCACTCAACGAGGACTTTTCGAACCAACAGTTATGTTTTTCGGCTTATGCAATTCTCCAGCAACTTTCCAACACTTTATGAACGACATTCTTGGAGAAGAAATCCTACTGAACCACCTCTTGGTTTATATGGATGACATTCTCATCCATGCCCCAACCTTACCAGAACTTATCCACCACGCCAAACGCGCCTTCACAATCCTTCAACGAAATGACTTATACTTCAAACCCACCAAATGTTTCTTCCATACACAGAAACTCACTTATCTAGGACTCATCATTACGCCTAATCACATCCAAACGGATCCTACCAAGATCGAAGGCATCACCAAATGGCCAGTACCCACCAACGTCAAAGATGTTCGCTCATTTACTGGTTTCACCAACTTTTATCGCCGATTTATCCCACACTACGCCGAAATTACCAAAGCACTGGACAACCTCAAACGAAAAGACCAACCGTTCGTTTGGACTGAGGTTGAACAGAAGGCATTTGACGCACTCAAAGCTGCATTTTCTCAACATCCGCTACTTCTAATGCCGAATCCCCACAAACCTTTCTTCTTAGAAACCGATGCTTCCAAAGTCGCTACTGGAGCTGTCCTTCGCCAACATGACGACAACAGTGTTCTTAAACCCATTGGATACATTTCGCAGTCACTCAACTCAGCCGAACGTAATTACGAAATTTACGACCGAGAACTACTTGCCATCATTCGCGCCCTTAATACTTGGAAACATTATCTCCTTGGATCACCACATCAAGTCACCTTGTGGTGTTGTTACGACCTAGAGCGGTTCTTCTGCTCTCAAGACCCTTAATCGGCGTCGGACGACTTATCGGACGGCTCTGTGCGGTGGTCCTCGCTCTGAGAAGCACTTTACAAGTAAATTAAGCTATTCTACACATCAGAGCTAAAGATAACACATCACCTGAGAAGCACTTTACAAGAGGCCAAAAGTGAGTGCTTCGCAGGTTGATCCGCGGTTTTGGCAAGTGGAAACGATAAACTATACAGTACCAAGCCACCAGGGTCCGAGTCCGACGAGGACCGCCGCGGGCCGCTGACTGTAGGCAAAGTCCGCCACATACAGGGTCGGACGTCCGCCTGGTGGCGGTGTCCGACTCCTAGAGTCGGTACACCGATCGAAAGTGAAGTCGGTGGCTTGCAGGGAGCTTGTCCGCGCTGCCTGCAAGCCTACAGGTAAGTATCTACGTGCAAGAAAAAGAAAAGAGTCGGTGTTCAATACACCGCTCGAAACACCGCTCGAAACACCGCTCGGTGTCCGTAAAGGCCGCAAGTCCGCCACAGCGGACTTCAGCGGCCATGTCAGGAACTCGTCGGAAAGTCAAAAGAAAATCAGATAAAATAATAAAGAAATAAGTAAACCTGGGGACGATTCCTGACATTACCCCCCTCCAAAGGCGCTCCTAAAGAGCGCGGTACGACCTCAGCGGACGGCGTCCGGGTACTTTCGGTAGTAGGCGCGGACTTTGGTCTGTGCATGTTCCATGTCCGCCGCGTCTACCCATGAATCCTCGTCCGGACCGTAGCCTTTCCATCGGACAAGGTACTGGAGCTTGCGTCCGCGTCCAGTCCGACGCGAGTTGAGCACTTCCTGCACCTCATACTCGATATCACCGACTACCGACACCGGGTCTGGCGGTGTCGGTACCCGACCGGGGATGGTGTCCGCCACAAACTTTGTCAGTAGTGAGGCATGGAAGACCGGGTGAATCCGCATCGAGGCCGGCAGCTTCAGCTCGAAGTTGAGCTCCCCAATCTTCCGCTCAACGAGGAAAGGTCCAAGTCGGCGCGGATTCAGTTTGCGGGTGCCCGGAAGTGCAATATTCCGAGCATCAAGCCATACCTTGTCGCCTGGTTGAATGTCCGGCACCTCTCGACGTCCTTGGTCGTAGTACCGCTTCATCCGCTCGGCCGCAACCTCCAGCGCGGCCTTCGCGTCCTCCTGAGCCTTCTGGAGCAGGTCTAGCCGCTCGTCCGCGGCCGGTACCGTCGAAAGGCCGGCGCTGGGCACAATCGTGAACTCTGGGTCGTATCCATACAGAAGTCCGAAAGGAGACATCCTAGTGGCCGAGTGCGCGCGGGTGTTGTGAGCGAATTCGGCCATGGGCAATAAGTCCGCCCAGTTCTCCTGTCGGACGTCGGTAAATGCCCGCAGGTACTGCTCGAGCTCCTGGTTCACCCGCTCGGTCTGTCCGTCGGTCTGCGGATGGAAGGACGTCGAGGTAGCACCCTCAATACCCAGTCGGTGTAGGACCGCCTTCATGAAGCGGGACACGAACTGTGTGCCGCGGTCCGAAATGACTTTGCGCGGTGTTCCATGGTGTTTCCACACCTCGGAAATGAACAAGTCCGCCGTCCGCGCGGAGTCAATGTTGGACGTCGTCGGTATGAAGTGGGCCTGTTTCGTCAGTCGGTCTACTACCACGAAGATAGCATCGTACTCGCCGGACGGTGGCAATTGTGTAATAAAATCACAAGAAATCACTTGCCACGGACCGTCCGGTACTTCGTTGGGCTGTAGGGGGCCGACAGGCCGCTGCGGTATGTTCTTGGTCCGAATGCAGGTATCACAAGCGGACACATACCGCTCTACGAAGGCCGACATGCCTGGCCACCAATAGTTCCAACTCACCAGCTCGTAGGTCTTCCACCGCCCTGGATGTCCGACCGGAAGGGAATCATGGTGTAACTTCACGATATCCCGGCGGATTTCCTCGTCCTGCGGTACATAGACCTTGCCGCGGTACAGCAGAAGTCCGTCTTCGGTGTTCCACTCCTCAAGGTCGTTAACCAGTGCCCTAGGCGCCCCATCCTTCAACTTCTCAATCGATTCTACCAACTCCTCATCCCACTTCTTCGATTCTCGAATCCTCCTCAACAACTCAATGTCCCCGTCCGAGCGGACCATTCCCCGACGCATGGCAAGCGTATAGAACCGCTTGGTGTCCAGCAAGACCTTGTCGGTGTTGTCGGTCCGTCCGGCCGCAAATCCTCTCGTCGGGATAGCGCGTCGGGCTTTCCCCCAAGCCGTCCGGGTCGGTGTCTGATCAGGAAGTCGAAGCGGCTGAGGAACAAGCTCCAGCGCGCCTGGCGGCGGGTGAGGTTTCGGGCTTCAGCAAAGAACACTAGGTTCTTGTGGTCCGACACCACATCGATTCGGTGCGGTGATCCTTCGAGGTAGTGCCGCCACTCGTCCAAGGCGCGGACAATGGCTAGCAACTCCTTGTCATGGATCTCGTAGTTCCTCTCCGCTTCTCCCAACGACTTGGAGTAGTAGGCGACCGGGTGGATATCACCGTCTTCACCGACCTGCGACAACACCGCTCCGGTAGCAAAGTCCGACGCATCACACTCAAGAATGAAGGGCTTTTCGAGGTCGGGCATGGCCAGGACCGGCGCGTCCGCAAACCGCTGCTTCAGTTCGTCGAAGGACTCTTGCTGGCGGGCTTCCCATCGCCACTCCGCATCCTTGCGAAGCAGTTCGGTCATCGGACCCGCCAGCTTCGAGAAGTCCTTGATGAAGCGGCGGTAAAAGTTGGCAAACCCGAGGAAGGCCTGAATATCCTTCACCTTTGTCGGTGTTGGCCAGTCCGCTACCGCTTCGACCTTTTTCGGGTCCATGGTGATTGTCCCAGCACCGATGATCATGCCAAGGTACTCAATAGAGTCCTTGTGGAACTCACACTTCTCCGGCTTGCAGAACAGGTCGTATTTCTCGAGCCGGCGGAGTACCTCCTTCACATGCTCTTCATGCAGCTCGTCGGACTCCGAAAAGATGCAGATATCGTCGAGGTAAACGATCACAATGACATCCAGCATGTCCTTGAATATCTCGTTCATCATCCGCTGGAACGTAGCGGGCGCGTTGGTGAGTCCGAAGGTCATCACCGTTGGCTCAAAGTGGCCTTCCTGAGTCCGAAAGGCCGCTTTCCACTCGTCGCCTTCTTTGATGCGGACATTGTTGTAGCCCGCGCGGAGGTCCAGCTTGGTGAATACCCGAGCCTTCTTCAAAGAATCAATGAGTTCGGTGGTGAGGGGGAGGGGATATCGGTTTTTTACGGTCATGGCGTTCAATTTTCGGTAATCGACAACCATACGCAAAGATCCATCCTTCTTCTTGATAAAGAACACCGGGGCGGCCGCTGGGGACTTCGAGGGCCGAATATACCCTTTCCGAAGGTTCTCCTCAATGAACTCCTTGAGGGCCGCTCGCTCTTTCGGTGCCATAGGATAGATCTTGCTGTACGAAGGTACCGCTCCGGGTTCCAGATCGATTGCATGGTCGTACGGCTTCCGCTCGGGCAGCCGCTCGGCATCGGACTTTGAGAACACCTTGGCGAACTCGCGGTACTGGGGGGGGACCATCTCCTCGAAGGACTTGTCCCCTTCCTTGACCGCGGTCTTTTCGGCAATTGCTTGCGACCAGGTGTACGAGGCCGCAATCTTGTGCACAAAGTCCGGATCGTCCGCCACATAGAACTGTTCGGCGTTGTGGTACACATCCCAGTACTTTTCCGAGTACCGAAAGCCGGGGGGAACCTTCATACGCTCGTCCGCGGTCTCGTCCGCCTCGTCCGCCTCATCACCGACTTCCGCCACGCATACCCGCGCGTGTGGGGCCGGTCGCGCTCGTGTCTGTCGACTGTTCTTGATTCGAGCCGCACGGAACTTCCGTACGGTTCGGGGAACGTCATGTCCGACGTGGACGGTGCGGTCCGCCGCTGGGGGGCAGCAGTCCGCCGGACATCTAGTGAAACTGACTGTTTCACCGCTCCAATCAATCTCGGGGTTGTGCTGCCGCAACCAGTCGACTCCAATAATCAGTGGGTAGTCCCCAATGTTCGCGACCGTAGCCGCCACTTCTTCCTTGTGATTGCCAATCTCCAAGGTCATCAGGACTTCGTCCTTGATTGGTCCGCTCTGATTCGGTGAATCGTCGGCGTTGTAAACCTTGATCGGACTTGGGAGCGGACGAGTCCGCAGCCCAAACTTCCGAACCAGCTTCGAGTTCACAATCACCGAGAACGCTCCGCAATCCAACAGGGCTCTCATGCTCAAAATCTTTCGGCCGTCGCTAATTCTCACTGGTATGTGTATGAACCGACGCAAACTCTTGTGTATTAATGAAGTATTGTACACAGAGGGATCGGACACATCATCCTCTAGCAGTGAGAACCGGTTTTGGGTCTCTGGCGGATCGACCGCTCGCCGAGACCCAATCAAAAACCCTGAGCCTTGAGAGCCGCCGCTACCGCCTTCGCAATGTCATCCGCGGTCGGTACTCGGACTGAGTTGACCGCCGGACTCTCGTCCTTGACTTCCTCGAGTGTTGCGGAAGGCTGGGTGGAGGCCGCCGGTGCAGCGGCCGGGGTAGCGGACGCGGCATTTGAGGCCGCGGTCGGGGTGGCTGTCTGGGAGGCCACCTTGGATCGTCCGGACATAGTCCGCTTGCCCTTCTGCGGGCATTCTCGCGCGCGGTGTCCGTGCTCGCCGCACTGGAAGCAAAGGCCGCGCTTCATCATCTCGTCGGTGCTCAGCCAATCGATATCCATCGCATCGGGGTCTTTCGCGCGGCTCTGGGAGTGAGAGGCCGACGCATTCGAATGCGTCCGATTGCTCCAGTGTGACCGCCAGCTCGAGCGGTACAGTCCGGCTCGCTGGGCGCGGAGTTCTTCATCCTTCACACAGAGTTCTTGAACCCAGGGATCGAACTCCTTGGTGTTCTTGAACGTCATGGACAGCATATCGATCCGGAACGCGGCGCTGAGTCCCTTCTCGAAGAGGTTCATCCATCCCCGATCGTCCGCGGTGAAGTCCGCTTCGGACTTCAAAGCCCGGAACTTGATCGCGAAGTCCGACACGGTGTCCTTGCCCTGGCGCAGGTTCAGCAGCTCCTGCGAGGCCGACCGCTGCTCGTTAGGCCGTCCGAAGGCCATCTTGAGTGACTGGAGGAACTTCTCCATCGAGGTCATCTCGGGCGGTAGTGCGGTGTTCTCCAGGACCGCTTTGGTGTAGGGGCGGGCCCAACTCTCCGCTGGACCGCGGAGTCGGGAGGCCGCCCACACACAGGCGGTGGTCTCGTCGGGAAACTCGTGGGGCCGCATACGAACGTAAAGTCGCACCTTCTGAGACCACTCCTCAAAGCTCATCACATCAGCATCCTTGTCCTTGCCCGTCCGCCCGTAGTACTCGGGCGGTATCGCCACCTTCGGTCCTTTCGGTGTACCGCCATGGGTACCGCCGTCCGCGGACGGCCCGCCCGACAGCATGCGCACCAGATTGCGTAGGGTGTTGTTTTCGTCGGCCATCTGCTGCAGTGTGGTCTGAAGGGGTCGGGTGGCGGCGTTAATAGCCTCCAGAATGTCGGGGGAGAGGTCCTGGGCCGGAGGCGGGGCGGCCATTGGGGCGGCCTCGCCTTGGGCGGTCTCGGGAGCGTCGGTAAAGATCGGGGATTGTTCTTGGGACGACATGGCTTCGTGTCCAGTCCCAAACTTCGTCATAGTATCGGTCCTGCTTCAAGGGCGTCGAGAGAACGGACTTTTGGCCTAATGTTACGACCTAGAGCGGTTCTTCTACTCTCAAGACCCTTAATCGGCGTCGGACGACTTATCGGACGGCTCTGTGCGGTGGTCCTCGCTCTGAGAAGCACTTTACAAGTAAATTAAGCTATTCTACACATCAGAGCTAAAGATAACACATCACCTGAGAAGCACTTTACAAGAGGCCAAAAGTGAGTGCTTCGCAGGTTGATCCGCGGTTTTGGCAAGTGGAAACGATAAACTATACAGTACCAAGCCACCAGGGTCCGAGTCCGACGAGGACCGCCGCGGGCCGCTGACTGTAGGCAAAGTCCGCCACATACAGGGTCGGACGTCCGCCTGGTGGCGGTGTCCGACTCCTAGAGTCGGTACACCGATCGAAAGTGAAGTCGGTGGCTTGCAGGGAGCTTGTCCGCGCTGCCTGCAAGCCTACAGGTAAGTATCTACGTGCAAGAAAAAGAAAAGAGTCGGTGTTCAATACACCGCTCGGTGTCCGTAAAGGCCGCAAGTCCGCCACAGCGGACTTCAGCGGCCATGTCAGGAACTCGTCGGAAAGTCAAAAGAAAATCAGATAAAATAATAAAGAAATAAGTAAACCTGGGGACGATTCCTGACAGGTGTGACCATCGCAATCTAACCTATTGGAGAGAAGCCCGACGACTTTCACCCCGTCAAGCTCGATGGCATTTGTTGTTATCACAATTCGACCTTCACATTACTCATGTTCCCGGCAAGCAGATGATACAATCTGACCTTCTATCACGCCGGGCGGACCATGTTAAACAGGGGGAGAATCTAAACGAAGTTTCTATAATGCTGCCAAATGACCTCTTCATTTCCGCATTACAAGACCACAATGATTCGGAAGACAAAGAAGAAAACATTAACTACGAGTCTGACGATGACCTTCCAGACACTGATAACCTGACGAAATCCATCAAAGAATCAATGAAGAAAGACAAATACCTCACCAATACCATTTCTCAACTAAAGAAGAAGCTACCACCCGCTTGAACCGCACTCAAAGACTGGTTTTTCGACGACACTGGCATTTTATACTTCAAGAACCGCATCTATATCCCGGATAATCTCGAATTAAAACGCACAATCTTACGACTTCACCATGATATCCCAGTACGCGCTCACCCTGGTATATTCAATACTCTGGAACAAGTCCGAAGAACGTATTATTGGCCCCGAATGCAGAAATTTGTATCCAATTACGTCCATGGATGTGCACTATGCCAACAAATGAAAGTCAATCACCACCCAACCGCACCACCACTAATGCCTATCGCCGCCGATAAGAACTCTTTTCCATTCTCTCACGTCAATATGGACTTCATCACCGACCTTCCAATGTCCCATGGATACGACACCCTTCTATTGGTCATTGATCATGATTGTTCCAAAGCTATTGTTCTCATCCCTTGCAAAAAGACAATAGACGCCATCGAAACAGCGCAACTATACTTCGATAATGTCTACCGACGATTTGGACTTCCCATCCGCATCATCTCCGACAGAGGACCTCAATTTGCCTCTAAAGCATTTCAAGAACTATGCAAAATCGTAGGAATCAAATCATCAATGTCAACCGCTTATCACCCGCAAACAGATGGACAAGCAGAACGAACCAATCAAGAGATCGAAGTCTATCTTCGAATCTATTGCACCGGAGAACCCGAAAATTGGTCTCAACATATTCCCAACATTGAATTCGCCCATAACAACCGCGCTCACACGGTCACCAAAAGAACCCCTTTCTCACTTCTCATGGGATATGAACCAATTGCACTACCCCTGAAATACCCGAAGTCGAACGTTCCATCAGTATCACAACGACTTGCCAATCTCACAGTCTACCGATCAGAAGCCCTGGCCGCCCATTCAGTTGCTGCCATGGTTATGAAAGAACGTACCTTCCGGAACTTCAAACCATTCAATAAAGGCGACAAAGTCTGGCTAGACTCCAAAAACCTCCGAATCTCTGGCCTATCACAGAAGTTCAAGGAGAAACGTGACGGACCATTCCGGATCAAGAAAGTCTTATCGCCACTAGTTTATGAACTAGATCTCTCACGGACTAAATGGAAGATACACCCGGTATTCCACGCTGCGCTTCTCGTGAGATACACCGAGACCGAAGCATATGGACCGCCCCACAGTAATCCCCCACCTGACCTGATCGAAGGACAAGAACAATACGAAGTCGAAGCCATCCGTGCCCACCGTGGAAACGGCACTAGACGAAGATACCTTATAAAATGGAAAGGTTACCCCACCTCTGGAAACTCATGGGAACCTGAGTCCAATCTCCGGAACGCACAGACCATTCTCAAAGCCTATAAGAAGCTCCACCAACTTGCCTGAATGCCCGCATCCCACAAACTTGTTCGCTTCTCTTATCCCCACTCCTCTAACATCGTCAACGACTCCACTCTCTCTGCATCATACCAACAACCCATTACTCCTGAACCCACAACCCTTGTATTACCGCCTACCTCGATTCCAACGCGCCCCGGTTACCTGGACGCCGTCCGACCCTCCTTCACAAAAACAAGAATAGAAAAACACTTTATACCCAACTGGCAGAAAGCGTACTCCAACTGTTTGCACTTTCCCACTCTCTCCACCTTCCTTATTCACATTTTCTACTTCAACCCCGATTACGCACAGCAACTAATCGACTACTTCAACACATCGGCTCGTGTCCAACCACCCCTTACTATCACTCGACCCATAACCCGCCACCGCCGCAAACATATTAGTCACTTCGAACCTCAACGTTCGGACCCTTATTGCACTTGCAGTTGCTGCCACTATAACTGTCCAACTCACTCGCTCTAGACAATGCCCCCGTCCCGCACTCAACGACCGTCACCTCGCATCAATCCCACCCTTCGAACACCTATACCAACCTTTCGACCGACAGACATCAACATCGACCATCTCACCCAGGCAGAATCAAGAAGGGTCCTTAACCTCTTCACCAATCGAACTATTCACCAACGTCTCAGTACCTCAACTTCCGATGCTACCCCTCTACTCACCATCTGGACTCAATTCTACGACATCGCCACCCGCGGCCAAGAGGTCATGGAAACCAACATCTTTATTGTGGAAGGAGCCCTTCGACTACTCCGATCCTCTCAAGCTTCATTTGAAGACGCTCGTCGCTACGCCCTGGACCAATTCCTCACTCACGCCCCACCCGCAATCACTGCACCACCAGTCATTGATCTCACTACAGAAGATGAAGTCGTGGATCTCACAAATGATCTCATCAATTCGGTCGGCATTCAAGTCCCTGAACGCCCAGGCCTCGCCGATCGCTTATCGGATCCTATGGAGCTCAAATCACCAAGCCCTGCATACGAAGTCCACACCGCACCACCATCACCAGTCACCAGTCCAAAACCGGACAACAACCCGTTCTCAACCATGGCACTTAATTCTTCGACCGAATGCTCGACGCATACCCCCATTGAACACCAGTACGAATTGGCCGCCTCCACCTGCGAATCTTATACATGTCCATATTGTCATAAGCGAGCACCGGGACACATAGCCTCGGAATGCAACGACCATCGATGCGCCTCATGCGGACAACAAGAAGGGCATGACGACAAATGCGCTACCTTCCAAGTCCTCCAACAACGTGTTCAAAGACGTATAAAGGAGCGCAACTCCTCTCAAAGCGACTAAAGCACCTGTTGCTCGCCACCGGATACCCTATTGGCGTTAACTTCGCCTATATGGCACGTTTTTCTTACTTTCTTTATTGGACTTAACTTGTCCCTATAACGGCCATTTTCTCTATATCTATTAACTGATTTCCACTACGTTTCAATTTAAGAATGGGGTAATGTTACAAATTCTAACTATGTCAGCGGCCCCCTTTTGTTCCGACAGACTCCCGCGACTCCACACCCTTTGCCCTATCTGCTTCTATTCTTGTCTTTGCTCAGTCATCCTTGTTTCTTATTGTCCAATCCCGGAGCCCCACATGTAACCCTTCGCCCTAACCCTCTGCCCCGCTCCCACACTATTATTAGTAGCCTATTGTCTACGGACCTATTGTTCTCTGCTTATTGTTCATCAGATGTATCTCCGCTCCGCAGCTATAGTATATAAACCCCTGTACTTAGCACAATTGAACCCTAAGTTCAATCTCCTTTGTCAAACCCCCCGTCTCTAGTCACACTATACATCTGCTTTATCTCTACTCCACATCGTAGGCCTTTGTCCATACTTAAAAGACTCTAAGTGTTGAGCCCTAGCTCCGCTATCAGTCTTAACAACCAACATTGCAAAACCCAACTATACGAGACCGTAAGTTGAGACGTAACAGTCGCTGGTCGCTGGCTTTCAAGTGTTGGCAACTCCTCGTTCAAGTTGATGGGCATGGGGTAGTCAGGCTACTAAATGCGGAACTTGAATCTGAACTTCAAGTTGATGCCAAACTTCTCACGCCACTGCCAGGCTACGACTACTACTACACTGGCTAGTACAGTCACTAGCACGTAGTAGTAAGTACTATTACTAGGCTACTACTAACTTGAATCTACTACTAGTACTAGTCTGAGGGAAACAACTTGAACTTGAAGTGGCAGAGCGCGCGCGTTGCCAGTGAAGTCTGCTTTTGATTATCGTTCACTATACTCTGCCTGTCCTTGGTTTCATTAGTAACGAAGACGAGAAACAATGGAGAGATTAAGCCTAGTTGCCTCGCGCCTATCGTTTGCCAGTGTATTTGCCTCTCCGGCACATACTGTAACCTATGCTGTTCCAACCTCGCGACGAGACATTCCTCAACAAACTCGGATATCTCGGACGGGCATGCTCTACAATCATCTTCATCTCAAGCAAGCATTGGAGGGTATGTGCTGATACGCATAGTTCAAGGTGGCCTTGCGGTAGAACTCATCTTTTTTTCAACAAGCATATCCCCAATGTGGTTTGTCCTTCCGACCACAGTGGTACTACCAGGAAACTTTCGGTGGGTTGCTGTTACAACCAGGCTCGTTAACAGAGAACTTCCTCAGGCTGTCTTACGTCCTGGTGTATTTTCTGTTTAACACTACGCTCTGCTCTCCAGGATTACAAAGAACATTATCTTTCCCTTCTTGGCCCGCACCCTCCACTATTGATCGCATCCTACGCAATTATCGGAAAAAGGAACAGCCGCTGCCGTAGGATGTACAGTTGAGTTGACACGGGATCATCTTACACACTGGCACTGGCAGCCTACTAGTAGTAGGGCAGGTACCACCTTACAGACACACTTTATCCAATCATCCAAGATGAGTAAGCTCTATAATATCGTTGATGGCCTCAAGTGACTTTTCAGTAGCGAACTGACGTAGTCATGGCCTCCTCCTCAACTACTACTGCATCCCAACGCCCAAGTCACCGCAGATTCTCTTCTTCAATTTTCTACCAACTTTCAACATCGAATTCCTCCTGCACGTCCCGATTCTCTCACAACACCATGCGGGACCTTGTACAACTCTGATAGACCTCTTTCATCCGCCGCGCATCTGCCGGCTCGCGCTTTGCCTGTCTCGGCACGCTCAAATTGTTCTACTAGTATCGGTTTCAACGCCTTGCGCAGCTCACGTGCGTCTGCACGATACTTTTGTAGCTCCCTGTGGGTCGACGCGTTTCGGCTTGTGCGGCACGCTCGGTTCGTATGGAAACCCAGGGGGTAGGAGTTCGACCGCTTTTGCAGAGGACACGAAACCACTACCGTCTACGCAATTTACTGCGCCCACAGCAGGTGGTTGCCCCAAGTCTTGCCCAGGTTCTTCTTGCAAATTTATCCCGACGCGTATCCCCTTACCGACTAAAGCAATGGCGAGCACACTGGAGCGCATGCGCACACGTCTACCTCCACAGTTGACAACACGAATTCCTTCAGCAATTGGTGATGGTAGAGTGATTACATCCGTCACCATATATCATGAGTGAACCTTCTCCAAGGGATAGGGCTACGCCAGAGAGCTCATCATCAGTGGTGGCTGATGAGTGCAGGACGTTAAAACTGGTTGCTGCACTTGCATCCGAGGTCCGTTCCTCCCAGGTTTTGAATCGCGAGGCGCATCACCGACGTTTGGAATGTGCAAAGAGGCAAGTTACTGAACCGGCGCTCACAGGCACCAGGAGGGGATGTGCGTGCGGTAATCAGTGAGCGAAAGCTACAACTGTACTTCTCGAGTAAGTTGTTCTTTTATTTTTTGAATCATAATACTCACGGGCTTCTTCAGCTTTGGAGCATCGGCACGGGGAATGTCTATACGTTCTCCGAGAACATCTGCATAAGATTTACGCCGAAAATTATATTGTCTTTTTTCTGGGGGGTGGGGGATTGGACACATCCGTTCGCGTATGGAATCTGCAAATGGGTATGATTTTCTTCACATTCATTCATCCCCCAGTCCTGCCAGCTACTTGATTGAATGATATACAGTGTTTGCTGAATGTATCAGACATACTCATTGAATGAAGCTGCAGCAATCACTGTATGATATAGAGCAGCTGATTGAATGAGATACTGCTTTACTGCAAAACATTTATTGTTTCAAGTGCAGCAAATGCTGGCTGAAGCAATGTATGGTAAACCAGCCTTGCTGTACTCTGATGAAGGGTTTCATACCTAGGTAATACTAGGGCCTTTAATCTGTATTGGGAATATACTACTGGATAATAGATAATGCAATTGTATACCCACCGCTTTTTTGAGCTATTTATAGTGTCCAGGCACTGCTGATTGACAGCATGCTGTAATATATCAGAATTTCATAATTTCTGCCCGTTTTGGCATATGAGGCACATCAGGGTCTAGGACCCTGAGGTCCGGCAGGTTCCAGGTCACCTGGAGCTGTTACCGCTTCAGGACGCCGTGGGAATAAATTCAAATTAGCCTTTGCAGGCCCTACAGGCATCCAAAAATAGCGCGAAAATAGCCAATAAATCAGAAAATATTCTGGGGCACTGCCGCTTCGCTATAGCGTGGGAATTACGCATTGGGACGATCCAAAATGGGTACGGGGGTGCTCTGGGCCACCCTGGGCCCTTCCTAAAGCGGTAAAATCATCATAAAATAGATAATTATATTGGCACTCGAGTGCATATATGCAGGCTTCCCCTTGGCTTACCGGCTGCATATAAAATACAGTAAAGTCAGATTATATTAGTAGGAGCATATTGAACACGTTTCTGATAGCTATATATGGTAATTCCAGCCAGGAACATACCAGAAACATCAAAACACATTCCGGTTGACATGCTAATACTACCGGGCTCATTTCACCACATTGGGATACCTCCGGAATGCTAATTTTGATGGGAATCTATTGGGGCATACTACAAGAGTCCAAAAGTCATCAATCATGGCGGGGGAGGCACTTTACGTAGCACAGTGGATTATTATTTTATTTAAATGTTATTTATATTACTGCACTTCTACTGCACGTAATGGCGCGTTTAGATAGCCGAAATGGATCAGAACAACGAGGGGAACAATAATATGCAACCAGAATGGTCACACGGTCTCTGGTGATGTTAATAATACACTTTTATGTTTCTGTGTGCATGCAAAAATTGCACAGCCTCCACAGGCACCCCAGTATGTGCCACATGTGTACTAATAACTTTGATCAACTGTATATATGTCTCACGTATATCTCACGAAGTTTCACGGCAATCGGAGCTTGCTTTAAATTGATATTAAGCCTACTATTGTGAGAAAGAATGGTCATTTTTAATTTTACGGGAGGCTTACGGGTCAGGCACATGATGCAAAACAACAATCATAAGTAGCCTAAACATACTCCAAATGCATGTTTGGGGTACAGAGGGAATGTATAGGTTATATGTGTTTTGGACATGTCATACGTATACTGATATTACAAGTAGCAATCCACCCTACAATGTTGCATATGACTTGCACATCCCATCTGTACCCCAAACATGCATTTGGAATATGTTTAGGTTACTTATGATTGTTGTTTTGCATCATGTGCCTGACCCGTAAGCCTCCCGTAAAATTAAAAATGACCATTCTTTCTCACAATAGTAGGCTTAATATCAATTTAAAGCAAGCTCCGATTGCCGTGAAACTTCGTGAGATATACGTGAGACATATATACAGTTGATCAAAGTTATTAGTACACATGTGGCACATACTGGGGTGCCTGTGGAGGCTGTGCAATTTTTGCATGCACACAGAAACATAAAAGTGTATTATTAACATCACCAGAGACCGTGTGACCATTCTGGTTGCATATTATTGTTCCCCTCGTTGTTCTGATCCATTTCGGCTATCTAAACGCGCCATTACGTGCAGTAGAAGTGCAGTAATATAAATAACATTTAAATAAAATAATAATCCACTGTGCTACGTAAAGTGCCTCCCCCGCCATGATTGATGACTTTTGGACTCTTGTAGTATGCCCCAATAGATTCCCATCAAAATTAGCATTCCGGAGGTATCCCAATGTGGTGAAATGAGCCCGGTAGTATTAGCATGTCAACCGGAATGTGTTTTGATGTTTCTGGTATGTTCCTGGCTGGAATTACCATATATAGCTATCAGAAACGTGTTCAATATGCTCCTACTAATATAATCTGACTTTACTGTATTTTATATGCAGCCGGTAAGCCAAGGGGAAGCCTGCATATATGCACTCGAGTGCCAATATAATTATCTATTTTATGATGATTTTACCGCTTTAGGAAGGGCCCAGGGTGGCCCAGAGCACCCCCGTACCCATTTTGGATCGTCCCAATGCGTAATTCCCACGCTATAGCGAAGCGGCAGTGCCCCAGAATATTTTCTGATTTATTGGCTATTTTCGCGCTATTTTTGGATGCCTGTAGGGCCTGCAAAGGCTAATTTGAATTTATTCCCACGGCGTCCTGAAGCGGTAACAGCTCCAGGTGACCTGGAACCTGCCGGACCTCAGGGTCCTAGACCCTGATGTGCCTCATATGCCAAAACGGGCAGAAATTATGAAATTCTGATATATTACAGCATGCTGTCAATCAGCAGTGCCTGGACACTATAAATAGCTCAAAAAAGCGGTGGGTATACAATTGCATTATCTATTATCCAGTAGTATATTCCCAATACAGATTAAAGGCCCTAGTATTACCTAGGTATGAAACCCTTCATCAGAGTACAGCAAGGCTGGTTTACCATACATTGCTTCAGCCAGCATTTGCTGCACTTGAAACAATAAATGTTTTGCAGTAAAGCAGTATCTCATTCAATCAGACAGCTGGTAGCAGTGCATCCCCGACTCGTCAGTGACAACTTTTCAGTACGACTCCGACTTTCTGGTCACCGGAAGGAACAATGGCCGCGTCAGCTTCTTCTCGTTTCATCGTTCCTCTTTTCCTCGACCATCTCAAGCTCAACAATAAGCGGCCACAGGACTCGCACTGAGCAGTCAGTCGGGACGAGTCTCTATCCCTACCGTCTACACTCACTTCAGGGATCCCTGCTCAATCGACATCTAAGCCTAAGTTGGCCTGGCCTGAGCGGCGTAAAGAGCCCAAAAACATCGGAAGGATGCTGGACAGCAACGCTCTCTCACCACCTACCACAGTGAGGAGAGAAAAGGTTGCGAAGTTGCGCGGTCGGATTCGTATATGCGGGGCTATGTATCACCGGGCAGTTTGATGCGTCCTAATATTCCGCTTGCATGCACAAAGTCCACCAGACGTCGACAAAGCGACATACAACTCAATTTGCAAATGCAGCGAAGGGAAAAATTATAACTGCATTTTCGACATCATCCAACGTGTCGTGTCCCCATTCCTTGCCAAACACCTATGCCCCGCCATTACTGCCGCCTAAACAGAGAACGCTCGGTTTCAATGTGCAGTATGAGTTGATCGTCGGCCGACAGCGCGATTCCCTCAGCCCCAAGGACGAGAAACGCGCCTTCATGCAAATTACTCCTTCCGAAGCGGGTTGGGATGCATTCAAGTTGGCTCATTTCCCATTTTGGCACGGTTCTAGTTCAGGTTTTGGGTTGTGTACAGGGATGACTGGTTGTATGGTGAGCTACGCGTGGCTTTCTTCGAAATCCTTCTAGAGCTGATGGAGCAGCTTCTTGTGCAGTGGGTTGTATCCTCCCGACTTCTTCGGAGTTAACATGACTCATTTTCTTGTTCGTTTGTGCTTAAAATGAAAAGAAGCCTTATAATCAAGTCATCCGGAAGAAATCATTTGTTATCTCCTATCAGTTCAACTTGCGGTTTATCCGAGTCATAGTACAAAGCACTAATAGCTCCCTCTCTCTTTCCAGAAGAATGGGAAATCAGAAAACTAACTTCAACTACTTTGTAGTATAAGTGTGAAGTGGGAGTGGGTATCGTCCCCAAGATCATCATCAAGCCATTCCACCGTGAATCATGTTCTCAAATCTTCGTACTATCCTTCTCATCCTCCTCTCCCTTGATTACGCACACCTGCACCTCCGCGCCGTCCTCCGCTACCAGCTCGTTCATCGGTGGACAGCAAGGGCTCAAACAAAGGTACTTGTTTCATTCATATCAAGATCTGTACACTGACTTGTTGCTAGATACACAAGAAACTGCAAACGTTTCTTGATTTCCTCGGGGTACCACCAACACCTCTCTCCGAATTAGATGAATATAGGCTCCATAATATAGTTCCGATACAGTGTCGCACGGGCTTGGATGTGGACAACGCAATGCTTTCAATATATGCATCTTTGCCACAGGTACCAGCTAGGAGACTTGTTTCGATCGACATCGAGTGGGCAAGTGGCGGAAAAGGGTCCAATCATCGCGTAGACCTCATCCAACTCGCAGTTCAAAACCAGGTTTATCTGGTCAGGACGCATACTCTTACTGACCTTCCTCCTACGTTGGCGCAACTCCTTGGGGATGGTACAGTCATGAAAGTATCAGCTGGAATTAACGGTATGAATAACTCATCTTTTCTCCTGCGAGGTGGCCTAACAGAAGAAATGGCAGGTGATGCAGTGCGTATAAAGCGCAAGTTTTGCACCTCTGTGCGCTCCTGTGTCGATCTGACAGATTGGGCGCGCGTTGTCTACCCGGAAGTCTGGCCCAAAAAACCGACCTGGTCCCAAGTGCTCTTAAACCCTCGTCTCTGGTTCCAGCATCCGACTCCGACTGTCAAGCTCGAAAAAATAGTGGGAGAAGTATTGAGGCTGAACGTCAAGAAGAGTAGTGAGGTCACGATGAGTGACTGGGCAGCTAACGAGCTATCAGTGGCACAAATACAGTGTAAGTTATCATTTTGTCACTCAAGATCAACCATCTTTAAGTTCTCACTTGCATGATCTGCTGTACTGGAATACTAGATGCTGCTATCGACGTTCACAGCACGTTTGCTGTAGCTTTGGCCCTGAGCCAAAGCCACTCACCCTTACCGGATGACATCAAGAACTTCGAGAATGACTCAAGGCTTGATCTAGTAGGCTGAGGCCCACCACTGGCAGTAGCAGGTTTGACCAAATGTGCTTGAGTTATCGAGTAAATTGTTGTGCGCATGCTCTTGTCTTTCAAAGTTGCCAGGAGATTCATGATTTGAATTTATTATTGAATTGCTTCTTTTCGAATAATCACCATAGTCTGAGGTATCAAAGTGGTTTGGAAGATGTCGCCAATGGTGTCTGTCTGCTGTTCGGATTGCTTGCCATGATGATGCTTCCAGTGGTGAACAAGCTTTAAATCTAAAATTGGAACTTGAAGAGTTCAACCGTGACTCAGACTGCACTCACTGGCAGGCTTGAACTTGAACTTTTTACCACTGCGTCCCCTCAACAACACAGTGTACGTTCTCCAGTCTTGTTATGAGCACTTCTCCGCCATCCCCCACCCATTCCCTAAGACCACTTATTGGCCTGAACAAGTTATGTTTTATCCTACCCTCAAGCTTGTATTGAATTTGCCTAGACTTCAACATTTCCGAATGAACCAAAAAACGATAGTGTATGTCTGAGAACGTGCTTCTTGTTTCATCTTGTCACTCACATTTGTCTTCAGTACCTGGAGAGGAGAAGGCGGGCGGCCATGTTATAGTGAAAGGAGCTCTGACGTGCACGCTGAAGCGAGCAACTTCTACCTTTTGAACGACACCCGCTGAGGATAGGCCGATACATGTTGCATCACCAACTGTTGTAATCTTCATCAAGAATTAGTAACAATCCTTCGTCTTCAACTAGAGTCGACACCGCTTTATAGGAAAGGAAGGGCAAGGGCTGTCCGCTGACGATGGAAGAGGTGGCAGAGGACGCTATTGATGAGGGAGTGCGGCAGATGAACTCGGAGGTGGATGAACTACGCGACCGATCCCGCACCAGCCTTGCGCATGTGTCCTTGGATGCCCCTCGCTTCACATACCAGTTTCCTGCGCCGAAACCGCCATTGCAACGTAGTAAATCTCGCGTCCGTCAATTGCAGGCTGACGGCCCCGGCCCCGACCTCGGCCTCGGAACACCA
Organism: Trichaptum abietinum; assembly: GCA_910574555.1. Taxonomy (NCBI): domain Eukaryota; kingdom Fungi; phylum Basidiomycota; class Agaricomycetes; order Hymenochaetales; family Trichaptaceae; genus Trichaptum; species Trichaptum abietinum. Next base: position 1,172,563 of record CAJTBE010000004.1, on the reverse strand, counting down.
CCTCATACCGTCTCGCGAGACACCTTCATACCTCTAGTTGAATGTGATACACCTCCGATAGAGAAAAACGCGATGAAGCGAGGCGAACATCCTTCCATGAAACAGCTGCCAGCATCTCCCGGCCAATCTCTAGCAAGTCGCCGGAAGGTAGCGTGAACCTAGGCGCTACATCTAGTTCACAAGCATCGGACTACGGTGGCGAACATCTATGAGGGCATGCGAGGGAAGTGTTACGTTCACGGCTTCGGTAGACTTATCAGGGAAATGATAAGTGACAAAAGCGTTGTTTAGTGAACAAACAAGGTTGAGCAAAGAGTTGGCGCTTTAACGAGGCTCTCTTATGCTCGGAAGTCGTGGGTGAACAGAGTCTTTGGTACGATGGTGTAAAAGACTATAGGAGGATTGACTTAAGTGTCATCCAGAGGCGTCTATGTACATGCCTTATATACTGTAGAGAGAACAATAGATAAAGAGAATAATACATTGGGCTAACTCGGGCTAAGTTGAGGCATCTCGGGGCATCATGAGGCAAGAAGCGTTACATGGGGCAACTTGGGGCAAGAAGCATCAAGTGAGGCTACGGAGGGCAAGAAGAAATGAAGGGGGCACAGTAAGGCATGTTGAGGCCTAATGGGGCCCACTGGGGCATCGAAGGTAAAAGGTTAAAAGACTAAATGGTAAAGTCACGGAAGGTCACATAGGTTAAATAGAGGGAGGGCCGTATGCGGTAACGGAGTAAATAGAGGCCAAATAAGGGCACGCATGCTTGATGCATAACAATACCCTGTTTCTACGATTGAAATTCCGTAGTAGCAAGTAATTGCGGGTGCGAAATTTCAAAAACAAGTACAATGCTTATAAGATCAAGTTAAGATCAATAAAGAGAAAAGCATGAGAGAGGAAAAGCGAATGCTATAGGGTCAAATCAAGACCAATAAGGTATTAAGCAATCGGAAAATCAAAGAACTAGGCCTTGGGGAAGTTAAAATCCGATGGGAGGGCGGCAGAAATGCTGTCCCAGTCTACAGGCTGCAGGGGACGAGGTTGATAGACAGTGGGGGAGAACTCACTCGGATGAGGAGTATGTACGACGTATGGGGGTGATTCTGGAGTAGGGGGCTGCTGTGGCTGTTGCGGAGGTTGCGGAGGTTCTGACGGTTTGTCCTGGGCATCGAAGAGGTTCCTGAGCGATTGATCGAAGATAGGCATGTTTGGCTGATCATGATACGACTCTGGGAATGCTGGCGGAGGGATGGTAAGCGGAGACGGCGGGGGCATAGGCTGGGGTTCCACAAAACGCGGAGGTTCTTCTAGGCGTCCATTCTGCACATTGTAAGCCAATAGTCTCTCGAATTGAAACTCATTGAACTCATTAGCCAACTGTCCAACAACGACTTGATTCAAGCACAGGATGAGGCGCTGGATGTATGAGTAGTTGAATCGTCGATGTGTACCTCGGTGGAGATCCATATAATCTTGCATGTCGACAAGAAGATCATGGATGACGTTGAGTGAGTAGACCGAGTGATGGAAGTGGTTCTGAGGCGAGTCGAGGATGAGGGGGAGTAGACCATTGTGCAGTAAGGTAGCAGAGTATTGTTGACGAGTGGGAGCCGTTTGAACGAAGACCTGGTTGGGGAGTAGGAGTTCTGTGGGGCACGAAGGAGGAGGAGGGATGTTCTCCTTATTGGATTGCCTGAGCACGTTCCGGATCGCGGGCATGTCGAAAGGGATGCAGGGGACAATAAATACAACACTCGCAGGTACAGAAAGGGTCTTCTGGATATGGTGCGAAGTGTGCGTGCAGGGTGCGTCGATGTCTGATGCGTCTGGTGATGTAGGGCGAGTAAGAGAGGTCAAGAACAATCTTGAGTCCGTATAGCAGGGGTGCAGCGTGTTCTGGGTTCCAGAATGTATGTCGAAGTACAAGTTTGACGAGTTCAGGGTATGGGGAACAGGATTTGAGCCGTTGGATGTTGACAAAGTCGGTATGGTGAGGGTCGAATAGATAGTGGCGGACAAGGTCGATAGGATTGAGAGGGAAGCGTTCGTTGTTGGGCTTGGGAGAAGGAGGAGGAGAAGGATATTGAAAATCGATAGCAATGGAGTTGTGACTTAGCTGGGAGTACCAAGTGTCGCCTTCAGGATTCCAGTCAGGAAGGATAGGATTTGGTAGTCCCCAGCCGTTGTTGTCGAGTGGTAGGTTCCAAGCGTTGTCGGGTTCGGAAGGTGGTGGTGGTTGTTGTTCTTGCTGTTGGGAAGGTTGGTCTTCTTCGTTGTCGAAGAAGGAAGGCAGTGGTTGAGGATAGAAAAAGACTTCAGTGGCGTTTCGATGTTCTTCAGGGTCAAAGGGGCGAAGTTGATATGTTGGGATTGGGGTGTCGAAGTTAAAGGGCATGTGCGGGAGTGGAATCGTCTTCAGTCGGGGTGTTGGTGGGGGCAAGAAGGGACGGTGGAATTGTGGGTGGGTCTGAGAAGAAATGGCGGATGTTGGGGATGTTCCTTGAGAGGTAGGTGGTGAGGAGACTGTTGCGGAGGATGCGAGCAATTTGTTCAGGTCTAGGGCCGTTGAAGTCGCGGATCTCAACGGTTGCGTCGTCGGAGTAAGGGGTGAGGATGATAGTGCAGGGTTCTGAGTCGATCTCAGTGTGCGATTCCTCGGGGGAGGGGTCGATGGCTGTCGGTGTGGGGCTAGGAGAGGGAGATATGGGTTCAAGGTCTGGCAGGGAGTTGTCAATGTTGGGTGGCGAAGGTGGTGTAACCGTGAAGGATTCCAGGGGGGGGCGTGTGGTGATAACTTGGAGTTGAGAGCTATAGATGGGGAGTTCTCTGGGGTTCTTAACGAGTTGGAGAAGGACATATAGAGCGGATGCTCTTCTCACTTGCTCGAGGTGGTTGCAGTTGTGGAGGCGGAAAGAGATGCTGTTGACCAGTGTTTCGAGATACGGAGAATGAGGGTAATCAATTTGATGTAGAAGGTAATGAAGATGATAGCCAATAAGACTTTGGGTCGCATGTGTCGAATGATCTACCGTCTCGCGGAGTTCCAATAAGAGATTGTCCACAGTGTCTGAGAATGAGTGGCTGTCAGTTGGATGTGGCAATGAAAAACTCGTCATCGGGCCGTAGGCCTATGAAGATCCGGGTGGTTCTGTCTTCGTCGAAGTGGAAACAAATGCCTTGCACCCAGGTTCCTCGTGGTCTCAGGTAGGGGAAGAGATACCACAGGGTGAAGATGTGTCCAAATCGGGTAGCAAGTTGGGTGATAGTAGGGTGGAAGTTAATGCGGACTATCCAAGCTAGAAGTTGGATAAGGTCGAAGAGACTGTGCATGGGAGATGCGGAAATTGGGGGTTGCTTCTGGTGTTTATATAGTGACGTTTGGCGAAGCTGAGGATTGTTCATGTGATCGTTCTGTCAGGGGGAACACTTCTAGGCAAGAGGGGGCATGTTGGTTCTTCGATATCAAGTTCTGAGGCAAGAAGTTCCTCGGTTGCATGCTTCGGAGGCAAGAAGTATGCTATCTAGGCGAAGTGGGGCAAGAAGTTTGATTGATGTGTGAGTCCGGAGTGTCCTAATCGGGTAATCGGTGTCAAACGCGCGCGCGGATCGCGCTGATTACAAATCAAACATATCAGCGCTGAGACGTTTGGTTTGTAAGCAACTTAGAGTGTGCAGGGCCTGTGTGTCCAAGATCGCCAAATCGGGTCAATCAAGGTGATGTAGCTTCTTGTATCCTTCAAGAAGTTCTTCTGTGTGCTTCAGAGCGTCTTCGGATTCCCATGTGTTGCTGCTAGTGGGGTATCCAAGCCATTTGATCAAATATCTCCGACGGTTCTTTGCTCCTTTGTGTTGTAATATGGCTTCGACTTCGAATTCTTCTTCTCCATCGATAAGGTCAGGTGGAGGTTTAGAATAGGATGGTCCATGCTCTTCTGTCTCGGTGTTAGGCGTTAGAAGGGAGGCGTGGAATACAGGGTGAATTTTCCAGGTTCTAGGCAGTTGAAGTTCATAAACGTTGTCTCGAAGTTTTCGTTTGATGATAAAGGGGCCTTCTCGTTTTGATTGAAATTTCGAGGGTAGTCCGGTTCTTCTTAAGTTCCTGGCTTCTAACCATACAGATTGTCCTTCTGATAGGGGTTTGAAGTGTGAAGATTGAGCTTCACGTTGGTATTCCTGTGCGAGAGTAAGGGCTGCTTCTGCATCATTTCGGAGTTCTATGATCTTTGATAGTTGGTTCTTGAGCGTCGGAATGTTGCTATCAATGTCCGATGATTCCGAGGGGAATGAGGTCAGGTCATATCCCATTAGTAGGCGAAAGGGGGTTTGGTCTGTCGTTGAATGCTTCCGATTGTTGTGTGTGAATTCCATGAGGGGGATGTACTTGCTCCAGAGGTGGGGGTGGTTTACTGCATAGATTCTGAAGTACGCTTCAATCTCCTGATTGCTGCGTTCAGCTTGCCCATCAGTCTGCGGATGATATGCTGTTGACATTGCCTGCTTGATGTGAAGCAGACGGCATAGCTGTCTAAACACCATAGATGCGAACTGAGGTCCTCGATCTGAGATTATTTTCCTGGGTAATCCAAATCGTCTGTACACATTGTCGAAGTACAGTTGTGCAGTGTCTAGTGCAGTGATTGCCTTGGTGCAGGGGGTGAGTACAATCGCTTTGGTGCAGTCATGATCCACAATAACACATATGCTGTCATATCCATCAGATTCCGGGAGGTCTGTGATGAAATCGATGTTAACAGTTGCAAAAGGGTATGTGTCTTTGTCTGCAATGATCGGGTTTAGTGGAGGTACAAGTGGATGGTGGTTGATCTTCATCTGTTGACAGATGGCGCATCCTTGGATGTATTTCGATACAAACTGCTGCATTCTTGGCCAGTAGTAGGTTCGTCGGATTTGTTCCATTGTGTTTGCGATTCCGGGATGGTTTCGAGTGGGTAAGTCGTGATATAGTCGTAATATGTTGCGCATGATTTCCGTATTTCTTGGCACATAGATCTTGTTCCTGAAGTGTACCAGTTGATCTTTGATTGTGAATTCGGTCATCTTGGGCTTTGTGAGGGGTAATTCTTTCTGTAGAAGGGACATTGCTTCCTGAATGTCTCCAGTTTCGTGTCGGATCTGAAGGTGAATGTCATTGATGTTCATGATATTTCTATCATCTTCTTCGGCTTCTTCAATTCGGGTTGCTAGGAGTTCCATTTCTTTGAGAAAAACTTTCTCTGGTAGAAGTGTAACTTCGTTGTTAAGTTCTCCTTCCGTTTTAAAATGGTCCGCTCGTCGGGATAGGGCGTCGGATTGGATCATATGTTTTCCGGGTATAGCCTGGATTTTGTATGGATATCTTGAGAGTTCATTCTGCCATCGAGCTTGTCGAGGGGTCAAGCGTTGGGGTTGTCTCCAGTATGTCAAGTTCTTGTGATCACAGTGAATCGTAACTGTATGCGGGCTTCCAAGTAGATAGTGTCGCCACGTTTGGAGTGCTCGTATAATAGCAAATAATTCTCTATCATATATTTGCCAGTTTCGTTGTGTCGGATTAAGAGCTTGGGAGATGTATCCAATAGGTCGGAGTTGACCGTTTCCGTCAAGTTGGCGTAGTACTGCTCCAGTAGCTACGGCTGATGCGTCCGTTTCAAGATAGAAAGGTTTGCTGGGGTCCGGTTGCATGAGTAGGGGCTGCTTTGCAAAGAGGTCCTTCAGCGTTTGAAAGGCTGTTTCTTGTTTGTCTGTCCAGACAAATGGTACATCCTTCCGTTTAAGTTGGTCGAGTGGTCTGCTTATTGTCGCATAATTCGGGATGAATCTGCGATAGAAGTTTGTAAATCCAGTGAATGATCTAACTTCTTTCAAATTCTTCGGAGTCTTCCAGTCCAATATGCCTTGAATCTTAGATGGGTCTGTCTTGATCTGAGATTCGGAGATGATGTATCCTAAGAAGGGTACTTCGGTTTGATGGAATCGGCATTTTGCTGGTTTAACGTATAAGTTGTTGTCCTTGAGAATTTGAAACACTTCAGTTGTGTTTGCAATAAGCTGTTGCAGAGTGGGGGCATGGATCAACAGATCGTCCATATAGACAATAACAATGTTCCGGCGTATCTGGTCTGCCAGAATATCATTCATGAATCGTTGAAAAACTGCGGGAGAGTTGCAGAGTCCGAAAAACATAACCGTAGGTTGATATAGCTTTCTGTCACAAACAAAAGCTGCTTTCCATTGGTCTTCGTCTTTGATTCGGATGTTGTGGTAGCCTTGTCGGATATCAAGAGTGGTGAAGTACTTTGATCCTAGTAGTTGATCTAGCAATGATTGGGCGTTTGGCATAGGATATGCGTCTTTGACCGTATGAGGCTATGAGCATTAAGATATCGATAGTCTTGTACTGGTCGAAGGGATCCGTCTTTCTTGTCAATAAAGAAGAAGGGGGATGCCATCGGTGACTTTGATTCCTTAATAAACTTTTTGTTGAGTAGGTCTTGGATTAGTTCGTCCAAAACTGGTTGCTGATGTATCGGAACTTTGTAGGGTTTATGTATCTTCGGGATGAAGCTGGGTAGTGTCCTGATTTCCATATCGTAAGGTCGGGCTGGTGGATATGTTTGTATTTCGTTCTCAGAGAATATGTCTGCAAATGCCATATACTCTTTGGGGATGTCGAGTTTCTTTTTGGATTTTTGTTTCTGTTGCTCGAGTCGAGTAGAGACAGTGATTTTGTTAATTGTGATCGTGTCATTATTCCAATTAATTTGAGGCTTCGCTTCCTTGAACCATGGTAGTCCTAGGATGATGTCGTCTCGTGGAATATGAGTCGAGTAGAAGGTAGCTGAAATTGAATGAGGGTGGATGATGTTCAGTCGAATTCGTTTGTTAACTGATCCTTTCTTGTTAATCGTTCCGTCGGCGTTACTGACTTGTAGTGTTCGGTTGAGTTTCTGTGTTTTTATGTGTAGTTTATCAACTAGATCGGAGTTGATGAAGTTGAGTTGTGCTCCAGTATCGAGTAAAGCGTTGAGAGTGGTGAGGCGTCCGTTTATGCGTAGTTTGACCGGTATGCGAAATGAGGTGATGTTGCCATTAAGAACAATAGTGTTGAGTTGAATCGGATTAACCAACTCAGGTGTTCTCAAAAATTTCCGCCATCATAGTTTCCTTGTTCATCGAAATCTTCTCCATTTTCGTTGTCCATGCGATCCAGCATGTTGAAGAGTTCAAATCGATCTTCGGGAGCGAGACTAGTGACAATCTCATTGATCTGATATGCCTGATCTTCTAGATCGTCCGGTTCATCATAGTCTTCATCATCTACTTCCATTTCGTTGATTCTGGGCTTGAATCTTCGCTTGTTGCTTTTGAATCGTCCAGGGGGTTTGCTTCGGAATTTAGTGGGGCGTGCGGGACGTGTGGGGCATTTATTCGCCATGTGACCGGGTTTCATACAGAAGAAACATAGTCCTTTTGCTCTGGCTTCCTTCTGCTTTTCGTCCGAAAGCTTGTTGAAGTACATAGCATTTATATCGAATGCTTTCATGTCTTCGTCCACATCAGGTTCTGGTTCCGGTTCAGAGTCTAGTTCCATTTCATGGATCCGATATTTGCGTCTGTATTGAGGCTTGGGACGTCCATGACTATACTTCTTTCTAAAGAAGGTGGAGGGTTTTGAATCCGAGTTATTAGTTCCAAACATTTGTTCCCATTGAAGTCCATGATGTAGAGCGTCTCGGTAGTAGGGTTCCATAGTAGCACGTTGTCCTGCTGCTACTGGGTATGGTTCTAGTCGGACAATTTCTTTCCTAATAGACATAGGTAGTCCATCTTTGAACAGGTTCGAGAGTACAGTGAAATCATTGATGCCAGCGTCTCGGGCTAGACGTTGGAATTCATGCACATAATGTTCCGTTTGCATGCCTTGTGCCTTGAGTTTCTGAAGTTCCTTGAATGCATCTGCCACATAGTCTGCAGAGACAAACTGTTTCTGAAATTCATCTCGGAAGTTTCGCCAAGTATAGTTCCATGGGAGTGCCGGGTTTGCGGTGAGTCTGGCGTTCTGTCCTTGCAAGATGTAGTTCGAAAATGATTCTGCTGCGGGTCCACCATTGCAGAAAGTGAGTGCAAGTCGAACTTTGTCCTGATCTTCGGTGTAACCAGGGGTGAGATAGATGTAGTTCTCCATCATATCTAACCATTTTCGGGCATTCCTGCGGTGTCCATCGAAGTTGAATGGTTTGTTTGCACCATTCCTTCGTTCGGGTTGTTCTGCCATGACGCCTACTGGGGGTGGTGGTGGAGGTGGTGGTGACGGTGATGGTGACGGAGGTGGAGGTGGAGGATTTCCTGGGGGTAAGCCTGGGGCTGGTGGATCTTCCAGTGGAGGAGGGGAGGGATTTGGGTCGTCTCGATCGGGTGAAGGAGGATTAGCCGATTCGGAGCGTCGATCAAGTGGTTGTTCAGGGTCGAGAGGATCGGCGTCTTCGAAATAGTCTAATTCTTCGTCGGTTAATTCTGTCTTTGCTTCTTCTGCTGTTTCGGTTTCTTGAGCTAGTCGGAGCTGTTCAAGCTTATCTAGTATTCGGAGGGCTTCAAGTGTTTCGGATAGATTGGGTACACCTTTTCCTTTTCCTGTAGGTGTTTCTGTTTCCGTTAAGCGGGGTACTCCTTTGCCTTTATCAGCAGTTGCAGAAGTTCCTTCAACTGAAGTAACTGAGGGTGCAGTTAAGGTTCGAGTATGCTTCTCTCGAGTGGGGCTTCCAAGTAACGGATGAGCTGTTTCCTTGGGTTCAGCTTTTACTTGAAGTTCAGTTGGTTTGTGGGGTCGAGATGGTCCGGGGATAGATGTCTCGGGTTTCGAAGAGGACGGAGGAGGTGGTGGTGGAGCAAGAGGGGAGGGTAGAGTAGTGTGTTGTTGAGAAAGAGATGAAGCAGTAAGTCGAGGTGACGATGTAGGAAGGGGGTTGGTTACTACTCTAGGGGAGCTTCGTTGGCTGCGAGTTCTTCCTAGTCTTAGTCTTTCTCGTTCTTGCTGAGCTGCAAGTTCTGTTTGATGTCTCTCCTCTGCGTCGTAAGGTTCAATGTTTCTCCAGTTGGAGTTGTATCGTTGATAGAAGTTGGCTTTGTCGGAGTATTTGGAGGGGATGTTAGTCCACTTCTTACTGTGTGCGCTAAAATAAAGGTATGTCTTGACAACACCTTTCTGTCGATACCAGCAGCGTAGTAAGTAGTCAAAGTATGCGTTATCCGGTTGAGATGGTGGTAGTGATAAATGAGTTGTGTCGATTCGAGGGAGGTTGTCCGTTGGTGAGTTCTGGGATGCCAGATTGTTTACTGGTTAGTAGGAGTTGCAGTATTGCCGTTCAGGTATTGAGCCGGAATGGGGGGTACTGGTGGGATACCAATGGGGGTTACTGGTGGGATGTCGATGGGGGTTACTGGTTCAAATTCTGCTCGGCAACCACAACGATTGATAACAGTTTCAACATCTACTGCGGATTCAGGCCAGTAACAAATGTGGTCCAGTCGGTAGTGGGTAGTTTCGGGTGTTGCGTGGTAGTTTGTTTCCGGGTCAATGTGTGCTGACTGAATAAGGAGTGTTCGAAGGGATTCTGAGCTTCCTATGTATACTCTTCCTTCTGTCCAAAGTAGGTTGTTACGAGTTGACCAGTTGGCGAGTCGTCGGCTTCGGATGAGGAAACTGAGAGAAAGGAATGTGCTGTCGTAAAGATAGCTCTGTTGAATTCGTTGCACTAGTCCGTTGTTAACCAAGATCAAATAGTTTTCTGAGATCTCTTCGTTCTCAGTGCGTCCGGGTTCAATTGGGGTGACTCGAGTTGTGGTGGGAATAAGGTGAGCCAGTTTGCCTTCTGGGGGAGGTAAAACTACTGCGGATTCTTCGTCCGATGCGGCGCAGTCGAGAGGGTCCTGGTGTAGGTGTGTCAGGTCGAGGTGAGGATGTGAATTGAGGAACAGAGGTAGTTCTTCGTTGGATTGGAGGGGGTGAATGAGGTTGAGGGATTCTCTGATGTACAGGTGTTTCGTGAGGTCTATGCCTGTTATGTTCTGCTATAAGGCTTGAGTAGAACTGTTGTGGGTCTTCAGAGGTGGAGAGTTCGGAGCTGAGATAAGTTTCCTGTGTAGGTTCTTGTTCTAATCGAGGGGCAGTGATGTATCGGATAGCCGGTAGATTGTGATCGGTGTTACTATCGGTTGGGGTGCCGTTTCGATAAGATGAAGCTTCTTGTTCAGGTTGCTCGTCTGAATGATCAAGGTTGGATGGGTTGTGTGGGGGTGTATTGTTTTCGGGTACAAATGTGTCTAGAATCTGAATGGGGTCTAGAATAATGATCCGGGTCACGTTGTTCCACAATTGTTCCGTGTTATCGGCAAAAGTTATTTGGATCCTCAGGTTGGGCAGTTCCTCGGGTGATTAACCCTTTGAGCTACTTGTTGTTACACACAGGAGGGTATGGTGGCTCTCTCCTTGTATGCTCGTCCGGTATTCTTCTTCGGTTCGCTGGATAACAGACTATTCCTTAGTCGTGTTCACCGGTATTTCAGTCGTCAACGAGTGAAGCAATCCTCTTCTGGGACAATCGCCTATATGCGTAGCAGTTTCTCTGGTGTATCAGACCTTTCCTCTGCTTGCTTTCTTCTCTTCAAGTTACCCTGGCGTGGCTCGGCTTTCTGATCGGGTCGCTAACCTCTTATCCTGCGTATGCCAACCAAAATGTAACAAGGACCGTTAATTCTGGGCGTGAACCTGCTTAGTACGTTGGATCGGTTCCTGGTGCTGTGTGGGAGTTACACAATACAGTTGTGTATCGATAATATGTCGTTCGAGTTCCTTCGTTCCTAGTTTGAAAGTTAGTAGACAATGGCCAGTCGTTTACTTCCTTGCAAGTATTCCGGATTGTATGACAGCATTTATCGACAAGTATTCGAGCTTTCAGGTTTTTCATGTCTTACGCAACTTTTGTGGTGCATACGTAACTTTTTTGCACATACATAACTTTTTTTTGTGTATACGTAACTTTTTTTTTATGCATACGCAACTTTTCTATGTAAGTTTACAAATTATGTTATACTTTTAGGTTGTTACTCGTAACTATTTTGGTAATCAGTAATACTGCTTTGACTTACGCAGCTATATGTGACTATGCTGTGGTTGACATTAAGATATCTGTGGTTAAATTTTGGTTATACGTAAGAAATTCTAAAAATGCTGTGGTTATGTTATATACTTCTGTGCTGAGGCATTACCTTGCGATGGTTTTATATATTGTTATTTTTGCCATATATTTTGTTAACTCTTTTTAATTTAAAGTAATACTACTGGAAATATCTGATATTTTAATTAGTAATTTTCCGAGTGTACCAAGTGTATGTAAGTGACCATATAGGACAGATAACTTTTTCAAATGCTTGGGCAAATAGGTTAATGGGTTTAACTCCCCAACTCTGGCAAAGGTTGGCAGGTGGAATCCTTCCTACGAGTCAAGAGTTCAAATCAGAGTAATGTAGAAGATAAATTTTGTTTTTCTTATTTTTTTATTTGTTTGAGTACGAAGATCTCATATATTTTAGCAACTACTATTACTGTCTACATATAGGGCTCTACACTTGTATTTCAAATTTGAAGATAGCCTTTGTTACAATTATATGAACCTATAGGACCAGAAAGCATATTATGGCTGTTTGTTATGACCTAGAGTGGTTCTTCTGCTCTCAAGACTCTTGATCGGCTTCGGATGACTTATCAGACGTCTCTGATTGGTGGTTCTCACTTTGAGAAGCACTTTACAAGTTAATTAAGCTATTCTACACATTAGAGCTAAAGATAACACGTCACCTGAGAAGCACTTTACAAGAGGCCAAAAGTGAGTGCTTTTATTACGACCTAGAGCGGTTCTTCTGCTCTCAAGACCCTTAATCGGCTTCGGACGACTTATTGAACGGCTCTGTATGGTGGTCCTTGCTCTGAGAAGCACTTTACAAGTAAATTAAGCTATTCTACACATCAGAGCTAAAGATAACACATCACCTGAGAAGCACTTTACAAGAGGCCAAAAGTGAGTGCTTCGCAGGTTGATCCGCGGTTTTTGGCAAGTGGAAACGATAAACTATACAGTACCAAGCCACCAGGGTCCGAGTTCAACGAGGACCGCCGTGGGCCGCCGACTGTAGGCAAAGTCCGACACATACAGGGTCGGACGTCCGTCTGGTGGCGGTGTCCAACTCCTAGAGTCGGTACACCAATCAAAAGTGAAGTCGGTGGCTTGCAGGGAGCTTGTCCGCGCTGCCTGCAAGCCTACAGGTAAGTATCTACGTGCAAGAAAAATAAAGGAGTCGATGTTCAATACACCGCTCAAAACACTGCTCGGTGTCCGTAAAGGCCGCAAGTCCGCTACGTCGGACTTCAGCAGCCATGTCAGGAACTCGTCGGAAAGTCAAAAGAAAATCAGATAAAATAATAAAGAAATAAGTAAACCTGGGGACGATTCCTGACAGCTTTGCAGGTAGAGTGGCCGTTTTGGCAAGCAGAAAGAGAAACTATACAGTACCAAGCCACCAGGGTCTGAGTCCGCTAAGTACCAGCGGAGTCCGCCGCGTACAGGAGAAGGCCGACCCTATGTAGGGTTGGACTACCAACTGGTGGCAGCAGACAACTGTTTGAGTCTGTCTGCTGATCAAAAGTGAAGTCCATGGCTTGCAGGGAGCTTGTCTATGCTGCCTGCAAGCCTACATGCCAGTAATCTATGCAAAAGAAAATAAAGAGTTGGTGTTTGTAAAGTCCGCAAGTCCGCCCTCAAGCAGACTTCAGTGGACATGTCAGGAACTCATTGATGAAGCAATAGAAAATCAGATAAAATAAGAAAGAAATATGTAAATTGGGGACAATTCCTGACACTGTTCTAGTATTACTAAGGAAAGTATGCAGAGACTGGAGAGGCTGTTGTAGTGATTCTACTGGATCTTGGCATGTCTAATGCAATTTGGAGTATAGTTCCAAGTACTGAAACCCAAGATCCCAAGCTACACTTTTTCTCTAAAGGTATCACCTGCTCCCTGATCCCAAACCTACAGCCTGTCATGTACATCTGTCCTAGTTTGACCTTACCCCAACTACTGTTGTGATCCCACTGGATCCCGGCATGTCCACAGCAATCCCAATTATAATCCCAAGTATAGAATGCCAAAATCCCAAGCTATGTTTATTTCCCGGAAGGTATTCCCCGCTCCCTAGCCTGCCATGCACGTCCCTGTCCTAGTTTGCCCCCGTCCTGACCACCTTGTCCCTGCTGTCTTTGTCCACGTCTCTCATCAGCTCCCTGCCTCGTCCCCGTGTCCCGAGGAGCTCCTTGCTCTCTCTCATGCCCCGTCCTTGCCACGGTCCGTCCCGTGCCACAGCCATAGTCCCGAGTACTTGCTACAGCCATAGCCATAGCTTGTCATGCCACAGCCATAGCCATAGCCACAGCTATCCCAATGCCTCACTCTGTCCCCGACTACACCCAGACACCACAATCCCAACCACGCAACCACAGAAATGAAAGTGCAGTTAGGAGATCCTCCACTGCATTCCAAGTTGACCCTTGCCTGGCCTTGAGTAAGCCGTGCGCTGTAACACTTGGATTTCATCCAGTGTTCGCAGCAGATCCAGCAGCAGCAATAACAGAGCAAGTCCGAAGCCAGAGAAGCTCGAGCAGCAAGACCGGCGCACAAGAACATATCCAAACGAGTCCGAGCGAGTCCGGGGCAGCAAAGCCAGGCAGAACACGTCCAGAAAAGCCAGAGAGCACAGTCCGAAGATACTAGATGCAAGTCCGCCAGCGAAGGAGCCAGGGAAAACGGTACCGGCCGCGCAAAAGGAGAAGAACATCATCCGGCGGACGAGCGGACAGCAGACAATGTTCGGACGGGCCGGCCACACACATATGAGTGCTCGGATGATGCGCGTACGAACGAGTGGTTCGAGCGACGAGCATATGAGCAGTCTGGTGTTTGCAGCCAAATGAACGAACAAACAATGCATGTGTCCGACGTACGAGTGTACAAGTGGACGGCCGGACGGACGAAGGACAGACAGTAAAGGGACTTGTGCGTACGCATATTATGGGACGTGGCGTGGGAAGTAAAGGGGTGGCGCAGGAGACTCGGGGAACGGGTGTAGAAGTGTGGCCGGGATAGCCGGATTTACACGCGATATTAACTTGTGTTAGTCATTTCATGTACACCGTGTGAAAATTTAGCTTTCTCTTGGTTACCACCACCATCTATTTTGTGTGCGTGTGCGAACGAGGACGAAGAGCGGCGGACCGGTGAGAGCTTGAGCATAGGCTCATCCTACCAGCCGGTGTCCATTCAGCAAGACCAAGGATCCACGGGTCACGGGTGGAATTGTTATTTTGTGGTTTTCACTTAGCGGACGGACGAACGCTCAATAGCCTGAGGGTTGGACTGGGAGTTGGTTTGAGTTGCTGGTCTCGAGAGTTGTTCGGCGCACGGGCGCGGACGCTGGTCGGACAGTTTGAGTTTCTGTGGTCGTCTCGTACGGACGTACGGACGGACGGACGGACGGACGGTTCTTATTTGTTTCATTTGTCTTCTCCCTCTTTGCCTTCTATCTATTCTACCTTTGTACCTACATAGGTCTTGTGCTACACACCCGCTCACCCTCAAAACTACTTGTTTTCAGCGCAGTGGTCAAGGATTGCTTGCGCTGCAATCCTGCCATGCCCCAAACCATGTCTCAAGCCTGTCCCCCGCGACGCCCTAGCTAACCCCTATGACGCCCCGAGTTTCTAGACTTGTCTTTGAAAAGCCTGCTCCATTCAGCTGCTTGCGCCACAGCTTCACACCACAGCCATAGTTTGTCCCAAGGCCTGTTGGCCACCCTCTGTCTTGCCCCCGAAGGTTGAGCACCACTCTGCAGTGTCTCTTCTGTCAAGCCCGAACCCCACACTCATTCCCCGGCTGAGTCCCAATAAGATTCACTCACTCGTTCCCCAGTTGAGTCCCAACAAGACTCTATCGCTTGTTCCTTGTCCTGCTTCCCTTGACCCGCCATAGCCCCGTTCCACTATGCAAACCCTGTCCCGAGATCAACCCCAGTGATTGGTCTGGCCACGCGTATGCCAGTCAACTAGTCCAGTCAGTAGCGTCTCATCCCGGTCCCTGAACCTCAATCCCGCAACGCGTGTAGGCTTACACCTACTGCTGGATTGACCTCATCCCTATCCGGACTCAAACCCTGCCATTAGTCAACCTGCCCCCCAACTGCCTCACGATTAGGCCTTGTTATGGCATCCAGCGCCATGCCTCTTTGAGGATGGTCTCTGACAATCCCCGCGTCCCTGATCCCCATCCAGAAGTCACAAAGACTAAATCCCGAGTTGGTGTATGCATTACATCCGCCCCCCATGTTTGTTACCTCGCTCCCCAGTGTGCCAGCAAGATACCTGGCGCACCATTACATTCCTTAGTTGCTGTCCCGTGCGCCAGCAGTATACCTCGCGCACGGCTACATTCCTTTAGTTTCCCTCTGTTTTACTTGACTATACTTCATGTTCCTTGCCCCAGATCTTGTCCCCAGATGTTTACAGCCTTGCGTCCCGAGTCCTGGATCGTGGTGTAGGGGAGATAATCCCCTTACAGATGGAAGCTACCACCAGCTGTGACTCAAATCAAGCCTATATGTCACTTTGAAGCAATAGCAATACCATTGAAGCAAGATATCGGACCGCAATCATACCAGATCGACTCACAAACGTGGCATATGCACTAGCTATTCAAGGATCGATGCTACGGAAGCTAACTTAAGCTCGCGAGTTACCAAGTCAGCGAATGCGGTTTGAATCAACAATAGAGGCTGAGTAAAGTCAACCCCAACTCAGGTCGAGGGGCACGTGAGCGATCAAAGCTGATCAAAGCAAGGGGAACAACAATAGATCAAGGTGGGGCATCTGATTCCAAGTGGCCCATGCAGAACACCGCCAAGTCTGATTCCGGCCGGCAAAGTGGTTCAATACAAGTTCCTACCTCAGAAGGACCCCACAGCAGAAGTATTGTGGTCCGGCAAAGCGACCCAATCGAGGGGCATTCAAAGGAAGCAGATTTGAAGGGAAGATCGACCGATCAGGCAACCTGTCCAAATACGGAACACTGTGCTTTGCGACTTCGCCACATCAGTCAGTGGACCCACAGTAGGTCAGACACGTTGATCAAGCACCAGGAGATACCAAAAGGACAAGAATATCAACTTCGGGGTGTCTATCAATAGCTAGAAGCAACGGCTAGCGCTTCAAAGTGCTTCTGTCAGGAATCATCATTTATCCCCAGGTCTATTTCTTTCTTTCTTATTTTATCTGATTTTCTATTGCTTCATCAATGAGTTCCTGACATGTCCACTGAAGTCTGCTTGAGGGCGGACTTGCGGACTTTACAAACACCAACTCTTTATTTTCTTTTGCATAGATTACTGGCATGTAGGCTTGCAGGCAGCATAGACAAGCTCCCTGCAAGCCATGGACTTCACTTTTGATCAGCAGACAGACTCAAACAGTTGTCCGCTGCCACCAGTCGGTAGTCCAACCCTACATAGGGTCGGCCTTCTCCTGTACGCGGCGGACTCCGCTGGTACTTAGCGGACTCAGACTCTGGTGGCTTGGTACTGTATAGTTTCTCTTTCTGCTTGCCAAAACGGCCACTCTACCTGCAAAGCACTCACTTTTGGCCTCTTGTAAAGTGCTTCTCAGGTGACGTGTTATCTTTAGCTCTAATGTGTAGAATAGCTTAATTAACTTGTAAAGTGCTTCTCAAAGTGAGAACCACCAATCAGAGACGTCTGATAAGTCATCCGAAGCCGATCAAGAGTCTTGAGAGCAGAAGAACCACTCTAGGTCATAACAAACAGCCATAATATGCTTTCTGGTCCTATAGGTTCATATAATTGTAACAAAGGCTATCTTCAAATTTGAAATACAAGTGTAGAGCCCTATATGTAGACAGTAATAGTAGTTGCTAAAATATATGAGATCTTCGTACTCAAACAAATAAAAAAATAAGAAAAACAAAATTTATCTTCTACATTACTCTGATTTGAACTCTTGACTCGTAGGAAGGATTCCACCTGCCAACCTTTGCCAGAGTTGGGGAGTTAAACCCATTAACCTATTTGCCCAAACATTTGAAAAAGTTATCTGTCCTATATGGTCACCTACATACACTCGGTACACTCGGAAAATTACTAATTAAAATATCAGATATTTCCAGTAGTATTACTTTAAATTAAAAAGAGTTAACAAAATATATGGCAAAAATAACAATATATAAAACCATCGCAAGGTAATGCCTCAGCACAGAAGTATATAACATAACCACAGCATTTTTAAAATTTCTTACGTATAACCAAAATTTAACCACAGATATCTTAATGTCAACCACAGCATAGTCACATATAGCTGCGTAAGTCAAAGCAGTATTACTGATTACCAAAATAGTTACGAGTAACAACCTAAAAGTATAACATAATTTGTAAACTTATATAGAAAAGTTGCGTATGCATAAAAAAAAAGTTACGTATACACAAAAAAAAGTTACGTATGTGCAAAAAAGTTACGTATGCACCACAAAAGTTGCGTAAGACATGAAAAACCTGAAAGCTCGAATACTTGTCGATAAATGCTGTCATAGGATTGGTTCTCGTAGGGGTTGATTGTTTAATTCCAGTTGTTGGAAAGGGAGGTCAAGTGAAGGTAGTCTTGGCTGCTTTCCGAGTTAGGGAAAGAAGTCAATCCTAATTGTTACGTTCACGGCTTCGGTAGACTTATCAGGGAAATGATAAGTGACAAAAGCGTTGTTTAGTGAACAAACAAGGTTGAGCAAAGAGTTGGCGCTTTAACGAGGCTCTCTTATGCTCGGAAGTCGTGGGTGAACAGAGTCTTTGGTACGATGGTGTAAAAGACTATAGGAGGATTGACTTAAGTGTCATCCAGAGGCGTCTATGTACATGCCTTATATACTGTAGAGAGAACAATAGATAAAGAGAATAATACATTGGGCTAACTCGGGCTAAGTTGAGGCATCTCGGGGCATCATGAGGCAAGAAGCGTTACATGGGGCAACTTGGGGCAAGAAGCATCAAGTGAGGCTATGGAGGGCAAGAAGAAATGAAGGGGGCACAGTAAGGCATGTTGAGGCCTAATGGGGCCCACTGGGGCATCGAAGGTAAAAGGTTAAAAGACTAAATGGTAAAGTCACGGAAGGTCACATAGGTTAAATAGAGGGAGGGCCGTATGCGGTAACGGAGTAAATAGAGGCCAAATAAGGGCACACATGCTTGATGCATAACAGGAAGAGAATAAGCGCAACCTTTGAAGCCTCTGGAACTATAAGTACGGACTTCTCTTCTTGCTATTATATTACTAGGCTTATACTGGTTTATTCATCAGCGAAACCACATGCGTCTATTCGGATACTTTGCTCTTCAAACATATCATATCAACACAGATCTAACCGAAGCTAAATGTGTTAGACAATTATTGATCTGGACAACTTCGCGGGGCGATGGAGCTCGAGACTGCGACTACTAGTACAGCAAATGGGCGGCCAACCTATGCTGCGCTTTTGTCTTGGAGAGAATTGTCTCACTTTTTCTTGACGCAGTTGAACTTTCAAGTGCGTACCATTGTTGTCGCGACTACGACCGTTGCTCGTGGCGACTTGACGCAGAAGATCGTGGGCGTGTCCGTTCAGGGCAATATTCTGGACTTGGCCATCAACGTCATGGTTGACCAGCTGGCTCTCTTCACTGCGGGGGTGACCAAAGTCGCGCGGGAAGTCAGAACGGAAAAACTCGGTGTTCAAGCTGAAATCGAGAATGTTCATGTCACAGCAAAAAAACACGTATGTTTATTTCACTAGCATTCCGCTGAATTGTGTAGTGTGGTTTTTACTGAACGCACTCCTAATAGAATGGCTGTTAACACCATGGCCGGAAACTTGACGACCGAAATGCGTGGTTTCGCGCAGATCAGTACTGCAGCCTTGAACGGCGACTTCACGTGTTTCATCACCGTCGAAGGCTCAGGCAAGATGGAATCCTTTGAGATTCATCAAATCAATTAAATTCTGCACTACTTGCGCGAGTCGATTTAGAAGAACACCGCCGCCCGTGAAGCTTCCGAACTTGCCAATTGCTCCAAGTTGGAGTTCTTGGTGAACACGTCTCATGAGATTCGACCCCTATGAACGGTATCATTGGCATGAATGAGTTTACGCTGGATAGCGATTTGAATAAGAGTCAGCGCGAGAGTCTTCTGCTGGTGCATAGTTTGGCTCGGAGTCTGCTATTGATTAATGACGATATTTTGGATATCTCGAAGAGTAAGCAAATCCGCCGCCAATGCTTCCAAATTCAGTTGCTAATATTTCGATTAATTACTACATTCGAAGCAGGCAGGATGACGAGAGCAAGTTTGGTATTCACTGAGACACACGGTTTTCGGTAACCTCAAGACTCTCGTTGTACGACCATCGCAAAACAACCTTGACCTCACATATGACGTTTACCCAGACATTCCTGATCAGCTCATCGGTGACTCGCTGCGTCTGCGCCAGGTTATGACGAACTTTGTCGGCAACGCTATCAAGTTCACCTCGAGCAAGGTCGTGCGGAAGGGACACGTTGCGCTGTCGTGCCGTCTGGTTGGCATTAAGGACTCGATGGTGAAGTTAGAGTTCTGTCTCACGGATACGGTATCGGTATTACAAAGGTACAGTAAACTTGAACTGTGGTACGTTCGTGCGAGGGGATGGATCAACCACTCGAGTGAGCTCTTTTCGAATAGTCATTTGTTCCGGCCTGTAGTGGTCTTACTGACCTAAATCTAGGACTACGGTGGTACTGTCCTTGATCAATCAGTATCGAAGTGTCTTGTGTCGCTGATGAATAACACGATGTGAGTTGAGAGCGAGCTGGGCAAGGGAAGTTCACGACCACCTCCTAAATCAGCCAGTCGTCCACCGAGAACGTACTTTCGATGATGCAGTCATTCGCGAAGCAGAAAATCCGGCTTTGTTACGTCTCAACTTACGATCTCGTATAGTTGGGTTTCGCAACGTTGGTTGCTAAGACTAATAGCGGAGCTAGGGCTCAACACTTAGAGTCTTTAAGTATAGACAAAGGCCTACGATGTGGAGTAGAGATAAAGCAGATGTATAGTGTGACTAGAGACGGGGGGTTTGACAAAGGAGATCGAACTTAGGGTTCGATCATGCTAAGTACAGGGGTTTATATACTATAGCTGCGGAGCGGAGATACATCTGATGAACAATAAGCAGAGAACAATAGGTCTGTAGACAATAGGCTACTAATAATAGTGTGGGAGCGGGGTAGAGGGTTAGGGTGAAGGGTTACATGTGGGGCTCCGGGATTGGACGATAAGAAACAAGGATGACTGAGCAAAGACAAGAATAGAAACAGATAGGGCAAAGGGTGCGGAGTCGCGGGAGTCCGTCGGAACAAAAGGGGGCCGCTGACATAGTTAGAATTTGTAACATTACCCCGTTCTTAAATTGAAACGTAGTGGAAATCAGTTAATAGATAAAGAGAAAATGGCCGTTATAGGGACAAGTTAAGTCCAATAAAGAAAGTAAGAAAAACGTGCCATATAGGCGAAGTTAACGCCAATAGGGTATCCGGTGGCGAGCAACAGGCGCTTTAGTCGCTTTGAGAGGAGTTGCGCTCCTTTATACGTCTTTGAACACGTTGTTGGAGGACTCGGAAGGTAGCGCATTTGTCGTCATGACCTTCTTGTTGTCCGCATGAGGCGCATCGATGGTCGTTGCATTCCGAGGCTATGTGTCCCGGTGCTCGCTTATGACAATATGGACATGTATAAGATTCGCAGGTGGAGGCGGCCAATTCGTACTGGTGTTCAATGGGGGTATGCGTCGAGCATTCGGTCGAAGAATTAAGTGCCATGGTTGAGAACGGGTTGTTGTCCGGTTTTGGACTGGTGACTGGTGATGGTGGTGCGGTGTGGACTTCGTATGCAGGGCTTGGTGATTTGAGCTCCATAGGATCCGATAAGCGATCGGCGAGGCCTGGGCGTTCAGGGACTTGAATGCCGACCGAATTGATGAGATCATTTGTGAGATCCACGACTTCATCTTCTGTAGTGAGATCAATGACTGGTGGTGCAGTGATTGCGGGTGGGGCGTGAGTGAGGAATTGGTCCAGGGCGTAGCGACGAGCGTCTTCAAATGAAGCTTGAGAGGATCGGAGTAGTCGAAGGGCTCCTTCCACAATAAAGATGTTGGTTTCCATGACCTCTTGGCCGCGGGTGGCGATGTCGTAGAATTGAGTCCAGATGGTGAGTAGAGGGGTAGCATCGGAAGTTGAGGTACTGAGACGTTGGTGAATAGTTCGATTGGTGAAGAGGTTAAGGACCCTTCTTGATTCTGCCTGGGTGAGATGGTCGATGTTGATGTCTGTCGGTCGAAAGGTTGGTATAGGTGTTCGAAGGGTGGGATTGATGCGAGGTGACGGTCGTTGAGTGCGGGACGGGGGCATTGTCTAGAGCGAGTGAGTTGGACAGTTATAGTGGCAGCAACTGCAAGTGCAATAAGGGTCCGAACGTTGAGGTTCGAAGTGACTAATATGTTTGCGGCGGTGGCGGGTTATGGGTCGAGTGATAGTAAGGGGTGGTTGGACACGAGCCGATGTGTTGAAGTAGTCGATTAGTTGCTGTGCGTAATCGGGGTTGAAGTAGAAAATGTGAATAAGGAAGGTGGAGAGAGTGGGAACGTGCAAACAGTTGGAGTACGCTTTCTGCCAGTTGGGTATAAAGTGTTTTTCTATTCTTGTTTTTGTGAAGGAGGGTCGGACGGCGTCCAGGTAACCGGGGCGCGTTGGAATCGAGGTAGGCGGTAATACAAGGGTTGTGGGTTCAGGAGTAATGGGTTGTTGGTATGATGCAGAGAGAGTGGAGTCGTTGACGATGTTAGAGGAGTGGGGATAAGAGAAGCGAACAAGTTTGTGGGATGCGGGCATTCAGGCAAGTTGGTGGAGCTTCTTATAGGCTTTGAGAATGGTCTGTGCGTTCCGGAGATTGGACTCAGGTTCCCATGAGTTTCCAGAGGTGGGGTAACCTTTCCATTTTATAAGGTATCTTCGTCTAGTGCCGTTTCCACGGTGGGCACGGATGGCTTCGACTTCGTATTGTTCTTGTCCTTCGATCAGGTCAGGTGGGGGATTACTGTGGGGCGGTCCATATGCTTCGGTCTCGGTGTATCTCACGAGAAGCGCAGCGTGGAATACCGGGTGTATCTTCCATTTAGTCCGTGAGAGATCTAGTTCATAAACTAGTGGCGATAAGACTTTCTTGATCCGGAATGGTCCGTCACGTTTCTCCTTGAACTTCTGTGATAGGCCAGAGATTCGGAGGTTTTTGGAGTCTAGCCAGACTTTGTCGCCTTTATTGAATGGTTTGAAGTTCCGGAAGGTACGTTCTTTCATAACCATGGCAGCAACTGAATGGGCGGCCAGGGCTTCTGATCGGTAGACTGTGAGATTGGCAAGTCGTTGTGATACTGATGGAACGTTCGACTTCGGGTATTTCAGGGGTAGTGCAATTGGTTCATATCCCATGAGAAGTGAGAAAGGGGTTCTTTTGGTGACCGTGTGAGCGCGGTTGTTATGGGCGAATTCAATGTTGGGAATATGTTGAGACCAATTTTCGGGTTCTCCGGTGCAATAGATTCGAAGATAGACTTCGATCTCTTGATTGGTTCGTTCTGCTTGTCCATCTGTTTGCGGGTGATAAGCGGTTGACATTGATGATTTGATTCCTACGATTTTGCATAGTTCTTGAAATGCTTTAGAGGCAAATTGAGGTCCTCTGTCGGAGATGATGCGGATGGGAAGTCCAAATCGTCGGTAGACATTATCAAAGTATAGTTGCGCTGTTTCGATGGCGTCTATTGTCTTTTCACAAGGGATGAGAACAATAGCTTTGGAACAATCGTGATCAATGACCAATAGAAGGGTGTCATATCCATGGGACATTGGAAGGTCGGTGATGAAGTCCATATTGACGTGAGAGAATGGAAAAGAGTTCTTATCGGCGGCGATAGGCATTAGTGGTGGTGCGGTTGGGTGGTGATTGACTTTCATTTGTTGGCATAGTGCACATCCATGGACGTAATTGGATACAAATTTCTGCATTCGGGGCCAATAATACGTTCTTCGGACTTGTTCCAGAGTATTGAATATACCAGGGTGAGCGCGTACTGGGATATCATGGTGAAGTCGTAAGATTGTGCGTTTTAATTCGAGATTATCCGGGATATAGATGCGGTTCTTGAAGTATAAAATGCCAGTGTCGTCGAAAAACCAGTCTTTGAGTGCGGTTCAAGCGGGTGGTAGCTTCTTCTTTAGTTGAGAAATGGTATTGGTGAGGTATTCATCTTTCTTCATTGATTCTTTGATGGATTTCGTCAGGTTATCAGTGTCTGGAAGGTCATCATCAGACTCGTAGTTAATGCTTTCTTCTTCGTCTTCCGAATCATTGTGGTCTTGTAATGCGGAAATGAAGAGGTCGTTCGGCAGCATTATAGAAACTTCGTTTAGATTCTCCCCCTGTTTAACATGGTCCGCCCGGCGTGATAGAAGGTCAGATTGTATCATCTGTTTGCCGGGAACGTGAGTAATGTGAAGGTCGAATTGTGATAACAACAAATGCCATCGAGCTTGACGGGGTGAAAGTCGTCGGGCTTCTCTCCAATAGGTTAGATTGCGATGGTCACACCACAAGGTGACTTGATGTGGTGATCCAAGGAGATAATGTTTCCAAGTATTAAGGGCGCGAATGATGGCAAGTAGTTCTTGGTCGTAAATTTCGTAATTACGTTCGGCTGAGTTGAGTGATTGCGAAATGTATCCAATGGGTTTAAGAACACTGTTGTCATCATGTTGGCGAAGGACAGCTCCAGTAGCGACTTTGGAAGCATCGGTTTCTAAGAAGAAAGGTTTGTGGGGATTCGGCATTAGAAGTAGCGGATGTTGAGAAAATGCAGCTTTGAGTGCGTCAAATGCCTTCTGTTCAACCTCAGTCCAAACGAACGGTTGGTCTTTTCGTTTGAGGTTGTCCAGTGCTTTGGTAATCTCGGCGTAGTGTGGGATAAATCGGCGATAAAAGTTGGTGAAACCAGTAAATGAGCGAACGTCTTTGACGTTGGTGGGTACTGGCCATTTGGTGATGCCTTCGATCTTGGTAGGATCCGTTTGGATGTGATTAGGCGTAATGATGAGTCCTAGATAAGTGAGTTTCTGTGTATGGAAGAAACATTTGGTGGGTTTGAAGTATAAGTCATTTCGTTGAAGGATTGTGAAGGCGCGTTTGGCGCGGTGGATAAGTTCTGGTAAGGTTGGGGCATGGATGAGAATGTCATCCATATAAACCAAGAGGTGGTTCAGTAGGATTTCTTCTCCAAGAATGTCGTTCATAAAGTGTTGGAAAGTTGCTGGAGAATTGCATAAGCCGAAAAACATAACTGTTGGTTCGAAAAGTCCTCATTGAGTGGTAAACGCAGCTTTCCATTGGTCTCCTTCTTTAATCCGTATGTTATTGTATCCCCATCGAATATCTAGAGCGATGAAGTATTGTGATCCGTGGAGTTTGTCCAAAAGGTCTTGAACAAGTGGTAATGGGTACGCGTTTTTGATTGTACCATTGTTGAGGTAACGGTAATCTTGTACGGGTCGTAGAGTTCCGTCTTTCTTGTCAACAAAGAAAAGGGGTGATGCCATAGGCGACTTTGAAGGTCGTATATATCCATTTTTAAGGTTTTCGTTGATGAAGGTGTCCAGAGCGGCGCGTTGCGGAAGAGATAGTGGATATGGAGAGTGCCGTTTGGGAATGAAATCTGGTTTGAGATCGATAGCATGGTCATATGGTCGTTTTGGTGGAAAACGGTGTGCTTTTTCTTCATCAAATAAGGAAAGGAATTGGTGATATTGGCGAGGTACAAGATCTAGAAGTGGCTTAGCAGCTTCAAATCCTTTTCGAGCTTGTTGTGCAAGCTGAGTCGAGATGTTGACGCGGTTGAGCTGTATGGATCCTGTATCCCAATCGATTTTTGGCTTATATTTCTTGAACCATGGTAGGCCAAGAATAAATTCTTCTTTTCCAAGAGTGGTAACATAGAATCGCATAGCATATTGTTGATTTCCAAGTTTGACTTGAAGAGGTGTATAGGAGGTGATACGTCCGGCATTGTTGAGTGTTCCATCAACGTTCTTGGGTCGCAGTGGGTGTCGTAATTTGATTGTTTTTAGGTGGAGTTTTTCTACGAGTTTTCGGTCGATGAATAGACCTTCGGCTCCGGTGTCTAGAAGTGCAGTCGCTTTGTGGATTTTATTGTTATAGCTGAAGGTAATCGGAATTCGTAAGGCATGATTGTCGTTAATAGAGTTGATGAGCAGCCGAATATTCAACGAGAGAGATGGCTGCGGAAGCTCTTCGTCGTTTAAAAATTTGCTTCCTCAACTTTATCAAAGACTTGATTGACCGTGTCATCATCAAGACCAATGAGAAGTTGTTGAATCTGGGCAGCGCGATCTTCGGTTGAGAGCAATTCTTGGTTGCCATTGTCGTTTTCGGGTTCCGAGTATTCGTCTTGATCATCTGTAGCTGTGATCTGACGAATGACTTTGGCTTTAGGTGTGCGTGAGTTTGGCCATCGAGATCTGTTGTTGCGTTTGGGGTGTGGCTGAGGACATTTAGCGGTACGATGTCCTGGTTTGTGACAATTGAAACAGAGGTTGTCTTTCATGTGTCGCTGGTATTCTTCTGTTGATAAACGCGCAAGGAATAGATGGTTGACTGTGGAGTCAACAAGCTGATCTATGTCATTGAGAGAGTTATCGGAGGGTTCCTCTTCAATGTACGCTTTGTTGGTAATGGCGCGGATTTGTCGGTTGGCTTGGCGTGTAGGTCGTCGAGTGGATTGGTATTCATTCGATCTGGGGCGTCTGTCCATTGCGCGACCAATTTTATAGCCAGTGTCCAGTTTGGTGGCAAGATAGTACCATCCGTCCATTGTAGTAGGTTGTGGATGACAAGCTAGTAACTTTTGTAGGAGGTTGTTATTGAGTCCTTTCCAATATTGGTTACGTTGAGCAATATATCCAGTGATTCGAGCGCGTTGTATCAGTGGTTTAAACGCAAGATTGTACGATTCAATAGATCCCGTTTGACGAAGGTTATCCAGTTCTAGTTGAGCTTGGACAGTGAGTTCCGATGATACAAAGGTTCGTTCAAATTCTTGAATAAACTCTTCAAAAGTATCCGTTTCGAGTTGACCAGATGCGACATATTGAGTGGCGAATGGTATGGATCCTGGTTCTGAGCAGTGGGAAATTATGAATGCGATGCATCGATAATCCGTGTTATATTGTTGTGCGTTGAGTTGTAGGAAGACGTTGCATTGCATGAGAAATCGATCGACATCCTTTTGAGTTCCGGTGAAGGGCTTGATTTTCATCGGAATAAAAGCTTGATTGACGTTATTTGGTTCGTCATCATCTCCTCCAACTGGTCCTCCAGGTCCTCCAGGTCCTCCTCCTTCTCCTCCTGGTGGGTTTCCTCCAGGTCCTCCAGGTCCTCCAGGTCCTCCAGGTCCTCCTCCTCCTCCTCCTGGTGGGTTTCCTCCAGGTGGTCCGTCATCTCGTCCACGATTTCTTGCTGGTCCCCACATTCTTCCTCCTTGTCCAAAGCCATGCCAGGCACTAATACTTTCTTCTCCAGGCGGGGGGCGAAAGAATGAGGCGTCTGTGACTGTAATAGTTTGTGTACCAGCCATTGTATTTCGTGATAGTGGTTCGATGTGAGGGCGAGTGTATGTGAGAGAGGGTTTTGGTTTTATGGGAGGTAGGTTAGGATTAGTTGTTGGTCGAGTAGGAGTTTTTTCTGCAAAAGAGTAGAGGAGGTTCCTGATATAGAAGACTGTTGTGATACTGGTCGTTTAAACGGTTCTTCAAAGAGGTCTTTGGGTGGATCCTGAGGGGCTGGGGTAGGCGATTCAGTAGATGATTCGCGAATTGGTGAGGGTTCACGGCTCGGTGCTGGTTCATGAGGGGTTGGTGTTGGTTGGCGGGTAAGTTCAGGGTGTCGGCGGTAATATTCGTCTTTTAACTCCCTCCAGTTGGGTGTTGAAATTTCGTATGCTTCTCTTGGGTCCCAACCTGGGGGTACAGTAGTCCACTCGTCGTTGATAGGGTTCCACACCCAAGGTGTCTCTGAGAGGGTTCCGTCACTATTTTGGAAGTGAAAGAGTTGAGTTTCTTCGTTGAAGGTGAGGGTTGTAGGAAATGGTGGTGGGGGTGGTTCGAGATTATCAAATTCTCCTGCTAGAGATCGGCTGGCAAGGTCTTCCCAGTTAGGTGTATTGGCAATGAAGAAGGCTCGTCCTGCCATTGCTGATTTTGCTGCAATAGGCGTCCACCTACGTACAGATGGGTCGTAGGACCAAGGTCGTTTCCCTACTTCTCCTTCGAAGGTGAGGTAAAAGAATTGTGTCTCTCTGTTGAAGTGTAGGTTTCGATGTGGTGGTGGTGCTTTAACAACGCTGGTGTACGTTGGCTCGGATGTTTGACTGGTAGAAGCGGTGGGAACAACAGGTGTTTGCGTAGTTTGGGTTCGACTTGGTTTAGTTGATGATGATGGTATAGCAGGTGTTTGAGTAGTCTGACGCGAGGAAGACTTGCTTTTGCCTTTATCTGCCGTGGTGACTAATCGGTTCCGGAATGATATCCGTAACTGTCTGAGTCGTCGTAGTAAGAGTTGAGAGTATGAGCAGTAACGTGGTCTTCAGGTATTTCGATGGGCGGTGCTAGGTAGTGATGAACGGTGTTATTGGGTGTGGGTTGATGGTGTTGACAGGTACACTGAAAGATGTAGTGGTTGACGTCGTCGCTGAGATTTGCCCAACAGAAATGTCTTGCTACAAGACGTGTGGTTTCTGCTTCACTTCGATGTAATGTTTCTCCGTGGTTATCGAAATGTATGTGACCAATAAAGAAACAACGTAGATAAGTTTGTCGAGGGATGAATAAGCGTGTATGATGCCACAAGAGTCCGTATTTATATATCCAAGGTTGTTGTTGATCTCGAGTGTATTGTGCGTATTCAACGGCTGAAATCCAATCACGATATTGTTCGTCCAAGACTATTCGGATTCGATTTAGGATGTCGTCGAACTCTTCGGCAAATGCAAGGAATCGGTTTCGGATGAGGTCTCTGGTAGAGTAGATAGGATCGTCAAGGGCTGGAAGGGATAGGATGTCAGCCACGATGGCGGTACGGTGTAGTGTATCCTTAGAAGTCGACGGTCACTTCCACAGATGTGGATTATGCGGACTTTGTTGGGGGCGAAGTTTTCAAGGTAGAAGAATGCGTCTGGGTTGGTGTGGTAGAGGATGAAAGTGTCACTGTGGTTGACAATGGGACTCGCAGTTCGAGTGATTGTCCAAACAGTATCGTCGCAGTATTGGGTGAAACTGTATGAATCGTATTGATAGCAATTGGTGACTGAGTATCGGATTTCGTATATGGGGCGTCCTAGGTTGTCACGTTGATTGGTGTTGGTCTGGTCAAGAATCTGAACTCCGTTTGGGATTAGGTTTGCCGTGGTGAATAACTATTGGTGTTTTAACAGCTTGTCTGTTCTTCGATTTCTGGATCGGTCTCCCTTCGCTGTATCAAGCGGCACGTCTACAAATGTTTGCTCGTTGTCCAATAGGCGTCCCAAAGACTAGGCTAGCAGCTTTATGCCTTCTTTGCAGGTACTGAGTCCTCTTCCTGTGTGCACAGCTACGGTCCCGTTGTATATGACAGAAGTTGGTTCCTGTTCTTCGTAACGCTACTGTCCGGGGTTTTAATCAACCAATGAGCTGGAGCGGTTTTCTTAATCTTCGGATCGCGACTCTCGAAGTTTTCCTTGGCCTCCCTCTTGCAATCGATGAGCACCTTGCTACACTGAAGGGATTACCTCGAGCGGTAGTTCTTCTGGACTAGATAGATTTACAACTGGTTAGTAGTATGTGGAGCTAAAGGCTCAACACTGTAGTCGTAAAGACGGATGTCTTCGACGGTAGATAAGTTCGATCTAATTGTTACGTCTCAACTTACGATCTCGTATAGTTGGGTTTCGCAACGTTGGTTGCTAAGACTAATAGCGGAGCTAGGGCTCAACACTTAGAGTCTTTAAGTATAGACAAAGGCCTACGATGTGGAGTAGAGATAAAGCAGATGTATAGTGTGACTAGAGACGGGGGGTTTGACAAAGGAGATCGAACTTAGGGTTCGATCATGCTAAGTACAGGGGTTTATATACTATAGCTGCGGAGCGGAGATACATCTGATGAACAATAAGCAGAGAACAATAGGTCTGTAGACAATAGGCTACTAATAATAGTGTGGGAGCGGGGTAGAGGGTTAGGGCGAAGGGTTACATGTGGGGCTCCGGGATTGGATGATAAGAAACAAGGATGACTGAGCAAAGACAAGAATAGAAACAGATAGGGCAAAGGGTGCGGAGTCGCGGGAGTCCGTCGGAACAAAAGGGGGCCGCTGACATAGTTAGAATTTGTAACAGGCTTGCCAATACGCTAGACGACCGAACAGGTGTAGTGATGCGTATCACAGAGCTTATTCTGAAGCCTTACGACGTGAGCGACGTGAGCAAAGTTGCAGATAAGGAGTGTTGCCCACATATCGGCGCGATACTTGTTGATTCGCTGATGGCCGTAAGTCATCCTGTTAAAGTACATTTGAGCTACAGTATAAAGCCTTACTCAAACACATTTCGGATGGTCCAGAAGGAACAAACCAGGAGTATGAACACTTGCGATATATACCGATCGTTCTGCACGCGTCAGACCAGAATTCCCTATCGAACAAACAACTGCCAGACCGAGATCTACCCCCACTTCCCACCGGAGGCAATCTGCTTCTCAAGGATGTAGAAGCAGAGCTAGATCGACAGGTTGCGGTGACGAGAATTGACACGAGCGGCTACGGCGGACCATTCAAGGTGGAGGGTAATTCAAGTACATGGACCTTGAGGGAAAATGAGCAGAGCGTGCGCAATCGGGCAAGAGAGAAATTGCTTTCGGAACAGATTGAAATAGTATGTCCGAGTCCTCCGAAAACCCGTAGTAAGAACTCTGGAATTTATGTTTGACAATTGTTTCAGGCGCCAGGAAGAAGATGCCACTTGGGCGGAAGTCGGACAATTCTCGAAGCGCACAAGGCGAATGTGCTTGAGTCGCTCAGCCAACAACGAAAAGCATGAACATCCTTATCAGCGATGGCGAGAGGAAAGCAGCGCACGACCTACAATACTGGCATACTGAATTACTGGTGTACTGATTTGTACTTACTATGACATTTGAATTGTACATGCTTGTACTTAGTCTTTACTTATGCTTGACTGACCTCCTGATGTACTGACGTACTGAGTGTGTCCTGAAAATCTGCTTATTTCAGTGTGTTCAGGCCATCAGTTGATTTCAGACAGGCATAGCAACACATCAGCAGATTTCAGACAGGCATGGCAACGCTTCAGTCCATTTAAGGCAGCGTCAGGACGCGTCAGTCGCCGTAAGCAAAAAGTAGTTTCCCTGATGTATTCCTTACTTGGAGCTTCTATGCTGATCCGGCATTTTCCGTGCCGTGTCATGATGAAAATGATTCCGGAGAGGACCACCGATGCCCTCTATCATCCAAGTAGGTGAGATACGGGCTCCATAAACTATGATTTATACTCGTGTCTGCTCT
The DNA here is from genome assembly GCA_910574555.1 of Trichaptum abietinum. Taxonomy (NCBI): domain Eukaryota; kingdom Fungi; phylum Basidiomycota; class Agaricomycetes; order Hymenochaetales; family Trichaptaceae; genus Trichaptum; species Trichaptum abietinum. Next base: position 1,141,712 of record CAJTBE010000004.1, on the reverse strand, counting down.
GACACAGAATAGTATAAGTAGTTACTTTTTCGTAAAGGCTGTGCCTTCCTGGGTCTGCGTCGCAGATTTGAGTTATGACATCAGCGAGAACAACAGAAGTTTGATTGTAAAAGCATCACTACATATGTATTTCATTTCGATTTAAACCTACAAAAGCAAGCCCGGTATGTAGACACAGACACAAATATACGCCCAAGATAACGAGAACAAAGTATACTTATTTACCGAGAGAGCTTGTTGAGTAACATTCTATTCAAGCTCATATTTAGATATCGTTCCTCGCAAGATCCGTGGTAGTGCCAGACGCTGCAAGGAATTAAGCCATAGTTCTAGCAAGTGAAAAATGTTTGCAAAGCACTCACGAGCTCCAGTGAGACCATTCTTGACGCTGAGGGACTTGATCAAGGAGGAAATATCAGCCGGTGATTGATCGCCCTTCACACTGATAAGGTATGCGACAAGGCCAGCAACGTGTGGAGTAGCCTATGGTAAGAAGGTGAATATGTTGCGAGAGATTCGATAATTTCGACGCAGCGTCGTACCATGGAGGTTCCCGAGATTGTGTTCGTTGCAGTGTTGCTGCCAATCCATGCGCTCGTGACAGACAAACCCGGTGCGAAGATATCAACAAGGGGACCGTAGTTAGAGAAGGAGGCTCTGGCATCTGCAATCGTAGATGCGCCGACGGTGATAGCTTCTTCGACACGAGCTGGGCTGCTGTTCTCAGCATCGGTGTTCTCGTTTCCAGCTGCGATTGTCACATGAACACCCTTGCTGATAAGCTGAGGCAGTTATGAGAGACACAGGATCAGTCGTAAGCGAAAAATGAAACTTGTAACGCGATACATACCGATTTGACAGCGTTGTCGAGGGAAGTGGAGACGCCGCCGCCCAGACTCATGGAGGCAACAGTCGGGTGGCCCGAGCTCGCTGCTTGATCGGCGACAAATTCCAAACCAGAGACACTAACGGACGGCATGATCAGAAATGAAAGCTCCTCGCGTACTTTTTACTTTAAGAACTCACATATCAGACACGGATCCAGAGCTATTAACCATATTAGCGTGTTTACTCAGTGATATGAATGCTTACTTACCCCTCATCGCTTAACACTTTGACAGCGAATAAGTTTGCCTTCTTTGCAACGCCGAAGCGTGAGCCGGCAGCCGTTCCCCTGTATCAATTGATATGAGAAAGAGCAGCCAAAGTCGATCATTGAAGACATACGCGCAGTGGGTACCATGACCATGACCATCAGCGTCCTGTGTAATAAGTGATGTAGTTGGGTTTTCTAGGAAGTGACGCTTTACGCACATCGTAGCCGCCAAAAGTCTTTCCCCAGGAAGCTCGCCCTTCAAATTGTTCCTTAGATGGTAGTTATTAATTAGCTGTATAAAGTTGATACGACATTGCTATGCTCACGTGCTCTGTATTGATGCCTAAGTGATGCGAATTCTGAGAAATTAAATCTTATAATTCAAGAATCTGATATGGTTACCTGTATCTGTAATAATATGGGCATCAAGCATTGTCTACTGGTTTGATAATTCGTGTTGCTTACCAACAATATAGATATCGACGCCCTCTCCGGCAGCCGAATCATATTCGTAGGTAAACGCAAGGTCAGTTGCATTTTGATCTTCTAATTTATCGTCCTGACTCAGGCGCGCAATCCCCCAAGGAGCGTCGGTCCTAGTTGAAGAAATAAGCGTCGGGATCTGAAAGTGGACGATATAGCTATGAGCTCACTGCGTGATTGTTTCCTTGATGTACATGATTCCATCTTCAGCGATTGAATCGACATCAGACCTGGACTTGAGGGCGTTCAGCGCATCCTTGCTAAGCTTGCCTATGAAAGTCAAGAAACGGTTAGGAGGGGGCTACGTCGCAGATGATCAAGCAGCTACCCACCCGCAAATCCATTGTAGAAAGCGCTGTCCCAGTTGTGGGTAACCTCTGAGACGGAAGGGTGTTCCGCAAGCCAGTCGAGGTGAGCTGCTTTGTCGGCACCCTCCTTCAATGTGACGATGTAGCTGCCGCTCTTCTTCGGCCCATTGTACGTCTGCACTTCGTGTGTAGGCGTCGTTGGGGCTGCGAAGACCGCCGGAAGGGCAAAAGCGAGCACAGAGAGGAAAGTAGTGCTGAAGCGCATGTTGAGATGAGAGAGCAGCTAGTCCAGAGAGGAGTGAGCTAAGTTGGAGATCGAAAGATAAAGCCACTGATGAGCAGCTTGAGGAGTTACAGAGCATTCTTGTCGCCTTTTATGCTTTTTCTGCATTTTACAGGAAACAACAGACCAGGTGGTAGCAAGCTTGATGATGGACCAGAGACATATGGCCGAGAAATTGAGAACTTTCCGCACCACGCGTTAGCATGACATTACTCTTCGGTCAACAAATCATATCCCAGCAAGAGCATTTAGACCTTGCCTCGCTTGAAAAAATTGTCAGACGGTGAATAGTAGGATAAATATAAACGTACATTAATATCACAGTAGAATTGTCTTCCGGACAAATAGATTGCCTTCACGAAAGTAATGATAGTAAGAAATTCTCTCATGTCAACAAACGATGGACTGACCGTAAAGATATCTCCAGCACACGTCAGAAGAAGCACACAACAAATCGAAGAAAATCATCGCCAAGAAATATGTGATAGAGAGAGATAAGGCCGATAGAAAATCCATCCTCGTCTATCCATAGCGGAACACTAAGGAAAGGCTCAGAGGATGCCAATTTGGAACCCACTACTTGCGAGCGTTCTATTGCGACACAGAAGCCAAGGAATCTATAAATAAAACACATGAGGGCAGAAAATGACTACCATGAGGGTAAACAGGACGAGAAGGAACTCACAATACAGTTGATGAAAGACGTGATGCTTATCAGTGTTGCACACGCGTTCTCAGATTCCCGAAACGTGAGGCTCGGGCTTCTCGCTCAGTCAATGAAGAGAGTTAAGCTATTCCATTGCTATCATCACGTCCCTCAAGCCAAGAAGAAGCTATCGTATAGCTGTTAAAACGGTAGTTTCCTCGGACTGTCCAACGTCCGCATACTCAGGTGACGAAGCACAATATGAAATCAGAGTCGTCGACGAGATGAGACAATTGCTGCACATTTCGCTCGGGGATGAATATTGGAATGAGCCGCGCGGGACCCGGGATGCCATAGGTAGAGTTGCTGATAGATTAAGTGTTACATACTGTAGATCTGAGGACAACGATGTCGACTAGATGTGCTAGCACAGTGGTTGAGTCGTATCGGTGGAAGTGTATCAGACATACAACACTTCTACTATTGCATCTGAATAGTTGAACACTAGCATGATGATTCGATGAGTACAACTTCCTACTAGTACTAGTCTTGAAAATTTTCAGTTTGAGTTCGGCATCTATGAATTAGTCTGCAACATATGTATACGTGTTTTTACTCAACTTTACAAAATTTAATCAGAGAAGCAAGCTTAAGCCAGGGGTGCCTCACATTCTTATCGAAATTCAAGCGGTTTATCTACATTAGACCGAAAAGAAAGTTTGGATGTGATGTAGGAGTTGAAGTAAAGTTTCTTCAGATACTCAAGCGGCGGTTGAAGTGGGGAGTACCAAATAGGACCAAATAGTACCAGAAGGCTGGCTCAGGCCGCCGGAAGTGAGAATTACACTTGTCCGCGAACCTGCCGATACTATGGGTGACTCTCCCGTACTTGAAGATACTCAAGTTCAGGATCGTGAGCATGGACTTGAACAAAGACGAGCTAGAGGAGAGATAGCCTGTGCCGAGTGCCGTCGGTGCGTAAATTACTTGCTTGCAGCAATTGCATATCAGCTGACAAGAACTCTCGCACCTCTGCTGAAGTCAGAAGCTGAAATGTGACAAGAAAGTAAGTCGCTTCCTCAGTCCTTGCAAAGCCCCTTTCTCACTATCCTGAAAGCTTCCCTGCTCATCGTGCGTGCGCAGAGGCTGTGAATCAGTTTGTCCGAACGGTAAGCCATCCGCGCGTGTGTGAGTGTGATTTACCGAAACTCATTCTGCCAGGTATTCTGGCTGCGAGACATGGTGTTAAGTACGTGGACCATGAATATCAGCCCATCCTCCCCTAAGTACTCCATTAGGGCCAAATCAGAGTCGCTACAGAAGAAGGTGCTCCAGATGAGCAAACGCATTCGTCAGCTTGAAGACGCAGTACAGATTCTGCAAGCTCACGTATCCCCGGAACCTCACCCACTTCTTGCTTCTGAGTTACTCGAAATCAAGAACGTAGACGTGCTAGATACGGGCGAGAAAGAGCACGACAAATCTGAAGCAGATATGTATAGCGACTTCGGAACGCTCACGATTTCAGAGCAAGGGGTGACACGATTCGTGGGTCGCTCAGGTGCAGAGGTAAATGATGGTATTTTTTTATAAGGTGAGGTCGGTATGCTCATTGCGTCACCTTAGGCTATTCTCGCAGTAAGCGCTGAAGGTTACAACCTGGCACAGAAGCGGTATTAACTATTTCCTAGATTGCTGTAAACGATAACGCAGAAGAGATCAAAGAGAGGGCTCTCGCAGGATTGCCACCAGAGATCACGCACCTCTCAGAAGCTTTCCCATTCTCTCCCGCTCGTACACCAAAAGACAGAATGATGGCAATCATTGAATCTCATCTACCTCCCTACGAACGAGCGACAGCCCTAGTAGAAGCTTATTTACAGCACATTTCCTGCTTCTTCCGCCCGGTCGAACGTGAGCAAATCACGGAGGAGTTGTTGCCAAGATTTTACAAGCGTCGAGGCTTCCAACTATCGCCGACTGACGATCCGGAAATTGTTGCTCATCAGCTTGCGCTGCTTCTAGCTGTGTTCGCTTGTGGAGCTGCTGGTGACTTGACGCTTGACGCTTGTAACGAGGAGGGAGAAACGTACCGACAACTCGCGCGGAGCGCACTCAGCCTTCATTCAGTATTCGAAGGCACTTCGCTCACGACAGTCCAAGCTGTTGCACTCGTAGGGGTGTACGATGTTTTCAATGCTGGCTCACAGACAATTGAGTCCGCATACAAGATACATTCTTTGGCGTTATGTCTCGGAGTTTCGGTACGTACTCAACAGCAAAAATACGCTTTTCTATATCTAATCTATGACTTTGGTATTGCTCAGATTGGTCTACGTTAGTATATTTTGTTTCTGCCATCACTCCTTCGGTTTAGTGACGCATTTCACAAGATTGGGATCCGTCAAGCTGGGGTGTAGAATTGAAGTATGTTCAGCGCCGTAGAAGTTTATTCTGGGAGCTCTACTCTACAGAGACGCTGAAGGTGCCTTATAATCATCTCATTATCAAAGAAAACGCTCATTGTGATCATTTTAGTCGCTGGCATCCGGTCGGCCTGCCATGCTTCGCGCAGACGAAGTAAATTGCCGCTTTCCTGAAAGGCCCGATGCGGATGCGAAACAGGAGGAAAGGGAGGACTGTATGTTGATTATTCATACTTCTCAAATTGAATAGGTTTGAGATGACTGATCTCATCTTTATGGAAAGTTTGGCGGTGGAAATACGATTTTGTGAACAAGATCGGGTCTATCGTCAGCCGCGAAATGTGCGCGGTCCGACCGATCAAGTATTCTGAAATTTTAGAACTTGACCGAAAGGTTCGGGACTACTCGACGATGAAAACGAGCGTATTGTCAAGACCAGAAATTCCATATACTGCTACCTCTTTACAGAGTTTGTTAAAGTCGGTATCCAACGAAGCTGGTACGTTATTTATTTTGGATATTTTTCAATATTAGTCACATTGATGAGGTCGGTAAAGTCTTGCTATTTATACATAGAAACTTCTTCATCAAGGCTCTGATAGAGGATTCCGACAATCCCTTGCAGAGTCGTTTTGCCTCTTCCTTTTTGGCGGCATATTCGAGCGCGATCACGACGCTGAAGCTCATTCGACGGGACTTTCACTGTTCAAACCATCTTTTGATTCGACAATGGATTCTTTGGGTTCTTGCTCTTGCGTCAGGGGTAGGTCATTTACGATAGGTTCAAGAACGCATGAGATATATTCTGACTTATCCGCAGGTTGTTGTGGGCTCTATCGCAGCGACTAGGACACTTAATGATCTCTCCGCCGCAGCTCTGCAAGAGCTGGAGCTGGCTATCGGCCTCTTCGAAAATGCCGCGACGCACCCGGTCGCTAGGAATGGACTGGTAAGCCGAGTTGTTTCTCTCTTAACTAAATAAATAATAACTAATGGTATTTCCCCTTCCCAATCGCTATACAGCCAATTTTATTACGTTTACGCAGGAAGGCGACAAGCAAATCACCACTCGCTATTGCGCATGGAAGCTCGACCACCACGGTCTCACCAATAAGTACGACGACGACAGAAGAGGTAGACGAAGCATTGTCGATGATCGGAGGAACAAAGCATGTGCTCAAAGAAGAGCGTCGACAGCAGAATGGTTCCAACTCTTCGACGCCGTCAACTATAAGCCGTAACCTGTCGGACAACAACTTAAACGCTCAACTAGCCGCTAATGCTGTGAAGACAAACGCACCGTCGATTCCTCCGTCTTCACAGAGAGGTCCCGGGGCCCACAACGCCGAGTGGCCTCTGCATAGTGGTCATGTTCAATCTGTTTACACTGCACCTACGCCTAATGACGGTGACAACCTTCAGAATGGCATACCTGCTCTCCAATTCTTCAACAACCTTCCGACGAGTGTACCCGCAGACTGGGAATACCCGAGCGCTTTCTACTCAAACCCGTCCCACTCATTTGGTGTGGGAATGCAGGAGACATCTCGAGACCCATCGTCGTCGCGGTATGAACTACCACCGGTCACGTCATCGACAGACAGACTTCGGGAATATGCACATCTGGGACCTGCAGGGTTTCCGATGAACGTCGATTCCTCAAGTCATGACTTCGACGTCCGCGGTATCAGCGGCATGGCCTACTTCGCAGACGCGGTCACGAACTCGCGGGTTCAGAATGACGATGACGCTATCATAGAGGATGCCTGGCGCAACATATTGGAGGATGCGCGGCTTTCGACAAGTGGCCTCAACGATCAACTGTACTACTGATATATTCTTGAGCAGATTTCGCTCCTGGATCTCATTTAGCTCACATAGAATTCCGATACGATAGACTATAGACTAAGTTTGTAGATTACTAATGTACAACTCAAACTGTTACTGTACCAGAACATATAAGAAAAGCTATTATAGTATCATATTGTTTCCTTTGCCAGAGCAATGGCTCCGGAATTGCCGATGACGGTGAATGAGGCACCTCCTGGTGTCTTGTCTTGCGTTGCCTTAGCTGAGGTCGGAAGCGCAGAGGAACCGAGGAATCCAGCACGAATCATGCTTTTCCCGAGAACGGACACCTGGGATAAGTATGGTTAGCTTCATATACAAGAGGACGAATCGCCGAGCGCATACATCAATCTGAATACCAGAGCTGATCCATGAAGCAGCCTTGGTGAATGGTCTGCATGTTTCCATATCAATGTGAGCTATGATCCATCGTGCAAGCAGTATTAGTAACGAAGGACATACGCAGCGAGCGATTCCATGAGTCGAGAGCCAGGCCGTTCGGCGTTAGCTAGGAAGCCGGGACGGAAGATGATGGTGTCGCTATATCCCAGTTCAGCAAGCTGAATCTCGGTTAGGCCCTTGCTCCTGTTGTTCATTCAAGGGTTAGACAGAAGAGCGTGAATGACAGTTCATCCCAGATATATCGGAGTGACCTACTTTGGATATAGAAATGGTGAATTCGCGTTTGCACCAGTAGACTGAAAAGGACCGACGAGTTACAGCGAGTAAACCACTTTCAGAGGGCAGCTTACTGAGCAATAGAGGAGTGTTTGCTTGTGAGAGGGGTCATCCGACTTTGCCGCACGAGCGGAATTCACTACATATCTGAAGTGACGATGTCCTTCCTCAGTGGCAATTAATGACGGTCGTTTACAGAGGGCTCACTCTCGATCTATCTTTTCAAACGCAGCAGCGCTGCCTGCTGCCGCGCGAGTCGTTCCTAATCTGCGTCGGGGACGTCGAATGTTAGACTGCAGCCAAATGACATTCTATTGACTCGACATACGTGATGAAGACAACATCCCATTTGCCATCCTTCAGCCCGGCGTCCTCCAGCTTCTCAAAGTCAATTGCCTTCTGCTCCAGCTTGCTGCTGCCTTCGCCAAGCTGGTCCTTTGGGGTTACGCGTCGTCCGTACTCTCCAACCCGAGCGTACTCCTTCGACGCGATGAGCTCCCGCAGCACATGCTTGCCCACCGCTCCCGTAGCACCGATGAGCAATGCAGATTTTCCCGACATGGGTTCTTCGACTTCGTATTAAGAATGGGCTGTAAGAGCTCCGAGAGTAAGAGTGTGTAAGTGCGAGACACAGAAACAAGTCGAGCAACAGCAGCGGTATATATATGAGCTGTAGGACCGGACCTCTCACGGTGCCCTAAGAGCCCGACATCGCGTCATCCTCCGAGTCGTTCCCGCCGCCGTGAGGCCTCGTACGCTTCAACTTAGGGCGGCCGGAATGTCTTGGTCAGTGTCTATCAGTTATGTTAGTAATTGTCGAACTGAACTACAGCAGTTACAGCAACAGAATCAGATTAAAGGCCCATGACAGTGTTACTAGTTCATTCGGTCTAATCTGAGACATGAAGTTTGAACCATCGCAATCGAACAAAACAAACGTACTTGCTCCTCGAAAAACCTTACCTATCGGTCTTATGAGGCTGCTCGTATTTGAAGTGACTCATCACTGCGCCCTACCAAAACGTCTCTCCTAAAAATGCTGCACGAGTACCACAACCAGCCTCAGGTTTGTCCTTAGAGACAAGGCCGCTCAACAATCGCTCATCCCAACCCCGCCATGGCTTGCCCTTGGCAGTGTCCTATGACCAACTGTCTTGTATTCTCCAACTACTTGTCGAACTGATTCTAGAAGCTAAACAACCTTCCTGGACAGTTCCGCCGACTGCTATAAGCAACCATCACAGAATTCGAATATCTTACGGCGCTACAAATCCGGATGACTGAGACCAAGGTATGAATGTCCATTGTTTGGACCAGTCGCTTTTATGACCACGGATCTATCACTTTTACGAGAGTACGACATACTGGTACGTTGTGATACTTGAAACAAATGATTTGTCGAATAAATACCCGAGAGATGCGGAAGTCAAGACATGTGAGTGTCGGTTCATATCTCAATGCTCCAAGTTCAAGTTAGCAAGGAACTTGCTACCTTCACAATTTCGGCGATTTCTCTTCTCCAATCCTCCAGAATCCAAATAATTGCTCACCTACAGAAGTCATATGCGAAGTACCGCGAGCTGTATATAAGGCTTTATTAGCTTCCAGAAGATGAGTACAAAGAACTTGACTTCTCATAGATGGTAGTACCCATCGCATCGCTGCCTAACATGTCCTTACCTAGTGCGATATCGATTGCTGCTGCCTGTGCTCTCGTGAGTAATAATGTCGCGTCTTCTCTTCTCAAGGCTTACCCGCACTATTTCTCTAGGTGACACATGCGATATACAAGAAATTTGAGCCAGCTCCAGGGCAATTCCTCCTGACTTTCCTGTTGCTCGGTGTCTTGCCGTCGATATCCGTCCCTTTCATGACCTTACACTTTACATCGCTCGCTGCGGCTATCACAGTGTCATTTACAACCTTCTACGTGGTGCTCATCTCATCGATAGTCATTTACCGCATCTCTCCCCTCCATCCACTGTATAAATATCCTGGCCCCTTCTTTGCTAAGGTCTCGAAGTTCTGGAATGTATTCATCATGGCAAGCGGTAAGAATCACATTTGCTACAAGAAGCTCCATGATAAGTACGGTCATTATGTGCGAATTGGTATGTCGTTCTCTAAACAGGAGTATCCGGACTAATGCATGCTGTACAGGGCCGAACGAAATCTCTGTATCCGATGTCACCGCAATATCGTCAATCTTGGGCGTAAACGGAATGGCGAAAGGCCCCAGTGTGTCTGACATATTTCTTCAATATTCTTCATGCTAAATGATTACTACAATGTTGCAGTGTGGGATGCACGCTCTGGACCAGAGGCACGGTCCCGGAGCATAATATCGATGCGATTTATCCACGAGCATGTTGCTCGGCGGAAGCGTTGGATTCGTGCATTCAGCACGGTCTCTGTCAAAAACTATGAACCAATTGTCATCAAGCGCGCTCTTCAGCTCGTTGACGAGCTGCAGAGGCGATCAACTAAAGGCGATTCCAATGCAGAAAACTCTATTGACCTTGCACAGTGGCTTAGCTACTTCACGTAAGTGATGACATTCTTACGAGTTCTCCATCGATCAGAAGTAATTTGATGTATTTACAGGACTGATTTTATGGGTGATATGGCGTAAGTAAAAGCTATTTGTCGAAGTTTAATGAGCCTTAATAATTTATCACAGATTCGGGGGAGGCTTCGAGCTTATGCGTGATGGACAAGACAAGATTGGTATCTGGACGATGCTGGAAGAGTCCTTGGAGTAGGTCTTTTTCGTCTCTTAGATTGACTATGGTGACATTAAGCTATCTTCCTCAGAGCCGCTTCCTTAATTCAGCACATCCCTTGGATAGCCTCTGTCAAGAAGCTGATACCGTCTGTGAATGCGAAAGTGGCGCGCACGAACGAGTTTGTGAAAGAAATGGTCACTGAACGTAAGAAGCGTGGCTCAATGACTAAGGATCTATTTCATCATCTCGTTAGTACCTTGATAATTAACTACACAGTATGCTAACTGACCTCACTCCTGCAGATTGACGAGGACAATCTAGAGAAAGAGCCGCCCACGGACGCAGAGGTTGTATCTGACGGTCAGCTCGCAATCGTTGCAGGCTCGGACACAACGTCGACTGTCCTTAGCGGCCTGTTCTGCCTTATCATCGCTAACCCGGGATGCTACAAGAGGCTGCAAATGGAGCTCGACGCATCCTTCCCGGCTGGTGAGGGCGATCCTTTTGATGCTGCCCGCCTGTCGGAGCTAGCCTACTTGAATGCTGTTATGTGAGAAAGCTTGATTTTCTATCTGGATCTATGGTCCTGAAATGATCTCGAATCGAACAGAAACGAAGCAATGCGTATGCACCCCCCTGTTCCGAGTGGCATCCAGCGTGCGCCTGAGAAGGGCAGCGGGGGTCATTGGATCGGATCTCAGTACGTTTCATATTGTGCTCTACCTTGCCATCTATAGCCGATTCTTATGAACCTCGATAGCTTTATCCCTGAAGGAACTGCAGTCGTCGTACCCCCGTATACACTATTCCGAGACCCTGCGAACTTTTCACCTTGCCCGGACACGTTCTGGCCAGAGCGCTGGTTGCATTCAAGCGCTTCCAAGCGTACTCCCGCACAAGCTTTGGCAGAGGCCGCGGCTCTGCATGGCCAAGCGTCGGAGAAGTCTGCTCCAGGATCATTTGCTAAGGAAGACATCGTCCATACGAATACCGCAGCCTTTATCCCCTTCTCCTACGGACCCGCGAATTGCGCTGGCCGGAATCTCGCTTTGGTGGAGATGCGCATGGTCGTGGCTCTGCTGATGCAACGCTTTGAGATGCGCTTCGCGGATGGATATGACCCGGGCAGTTGGGAGGAGGAGATCCAGGACTTCGTTGTAGTTAAGAGCGGCAAGTTACCTGTCATATTAACTCCAAGGACGTAGGACTCTTCCCTTCCGAGAAGTATGTTTTCATTTGCTTTTCACAGAGGCGGTGGCCGAGTCGGGAAGACTCAGAAAGACATTTATAATACGCCCGTTTCCTGCCTCTTTTGAGATAGAATAACCCTGTACACTTGAAGGAGTTTTGTTCGCAATCATGTCCTCCGGACCTTTTCGGCCTGCAGCAACCATGAAAATTCATCTACTTTATGTTCAGCTTGCAGGTGGCGAAGGAGCAAGTCAATTAAGACAATGACGTACAGGGCTTTCAATCTATTTATCAGATGGTATTTATGACAAGCACAATTTTCATATGAAATCAAACCCGTAGTGGTTTCTTCATCTCCGAATGGTGTAAGGCTAAAGGTAGGCTTTTCAGATTCAGATTCTCCGGGAGAGTTCTTGGAGTTTCGGAGTTTAAATTCTGAGGTCGGAGTTTCAATTTGAACGCCGGCGATATTATTTTCAGAGTTCATCGTACGGTGAGTCTTTAACTTTCCACCGACATGCCTACGAACTGCCAGTTACCTACGATTGGGAAGCACCTGGATGCACTCGACCTTTATCAGTATGGAACTCACGCACGACACTCTTTGCTCTCTTCTGTATAGCCTTGGATTCGATAGGGCTCGAACATCCGAGTCAGTAATTTTACGATGGCGATCTCAGAGGTAATGTCGATTACTGTTTGCTGGCCGCCTTACTTGCGCCTGTCACCGATATCCACTACTCATCACTATCCAGCTGTCTGAATTTATCGGATAAACCTACTTTGAACTTTTTTAACACCATTCAACCAAAATAACTCTGTGGTTTGACAGTCAGGACACAGCTTCAAGGTTCCTGGCGCTTAATATAAGCTTCACTATAAGTCAAGTTGCCTTCCCATGAACTGAAGTTTGCTTCCCACTGACCTGAGCGGGGCAGCACGAAACTACTTGCAGTAATTGAATCAGGCTTTGGGAAATCGTTTGCTCCCTGTGGCTATTCTGATGGACATGGAGAAGCCTGATACTCAGCCACAGTTCTGCACCGGCACCACAGCATGCAGCCGTAAAGAGGCTGTGCACACATTGTCTGTTGCTACCTATATCACCGAGCTCCAAAATCTTCAGATAACAGGTACGGCCCCGCAATCGAGGACCATGCAAACTGCAGTTGACGTCTATCGGGATTGTCTACGGTCCCTAGGTCATGGATATCCTCTCTACGAGCCCAACCCCGCCGGCGAATACGACCGTGTCCGCATCGGAGATGTAGGATATGTTGATAACCATGGCAAGTTTCACAGGGCGTTCAATACCTTCTACTCAGCGGACCAGGACATCAATCGAGAGGGTGTACCGGAACACTTTACTCCGGTGAAGGCAGCATGGCAAAAGACGTATTTCCTCGACAGACATTCTCCGGGAGAAATGCATTCATCATCTGTGAGTGCGTCTGCTGCAAGCCTTGATCTCTCCCTGTGAGTACTTATCTTCATCATTTCGTTATCTACTAACACTCGTGAAGAAACAACCTTCCCGCAGGCATGAAGTTTAGTTTCTCTTGCAATCAGCAGCAGGGAGCTTCCATCGCGCTTTCCGGACATGCCGATCGAGAAAATGCCAGGAGTGTAGCGAAGCTCTCGGAATACATGCACCAGAATTATGAACACTGGCTGCCCTTCGTGAGGGATATTCTTGGTTGGGATGTCAATCTCCGCGACCTCATCTTCGTCACCGGAGTTGATATTGCGAAAGCGTGGGCAACTGTCACTTTTTCGCACAAGGAGAATAACGCGGAGGCAGGGTTTTCGTTCAACGATCCAACACACGTTGCTGGCACAGCGGCTGCTTCGTTTACCCATAGTTGGCGCTCGTCCACAAACATCGCTATTCGCTTCGGACCAAACTCCTCCACTTCCTCGGGCGATACCGAAAGTCACAACGAGGCAACCTATCAAGAGAAGGGGCACTCCGGGATAGGAGATCAGTGTATATTTCTGAGGGGATATCGAATTGTCGAGCGCAAGCTACTTCCATCGAAACTCAGAGCAGCTGCTCAGCCGAAAAACGACAACGCCGACAGAGACAATTATGCGACTCCGAAAGTCAGAGCTGTGGATTTCGGCTTGGATAACAGGGTAGATTCTGATTCCCGGTACGACGAAGAGATTGAGGTTGTGAGTGGTTCAGTTCTGAATCGGCAAGCTGTCTTGACTGACCACCTATCTTTTAGACTCGATCCTGTAACATTTACGAGGACCTGGCGGAGTTGATATTCAAAGTAAGGGCCCATACGATCCGAGCAGTAATTCACATTAATGTACATGTATATATCGTTATTCAGGGGCTATCAGCAGCTAGATTAGCTGTCGTACACGATGATGATGTCACTGTGTTTCTCAAGGTAAGCGAGGCTTCAAAAGATACTTATATCGCTCATGTTACTGTATTCTCTACTGGACAACCCTGTAGAATCCGACCGTGTGGGCCTTGCGAAGTTCAGCCAGGATGATGTATTGCCATGGCGTGCCAGGTAAGCTTTAATTTCACACCTATAAATTATATTTCGTAGCTCTCATGGGCTATATCTAACCTGCAGATGCGGCGAGATACGTTTCGGCGTACTCGTCAGGATGCGATACGTTGAAACTCGCAGGTCTGAAGAGACTGGGAGCCTATATGGACTTTTTAGCCGATGATGGCAGGACTCTTCTGCAAACCGACAAATGTGTTATAATCAAGGAAATAAATGGACAAGAAAAGGACACCAAAAGCAAACGTCAGCGAAGCCTCGAACTAGAGGAACTTCGTGTGGACTCTTATAAGGTCGAACGGAATAATGCAGGCGTAAGCCAAGAGCCCCGATTTAATGGACTAGACTCCAGTTCCGACCCATGGAGCTCAAGGCGCTCTACTAGACCTATCGTAAGTGAAAATGTGCTCCTCCATACATAGTTGAACATGAACTCTCCGTCCATAACACATTGTATCCCTCCGCTCCTTTCCACCGCGAAATTGTTATTGACCTACATTTTTTTTCCTTTCAGGTTAGAATGAGACGCAGACGCACCGAAGGGCAGGCTTCCAACAGAGAACCTCCCATGGTAGCTAACTCTCTCAATTTCTGGAATAGAGGGCCGCGGGCTCTTACAGGTGATGGTCTTCGTCCGGAATGGCGGAAGTGGATCGGTGATGCATTGATTTGTTACAATGAAGATCGGTACGCCATGCTAGGTCCCGCACATGGTAGACATGTCAGTCCATACATCCAGTAGCACCTACATATATCACAATGTAGATTGTCAGTACGCTTACACTTCAGCGTTTAGTTTCCAACTTGTATGTACTTCAGGACCCCGGAACCACTGCCAAACTCGAAGCCATAATGACAAACAACGATGAAGCAAAATAACGGCACCGTCGGCACGACTCGGAGTCATTTGCCACTGTCACTTGAACTTGCCGACACTAGAGTTCTGCTCTCTTGTTTACATCATACTCCAATTTTCACCTTTCTTCGATTACGAGTTGCGAAATGAAGATATCACGTACATGAAGACGTTTCTTCTGCACCGCCTCCAGCATCTACTAATGAGTACAGACATTGACTGATAGGCTCGGAAAAGGTTGGTGGTCGAGAACTTGAAGTCGCAACACGTCTGTTGTTATCCATTACTAGTACGTACTGCATTCCATGTCTTGTTTCTCGGTCTTCGGATGGCTCGTCCGGCGCTGATGTACTTAACTTCAGGCCGGTAGCAAGAGGACTCATAATCGCAAGGATACCTGTGGACTTCGAGCTTTTAGGTTAGGATGTGGCTTCCCGAAGATGAGGTATTCTTCAACTGGGATTTAAAACTCCCGACCAACCAAGAAGAAATGGTCGAATTTTACGATCTCTTACAGTCCCAACGGAATGAACTTCAATCTGTTGAGCCTTATATCTTCTTCGACCCTCCACAGCTTGACATCCTCCATCTTTGGACATACTCTACTCGCCACGTTCAAGTTCACGACAAAGGCTACCGCGAAGCGCTGCACCCTTTGCTATTCGAAGCTTTTATGAAGGAGGTGACAATGGGACCGGAGTTGAAGCTGACGCTTCCATTGCACACAGGCGAAGACAAATGGGGTCAAGTATGGAAGGGAGAAATCAGATATAATGGGAAGGAGGCCGACGTTGCTGTGAAATTATACATCCAAAGCCTGTTCCCTTTGCCTAACAGTTTCGAGGACGTTCAGCAGGAATACTGGGCAACGAGTCCCCTTCAGGCCAGGAATGAAGCCTGGGCCTACGCACACATGCATTCTCTTCAAGGTCAGCTTATTTGGTACAATTACTCATCTTTCGGTTGACTTTACATACGCTCCTCAAGGGAGAGAAGTACCGCGGTCACTAGGCTTTTTTCAGGTAACTACATATCTTATAGCATACTCTCTGTCTTATCTCACTAAACCTTTCCTACAAGTGTGCTCTTCCTACTGGAGAAATTGCATTTGCGCATGTTATGGAATTCGTACGAGGAAGTAAGGCAGAAGAAACTTCTCTTAAGGACTGCCCTCCAGAAATGAAGATGAATATAGTAAGTATGATTTGCTTGTGGTGACAAGCCGTTTTTTTCAGATTCTTACTTCTCGCTAGGCAGAATCAGTGGCTTCAGGAATTGTCAACATAGGTGCTTGTGGCATTCTTCATGGAGATCTCCATGGCGGAAACATAATCATTGGGGACGACTTCCTCCCGCCTGCCTGTTTCGTTGACTTCAGCATGGCGGAAGCTCTTGTGCAAAAGTTAAACCCTAAGTATATGATAGCGTACGTTCGACATCTCCATTCCCCCACATAGCATACTCACATTTGTCAACAGAGTTGTTAACGTCCTAAGACAGATGGGGATTGAGATGGATCTTATCAAGAAGTGGATTGAGAAACGCAGAAAGGACAACCCCGCATGGATTAAACTGGTCAGGGAGCTGGAGGAAAATCCGGATCCAGTCGACTGGCTCGTTATGATAGAGTCGAGGTATGATAGATCGTTTAGCATCTATACGTATAAGAACGCTTGAGAGCAATGACGCAGAGGAATGCGTTTACGGGTTTCAAGAATGCGAGAGCAGATGCGTCACAGTGGTGGATTAATGGATGGGCAACTACGAATAGTCTAGGTATAAGAGCTGTGATAGAATATAAGATAGACGCACAGACTGTAACAGCAAGTTCTGACGATGCACCAACGAAACGAAACGAAACGTAGTTCAAGGCTGCGATAAACTATGACGAATACTTACTTATATGCTAGTAAAAGCCCAGAGTACTATGCAACACAAAATGCAGCACTACAGCTTGGTATTCATTAGCTATTTTGCTCTATCAAGAGTTTGTAAAAAAGTATTCTGAATGTGAAAGCTTCAACTTGAAATAGAAGTTGCCGGGCAGCCGGACACACGACAACCCGTTCTTGCTCTCCCGCACACTACCGTCCGTTGTTGACAATCCAGGAAAAGGCTTCCGCGAAGGAAGCTGTGGTTGAAAGTTAGGGCCGGCAAGTTCTTATGGGAAAAAGCTACCCTCAGGCTGAAAAAGTCCTTGCTCAATTGGGTTTGCCGAGGGGGAGATAAGTCAAGCCGAGGACGGCCTCTGACGAGGAGCAAGCTCGGCAAACCCACAAGTAAGGCTATGACGGTCGAGGTCTTCACAGATAATGCCACACATGCAGATGGCCAATGTAGTTACTTACTCACCTTTACTTCATTTCATACCCCGGATGTGAAAATCGGCAACGGTTATGATAATCCATATACTGGTAGCATACGCTGGGCATCCGCTAATCAACGGCAGCAACGAGTCGGGTGGCTGAAATAAGGCGTCGTCCGACACGACTAATGGCAGCAGCGGAAATGATACAGGCGGATATAAAAAGGCAGCAAGTTACACGTATGAGCGGGAGCAGTCGCTTGACGATATCTTGTGAATTATTTGCGGTCTTCATCGTATGTTGACACTATCTTGAGGCTCGAGGTCGACCTTTTCTCGTGGTCGATGACGAAGAGACGCGAGTGTCACGCGACGCGTCTTGACGCGTGACGCTTGCGCGCCAGTGATAGTGTGACATTCCGGCTTCAAGTTGTCACGACTCGGAGTCGTGGGAGAGTCCTCAGCTTCAATCTTTCGAAAACTTTATGACCATGGGCCGCGACTCGGGAGATGTCCTCCCTTGTTTACATCATTTTCTACTTTCACCTTTCAAAAAGCGGAGAGATTACGCTCAGTATTACGCTCCGCTTCAGCTACTACAGATGCTAGATGATAGGAAAAGGGCCGATGTACAGAAGTGGCGCCACCTTTCTTGTTTGTCTTCTGTCCAAGTTGTGCTACTACTTCATGTCTTTTCTCTTTTAACTGCCGGTCTACGGGTAGCTTATCTCAGGCTGGAAGCGAGTGAAGTCAGACTCTCAAAAACCTATCATCCGAAGACCCTCAGGCACTTAGGTTAGAATGTGGCTTCCTGAGGACGAAGTCTTCTTCAACAAGGACTCAAAACTCCCGTCCAACCTCGAAGAATTGCTCAAGTTTTACGAGCTCTTACAGTCTCAACGCAATGATCTTCTACGTATTCTTCCTGTTATCTTCTCTACTCCACCACAGCTTGACATCCTCCATCTTTGGACATACTCTACTCGCCACGTTCAAGTTCACGATAAAGGCTATCGCAAAGCGCTGGACCCTTCGCTATTCGATGCGTTTACAAAGGAGGCGGTCATGGGGCCAGAATTCCAGCTGACGCTTCCATTGAACACAGGCGAAAACAAATGGGGTCAGGTATGGAAAGGAAAAATCAAATACAATGGGAAGGAGGCCGACGTTGCTGTGAAATTATACATCCAAAGTCTGTTCCCTTGGCCAGACACTCTCGAGGAAGTTCAGCAGAAATATTGGGCAACGAGCCCCCTTCAGGCCAGGAATGAAGCCTGGGCCTACGCCCACATGCATTCTCTCCAAGGTCAGCTTATTTGGTACAATTACTCATCTTTCAGCAGTCTAAACATCTTTCAGGGAGAGAAGTACCGCGATCGCTTGGCTTTTTCCAGGTGATTAGCTTATAGCTTACTCTCAGTCTTAGTACCTCGCTGAACCTTTCCTACCAGTGTACTCTTTCTACTGGAGAAATTGCATTTGCGCATGTTATGGAATTCGTAAGAGGAGTGAAAGCAGATGAAATATCTCTTAAGGACTGCTCACCGGAAATGAAAATAAATATTGTAAGTATGATTCACTTGCGGTGCTGAGCTACTTCTCCGAGTGCTCAAATTCACATAGGCAGATTCAGCGGCTTCTGGGATCTTCAACATAGGAGCTTGTGGCTTTCTTCATGGAGACTTCTATGGCGGAAATATTCTCATCAGGGATGACTTCCTCCCGCCCGTGTGTTTCGTTGACTTCAGCGTGGTGAAAGACTTTGACCATGCCTCAAACGTTCAGAATATGATAGGGTACGTTCAATATCTTCTATACCCATACTTGACATCCTCACACTTGTCGACAGGATTGTTTACATCCTGAGACGGGCGGGGATTGAAATGGTTGTTATCAAGCAGTGGCTTGAGAAGCGCAGAAAGGACAACCCTGTTTGGTTCAATCTGATACGGGAGATAGAAGAGAATCCGGATCCAGCCGATTGGCTCGTTATGATAGAGTCGAAATATGGTGGCAGCTTGTATAGTACTTAGAAGAAGAATACTCGAGAAGGAAGACAACTACGGCCGCAAGCGAACGGGAGCAGATGCATTATAAAGGCGGATGATCAGATGCAGTAGTGAAACTATAAGTCTAAGTAGAAGAACTGTGATGCTTGGTAGAAGAATATATGATAGACGCCAGGAAATATTCGATGGAAAGCAGCACTCTGCAGAAGCGGAACGAATCACGAATCAAGACCGTCTGCGATAAAGTATAACATACAGTATGCATATGTTCATTAAACCAGGTGGGATATACAGCACGAATTGTTGTACTGATGAAAATACTCTCTACTACACCACATTTACCTTAGGGTATGATATAGCCTGAGTATACAAGAGCACTGTCCCGTAAACAGTTACGGCTGGTCCGTAATTTTGGGTTTCAAAAGTCTTTACTGTACGTTTGCTACTTCAGCCTGAGGTAGTAGTACTGCGTACGGCTGCCTTATAAAGCAATCTTAATCGTCCGTAATGAGTTTAACGATGCATCATTTTCTTCTTGGAAATAACCTTCTCTCAATATAAGCCCAAAGATCTGCATATCGGAGGTTGCCGGACACACGATGTGCAAGCTTACGGCTGATCAGACGGATAAGTCTCTCCTCAAGTTCTAATTTATCTTTGTGAAGGAATTGGAATTTCTATCGTGTCGCTACTAGGGCATATGCATACTCTCCTGTCATCGAAGGGTGAAATAAATCGATTTCATGAGTATGCTCCTGCCAATGCACATCGGAAGACCAGTTGAAATTAGGCAATAAGCTGATGGCTTCTCAACCGCTGCAAGAGAAGGAGCTGATGACATCGTTGAAGTTGAAGTCTCCGAGCGCGGCGACATCAGAACCGATGAAGAGGTTGTTTCCGGAGCATCCATTGTCGCTGATTCGCAGATGCGTGAGGAAAGCTCTAAAGCAAAAGGATGAAAGCCTGAGACTCACGTAAAGACCGTGCAGGTCGTGCCACTCTGAACGTGGATGCTGGAGACCTGGTCGTTGAAGTCGGATCCGAAGGTAACACACTGACCGTTCGAGGGGAAGATGTTGACGCAGTTGCCCTGGAAGTTGTTGGCTGTGCAGAACTCAACGGCGGCAGCCCTCTATTCCAGGGATCAGTAAGGGGAATAATGAGCTGCGCGGATAGAAACTCACAGCCTCGAGGGTAGCAGCATTTCCTGTGCCTGCGGCGGCGAAGAGGAGAGCCGCGACGGAGATGATTGACTGGGTGAACTGCATGATGGACTTTGAGGATGTGAGTGCGACTAGTGAATTCGACTTGACTGTCCACTAACTTTTACCAGCTGCTTTTATACGTGAAGGAAGTTCTGAGGATCGGTTGCATTGTTTCGGTCATCTACGGTCATGATGTGGGCTTCGTGTAACATGGGATGCAAGAGTTGGCTGTAGAAGTGTTTCAGTGCGCGGGCCCCGCTTTCGCGCCAGTCATTTTTGTGAGTAAAGACTTTTCTTGATACCTCATGCCGTGAAGAACATAGCCAGGGACGATGATCGCAGCACAGAACGAGATAAATTCCAACGAGTTAGATTTGAATTCTACACTGAATTTCACAATGGTTTGGAAACATGACCTTCAAAGCTTCATTACTATTCCGACTGACTTTCAGTAGCTATCGGTTTTAAATTGCAACGCATTGCTTACCTCAAATTCTACTCCTTTTCCCATCGTTCTCTTCTTTGCTCAAGTCCTGCGGACAGAGACTGGACTCTGGACCGTCTACTGAACTATTCATGCAGAACGTACCCGAGTGGAAAGGCGGGTAAAATCGCAGCCATCTTTCTCTGCAAAATCCGCCAAACACGGATTCCGGAAAGTACGGTACGTCTACATTTATGTTTCTCCAATATTCAACCAGGCGATGGCAATGTATACTACGCGCGAGTGAGTGGCCGCTATACTGCAAAATGCACTCAATCGTTCTTGAAATATCACAGAACGCTTTTAGTTTTGCCAAGAATCTGGTGACCCTGATCGTGGAGCAGGGGAACATGAAGTTCCGAGCCCCACTCCAACCTTTATCGGGCCTGCGGTAGCAAAAGAAAGTGCCGTCAACGTGAGCGGATCATAAGAAAGTAATACATGACCGTGCATTCTAAGCGGCTGATGCGCAGAGTGCCCTAAATCATCGAAAAGCTGTACGCAATTCATAAGGAATATGCTCATTCTCGGCTCGGGTAGCCAAAGCTTTATTAATCGATACTTCAGTCCGGGGTGTGTGGGAGAGACAAACATGTCACTCAACATAATCCATGTGGGGAGCTAATGTTCAGAGAGATATCCAGCGCCCATTGATCGAGCTAATGATCGATCATTAACTACGGATTTGTCGGGATGAAAGATGATGCATAAGCTTATCGGGTTCGGTCTCGTGATAACGGAACCGGGGCCCAGGATCAACATCGTTTGTTACCATATCTGGTGCTGATCGTAGCCTGTAAGTCTAAAGTTAGAATTCGCAAATCCTATGTAATGCAGGTGAGGAATACGTTACCTGGAAATGCGGGGGTAGTTTACCTTTGTAATTCACAAGAACTTCGGGTTATGATGACATGCAAATTTTATGAAATGATATTCTCTTGTCTGCTTATTTTCTGTAACTAGAACAAGTGTAAGACATTAATTAGCAAATCTCGGTTGAATTCGATGCATGAGTATAGAGACTCATTGAAAGGCCGATTTCATGATGGCCGGTCAGGGAACGGTGAAAACCGCTGACAGATAGATTCTTGGATTAGTGCATGGAAGCAGCTCCGTCACCAACGCATTTGCTAGACTCTCGGGAATGCGACG
This sequence comes from Trichaptum abietinum, assembly GCA_910574555.1. NCBI lineage: Eukaryota > Fungi > Basidiomycota > Agaricomycetes > Hymenochaetales > Trichaptaceae > Trichaptum > Trichaptum abietinum. Next base: position 1,119,485 of record CAJTBE010000004.1, on the reverse strand, counting down.
CACGGGGAGGGAGCCGGTTGATTCAAAGTTGTTGCATCAAAGGGAAGCGTTCGTAGTGGCATGCAGCAAGGCCGAGTTTCGCGGATGTATTAATATGACTTTTTCAGCGGTGTCCTGAAGTTGTACAGGGACCGTGATTCCAGCCAAGTGGGAAGATCCTTGCCGAGCAATTTAGATGCTGTGCCAGCATCGGCAGGCTCTGCAGAATGACATGAAAAACAAAACAAAACTTGTCAGGCGATGCTATGGAATTATAGCGTCAGGAACGACTGTTGGTCACGTACATAGTATGCTCTGCTACCGTATTCTCTGTATCGCCAGAGATAGAGTCAATTGATCCTGCTGAACGCTCACCAACCGAACTGCTTTCAATAAATCACTTAGCGTAGTTCGAGATCTCGTTTGATGACCGTGTGCGGACTCCTGTAAGCTAGCAAAGCCATATGAGTATCATGTGCATCGAAAACGTGAGCGACATAGCTTACATCTAGACGACCGTCTGTGACCGACGAGTAGATGTCTGAAAACGTATAAAGGCTAGCGTTGAGAGGGGGAAGAGAACCCAAGTCGAATTCACCAGTCGCACTTACTTCCTCAAAGTCCAACATGCAGTTCACCCAGTCAATCATCTCCGTCGCAGCTCTCCTCTTCGCCGCCGCAGGCACAGGAAACGCTGCCGCCCTCGAGGCTGTGAGTTTCTATCCTTGCAGCGCTCATTATTCCTTCCACTGATCTCTCGAGTAGCGGGCTGCCGCCGTCGAGTTCTGCACGGCCAACAACTTCCAGGGCAACTGCGTCAACATCTTCCCCTCAAACGGTCAATGTGTTACCTTCGGATCCGACTTCAACGACCAGGTCTCCAGCATTCACGTTCAGAGTGGCACGACCTGCACGGTCTTTACGTGAGTCTCAGGCTTTCATCCTTTTGCTTTAGAGCTTTCCTCACGCATCTGTGAATCAGCGACAATGGGTGCTCCGGAAACAACCTCTTCATCGGATCTGATGTCGCCGCGCTCGGAGACTTCAACTTCAACGATGTCATCAGCTCTTTCTCTTGCAGCGGATGATATATTCGCATTAGCGAACTCGGTCATGTGGTTGATCAATTATGTCAGTTTTTGCTTGGTGGAAACAAGTTGATTAGTTGCTGTAGCTTAAAATAGAAGGAGAAAGCTAAGCCTTATAATCATAACAATGATACGGTTTAACACAAATTCCTACTAAACGGCCAAATGAAAGACTGCAAGAATATACGAGCAGAGAACCCCTGGTATATCGTCAGCTATCTGTAATCGTGAGCGGGGAGAAAGTCGTGCGTACATTACTGAGAGCTTAAAAGAATCCTAGCGACTGCATTAAGACTGAAAGCACATGAAAAATGAAGCAGAATCCCCAGCTCAGACTCAGAGACACCCACCAGGTCTTTCCGTTTACGCTCCGTAGCAACCATTGATGTCAACGTCTACTATATGAAGTGATGCAACAGCTGGCACCCAAGTTACAGAATGCCGTCCTCAAATGATGGTTCGCCCGGCCCCACTTTTGCTTCGACTGGGAAAGCTATTCAACGCCTTTATTGAGAACATTTGAGTCACTAGTTCGTTCGGCTTGCTTTATGGTGCATTTCAAGAGACACTGATGAGAAGACCGGAGTAAGCGCACATTATGTGCATGAATTGGGTCGACGTGGGTGTCGGTATTCAAGCCGGTGAGTCGGCAACTTGAAGCTCGAGTACCGGAGCATCCGGTGTTCAAGCCTGAGTTTAGGGCAAGTTAACTACACTTTTTCGGCGTACTTTACCTGGACCCTGAGGCCCCTCTTCCGAACCCGGGTGGGAGGGTTTGGCAGGAGACTGGCTTGCATAGTACGGTCTTCTCTCTTTAATTTCTTTCGCGACTCACCTCATGCTTAGTTCTGAGTCAATACTAACTACGATACAAAGATATTAACTAGCTGTCGTCGGCAATCCCGAACTTCAGTACGTCATAAGCTTCTTGATTGTTAGTCACTATTACTACAGGTGTGATATTAGTTGAACATCGGCAGCAGCGAGGAGCAGCTTGAGAAACGCAGAAGAGCCCCGCATGCAAACTGGTTGGCGGGGAGCTCAAAGAGAATTCAGATCCATCCTATTATGATAGAATCGAGGTATGATGGCTTGTTTAGTATTAATGGGAAGAACGCTCGAGAGCTTCATCTCGACGATAGCTATGCGACAAATGTGGTCTCTTTGACCAGATACACTCCCGCCCTTGGACAACGCACAGGCAGTAACCGCCAATAGAATAAACGGTTGGATCAAAATAATCCATTCAGTTATGTAGTATACTGTAAATTGTCAGTAAAGGGTGAGGCAATGGTGTTTTGGAGATTAAATGACCCAGTAGTCAAGTAGACTAGCAAAATGGGTTGATCAAGATTAGTTAGAGCAGGAGTATTAGAGAGAGGGGGGGGAGGATTAACATCAGGGCGAAATTGCAGTCAAGCATATCGATAGCTGTACAACTCATTGCCCCGCGTTGTAACCAACACCGTTGCACACGACGAATCTACGATCAAGTGACATGCACTATCAAGCACATGCTCAGGAATGTCTAGCGTCTGGACATTCTGTGTCTTCGCATCCCCACATCTTAGACAGAGCTGCGGGGAACCAGCTCCCGGCTTGGGGAAGCTCGCAAGCATTGCCACGCGTCTCTTGCTACGGCGTCCATATCGGCGGATATCTATTTGCTCGATCCATACGACGTGATTATAGTCGATCCCGAGGATAGGCACATGCTCATCACTGAACGGCACCATGACAGGATTGCGCAGGGGGATAATGCATCGCTTGTACACGGCCTGTTCTTCAATCTCGATAGTAGCTCCTGTGTCTTCTTGCTCTACTGAGGCCGATGATGAGCCCAATGCATATTCTGAGGGTGCACCGTGACAAGGCCTTGTTGGAAAAGTCGGAGCTGAAATTGGACACGGACCTCTATCCGTTGCAAAGTGCTGCGCAATCTTCCAGCTTTTCTCGCCCGGGGCAGAACGGTCTATACAGTAGAGGACGACAGTAGAAATCCGATAAGGCACATTTCCAAACGTCGGCCACCACGGAAGCATGTTCCAAACGCAATGTGCGAAGGTCTCTGCAGCCACCTGTGCGCCCGGTCCGAGTAGGTCTGGATTTGGAAAGGGGGTCGGGAGGGAAGGAGATGCATCGTCAGACCACGAGATTTGAGATTCACGGACAGGAACGATGGATTGGAAAGCAAGCAGCGTGCTGATCGCAGGGAAAGACGGAGCCGAGAACAGTCGAGAGAAAGCGTTTGTACAGTCTGATGTTGACGAGGGTTGTCGAAGTGACGTTAGTGAATACAGTCTTATAACTTCATACCCTTCTTCCTCCAACCGTAGAACAATGTCATCTTCCGCAGAGAGATGAAGACTTACCACTGTCTTCTTATATTGCTGTTATGGCGATGGTCAGAATAATGGCAAGATGTGAACGAACTTGAGAAGGAAGATACGTACATATCTGAACCCGGTGTCTAAGACAGCTAATTCTTTTGTATCCCAGTCGAAGACAACATACAAATAAAGCATATTTGAGGACGGGCAAAGTAAGACCATACAGACCATCCGCCTTTTGATATCAAGAACATGCATCTCGATTATGTACGCAAAAGGCAAAGTAAAGCCAGCGATATGTGTAAATTGTATGCGGTCGTCAGACTCGGAGTCAGTCCCTGATGGTAACTGGATACGCAGGATATAGAACTGCATCTCTTGCCTGCACAAACGTAAGTGAGCGAACATTGACATGGAAATATATCACTTACCCGACAATGAACCCACCGCTGACAATATAGTACACAGTTCTCGACGAATAATGCACCCAGCCACTGAAGATCAGTCCACTATGTCTCGCCATGCCCGCACCTACTGGAGCAGTTCGAAGAAAGCCGTGTTTCATATCATAAACTCCAAGATGATGTTTAGCTTCGATGTCCCAAACAACTAAGAGGTCGCCACGAGTCGGTAGAAGGAGGAAGTGTTTGAACTTGATGATATAGTAACTTGAAAGACATAGCGGCACCGAAAGCGCAAGACTGATCTTGTCTGAATTCAGTGCCTGAAGTGCTCCCGGTACACCTTTTATTTTCGCTTCATGAGACTGACCGACTATTCTTCGAAAATATGGATCGAAGGAACAGCTTTGTTGCGATCCCCAGGACCATCTCTCTTTCAGCACTGAGGTCCGTATCACGGCTAGTTTTAGTTCCTGAGTGGATAAACCAGATAAGGTCGAGAATCCCGGGAACACCAATGGTCTTCCAATGGCCATAAGCTGGGCTGCTTGATAACGCCATACATCACGCGTGCTGGCCAGATTTTGCAATGCTCGACAAACCTAAAGATATAATATCTGTTAGAATTTTTGAGGTATTATGACAGAAGTTGCAAGACGATATACCACATGTGCGATACATGATCCTATATCTTTGCAATTTATGTCCGTGACTTACTTTAGCAACCCTGAGGACACCTTGAACGTCCATGTAAGTGAGAATTTGCAATAGTATATCTTGCGGTAGCACTTCCAAAGTCATTTCCTGAATTGTGCAGACTCCGAAGTCATCTTCGCCCAATTCAATGTTGTTTACTCTCCCATTCAATCGAGAAAAAATTCGTCGCATCCTGTGACCTTTTGAAGACCTCGAGATAGCCTCCGACGTGGCTAATATTATCTGTATCCAGAAAGTCGTCCAGCGAGATTTAGTATCGTGACCCATCATCCTTGCTGTCGTTGATTATGGGCTCGACTTCTGAGATGTGGCAGACGGCGAGGAGAGAGCAAAGAGTAGAAAGACATGATACCGGAGCAGCTCATTGAAATAGAAGAGGAGGAGCCTAGGCTTTCAATGTCCATCGCCTTCAAGTTTCCATGGGGAAATTTGAGTTCCTTGTTGTCGCCGAGAGCAGAAAGTTGAGTGAAATATAAGTCCGTGAATGAAATTGGAGAATATGAAGAAGCTAGCTATGTAATTCAGGGGCTATTTCAAATCCATTCTGTACGGCACGAAGACAACTATCATTTTGAAGTTCATACAATGCCGATAAAAAAATTTGATACAACAAAACTGGTTGATGCAGTTCTAGGAGGAACCGGGTAAAAGGCGGCAGTCAGATGGAGAAAGTTGTCCATCATCAGCGATCAGAAGGGATATAATGAGAAAGGGGAAAGGCGGAGGATCCAAAACCAAAAGAACGATGCAGTCAAGCGTATCGATAAGTGTACAACTCATTATCGCGCGTCGTAATAGACACCGTCGCGCACGACGAGTCCACAATCAAGTGGCAAGCAACATCAAGTACACATCCCGGAATGTCTAGAGATCGGATATTCGCCTTTAAGCCCTCCTGCTTCTCTGCCTCAGCACCAGCCGGTTCAGGGACACCTTGAGAAGACTGAGCGGGACCAACACCCGGTTCCGGGAAGCTCGCGAGCATCGCCACGCGTTTCTTGTAGCGTCGGCCACGCCGGCGAGTCTCTACTAGTTCAATCCACCCGACATGGTTGTAGGCGAGCCCGAGGATAGGTACACGATCGTCGCTGAATGGCACAATGACAGGATCGCGCAGGGGAACGATGCACCTTTTGTGCACAGCCTGTTCAGCTTCGCCGATAACTCCTCTGGGTCCCGCACATGACGCCTCCGTTCCTCGCAGTGTAGAAGCGGACGAGAAAGGTGAAGGTGGAGTGGATGAAGAAGAAGTGCAAGGACGCGATGATGCGGAATCCGGGGTTGAGATCGGACACGGACCTCTATCAGTCGCGAAGTGCTGCGCAATCGTCCACCTTTGCTCTCCAGGGGCAGGGTGGTCCGTCCAGTACAGCACAACGGTCGACGTCCGGTATGGCACGTCGTTGTACGTTGGCCACCACGGAAGCATATTCCAAACGCGATACGCGAAGGTTTCTGCGACCACCTGTGCATTCAGTCCGAGGAGGTTCGGATTTGGGTAAGGTGGCGAGAACGAGCGGGAGGCACCGTCTGACCAAAAGGTTTGGGATTCGCTGATCGAAGGTGTGATTGGGTGTGCCGCCGATAGGGAGCTAGAGGCAGAAGCTGAGGCTAGTGAGGACACTTGCGACACAGGCTTCGATGAGCCTGACACTGGTGTCTGTCGTCGAAGGGCAGTCAAAGAATACGTCCGTTGTACTTCATGACCATCTTGTTCCGATCGTAGAATAACATTCTCTCCGTTTCCAGCAAGACGCAAACTTATTACAGTCTTCCTATATTTCTAATCACACATATACTATTAGTGTTAGTAAAACAAATGTGAAAGGGATACACGCACGTATTCGAGCCCGGTGTTGAGGATAGCCGACTCTTTCGTATCCCAGTCGAACACAAGATATAGATAGAGTGTCTTTGTGGACGGGCAGAGTAAGACCATGCAGAGCATTCGCCTGTCGACGTTAAGAATATGCATCTCAATTATGTATGCGTAAGGCAACGTGAAGCCAGTTATTCGCGTATACTGAATCCGCTCTTCGACATCAGCCCCCGACGGGAATTGGATGCGCAGAACATAAAAGTTCATTTCTTGCCTGCAACAAAATGAGCGGACACAGCAATTTTATAAACTGTACCACTCACCCAGAGACAAAACCACCGCTTACAATATAGTACAAACTTCTTGACGAATAGTGCACCCGTCCACTAAAGATCAAACCACTGGTTGTACGCCTCGGCGTGCCGGTGTTCTCGGGAGCATTGTTGGCCATTTCGTTACCATCCAAGAAAATGCCGCTAGTCATGTCGTATACGCCGAGATCCTGTTTGGCTTCAATATCCCACCCAACAAGCTGGCCGTCCCGAGTAGGCGGAAGGAGAAAGTGCTTGAACTTGACGATATAACAAAGACATTGTGGTATCGAGAACGCAAGATTGACTTTTTCTGAACTCAGAGCACGAAGTGCTTTCGTCATATTTGTCTTCTTTGCTTCATAGGAATTTAACCGAGTCATCCGTTTAGCGAAGCTGAAGGATACACGAGACCTTGTATCGGCAGACGAAGCCTGGACAGAACCGGAAGACCATTTCTCTGTCAGCTCCACGGTCCGTAAAACTGCAAATTTCAGCTCCCGCGTAGATAGCTCATGCAGGCATGAGAATCCGGGAAGCACAAGTGGCCTTCCAATCGCCATAAGTTGTGTTGCTTGAGAACGCCACACTTCACGAGTGTTGGCTAGGTTTCGCAACACACGACACACCTAGAATTCGTTGTTCAGTATTATTGGCGATATATGAATGCATATACTGTAAGCCATCACTCACTTTGGCTATTCTGAGAACGCCTTTAACGTTCATGCAAGCAAGTACCTCCAACAATACGTCTTCCGGTAACATTACCAAAGTCCTCTCCCGCGTCGTGCCATTTCCAAAAACATCTCCAGCTAATCGCACGCTGCTCAATCTCCGAAGCAGCCCAGAGAAAATCCGACGTCTTCCGGAATCTTTTGGAGAAGCAGAGATAGCTTTCGACGTGGATGATATGCTTTGTAGCCATGATGTGGTCCTACGGGGCTGAGCGACAGGACCTGTCATTCTCGCTGATGTCGATGAAAACCTGGTCGATTCTCAACTGTGGCCAGAGATGGGGAGGGGGGAGTAAGGGGTAAAAGTACATAACGCTGGCCTAGCTCGCTGAAATAGCACTAGGAGGAATGGTCGACATCATAGGAGTACCCATCGATGACATAGTGCTCTGGGCTTACATACGCTCCATTTAGGCGCTTGTTCCTCGGCTTGCCACGGCGCACCCCTCACACGAACTCCTCCTTTATTTGTGTGAGACCAACAGTCCTTCTAGTTATCCCGAACGAGTGCAGATAATCTATACTTAAGCGAGTGCATTTAATCCCACAAGTAATGAGGTTATGAATCCACTTCAGAGAATTTTTAGCTACTTACCTGTTCTTGGTAAGAGATTGAATTGTGTTTAGAGAGAGCAAAACTTTAGAGAAGCTTGAGACTCGAGCTTGTGATTTCGTGAAGCACTCGAAGGCGAGATTGGAATACCGAAAGTCGGAGCAGTCACAGAAGACAGGTGAGCGCAGAGGAGCTAAAGAGGCGGGTCGAAGTAGTTCGGAATCGGGGAATAGAATTTAAGGCAGCAGCAAGCGGGACACTGCGGGGCTGATTCAATCATCCTATCGTTGTTATCCTGCGTCTCGATGAGACGTTGTCGGCGGCCAAACGTTGTTGATGGTTAAGAGCAATTGTTGAGGTTTGACGAGCCTGAGTTGTTCGACGTTAATACCAAGTTGAACTCCGTCGGAGTTCGCCGAAGTTATATGTGAGCAAAACATATCGAACTCTTCAGAAATATGTAACATAACGAGTGAGGATTTATTGCGTTTAAGAGGGGGAAAAAATTATAGCGGAATCCATGACGGTGAAAGCATCACATAACAGTCTTGCAGAACACAAAAGAAACTATAAAAATACATGCGCAACTTGAAGAAATAATTAATCGAAAAAAAACACAAAAATTTGGGGACGAATGAACTTATTTCCAACCACGACCGATAGGAGCAGCATCTGCACTGCCAATGGGAACACGACGTGCGCCTCCTTTGCTGACTCCTGTAGGCCTCGCGGAGGGCGCTGCTAAAGTCGCTGCTACCGGCATTCCGACGCGGGCCTTCTTCAGATTATTTTCCTTTTCCGTTTCCAATGCTGCCCGAACGTTCCTCGCGCTGTTCGACCGCCCTTTCGATTTATCTCGTTCGCCCGCCGCCCCTCGTGCAGAACCGTCCTTCTTGCCTTTGCCCTTGTTCACCATTCGGATGTTCTTTTCTCGTAAGGGACTCTCATCTGAGGGAGAATCTTCGACTTCGAGCCCCAGCTCTTCTTCCAGGGACATGACAGTTCCGTATGACGGAATCGTAGCTATCTGCGCAGCATTGTCATCTGAACGAGCTTGCTCTTCAAGTTCAAGGTCGTCTTTACTTTGGCTTCGTGCTGGCGCCTCACCGGGTGAATTACCCAGCATGAGAATTCGGCTCAATGGGCTTGGGCGGGCGGGTGAATAGGCATGTATCATATGCGGCGCGAAGGGTTTTGCCATTGGAAAAGGTAAACGGGCAGGGGAGGCAGGTATCGGTACTTGTGAGGAGGATGCCGCTGCAGAACTTGACGAGGGGCCCTCGGATGATGTGAAAGCGGGTGGCTGTAAGGGCTTGAAAGAGGTTAGCAGCTCTGGTTGCGGTGGAATGGATGTCATAGGTGAGGGCGGCGGGAGGACAAATGCATTTGGGACAATCAAGGAGGGGCCGGCTCTCGACACAGCCAGCGTACTTGGGACCACTTCTGTCTCCATTGGTGGAATGACTTTCGGCTTTGTCGTAGATGCACCAAGGGAGACCCCATGCGGCTTCCGCGACAAACTCCCGCGTCCTTTCTTGACTTTGCCCACTGCGAACGCCGGTTTTGCCGGGGACTTGCCATGCGCGAAGGTAGAGCCTGCTTTCGTGGACGGTTTCTTTGGTGATTTGAATCTCTTGGGTTTCCGAGCTGATCGTTGAGGCGAGGCGAGAGGTTCTGCAGGTGCGTCGAAATAGGCTCCGAGGCCTGAGCTGGGACCTGCTGGCGGGTCATCGTCATGTAAAATGCCCATCTGTGATTTCCAAAGCCGCTGCTCGCGATGAAAAAATTGGCGTTCTTCCTTTGTAATAAACCGATATTAGTCTTAGAGTTCTTGATGAAGGATTCTATGGTTACTTACCTCGAGGGCATCCTTCTCATCTTTAAGTCTTAATGCAGCCTCATCAACTTTCAAGCGAGCGCTATCGAGTTCCTTTCGGAGTCTCTCTAGCACACTTCGGTCATCTGCGCGGTTTACAGGACCAGCCTTCGCTGTATCATCTTCTACAAAGCGGCGAACAATAGCTTGCGCTTGATCGGCATAAGTTCCTGATTGCTTCTGCACCTGTGCTTGTTCTGTACGTCGTAATTAATCAATGACGATCAATTACGTACAATAATTTGAACTTACCAAGTTGCCGTCGCAGATCGATGATTGTATTTTGGAGCCGAAGCATCTCTTTGCTCTGATCCCGTTGAATATTGTCGTCATCTGCTTTTGATACTGGATGCGCTGCGGTATTTATTGCCTCTGCCGGAGGTTCTCCAGCAGGCGTGGTTGATATGGGACTTGATTCGCCGGCCAGGTGTCTTATAGTATCCCGGACTGAGTTCAGTAGCTTCTTCAGGTTCTCAGTTGGGCTTCCCGGGGCTGAGAGCGAGAATATATCCTCCATAGTGAAATGTAGATGCTAGCTGCAATGTCAGAAATGGAAGGAAAGGAGTGGCTTGTACATACCTGATCGTTGATATCATGCTCATCGCGATCCGTTGCGCGGGCCAACTCGTTTGCAGCCGCCAGGACGGCATTCTTCAGATTAGCGTTTTCCTCAGCAAGCGCTTTTCTCGCTTCCTCAGCCTCCACCAGAGCATCCTCGAGCAAACTTCTCTCCCTCCCGACAATCTCCCCATCTCGCGTGCTTGCGACCGGGTTGGCCAGAGTTGACTTTACTTGTAAGCCCGCTGCCGTTGATCCTAGCTTCACTTGCGCATCGGAGATCTTCGCCCACCGTTCGATCATCTTCTCTGTCTCCTTCTCCTTGCGTTTCAGCTCCGCAGCGTGCGTCTGCCGTACAGATTGAAGAGAAGACCTCGCTCGCTGCAGTTCTGCCGATGTGGCCTTATGTGCATTTTCCGTAGCCTGGAGTGCTTTGTTTGCACCTCTAAGAAGATGTCGGAATGATTGGCGAAAGGCAAGGCGAAAAACAGACAGAAAACTCACGCCAAACGCTGCTTGAAGAGGTTGGTTTCCCTCTCTGCCGATGCTAGTTTCTCTTCTGTCGTGCGATGCATTGAGGAGAGACGTTCATGTTCGTAAGATAGCGTTCGTAATTTCGTCGATAGACTTTCCGTTCGAGCCATGTCATCCTACATCATTCATTCATTTTCTCCAACTGACATGAGCAATCCATAACGAACGCACCATTCTCTGACTCAACATTGCAAGCAAGCACTTCACGGCCCTTTCCTCGTCTTCCTTCGAGATTCCTTCCAACGAAAGCCCTGGTGGATTAGAAAATCCATGAGCCAGAAGTTGCGAGTTCACGTATTGAAGTGTTGAAGTCGAGTTGATCGATGTATTTGCCGAGCCATCGGAGCCCGGAGAGCCATATGAGTATTCATTAATGTCATTATCACCTGCCCAGTGTACGAGTTTCCGAGGAGTGCAGGCCATGTTGAACAAGATCGAAAGGAGCTTTGTGTTCAGGATCACAATCGAACCTGGAGGTATATTTTCCGGTGTTGCTTCCGTTATTTATTGATTGTTGTACAGATTATGGTCATTTGCGTCGCTAAGGAAGTAAAGGTTGGTATACTGGCAGCAAGAGTGTTGAAAGCTTTGTTCAAATGTTGCCGCGACACGCCTAACGCGCCTGGGACGCGTCGCTGCACGTGACAGCCTTTCTCAGTTTAGGGCTGGCTTTAGACTGACTTCCGTCATGCAAAAGAAGGTTCCATAGAGTTGCCTCGTTGCACAAACCAGCATGGACCACTTTTCTTCATTCCGATCTCGACAGGCCAAGTCTCGAAATTCCAAAGGTTTGGCAGCTACCTTATGGCCTTTTAAGTGCTACACCCAAGATCTTCTGCGTAGATCTTCGGACCGCGGATGTAAAGAGACACTTCTCAGGGCGCCTGATCGATTTTGATCGTTGCTATCTTTGAAATGAACTCGTGTTGGGATGAGGAATGAAGGGCATTTGATATCTCGCTGATCTTGCTTTCAATTACTTCTCCTTAATGATGCCTCTGACTGCCGTCCCTGCCTATCAGCGATGAACTCAGATTGTCTATGACCCCAGCAGGCTTGGAAGATACTGGTCAAGAGGAAGGAAGCTCTTTCTTTTCTTTTGCCGACGCTGGGAACTGCTGTGAGAAATTACTGCAGTCTCACCTCCCATGGAAGGGCAAAGAAGCACGAAATGCCTTATAATCTCAGCTTCGTGGCCTCCAGATCCGACGGAAGTGTATCGTAACAATGGCACCGGTTCCTCTGTTCTGGAAGGCATCTGTCCCGACGGCAAAGATGATTGGCGCAGGTTGCCACGACCTATTGAATAGAAATAGACTTAACCAAAGTCCCAGACATCTCACTACATGTGTCAAAGCTTCCTTTATCTTTTTCGTTTCTTCGTTCTTCGACGTCCTTTTCTTCTCTTATAGTCGCTACCCATCTCCGGAGCACCGCAGAGTTGATGCTCTCTCTTCTTCCCTTCCCCTTCCCTCCCCATGTCTGAGCTCGGACTACCCCCGAACTTGAGTCCAGCTGAGCTGCTGCAGGTTGGCGAGGACATCTATTCAGCGTTTCTCAACACGAAATATCTTGGGGTCGCGTCCTTTGCTTTGGTTCTGTATGACTATGTAACATGCTTGGACCAGGAGGTGCGATTCTTCTTCAGCACCGGGATCGTTCACGACTGATCACCATCCACCAAACAGATTGAGTTCTTCTGGAAAGGAAGCTGGTCGTTGACGAGGGTGCTATATTTCTTGGTGAGTGGACATATTAAGCAGTCAAGCATGTGTCTAAGTTTTGTGGCATAGAATCGTTACATGCCACCATGGGTTTTTGTGTAAGTTGGCTATAACTATTTTTAAAAAAAAGCTAATCCTCTTTTCATTCAGCCTTCAATCGTCTTGTGCGCACCATGTTCCAGTTAAACAGGGGAAACATATTGATGATCGTCTATATCACAGATTACTTCGAGAGAAACACGTCTTTAGGGGTAAGTTTGATCGCTTTTCTTAAGTTCTCTTTTCTTAGTTAACGTTTGATATTTTTGCAGTTGTGAGTACATCATCACATCACCATCATCAAATGAGGCTGTGCCAACAAAGCTCGTTCACAGCTGTACTGCGGCGATCAGGACGACAACAGCCTTTGAGGTTCTGGGGATGTTCGTTGTCGAAGGTACGCATTCAACATCATTCTTCTCCGTTTCATCTGAGCGTTTGGTCTGACGGATCATTGCTAGCTGTGCTGGTTGCGCGGGTTTACTACCTCTGGTCGCACGCTCGGGGAGTTCAGCATACGATATGTGTAGTTTGGGGACTTTGTGTGTGCGTTGCGATCGGCTTCGCTGCTAAGGCTATACAGGCAAGTCACAGGTACTACTATTAGAAGCCGGGCTAATGTGATCTTTCTTGTTTTCTGATCCGTAGGGATTACAAGGATCTCGTCTTCCAGGTTTGCTTCAATTTAGTTCTCCTTCCTCGAGGTTATTAATAGATACTTTTAGGAGGTACAAACCCAACGGGATGTTTTAACACTGGAAAGGGTTTATACTGGCGTGAGATATGCTCTTCGGTGAACTTTTGTACCAATACTTACCGCTTCTGCCTCTCTTCTTCAGCCATTTTCCTTCCCACGTTCGTGAGTGCCAAGAACAAGGCGGACGGTGGTTATGTGCTGTCACTGATGTCTTCCCGTCCCTTTTCCTCCGTGACGTAGATCATTCAGAGTACGTGTTTCAAGTGGACGGCGTCGACATGGAACTGATGCTTTCCTAGCTCTCCTTTTCATTTCTACGCTTCTTCGAATCGTGGGCTTACGAGCGGGTGAGAACAAACCATTGATTAATCGTCTACTTCGCGAGTAAGTACACCCCGTCGCCTCTTGTTCTTGTTTCGCTTACGAATGTTCACAGTGGTGGCTTCTTCTATCTCGTCGTCTGTTGTAAGGATCGAATTCTGAAGTGATCGAGGACTATTCTGAATTCATTTTTAGTATCTGTGGGGTTTACTGGCATCGGAAGCATACTGCTTCAACATCCAATTGTGAGAGTTTTTTGGCTTTTACTCCCTGGATACATCTGACTCGCTATGCGCTAGGTATCATTCCCTGCTCTCTTGTCCAAGTAAGTAATTTCAAATGATCAATCTATCAATCCATCCCCTAATATACCCCTCGCAGCGCCATCCTCGCAATCCACTCGATATGCGCATCGCACCTCATCCTGAGCATACACTCCCTTGCGAAGACAATGGGAAGCAGCCCCAAGTTCCTGCTCTCGAACATCGAAATCAGCCGGGTGAACTGGCGGAAGGGAGAGAACGAGAACGAGCTCGTCGTCGAGATCAACATCGATGAACGGGATGGCGTGGAGCCTGCGGAGCTCATCAACTTGGACCCGCTTGCGAGCTACAAGGCGAAAAGTTTCAAAGGGGCTGCTCGGGCGCATCGGAAGCGTGATCTTGAGGCCAACCAAACGCACATAGAAGAAGTCCCATACCTCTCTTACGAAGGTTCGTGATGACTGGACCTTTTCCCTCTCCTTTCGCTTTTAGTCCATTTCCTTTTAATGCTTCGACGAACAACGATGTTATGTACTATCATAAACGAAACATGTATACGTACGATCTGCCTAATCCCAAGAGACCATGGGTGCACTGGTTGCACCGACTTAATACCTGATAGACCCTGTCGAATATGATCACACAAATCAGCTGTGCAACACTGCAATTAAATAAAGTCCGTATGTCGTACATGATTGGACAAAAAAGGTTAATTTAGCGTTACAGATAATCGACTGTTATGTACTGGCTCCAGAAGACGAACCGAGCAGAAGAGACTAGAAATTGAAGCGAAGATCAGAGACCCATATTAATTAGTAACTACTTATGTTTACATGAAACGCGCCTCGATCCAGGAAGGTACAATGCAAAGTGGATGGAAACATGATGTTGGTGATGTTGCAGTATGATATAGTACACGTGATGTAGGGAGTAGATGAGCAAGGGGTCGGGTAGGATGGCGGGGTGCGACGCGAAGAAAGAATGCGTCATGGTCGAGGAAGAGGTTCAGACGGTTGAGGTGATACGCGGAAGCTGTCGAAGCTGCCCCCCATCGTGTTGGCGTTCTTGATGATGCCATGGTCGGGAGGATACGTCGCGACGACCCATGTAGCCTCCTTGAGCTGACTCCAGCTCCAGGTCCGCAAGCTCTCGGGTGTGATTGGGGAAAGCTCCCGAGTAAGGCGCCGGCGCGACCGCTTGTAGTATTCCTCAAGCACAATGTCGGGTTCGCGGACGGGTGTCGATTTGGGCGTCTCGGGGGGAGGGGTGAGTTCGGGTGGTGGTGAAGAAGAGAGCAATTCAGTCTCGGGGGACTCTTCCTTGACGATGATGATGTCTTTATCGGGCGTCAGAGCTGGCGTGCTGTCCGCGTCTTTCTTTCTGGATCTGAGCCCCCTGGTGCTTCTCAGCTCAGAGGACGCCTGCGTATTCTTTGACACAGTCGATCGTTTCTTCTGTAGGAAGCAGATGAATTAGCGATGAATCGCGGATGAGTCACAGAAAGGAAGAACGCTGTCAGCGAGAAGAGCAGCCGCAGAGGAGAGTGTGGGGGAAGGATTAACAGACAGCCCAACGTCGCTGACCAGGAATCCACGAGCAGACGACATACTAGTGATCGTTTGCCAACCACAACTACGTTTCATGGAAGTTCAAATATAAGCAACGGCTCACTGCTTTCCGGGATGTGTCCCCGATACACCTTTGCCCCCCATGCTCCCCTCCGCAGCCGACATACGGTAGCTAAGAATACCCACCCTTTCTGCAAACTTTCCCGCAGCCATTCCCTGCTTTATCGCACTCATGGGCCGCTTCGTACAGCGCTCGATGTGACGTTGCCAGTGAAAGGGGTCATAAGTGCTCTTCATCGATAACTTTATATGCGTCCCGCAGCGTTTACACCGCACGTCGACCGGTCCAAGGACTTCAACGTTTGGGTCTGCCCTGAGTTTCTGCTCGCGAAGCGCTGACCGCTGGGCTGACTGACTCACCCGCGCCGCCGCGCTGAAACAGGGTAACGGTGAGCTCCAGGGACGCAAGACGAGAAAAAAAAAACTCACGACAAGGAAGACGCTGCCCCGCCCTTTGCCATTATCTCCGAGTCTGATTTTGTATTACTGTGCGTGATTTTGAGCGATGGGGGGAACGCGGCGGGTGGGGGGGGGAAGGGCTGACCTGTGTGAACGACTGGGCTGCTCGTGCGCTCGCCCGTTGTGCAGTGCTCGCTGTGGGACGGGGGGAAATGCGTGAGGGGCGTGAGGTGCAGGGGGGAGGCAGCAACATACATAGTCCAGCCTTTCGGCGCGTGTGCGACGCTCTGTCTCCTGTCTTTGTCGATGGAAACGCGGGGGGGATGGCAATCAGCTATCGAGCCGCGGGCGTCTGTGTGTGGATTGCGGGCACGGACTCACTGTGTCTTCGCGGGCGTGCAGATGGTATATGAAGAGGGGGGGAGTGCTGCGGGGCTCATCCCGGGCTGTGCGTTTATATATCGGGCGCAGGGGGCGTGGTGAGCAAGGGGAAGGCAGCAGAAGAGGGCTCTTGCTTAGGCCTGTGGCTAAGTGCCAGTCACGGTAAGTCCTTCGCGTGGAGTGAGCGCGTCGGTTCCTGCCGGCGTTGCCGAGCTCAGACACCCCTTGGGCGGTGCTCTCTTCATCACTCTCGACCCATAAGTATGTATGTAATTGCGCATATCCTACGACACAGGTATATACGGGAGGGGGGAACGGAATAAGGACCGTATAAGTACCAAACGACACAAGGGATGGACACAGAGATCGATCAATTCGAGTGAGAAAGAAAGTGGAAACCAAGAATAGAAAAACGTAGGTCAAGGAGCGCGGGATTATCTGGGGAATCAAAGGGAGTAGATACTACGAGGACGATGGATTAGATGACGACCAGAGACCCTCCGCGAACCCCCGCTTGAATGTCTGCCACGGTAACCAAAACCACCCCCATGGACCGGGAGCTTTTTCTTCCGAAGGCACGTAAGATTCCGTTCGCTGCCGAGTGGCCGGAGTAGCCTCGACGTGGTCGGCCTCGCCTTCCTCTCGCGCACGTTTCTGTCCGGTCAGCGGCTGGGGAGCCGGGTTCGGTACTGATTGATTAACGAAGGTCGCTTCGGTAGACGTGGTAGACGGAGGGGGTCGTGCTTTGGGCGAGGCGGGAACATTTAAAGACGAGGATGCGACATTCACATCCGCTGGAAGCACACAGGTAATCTTGTGGTCTTTCCAGTTCCGCAGATCATAGTGCATCTTCTCCGACAACGCTACAGAGGAGTCACACACTTTGCAAATGACTCGATTTACAGAAAACTCCTTTGCCTGGGCGTCGTTCACGAGCTGTAGTTTCCGTTCCGCCTCTTGGACACGGCTGCTTGGAGCATCACTACAAAGGTGGTCAGAAACGTATCACACAGAATGACGTATGGGACTTACGGCCTACGGCCATGTACCCTCTCCGAATGTTTCAACCACCTCCCCAGTGAATACTTCGTCGTAGTCCCAAGCTTCACCCACTTCTGACATGGTTCACAAAAGACCTCACTTTCCCGCACTTCGCCTGTCAGCTCGTCCCGTTCCAACGCTTGCTTTCGTTCTTCGAGCTTTAATCTGACGTTCGTGCCAGTAAGTGAAGAAGCGGACATTGAGAACTCGGAAGCCGAAACAGAAGGTGCCACGGATGATGCGTCATCTTCGTCTACATCACTGGCTGTGCTCTTATCCTTAGACCGCTGCGTCCGTTTGCGTGGTTTCCTGCATGCACGTGGATTTAGTCCTTTAAAGCGTCTTAGCGAGAGGGGGATCACAAACCCAGGGGAACAAAGGAGCTTGTGTGCCTTCCACGCCGAGAGAGCATATTTCTGAGTTGAATGTAGTTTGAGCCACTTCTCACAAGCTTTGCAAAGGACACGATGCGGCTCGACATCCGCAACGTCCGGGTGGTTCTGAAAGTACGCAAGGCGCTCGGCTTCGGTAGTTCGAGCTGCCCGAGCCTTTTCAGATGCGTCCGAAGGAGGGGGCGCACCGAACTCGCTATCGGGTGTTGTGAACCGATGCCTGTACAGTTACACTTCATTCAATAGAATACCCAAGGTTTAAAATGAGAACAGACTTTGCGCGATTCGCTAAGACGAGCTTTGAAGTAACCGATGACAGCGATTTCTCGCCTCGACTGGGGGAAGCTGGGGATGCGGAGAAGGCAGTTATATCAGTCGACGAGGTGCGATCATGAGACGCAGGTATTTTCTTAGTGATAGGGTCCTTCGAGCTCGATGCCTTTGACTTCGGTCGCGGCGCAGGCCCTGGAAGACTGTGAAACGCGTCATAGTAATTAGTCAGGTCCCAACTCAGCACACGTACAACATACTCAAGTGAGTCGACGCGTTTGTGGTTTGCAGTGCGTGTATCGGAAGGAGGTCTCTGCCAACAGAGTTGATCAATTTTCGAACGACACCGAGAACGGGACAGGTACTAACAGAAGCCGCTACGCTCACAGACGCCCCTCCCTCGCTGTCGCTGCTCCCCGAAGCGTCCGGAGCGCTGCAATGCAGTCCCTTCAGTATCACCGCAGCTCATCTGGAATCCGAATACGAGGTCTCACTTGGCTCTGCCATTGTTCTCGCTTATCGTTCCGCGCCTCTTCTGCACATTCAGACGAGTCAGAAGCTGAAATACGAGATATGTACAGTGGTGCTGACCCGGCGGTTTGCGTAAGTGACTTTGACTTTTGGCCTTTCATAACAGGAGGTGAATAGATTTCGTATGGCAGAGTAGACTCATCCTGACCTCTCCGGGGAGCCACTAACAAGTGCATCCATCGTAACCAAAGCTCTCTGATAGACAGCAAGGGTATCGCTTCTTTCGTGACCGTCGATGTGGAGGTTCTGTAGGAATTATAGTAGGTTGCTTGAAGGTCTTAACTGAAAAGCAAGACGCTATCACGGTACCTACGCGGTAGCGTGTTTTTCGCACGGATACCACTTTTCCAAGGACACTACTTTTTATAGACAAGATTACTAATACTAGTAGTAGTCATCTACTAATATAGTAATAGTAAATAGGCTTTATTTCTAGGGTTAAGACATCCGTCCAATACGTCAATATCGGGCGACTTGAACTTCAATCCTCCTATCTCCACTTACCTGCAGACTTCATCCTACCCTGCTCTCTTCAGACAGGCTTTACCATCTCTAATTTACTTACAAGAGCGCAAATATCACACAAATCTTGTCCTTATGAAAATCTGACGAGCCGGGATGGCTAATGATACAGCACCTGCAGCTCTGCAGCTAACACACGTTCTATGTAAGATATCACAGTATCAGAGCAACGGCGGCAAAGTTGATATATATTCTCTCAGATGATCCGGACTCTCATATCTCACTCGCGCTCGCCTTGGTGACATTAAGTCCCATTCTCCTGATGGTGACCATGCAAAATCTCTGGTCTACTACGAGACCTGCTGATAGCTGACTGAATAGCTATCCTGTAGGCCTCGTACGCGGCATTGGCTGTAATAACACGCGACGTCCTTGTCATCGAGATGTGGGCGGGACAGTTGGCTTGTGAAGCATTCAACTGGTTGCTGAAGCGAATGATAAAACAAGAGAGACCGCCCGGTACGTCCTCTATTATAGTCTCATCTGAGAACGCATCATTTACTTTGCGTAATTTCTCAGCTAGCTTAGGCCACGGATACGGATTTCCTTCGTCCCATAGTCAATATATGGGGTATTTCGCTGCTTTCTTGATGATGCATCTCTTCTTCCGACACCGTTTTGCCTCGACCGGGTTTCCGATCCTGGACCAACTTTGGAGGATTGTTATCTACACTGGTCTGACACTCTGGGCCTCAACCGTTTGCTACTCCAGGTAAACAAAACACTTGTCTCCGCTTTCATCTCTCTGAATTTGTTTATGTATGAACGCAGGTTATACCTCACATACCACACTGGGACTCAAATCCTGTGGGGCGTCGGCGTCGGAGTTGCATTTGGCGCCTTGACTTACATAACTGTCGAACTCATTCCTTCGCAGTACCCCCAGTCCATTCTTGGCCGGCTTAAAACTCAGCTTCTGTCCCACCCTATTACGACGTGGTTGAGAGTGAAGGACGGCTGGGCGGTCTGGTCGGATGGTGGAAGGGAAGAAGAATGGCAGAGATGGCGAGAGAGGTGGGAAAGACAACGCGCTCTTAAAACTCAATGATACGTAAGAATATCGATTACAATTTTGCAATAATGTACGATACACCTACATACCTGGATCCTCTCACTATTTATCTGTTCAACAATCAGAAAATGCAGTTGTGGATTACAAGTTCATGATGAAGGATAGACTTCCAATGCGCTAAAAGATGCATCGACAAACTTGCTTCGCATTAGACTCAGACCCGCGATGATTACAAGATATATATGTATAATGATCACAGAAGTCCTAGATTCACCACTTAACCTTTTTAATAAAGAATTTGAAGGGACCAGTATAGAGACTACTCCCAAAGGATTGAGACATTGCCTTACTCGAATGCGGTGTCCGGATCGTTTGCAGCGTAATTAGGGCACAACGCATCCCAGGCAGCTATACGTTTGGCATATCATAAGCTCGCAGTATACAGCACGAAATTTGACTGCTCACCATTATCTGGGTTAGTTGATGCGATGTCAGGGATATCCTCAGCAAACACGATAGCCAGGCCACTGAATTGAAGTTAGCATTATGTAGCTCTCCAATTAGCCCCGGAAAACGTACGCTTCTAAATGCCAGTCGATATGGCAATGCAGGAACCACGGGCCAGGGTTGTCCGTCACAAAACGGATCGTGACATTGTCGGAACCGCCTCCGACGCTGACGGTGTCGCGGCGAGGAGGGTTTACGTAGTTGTAGGTTGAGCTACCTGCCGTGCGGACGACGTCGAAGGTATGACCGTGCAAATGGAAGGGGTGCTAGATGAATCCGTCAGGCAATGATCCAGATTCAAAGGACGAGGCTGAGCTTACGTTGCCACCGCCGGGGATCGAGACCTCGATAACAGAATTGGATGGGAGAGAGTATATGGAGCCGGAGGGTAGCAAGTCCGCCGCATTGGTAGTACCACTGAGCACTTGCAATAACACCGGAACATTCGGGGGCACGAAGGCAACGCCGTTAATGGTCAGGTTCTTACTCGCTGCATCCTATGGTGCGCATTAGAGCTACATATTAAAAACCTTGAGTGAAAGTAGAACATACACGTCCGATTTGTAGGTTTAGGGTAACGTTAGCGCCACCAGCAACAGGTTCTCCGGGCTATATTTGTTTCGCATTGTTAGTGATAATATTTCTTTGTATTTATGTACTATCATATCAACTCACTGCTCCGGGGTTGATAAGAGGCTGTGGATTGTAGGATAAGCAGCTGTTTAAGAGGTCAAGCCACATTTAGTTTACTTACAACTAGGTTGGCTTCGTTAAGGACAACGCCGCTTGTCTGCGTGGAAGTCGGATCTGCGTCTGCAGCGCCATCATAACGAAGGATAGCGGAGTTGATGCCATTTGTGAAGCCCGTTGTCCCGGAGGAAGGGACAAGGCGGATCCCTAACCCATCCGAGTGGTGAGCTTTATAAAAACAGAAGGCAATTTTGTTCCTTAATACTTACAGTAATTATCTACAGGTTGATCCATTGTCACCACGACCGAGTAGCGCTGCGCAGCGAAGATGTTCAGGGAGTCGACAGTTAAAGGTTGTGTCTCGACACCATCGGCTTCGATAATGGTCAGACTGTGGCCGTCAATGGAGAACGTGTAGCTATTGTCGAACGTTAGCGTCTTATCGACGCAGTATAATTAAAGACCGCTTACCTGGGGAAACAGCTTGTGCTAACAAGACGTAACCGATGGCTATGAACAGGGAGAAAACCCCTGAGTATGACGCATATGAAAATAGCTGATGACGATTTACCGTTTGCCTGGTTGAGCACGTACAACAGCGAGAGGCGCAGTGGTTGGACCGCCAGAGAAGCGGCCGAGGCCATTGATCAGTGCAGAATCAGGGGTACTAGGTCGAGGGTATCAAGTCAGTATCATGAGCTCACGGTGAGGGGAAGATAGGCAACATACGGAGGTGCTTTATTTGGGTTTGGGAACAGAACAGTTGATAGTCCATGGTACCAATCCGAAATAGTTATGATCGTCGAAGCTGGGTGGGTACTAATTTAGAGTAGAGCACACGGCGTTTAAGATAGTTCAGCTTACCATCGTCGATATCGTATAAAGACACATGCGGGTCATTCGGATCTAAAGATAGCCATCCGCGTCAGTGAAGTAGTCATTAGAAGCTCGGTCGAAATAAGAACCGTACCATACAAGACCAGGGGCCCTCTGAAATACATATCCACCGTGAGTATCGAACGATGCTGCATATCTTGAGACCAAGACTTACCGAAGTCCATCACAGTACTGCGTGGAAAGGTGAGAATGGTACCAATAGGTACCTGATTGGCCGGGAACGGAGAAGTCGTATCTGTACGTCAAGGGACTCAGTTTCTGATGAAATCCGAGGCAGTTTCTCTTGAGTCTTGCTTACAAGAACGATTCGTTGGGAATGATCGGGCACTGATTAACCCAAGCGGGTCCGTCCATCTCGTTTGTACCGTGTTGAAGAAGACCGTGCCAATGCTTATTACGACGATCAGGAAAGTGCATGCTACAAACCACTGTCTTGAAACTTACAATTGAGGTAGCCCTTCGCATGTTTATATCTGTGAGCTGGTCGATAACATTGATCTAATGAAGAGTTAGCAGACATAGGAGATAATACCAAATGACAAAACACCAACCTGGAGGTTATCACCAATGTTCGCGCTGATAAGTGGGGCAGGGAAAACCCCTTCAGCGGTGACAGTGCTGTACGTGGACGACGTCATACGCAATTAGTCCAAATACTTCAGACATTCATAATGATGAGTATACGTACGATCGATTGAAGCCATCAGGAGAGAGGTTTGCATTGATGATGTGCAAGTCTTGAGAAACGACGGCAGCAAGGCTGCGGTAGGCTAAAGAGAGCGCGACGAAGGTGCATAGAGAGGCAAAGCTTCGCATGATGAACAGTGACCTATGCAGGAAGTGAGCGTAGAGACTTGGAGTCGTCGGCGCTTTGAGTCTTGTCCACCAAGACGTTCCCCCTTTTTATGTGCTCTGAGAGCACAGCCCTCAACCAGATTACGGAGACTGGTCTGATGTTTAGAAATCACAAGTTAGTGTAACCTCTCTGATCGGACAACCAGAATGAGCACTGTCAGGTCATCTAAAGGCGTTACTGCTGATGTTCTGAAACTCAGTATGTGAGAGTTTTTTCTTCAAAGCAATCCGTTACGCCGGCTTCATTGAATCGGTAGAGATGATCCGGGCCTAGGTCTTGTCTGTAAATAAATCATGAATGCTTCAAATCAAGGAGGGACGAGCCTTTTCAGCGCACAAGCACTGAGAGTAAATCCCTCACTCATCGGCGTTCGCAACGTAAGCCCGGGGCTGAGCCTTTCCGTCGGACAAGCAAGACTACGTGATGAATGTAATTCTCGGAATCGGCAATCACTACAGCTACTGAGGTCTTATGCTCAGCGCGCGAATGGTGGGAATGGTCTGAAGACAAAGTAGAAAGTGTGCCTGGAACAGACCACGGGGAGCCAATGTTAAGTGTCGATCCACGCTTAGGGATTGCCTCCGATCTTCTCGGCTCCGAGAGAAATAGACACAGAGATGTAGATCATTAAGATGATGGGAGTCTAGCCTAAGAGCCCTGTCTTAAGTTAACACTCCCTTTGGTGTTTATGAAGGATGCCAAGAAGTCAATCGAAGGTCAAGTCGAAGCGCTGTGGGAATATACGATATGCCAGGAAAAGTGGTGAAAGAGTCCTCCTCCCAAATTGAGCAAGGTATTCTTCAAGTTTGCTCATATGGAACGGCTTTGCAGCGCCAGCCTGAGAAGGCACAGAAGACTCGTATGAAGACATACTCCGGAGCGAAGCGAACCTAGTGCGAACCGTCCGATAGTCGTGTAATCGGTCGAAGAATGAAGGAAGGAAGCATTGATGTATCCGGGCAGTGTCGGAGAAGTCACCCAGTCCACCGGGCTCCGTCGTCCTTTCGTGTGAGAATGTAATCAGCGCAACTAGTAGCATAAAAAGAGGTCGATGCCGAGTAAATGACACTTCTGCGTGTACAATCAGAATTAGCAACTCTTCTGGTCAGAAGTCTGAAGAGACTGGTTCTCAACAAGTCCGAACTTACCCATCTTTGTTACGAGACGCTGCGACATTCCTCCGGTGCCACCAGTCGTGCTAGGGCTGGATTTCCTGAGAGATTCGCGAGAAAATGCAAGTGTCAAGCTGCGAATATTTGATATGTCGCTTACGTCGGAGCGAAGGCATCGCCGACGGCATGGTGACCGAAGGTGCGAACTATGTACTGTATGTATACCAATCGTAGAAAGTGATCAGAGTAGGACTTCATAACAAGAGGTTACGGTCTTCATAGACGAGAGGAAATGCTTTTCTTCACTGAGATCTGGAGTTCCTGTCAGTTAAGTTTTGGACCTGTGTGGATATCAAATTAGAACAGTGAGAAAAAGAAGTGGTATAAGATGAAATACAGTTTCAGGGAGAGGCCTCTTGCTGGTTTCGCACCAAAACATGAATTGGCATATTACGTTTTTGTTCCAGGCTTGGTGCGATGGACTATGTGCCCAGACAACCTGAGCTCTTAACTCATGCCTACCACAAGCTCCGACACGGATACCATGAGCAAAAAAAGAGCCCTCGCCATCCTTGAAAATTTACTAGGGTGAAAGTATAGAAAGGTGCATCTGTTAACGAGTCTTCAAGATGACTGGTCTCTGAAGAAGCCTCGTCATATATCGGCCTGCGCGTTAGATGATCACTCTTGCTATTAAGCAGCAGCTACCAAATTACTGGCCTTATCAAGTTCATATTACGCGCAAAATCCGAACGATGTCGTGGCATGAACTGGAATCGATGGCGATATCCGGAGTTCGTTCGCCAGAAGTACAGAGCAAATAGAGAAACGTTCTACATTTATCGGCAGATCTTTCGACGTTTCTTGGATGGCCGACAAAGCATGGCGATAAGAGGTGAAAGCTCGGAAGAGGAAAAAGTCATTTTAACGCGTTATTTGGAGTTATTTGTCCAGGATTGCCTATTTCATCAATTAACGTCATCGTGCATATAAACCAGCCAGCACGTAAGGATCAGCAAATCGCTCTTCATCTTTTACTATCATCATGTCTGTGCAGGTCAAAGAGGTATCGACGAAGCCGTATGAAGGGCAGAAGCCAGGAACTTCGGGTCTGCGAAAGAGGTGAGTAGAATATACGGTCTCGACCAAGCATACTTGTTGATTCGGTCGACTCTAAGGGTGAAGGTGTTCCAGCAGGAGGCAAGCGGAATGAGCCACAGAGTATGCGATTTGTGCTTATGAAATGACAGCACTACACAGAGAACTTCATCCAAGCCATCTTTGACTCAATCGATCCCAAGGGAGCGACCCTCGTTATCGGTGGCGATGGGCGTTTCTTCTCGCCAGAGACGGTGCAAACAATCCTCAAGATCGGCTCTGCAAATGGTGTCGGCAAGTTCATCATCGGGAAGGATGCCATCCTATCCACCCCTGCAGCCTCGAATATCATCCGAAAGTACAAGGCGTATGGTGGCATTCTCTTGACCGCTAGCCACAACCCCGGAGGACCGAACAACGATTTCGGCATTAAATACAACGTATCCAATGGTGGACCTGCACCCGAAAATGTGACAAATAAGATCTACGAACGCACGAAGGTTATCACCAGCTACAAGGTCTTGGAGCATCCCCCGGTGAGTGTAAATGTTCTCGATTACAGACAATCGTTAATCTGCAAACAACAGGTTGACCTATCGAAATTAGGCTCGTTCAAATACGGCCCGACTGAGGTCGAGATCATTGACTCAGTGAAAGATTATCTTCTTCTACTTGAGGAGATTTTCGACTTCTCACTCATCAAGAGCTTCCTTTCGAGCACGCCAGACTTCCGCGTACTTTTCGATGGTCTTCACGGAGTTACCGGGCCATACGCTAAGGCCATCCTCGTCGATACGCTCGGGCTTCCGGAAACATCGATCCAGAACTGTGTGCCTCTCCCCGACTTCGGTGGCGGACACCCTGACCCGAACTTGACGTACGCTCACGAGCTTGTGGAAGCTGTTGAGGCGAATAATGTCCAATTCGGTGCAGCAAGCGATGGTGATGGTGACAGGAACATGATCTACGGGAAAGGCGCGTTCGTGACGCCGAGCGATTCTGTAGCGATTATCGCGGATTGGGCCGAGGAAGCTATACCGTACTTCAAGTCCGGCATTAAAGGGTTGGCCCGTAGTATGCCAACGAGTGCTGCTATCGACTACGTTGCCAAGGCGAAGGGCCTCGAATACTTC
Source organism: Trichaptum abietinum (assembly GCA_910574555.1). Classification (NCBI taxonomy): domain Eukaryota; kingdom Fungi; phylum Basidiomycota; class Agaricomycetes; order Hymenochaetales; family Trichaptaceae; genus Trichaptum; species Trichaptum abietinum. The sequence goes on along the minus strand of CAJTBE010000004.1, from coordinate 1,093,072 downwards.
GAGGTACCGACTGGTGGGTGATTTCGATAAGTTATAAACGCTCTGCTAAGATAGAATCAGGATGGAAGTTCTTCGGTAATCTCATGGATGCCGGACGATTGTCAATTTGCGGTGAAGAATCTTTCGGAACAGGCTCAGACCACATTCGGGAAAAGGACGGTGTCTGGGCTATCATCGGTAAGGTCACACTATATCGACAAGTGGCTCGCAACTGACTACAAAGTAGCATGGCTCAATATCATTGCGGCGGCGAACAAGAAATCGCCGAACAAGATTGTGGGTATAAACGACATCCTGCTCGATCACTACCAGAAGTACGGTCGCAGCTTCTTTTCGCGATACGACTATGAAGAGGTCTCGTCCGAGGGTGCTCATAAGCTTGTTGATGCTCTCAACAAGCACATCTCTGATGGTTCCCTCGTCGGGAAGTCCTTCTCTGCATCCACTGGTGAGACGTTCAAAGTTTCAGAGACAACGAACTTCGACTACACGGACCCGATCGACCACAGTGTCAGCAAGAACCAAGGTCAGATCGTGCGGTTCTCGGATGGCTCGCGCGTTGTTTTCCGTCTGAGTGGTACGGGTAGTCAAGGTGCTACTGTGCGACTATATGTGGAGAAGTACACAAAGGATGCGAAACAATACTCGTCGGATACTGCGGAGGGCTTGAAGGGCTTAATCGAGGTCGCATTGACGATTAGCAACCTCAAGGAATTCCTGGAAAGGGAGAAGCCTACCGTCATCACGGTAAGCATATTTACCCCTAGTTCTTTTGTCGCCGATGATTGACTTAACTTATCTACCAGTAAATGCCTGGGACCGAAGGCGGGTGGCAGAACTCGAACAATATAGATAGATGTAGAACTGCGTCATGACAGAAGAAAAATGTACTCATAATATGAAATACTTCCGTCCAATAATTCATGGCGTTGCGTTATAAAGTTGTTGCTTTAACTTTTAGTAAAGATGCAGCTATAAAGTGCCCGGGCTACTCCGAGTTGGTGCATGACGTCATCACAACCGTGCGGTAGTTCATTTGCCTCTTGTTCCGCACCCTCATATCAGTTTGCAGGAAGTTAGACATGCCTGTCCCAGATAGCATATTCAAGCAGATAAAACAGCTCATTCCTCCACTGAATGGAAAACTGCACAAGGGACAATCCGGTACAGTTGAAACCTCAGTCCGAGTCGTTAATCTGGGGCTCACATTGGTTGACACTCAAATATAGGTAGGGTCGGTGTCCTGGGAGGAGCTCAAGAGTAAGGTTTATTGTTCCTTGATACAATATGGTGTTTGCTAACGGAATATATCTATGATTTAGCTATACCGGTGCTCCATACTTTGCGTCGATTTCTTCTCAACGATTTGTGGGTTTGACTCAAGTCACATGGTCTTCATATCGTTTACACAACTCACTGACTTTCAAGGGCGCAGATATGTCGCACGTAATTTGCGCACCGTCTGCTGCTAGTGCAATCAAGAGCTACGCCCCTGATCTAATTGTGCATCCCATCCTACGAGAAGACAGGTTTGATTTGTATTACAAATCTCACAGCGAACAGTACTGACTGATACCACGTAAACGGCCCTAGGTCTACAGAATCCGTGAGATTAGAGTTGCAATCACTACTTGACCGTCTACATGTCCTTGTAGTTGGACCTGGACTCGGTCGGGAGGAATACATGCTGAAATATGCACGCCTTGCAGTAACCATCGCGAAGGAAAAGAAAATGTACCTCGTCCTCGATGCCGATGCGCTTTTTATGGTAGGGAAAGACATAAGCATCATAAAGGGCTACGAAAAGGCTGTTGTAACGCCGAATGTCGTCGAGTTCAAGCGGTTAAGCGAAGCAGTAGTAAGTTCTTTTTCGTTTCCACACATCGACGTTTTATTAAATAATCTAAATATTCTAGGACATTGATCCTTCTACCGAACCGTCTAAACGAGCATCCAAAGTCTCGGAAGCCCTCGGAGGCGTCACGGTTCTTCAAAAGGGCCCAACAGACATTATCGCCGTTAACACGTCCTCAAACCAAACTGCCAAATCCGAATCCCAGGTGATCGAAGTCGATGTGCCAGGTGGCCTCAAACGATGCGGCGGGCAGGGTGACATCCTCTCCGGCGCGGTCGGCACGTTCCTCGCTTGGGGTAAATGCTACGAAGAGGGCACGTTCGGCGATGGTTCGATCCCGAGCGAGCGAATTCCTGCCCTTGCAGCGACAGGCGGGTCTATGGTCACTCGAACGGTTTCCAAGATCGCTTTCTCACAGAAGGGGCGAAGTGTGATCACCGCTGATATGATAGGCGAGATTGGCCAGGCTTTCAGGGAGGTGTTCGGCGATGAGGCACAGGGAGCATCGGTTGAACATGTCAAGCTATGAGAGAGGGTATGTTGAACAAATGATAGTTTTTTACTTTGCGAAAGGAAAAGTGCGGAATGAATGTATGCTCTCCTAGCATTGCCTTGATCCGGTCCTTTACGGGCCCGTGATTTCTACCACTCAGAGGACTACTATGCCCAACATATCATTACAACTTCCTGGCCGTCTGCAAGAACTACAAGATGACTGCCGATGATTAAGACGCGGCTACTTAATCGCCATCAACTTCTTGAAGGAATAAGTGATGATAAGCAGTAAGCTTTAAAACGATTAAGAGGAGGGGGACCGCTCGCACTTCTCCACATCTCGATTTTACTCGACGACCATCTACATATCACTACTAGTAAAGGTCCTACTTCAGGCGGGCTGAGGGTAAAGATTACGGCTCCGAAGTTATTGATGAGACAGGATTCGGGATACAGTTGAGTTGAGCTGTTTAGCTGCAGCGAACTAAACATGTGAAATGCCCGAGACCCGTAAGGGTAGAGGGTCTTGGAATGTTAAATTCGCGCCTGTTTACAAGTAAAAGCTAATCCGTCACGTGTCTCTCTCTCACGCTTCTTTGCCTATACTTTTTCCCTTCTTCTTTTCCTTCTTTGGGCTTTGCACGTGCTTTTTATCGCGTCTCGTTCACAACACGCCTTTCGCCCTAGCTCGGGTCAATGTCTGTGGAACTCAATCTCTCTCGCGCGGAGGCTGAGTGCATGTGCTTTCCGTCCACCACGCGTACAATGTTGATTCACTTACCCGTTACTTGCGCAAACCCAACTTGCGACAACATACTGAATTTTGTTAAACCCAACTTGCGACAACATACTGAATTTTGTTCCATTACCATGCTCACATTGATATATTCCATCCTGAGCCTCCTCTCGAGAAAGCCCGGTCTATTGAAGTAGTGCTTCCTATCAATCAGGGCGGAGTGACGGCCAGTTTTCTTTCTTTTCCTTGTGATCATCTGGTTTGCTCAAAGTGAGTGATCGGGCCTGGACAATGAGGGCTTTCCCTTCATTATAACTGTTCTGATTATGATACCCTGTAGATGTATCATACTGCGACATCGTCACGGTGAGCGTCGTTTACGAATAGGTGGTGAATTTGTAGGCTCTGTACGAATTGGACTATCGGAAGCCAATAGAAGCCAACGTAGTACATCACAACCTGATCAAGAGTTGACGAAATGCAATGATTGCCTGGTTAAAATTGAACTGTGTTACACAATACTGTCTGTTATATCACTGCCGGCTTCTGGTGAGTCGGACCTCCCTCTCGAATTGGATTTGAGGCTGGACGGACACATAGGTGGCAAGCACCGGCGATTATCCATTCTCCTCCGACCTGGATATGCACTGCACCACACCCGTCCAGAACAAAATAACAAGCCCAAAGTGTCTGTTTGTTCGCCACAAATTCAGATGGTATAAAGGAGTCGATGGCTGGGCGTTCGAAGCACCACCTCCTCTTGGCCTCCTACCTCTACCACCGTCAACTTCTTCCGCCAGCATCCCTTCGACGAATAGTCGTTCCACCGAGTCTCACCACCACTCTCGACATCGGTGTGTTCGTACTCTCCCGGGGCCTGTCCATATCATCTCCTGGGTACTTCAGCCACCGTGCACGTCATGCCTGTACGCCGTCATGGTCGCAGCAATGCCACTTCTTGGCTTCCCCCCTCTACCATCGTCGACTTCCAGCCACCGACTCCAGCATCCAGCATGTCGGTACTTGTCCTTCAGCGCCCTTTCACCAAAATCCCTGCCAACAGGTAGTCGAGCCACCGAGTCATACCACCGCGCTCGACATCGGTGTGGTCGTACTTTCCTTGCTAGCCTGCCCACAGTATATCCTGTGTACTTCAGCCACCGTGCACGTCATGCCTGTACGCCGTCATGGTCGCAGCAATGCCACCCTCTGCTCCGCGGAAAGCGTGACGGAAGATGGCCGTCGGTCCCCTACGTTAGGCAGGGAAACATACCCGATCGACGGTCACCTCGTACTCCCAAGCCGCGTCTGCATGCCCGGTTTCGTGGAAATGCAGAGTGCTGAACCTCTTGGGGGAAGCGGTCTCTGTGGCGGGGAAACATGCGTGTAGAATTAGGTCTTCGGACGGCCGCTGGGACGACGAGTTCAGCGGCCACCTCGTATGCCCAGGCCGCGTTTGCATGCCCGGTTCTGCGGTAGTGCACTGACTGGCTGTCCCTCAACGGGAAGCTGGCCTCTGCGACGGGGAAACATGCGTAGAGTTGAGTAGAATTAGGATTCTGGATGGTGGTGGAGCGAGTCAAATTCTCGCTACCGGGAGTTTTTTGCGAGCAGCAAGATCCAAACGGGTCTAAACTTGGGTGCCGGTTATCCCCACAAGGCTGGCGCATTTTTTATCCCCATCCTCCCTTCAATGGGCGAGAATCGTATTTTTTTGCGGGAGTAACAATCATCACCCACCCGCAACCTCATTCGCGTGCCCTTAAGAGATTCTAAGAAAGGCTGAGTAACATACATGTGAATAATGCTGTTCTAAACGCACCCTACGTGTATTCACTTGCGCTGAACTTCACTCTATTTGTCACGTCCCCTTTGATTGAGAGAGCTGCATTCAAGTTTCTACTCCAGAACCAAAGGGTGGTGCTTAATAGGAAGCATAATAGGAAGCACGAATACACCTTATATGTTCTGCACGTCATTGCAGAAATTCTGTCTTCAAGCTACATGTCTTCTGTTTGGGCTGACATATATTAACCTCGACGCGTTGGACGACATAAGAAGAAAACTGAACGAAGGTGACTATACATAAGAAGCGGCAGCAACTTGAACGTAATGCCACAAAAGAGAGCCTGAGGGAAAAGGTAATATGTTCCCAGGGCAAAATCTGCAGCTATCCACGGAAATTCAGAGGTTACAGTGCCCTTAACTCCCAATGGGAGTAAGGGAATTCTACGACTTTCACAGTTTTGGTGCTTACATTGTGCAACTAAGCCCGCCGCAGGCACTGGTGTCCGAGTGCGCAATGCAGGCCCCTCGGGGCGTTATAGAGATATGCAATGACGGAAGGCCAGTTACAGAAGTGTCCCGAACAGGCAACTATTCCACGACTGCTTCGGAGGTTCATTCAATTGGAAAGAGGGGAGATGTTGGCAAAGCTGGTGCGGCTACTCAGCAGCCCTAACGAGAAGTAGTAGTAGCGTCTTAATTATATTCCCTCTTCTACTAGTAGCAATGGGTATAAGTACGAGTCTCTTCGTTCAAATGGAATCTCAATCGTCTTCCTTTCCGAGTCCAGATCTCTACCTTGCGATAGCTTCACTTCAAATCATTACAAGATGTCGCTTTGGCAGCCCCCTCCCGAACCACCAACCCCTCTCGGTCGTTATCGCGTACTTAGTCCACTCGCTGGAATACGAGTGTCACCGATTCAGCTCGGGGCTGCGAGTATCGGCGATAAATGGGCGGCGATGGGAATGGGAGCAATGGACAAGGAGTCATCGTTCAAGCTTCTTGATGCATATTACGAGGCCGGAGGAAACTTCATCGACACTGGAAATAACTAGTAAGAAATATTCAGCAAGTTAAGCACGGGAGATGCTGACGGACGAAAATGATTTAGCCAAGATGAATCCTCTGAAGAGTTTTTGGGTGAATGGATGGAAGCCTGAGGCATGCGAGACCAGATAGTGATTGCAACGAAGGTGATTTAAAAAAAGCCATTTAAAGGATAACTCACATAGTTTTCATAGTACACTTCCAACTACAAGCGTGGTCGGGATGACTTGAAGATAAAGGTCAATTACGCGGGAAACAATCTCAAGAGCATGCGCATCAGTGTGGATGCTAGGCAAGTTCAATTAAGTATTCCTAGTCTTATTCGGTGGCTCATCAGCATTTTTATAAAGCTTGAAGAAGTTACGCACAAACTACATCGACATCTTGTATGTGCATTGGTGGGATTGGAACACTCCCATAGAAGAGGTCATGGATGGTCTTCACAATCTCGTAGTTGCAGGCAAAGTCCTTTACCTGGTCCGTCCATCGTTGATTCTCTTTTGAAGACTGTCGGCTGATATGGCTTTCGCTGCCCATGCTAAAGGGCATATCCGACGCTCCCGCGTGGGTCGTTTCAGCGGCCAACCAGTATGCAAAGGACCATGGCAAGTCGCCCTTCGTGATATACCAAGGTCAATGGAACATCCTCGAGCGCTCCTTTGAACGTGACATCATCCCCATGGCTCGTCAACTAGGTCAGTTACCTCGTTACTCGTTGCATTAATTAGGCACCAAATCATATTGTTTGACAGGCCTTGCACTTTCTCCTTTCATGGTTCTCGCGGGTGGCAAGCTGCGATCCGATGCCGAGGAAGAGAGGCGTCGGAAGACTGGAGAGAACGGTCGTACAGCACTTGGCCCTTGGGAAAGGACAGAGGACGAGAAGAGGGTATCGCACGCACTTGAGAAAGTCGCCAAAGAGGTTGGGCTGGACGCCGACCTCGGAATACCAGCCGTCGCCATCGCATACGTTATGCAAAAGACACCTTATGTTTTCCCGGTTATTGGTGGTCGCAAGGTCGAACACTTGATGGCAAATGTAGAAGCCCTCCGAATTTCGCTCTCGGACGAGCAGATCAAGTACCTCGAGAGTGTTGTTCCGTTCAGTCCTGGGTTCCCTTACGGGCTGATCGTGAGTTACAAGAACTTCATTAGATGCAAAGATGATTGAAAGTGACCTTCTCTACTTTCAGGGAGATGGTACATCACCGAGCTTTATGTTAACCGAAGCAGGCCTTGGAGACTTCGTTTCTAAACCCTCGGCGATCAGACCAGCTACTAGTAAGCAACGATAGCTCGGCTTGGAATCAATTTGAAACCCCCTTTAAACGGTTAAATGTCTAGTCAAAAACTGAAAAAGAAACAGCAATAATGTACGTTACTATGTGTTATGCTTCGTTCTTCACTACACACCGAATATACTGTGAAACCCAATCGTATCTTGTCGTCGTACTATCTCCATCTCCAAACCGCAGAGCATGGGCCAACAGAAATCGGATATAAAACACCGTTGCCAGAGTTACAGCAGTAATGAATAGAATTTGGTTCTGGTGAACATGGAGAAAATACTGACAGCAAGACGCAGCGTACCCGAGATCAAACTTCAACTCGAAGTCGCATAGCTAGAATACCGATTTTAAAAGCTCGGGCTTGTACAGATTATTATTCGTATGATGAAGATGCTGCAGCATCCATAGTGCATATCATTTACACTACTAGAATACAGATAGTAGTCCTTCAGTTATTTCGTAGCCCATAGTTATATATAGCAATAGTTCATGAGTTAGCTGAGATCTAGTCATAGCTTCTACGCCGAGTCGCAATTCTTGGAGCCGAGAGATCATAGACAAGGAAAACTAGTCAGAGCCACTTTCGTCCTCGCTATCGTCGGTATCCGCCAGAGTATGGCCGCTGCGCTGTGTACAAATTTGCTGAAGTAGGTCAGCATGTTTCTGTTGTGCCTTGTATGTCTGTTTCTCCAAGGCCAGGCGAGACTCTGCTATCCTCAATTTAAGGCGCTTTATGACCAGCATTTCTTCGTCGTGCACCCGCTTGCGCGATATCTCTTGTACCTTGAGACAGGCGTCGAAGAGAGCCAGTTGTATGTTCAGGTCACCCGTAAACGGCATTTCGCCAACGCACAGCTTCTCTATGATATATGTTGTTCTTGAATCTCCAAGTCAAACATTTAAGGGCAATCGAAAAACTTACCGCAGGGATGCTAACCAGGTCGTCCTGAGCCTCTTGACCGCTAGCTTCTTCTGATGCTTCATGCTCCGAGAGCTTGGTCTATAGACAGTGATAAATGAGCAAGGAAGAGCGCATACAGACAACAGAGACGAACCACAGGGCCACTACCTCGGACAATAGTTTGCTTCTTTGTTACCTGATCGACCTATGTCGTAAACATGGTTAAATTGCACATTTGCAGAAGGAGAGATGCTACTTCATCCGCAATACCACTAGGCATAGTCTGTAATGAATTTAGGACATACAGCATTCAGTCGGATCGCACGCACTTACGGGTGTCTGATCATCGGTGGCTGTGGTATTCAAGGCGGCGAAGAACGAGGCGGTAGCGAATTCCTCAATCTCTTCCAAGTCCTAGTAGGAAAGGAATTTTGCACTGAGTAAGCACAGACAAGGAGTAGTAGTAATAAAACCGAGCTTCACGTAAAGCTCAGCGATAGCCTGAATCGTTTCTGACTGCATAAGTGGAGCTCAACATAACATGTCGTAAACACATAAGCACACGAAACTCACTGTCAGTAGTCCCTGAAACTATTAAACAAAAAAGACGTAAACAGATGTAGGAGTGATTCAGAAGGAGACATCGCCACTACGACGTGACTCACGTTGCTCTGATCTTCCTCTTCGAGGGGATTCTACATCTGGAGTTAGCACATCCCCAAGCTAAGGCAAGGCGGTATAGACCTACTGAAACATCAGCCTTGACCTTCGCCTCATTTTTTCTGCAGAGTCAAATAAACGGGATGCATAGATAGAGCGAGTATTCCTTAGCATTTTCTCCAAATGGGCTGTTCTCGTGGGGGCCCTAATATTTGACTATAGTTATACCGTTGTTTAAACACAATGCAGAAGCGTTCACTCACTGAAGAGTCTGTTGTTGCACCCTGTTCTTGATACGGCCCATCGACCCGTTTGAGGGCATACGATCACTGACTTTAGCCTTGAACATGGTGTGCGAAGGAAAGGAGTGAAAGCGGGGGAAACAACTCAAAAGACGCGTCAACACCGACGCGATATTGATGCGTATTTGATTTTTCGCACGCCACATGCCACTGGCACTGCCAGTGGTATCATGATGATCATCGTTCGTTCCAACTGGCACGTACTGCTACTCGATCCCCTCTTACATTAACTTCTTAGATATCTCTACAAGGCAACCATGTCGCTGCGTCACAGCAAATTGAAGTAAACTTTCGAAAGTAGTATAATACTCAGATTAACTAGAAATGGTAGTAATGACAAAGCAACAGTGTGTTCAAGCTGGACATTACTAAGTGACTACTAGTATAGACTCGACAGCCAGTCGTGAATTTATCGGATGGTTGGTAGTGAGATAAATTAAGCGACTGGAAGGACTCAATCAGGAAGTGGCTGAGTCACCTCAATTTGACCGATTGGGATATGAATATAAGAGGAAGGACCCTAGGCCTTGTGAGATTCAGCCAGAAATGGGCAGAGCGCGGCAAATGCCCGCAAAAGTCGCACGCGTTTTGAGCCGGTTATGGACGCGACGCGCGAGTCGCGTCCTCTCTTTTCCTTCCACAACATGGTATTTATGTAGTAGATAAATTATGCATAATTCTACACCGTTAAAGCGCCCTTTAGGGGAGCATAATTTAAATGTAACATTTGCTCCTTTCATCGCGGGGCAATTAAGTTTATCTCCCAAACGAAAATACAGCAAAAACAAACGGTTCAAAGTCGATAGCCCAAGAAACCTGAGCATGGTATCCGCGAACAACGCCGGCGCAACCCCGAACGGCTCGAACGCATTGTTAACATTCGAAACCCCTTCAAGACCGAGCACGACGCCTGCCGATCCATTCGAGATATCAGCTTCGCCGCAGCCGAGCTTCACTGCAGGCAATGAACGACTTCCACAGCTTTCGACCCCTTCCCGCAAGCCCGGGGAAAACGAGGTCCTCGAAACCTTCAACAACTTCCTTCAAAATAGCGAATGGACCCTCTACGGCTTCCTGGATGCGCTCCTATCAACAAGTAATCAGCAAATCTCCGCGTACGTCTCGCGGACATTAAATAAAAAGGGTGGCTTGTTGTTGGATAAGCTGGAGAAAAAGTGTCCGGTCGTGACTCGGAACTGGGTAGAGGCTTGGATAGAACGGGAGGCAGAGAGGGAAGGAGAAAGACTTGTAGTTGAAATGATGCCGTCTGAATATCTCAGCAATCTGCTCGCCGGTTTCTCTATGTCCGGAATTATGTCTCGGACGCAAGCACGCTGTCCTATGCTATGGAAGTGCCTCCGGGCGACCGGACGAAGGTCAAAAAAAGGCTCGGAATCTCATAGAAGAAACCGGGATCTGGTGAGTGACTTTTTACTGTGAATGTAGGGCTTCCAACTTATGGATTGCGCAGGTATATGCAACTGCGATTTGTATGCTTGCGCAGGCGCGCAGCGAGCGTGCAAATGAATTCCAAGTTGCTATGGGCTTCTGGCTCCTAGCAAATGGAGCTTCAAGATCACTCTTGGTGTCTTGAGTCACGCTGGAATTGCTGTCGCGTACGACACGGCAACTCAAAGACTTAAGAAGCTCTCGAACGAGCGTCTTGAACAAATCCGATCCCTCGTCCGGGAGAGGCCGTTTGTTATTAATTGGGACAATCTGTGCCTCAGACATGATGTCAGTGAACAGCGCGAGGACAACAAATCAAGATTTTTATCGGGGACAACAGCTTCAATTATTGAACTCTTCAACGTTCAACTAGGCGAACTTAAATCAAGTATGCTGCCGCCTCGTCTATACAGGCAACCTATCCAAAAATTCGCCCCTGAAGACCTGCTCCCTTCCCCCCTACAAACTCAGCAGCTTCAAGAGTCGATGCTGTATCATATAATCGATATTTTATTTCAGTTCTATCCGACTTTGAAGACTCGCTTTCGCGATGGTCAGAAACCCCCGGTTGTGCACCCTATACCTGTACATAAAACGGTGCACCATTCCCTTCCCTATATCTCTATCGATGAATCTTCACTAGACGGCACACTCAAGATTTTGGATACAATAATACAATCAACGCTCAACATGGGTCCAGAGGACCTCCGAAGACACGGATTGATAATTTGCTCGGGGGATCTTTTAACGTGGTCTCTGATAGATAAGGTAGGTTTTTTTTTGCCGTTCGGAAAACAATTCAGCTTATATTATTCTATAAAGGCATGCGCAACGCGCAGATGCGACGAGGATCTGATTGAAAACCCAAGCAAGTGGGCGGATAAATTACTCGGCCTTTTTCACGTCAAAATGGCTGGGACTCGGATGGTCGGAAATGAGTTCTGGGGCACGCCAAATGGACGTGCAATGTGGTCACTTTGGAAGGTGAACACATTGCTCTGTCGAAAGCCCATGGTCTGTGGCTGGAAAGCGTCGAAACTCGTGCCTTTCCAGCCATTGACCGAACTCATTCTGACATTTGCACTTCCAGCCAACGTCCTTGACGGATGGCGGCTCGAGTGTGGTCAGGATTTTCTCTCGGACTGGGTTGATAGTGTCAGTGATATGCAAGCTATCACTGAAACGGCCAAACGAGTACTCACCCGTCTCACATGTCGACGCCGTGTATCGAAAATGCGAAAATATCCTGAAGAGGCTCGGGACCGGGTGTTCGAGAATATCACATTATTCAATTCGGACGCCCTTATTTTACTGGAGTTCAAGGCTGCCGTTCGAGAAGGTGACATCGATAGGGTCGTTAATGTACTGGCGTTTTGGATGGCTGAATTTCGCGGCACGGGCTCAATGCCAAAGTACGCAGATGCATTATTCGAGACCTTGCTGTCTCTGAAGCAGATGGACCCAGCCCGCAGGTAAGTTTTTTTTTTCTCTTTTTTTCATCCTGTCCTTACGTTCAAACGTCCTGACTCCACAAAAAAAAAAGAGAGGCGCATCTCATGAATTGGTTAGTTAATCTTTCTGGGAAACCCGGCCACTTCAAGGAGCTTGATCTTCTCCAGGAACACGAAAACTTTTACATTAAGGTAAGTCTTTTTTTTGCCGTTCGAATCGTCCTATCACTGACATTATTAACTTAGATAATCTATCAGGCCCGCGGAGTGAATAAGAACGATGAATGGCTTCGGGTCGTTAGCCTGTGTCTATGGTCCTTACGCAGTGTCCTTAAACGCGTAGGCAAGCAATTCGAGGTCCCTTACAATGGGAGCGCGCACTCTTCACCAGACACACGAAAGGACATGAAGAATCTACTGGAATACCTGCAAATGCATTCCATCCAGACGTACACACCCGGGCGAGAGTTCAATGACGATACCCCAGAGGCACGCGATTTTTTTGTCAAAGGGGGTCATTATTCGGACACGCCTAAGGCCTTCAGGAACTTCGTACGAGACACACGTACTGCGGAATACAAAGCAGGAGAAACCACTTCAGAGCCAGAGCCAGAGTCAGAGTCAGAGTCAGAGTCAGCAAACATCGAGTTGTTACCAGCCCACAATCACGACGCATCGGAAGCTTACGATGGAGAACTTACGATCCACGACTTGGCGGATGAAGACTTGGATTTCGAATCAACTATATCCGTTGTATGTGATATAGCACGAAATCTCGACTTAGAACAGGTCGATGCATAGTATACATATATATTTGGTGAGGCCGTCTACTTACAATAAGCATTGAAGCTCATGTCTGACAATATTTCAAAAGGTAGTTAATGCTCATTATACATTCTTTATATTGAACACATGAAGTCGCCTCTATCGAGGGGCAGAAGAATTAGAAGGTCCAGAAATTACAAATTTAATTTGTGAACCAGAAGATTGAACACGAATTTGCCTACCGGCAGCGGTAGGCCTATTTTTTTCCCCCCCTCCACTTGTCTCATTCAGAGCTTCGTCCTTCTCTTCATCTAACTCGTCTTCAGTGTTTTCGTCCATTGGATGAGCTTTGTCGAATTCGCTGTAGATATCCTGGAGTTCAATGAAAAGCGCACGTCCATCATCGTTCGGAGAAGGCGAAAGGGCTTGAACTTCCTCGGTGCCATTGGTCCAACGCACCCTCGTTAGCAGGTCAGTTGCTGACGAGATTCGCTTGCCTTGGGAGGCTAGTTTCTCGATGACATCGTCACTCATCAGAGACTCGGCAGCGACGAGGACGGAACCCGGATACCGACGTTCAGCAAAGGCGTCTCGCCAAGCCTCCAGACGCCTTTTCGCATATCCGTGAAATTCCTCGGCTACATTTGTACGTGGTCCTCGTTTCAAGCCGGATTTTTTTTGAAGCAGCACAATATCTTCCATAGGAAATTTATCTGGGTCGCAGTTGTGACAGCAACGGGCACCAAGAACGTGTTTGTATGTAGTGTTTTTTCTGTAGACAAGGCGGGCTTAAAAATGGTAAGTTATACTTTGACTTGAAGTTCTGTAGATGACCATTACTCACGTTTCTTGTCGTTACCAAAATACTTATCCCAGACCTTGCGAAGGCAGGACGACGTATTTGCATACAACGTGAGGTACGCTATCTCTAGTCGTTCGACGCTTGTCTGGGCTTTTTTACGTGGCTTCGGGCCGTTTGTTCCTTCGACAGCTTCTTCTCTCTCACCCTCCTCAATGCGTTCCACACGTCTTCCACCATCATCAAGACGTCTGATCTCATGACCGCTGGTCTCCACGACATTCTCTATCTCCATCCTATCATCCTCATCCAAGTCCCCATGTGAGTACGTTCGCTCGGCATCAGTTATAATCTGCGATTGCAGATTGCTAACGTCCGTCGCAGAGACTCCCTCTTTTCTGGTAACCTTCCGGACTATCAAGATGGCCTCACCAAAACGCGACAAGTCCCTCGCTGCACGTCCAACTCGCTGTACCAAAGAACAAAACGAAGGAGGCAGATCCCACAAAACTACTCGCTCGATATTGCGTAGATCGCATCCCTTCATTACTATAAGATAAGTGTTCCTCCCTGCTACTTTATTAACACATACTCACCATTCCAACAGCATCTGTACAGATCATTATCCGGACTTTGCCTTTGCGAAGTCCTTCTTCAAGGTGCCTTTTTCTTTTCTGTCCAATTTTGGCATGATAAAAGACAATTGTATTTGCAGGAAACCCAGGGGGAGAGAAGTGCTTCAATTTATCATGAATGGCCTCGCAGATGGGACGATCATTTGCGTAGATCAATGTGATCGGGATGTCTTCCGGTACCCTCGCATTGCGTGGAATCGTAAATCGTAAGTCTGCTTTTGAATCATCATCAAACTTCATAACCCGGGTTGATAAGGCTATATTTCTCCTTTCATTTGTTAGAGATATCATGGCCGCTCGAGCATCAAGATTTAGCTCTTTTTTTACGACATCCAGTACGTGCGGGGGCAGAGTTGCGGACGCAACTAGGAAAGGTACGGACTTTCCGACCCGTCCTCGGAGTGCTCCAATCTTGGAGTAATCCGTACGGAAGGAGTTTCCCCATTCCGCTACACAGTGTGCTTCATCAACGATGAAGCACCGAAGCCGCTTTTGAATGGTTTTTTTTGATAAAACAGATCGGCCAAAATCTTGCGAGATTGCAATTTCCGGTGAGACTATTATTCTTCGGAACTTTCCCGCACAAATGTCCTAATCTCTCCATTAGGCCTTTTTAACTTAGATTAATGGTAAATCCTCACCTGATACACTTGTTCTTTAGATGTCTGTCGGAATATCTCGTAGCATACAGCTAATGTCGAAATTGGTGCGTCTTCCATTTGCTCAATCATGAGGCTCGTTAACGGAGAAACAACTATAGCCATATCTTCTTTATCCAATACCAATGCCAACGTAAATGCAAGAGTCTTCCCGCTCCCTGTTCCTACGTCAAGGACAACATCCCGGCCCAGCAATACAGCTTCGGCTGTGTCTAATTGCCAGTCGAAGGGCTCGGAACCAAAAGTTTGACGGCCCATTGACTTTAGGGCTTCTCTGCTGACTCCTCTAGACTTATAATCTATCATAGTAGATAGATAGTAAGGTTTAAACCAAAAAATCTGCATGTATTCGCTATCTGATTCTAATACAAGTTATTTCAAAAAAAAAAAGACCCGGCTCTCGGAAAGCATCCGGCAACTTAAGAACCCGGCAAAAATGCCACCACTAAGCTTAATAATCAGGCACACTGTGACCTATGGGTCACAAAAAAGTGACTGCCCTAAGTCCTGATTGAGTCCGACCAGTCGCTTCATCTACTCCTCCCATGAAGCGCTGGTTACGAGTCTACTACTAGTAATGGTAGTCACTACCTTTCTTTCCCAACCCAAACTAAGTGGCAAACACCGGATGTGTCGGACTTCAACGTCGTTATCTACTCTTCAACCTGTCGAGGAGTTCCCAGCGGAGATGCGTTCTTTCTACCTTCGTCCTACGAATTAACAAAAGAAGCTTGATGCAATCTCCGACACTCGATGGACTTCGACCGGGATCTGCAAACAAGACAAACCTATTTCCTCAACGGCACAAAGTCTGATGGCTTCTCTTGAGCTTCCGCGGGCCGTCACAGATCAATGGTTCCATCAATGGCGCTTCTGATTGACTACAGAATCAAGACACTGGCAGACATGCGACTCACACAGCAATATGGCACTCACATTTCACGAGGGATTCATTCGGGCCAGCTTATGTCTCAGTATGAATGACACGTATGTCATGCCAAAAGAGAGAATATTGGGATAATACTTCGAAAAGATAGAGCTTTGATGATACGTACATTTTTCACCTCGTGTCTCGAACGCCGTGACAGGTCTTCGAAAAGATGGGGATAGACGTCTCGCCGGGGAAGTTGATTTACTGTTCGGTTCATATTCATTGGCAGTGACCTAGACTATATATTGTCGTACATGGGGTTTGCTTTTATGCTGCTGGACCTCCGTTGCTTCCGCCTGCAATCAATACAACTTTGAGGCTTAACAATTTGGCCATTGCTTCCTTGTTCTTTCCACCATGTCTAACTCGACTGATTTCCCAATCCTCAACCCAAATACGCCTCTTGCTTTCTTAGCCCCCTCTACTGCGTCTCAACTGGAGGTTTCCCGCTACATTCGCACTGCGAGCCTTGGAGTACGCTCTCACTTCATTCAGTAGAGCTATTCTTACTATACCTCCGTCGCAGGCATTCATCTGGGATATTCTAATACATTCGTGGCAAGATTATCAGTTGCTCTTCAAGTATAAGACCTCATTGCCGACTTTAACCTACTTCTTTTCGAGGTTAGTTCCTACTCCTCTTATGTATACTTCACTACTTATCGACAAACAAATGTTAGAATAACGGCATCTGCATACATCATATCAGCTACAGTCTTTCAAAGTCAGCCCCCAATTTATTTTAGCATTCACTAATCTATACTGATTTTTCTCCCTGCCTGAAGTCGGTGATATCGGAAACTGCCAAACCCTCGAAATCGCCCTCGGCTGGTGCTTTGCCGCAGCCGTTCCATCGACATCCTTTCTCTTCTTTCTCCGCATCCGAGCTGTCTTCGCAGATCAGAGAATAGTTGTTTGGATATTCGGCGTCATCTGGCTGGCCGTGCTCGGAGGTTGCATCACCGTGCCGTTTGCAATCAAAGGAACACATATTGGACCTACTTCTCGATGCGTCAATGTCGAAGTGAAACCCTTCAGCTCGACGGGCATCGTCGTTTCGGCAGCGAACGATACTCTCGTCCTCATAGCCATCTCACTGAAATTCATGTTGAGTGCAACTGTAGACGTTAGCTTGAAAGCTCGCGTGAAGACAATTTGGGGCGGCCTCGCACTTCCGCAGCTCTCTCGAGCGCTCTTACGGAGTGGCCAGCAATATTATCTGTGCGTTCCCCATAATTCTCTCAACACCCGACCCTAACACGATATCTAGAATTACTGTGGGCGGAAATATTCTCACCATGGCCATGATCCTCTCTCCGTCTATTCCTCCAGTCTATCGAGCAATGCTCACGGTCCCGAACTTGGCGATCGAGAATGCGATGGCCTGCAAGGTCTTCCGAGATATAAAGATGGGCGTAATCAAGGTGCAAGATAACCAGTCTTCACTACAGCGTACCACAAGAGGGACACCTGCGGTACTTCACAGATATCGTCAAAACCAATATTCTGGACAAGCCTCGGAGCATGACTCGAAGCTCTCAACCCTCGACACCATGTCTTATGAGCCTACCACCACGATCGATATACTGAAGACCGTAGAGACTGTGACGGATTCAAACATGGTTCCTGCGAATATCATTATGCTTCAGAATACTCAACACCTGTCGTCCGTCGATAGCAAGTCTAGCGATGCATATTCAGTCTGATTGTTATCCGTATGTACATTGCGCTGCAATGGACCCATTGCTTTTCATTTTGACACGTCATTAACCCCCCCCCCCCTCTTTCTCATTTATTATGGGCTGATACTACGCTTTAAAAAGCACGGACATAGAATAGTTCGTGTTACTGAGTAACCTACATACTACTAAACTGACCCGAAGTTGTCGGAACAAGTGTTATTTCGAAGATGTTTTGAGTGCGTTTATTTGACCCCCTAACGACCGGTCCCGTTCCCCCGAAAGAGGATTCGCCTACTTTGCAACTCCTGCGTCTTGTTCCAAGTCCTCGGCTCTCGGGTGCCAGTGTGAGTCTCTTCGAGCCCTCCGTTGGTATCCTCGGACTAAAATAGCTCTTTCGACCGGCCCTAGACTAAAGCCTTACTAGTAGTAATCAGCGGATTACTCCGTAAGTTGCCGAAGTCCGGCACAATCAACTTGAGCTCAGACACCCATGTCGACCCCAATTCACGCACAGGCTATAGAGGATACAGTAGTATGGAAAAGTCGGTGCTGTACGCCTATACCGATCTTCTCACCAGTGCTTCTCGAAATGCACCGAAATGCAACCCGCACGACCTTGTCATTCATACGACTGTTAATAAAAGCGTTGATTAGCTTTCCCGGCGAAACTAATAATGAGGCCCGGCGAACCATTTGAGGACGGGATTCTGTGGCTTGGATGACATTTAAAGTCTTTTGCTCGTTAGGTCATGCTTCGATGCCTACGACTATCGCTGAACACAGTAGATGTTGACATCCCGATACACTGCAAACTGTAAACGACAAGACCCGATGGGCGCCTTCTGCATCATTTCTCATGTGCTTTCGTACTGATAGCGCTAGGATGCCTATGAGCTCTCTGTGCAATACGCACAATCTCTTCCCAGGCCACACATATAGATAACTGAAGAAACACTAACAAACCCTGCCTGCTTTTTTGTTGCATTCTTTCATTTTCTCCAGTAGCAATTCATGATAGGCCATATCGTTGGCATGATTGATTGTAAGTCTTAGCTTTCTCCTTGTGCTTGAGCTACAGCGACTAATCTAACTTTTCCCACTGGGTAAATTTAACATATGATCATCCACCCCAGCGAGAATATCTCAACCGCTGCAAGAGAAAGAGCTGATGACATCGTTGAAGTTGAAGTCTCCGAGCGCGGCGACATCAGAGCCGATGAAGAGGTTGTTTCCGGAGCACCCATTGTCGCTGATTCACAGATGCGTGAGGAAATTCCTAAAGCAAAAGGGTGAAAGGAGACTCACGTAAAGACCGTGCAGGTCGTGCCACTCTGAACGTGGATGCTAGAGACCTAATCGTTGAAGTCGGATCCGAAGGTAACACATTGACCGTTCGAAGAGAAGATGTTGACACAGTTGCCCTAGAAGTTGTTGGCCGTGCAGAACTCGACGGCGGCAGCCCGCTACTCGAGGGATCAGTGGAAGGAATAATGAGCGCTGCAAGGATAGAGACTCACAGCCTCGAGGGCGGCAGCGTTTCCTGTGCCTGCGGCGGCGAAGAGGAGAGCTGCGACGGAGATGATTGACTGGGTGAACTGCATGTTGGACTTTGAGGAAGTAAGTGCGACTGGTGAATTCGACTTGGGTTCTCTTCCCCCTCTCAACGCTAGCCTTTATACGTTTTCAGACATCTACTCGTCGGTCACAGACGGTCGTCTAGATGTAAGCTATGTCGCTCACGTTTTCGATGCACATGATACTCATATGGCTTTGCTAGCTTACAGGAGTCCGCACACGGTCATCAAACGAGATCTCGAACTACGCTAAGTGATTTATTGAAAGCAGTTCGGTTGGTGAGCGTTCAGCAGGATCAATTCGACTCTATCTCTGGCGATACAGAGAATACGGTATCAGAGCATACTATGTACGTGACCAACAGTCGTTCCTGACGCTATAATTTCATAGCATCGCCTGACAAGTTTTGTTTTGTTTTTCATGTCATTTTGTAGAGCCTGCCGATGCTGGCACAGCATCTAAATTGCTCAGCAAGGATCTTCCCACTTGGCTGGAATCACGCTCCCTGTACAACTTCAGGACACCGCTGAAAAAGTCATATTAATACATACTCGATTTTCTCCGCGAAACTCGGCCTTGCTGCATGCCACTACGAATGCTTCCCTTTGATGCAACAACTTTTAATCAACCGGCTACCTCCTCGTGCGTCGCGTTCCCGAGAGTCTAGCAAATGCGTTGGTGACGGAGTTGCTTCAATGTACTAGTCAAAGACTCCATCTGTCCGCGGGTTCCACCGTTCCCTGACCGGCCATCATGAAATCGGCCTTTCAATGAGTCTCTATACTCATGCATCGATTTCAACCGAGATTTGCTGATTAATGTCTTACACTTGTTCTAGTTACAGAAAATAAGCAGACAAGAGAATATCATTTCACAAAATTTGCATGTCATCATAACCCGAAGTTCTTGTGAATTACAAAGGTAAACTACCCCCGCATTTCCAGGTAACGTATTCCTCACCTGCATTACATAGGATTTGCGAATTCTAACTTTAGACTTACAGGCTACGATCAGCACCAGATATGGTAACAAACGATGTCGATCCCGGGCCCCGGACCCGTTATTACAAGACCGAGCCCGAGAAGCTTATGCATCATCTTTCATCCCGACAAATCCGTAGTTAATGATCGATCACTAGCTCGATCAATGGGCGCTGGATATCTCTCTGAACTTCAGCCACCCACATGGATTATGTTGAGTGACATGTTTGTCTCTCCCACACACCCCAGACTGAAGTATCGATTAATAAAGCTTTGGCTACCCGAGCCGAGAATTAGCATATTCCTTATGAATTGCGTACAGCTTTTCGATGATTTAGGGCACTCTGCGCGTCGGCCGCTTGGAGCGCACGGTCCTTTCTTATGATCCGCTCACGTTGACGGCACTTTCTTTTGCTACCGCAGGCCCGATAAAGGTTGGAGTGGGGCTCGGAACTTCAAGTTCCCCTGCTCCACGATCAGGGTCACCAAATTCTTGGCAAAACTAAAAGCGTTCTGCGATATTTCGAGAACGATTGAGTGCATTTCACAGTATAGCGGCCACTCACTCGCGCGTAGTATACATTGCCATCGCCTGGTTGAATATTGGAGAAACATAAATGTAGACGTACCGTACTTTCCGGAATCCGTGTTTGGCGGATTTTGCAGAGAAAGATGGCTGCGATTTTACCCGCCTTTCCACTCGGGTACGTTCTGCATGAATAGTTCAGTAGACGGTCCAGAGTCCAGACTCTGTCCGCAGGACTTGAGCAAAGAAGAGAACGATGGGAAAAGGAGTAGAATTTGAGGTAAGCAATGCGTTGCAATTCAAAATCGGTAGCTACTGAAATTCAGTCGGAGTAGTAATGATGCTTTGACGTTCATGTTTCCAAAACATTGTGAAATCCAGTATAGAACCCAAATCTAACTCGTTGGAATTTATCTCGTTCTGTGCTGCGATCGTCGTCCCTGGCTATGCTCTTCGCGCCATGAGGTGTTAAGAAAAGTTTATACTCACAAAAATGACTGGCGCGAAAGCGGGGCCCGCGCACTGAAACACTTCTACAGCCAACTCTTGCATCCCATGTTACACGAAGCCCACATCATGACCGTAGATGACCGAAACAATGCAACCGATCCTCAGAACTTCCTTCACGTATAAAAGCAGCTGGTAAAAGTTAGTAGACAGTCAAGTCGAATTCACTAGTCGCACTCACATCCTCAAAGTCCATCATGCAGTTCACCCAGTCAATCATCTCCGTCGCGGCTCTCCTCTTCGCCGCCGCAGGCACAGGAAACGCTGCCGCCCTCGAGGCTGTGAGTCTCTATCCTTGCAGCGCTCATTATTCCTTCCACTGATCCCTCGAGTAGCGGGCTGCCGCCGTCGAGTTCTGCACGGCCAACAACTTCCAGGGCAACTGTGTCAACATCTTCCCCTCGAACGGTCAATGTGTCACCTTCGGATCCGACTTCAACGATCAGGTCTCCAGCATCCACGTTCAGAGTGGCACAACCTGCACAGTCTTTACGTGAGTCTCCTTTCATCCTTTTGCTTCAAATTTTACTCACGCATTTGTGAATCAGCGACAATGGGTGCTCCGGAAACAACCTCTTCATCGGATCTGATGTCGCCGCGCTCGGAGACTTCAACTTCAATGATGTCATCAGCTCTTTCTCTTGCAGCGGTTGAGGAGTCATCAGCTCATTCCTAACTTCAGTTGGGTTTCCGAGGTGCAGATTATGTATTGAGATGTAGTCAACGTACAATATGATATCCTCTCGGAGGAATGACAATATGAGCTCTAGCATTGATAACAATAGTGTGATTAACGTCTGTAGAGAGATATTAAAACCAAGTTCTCAGGAATCTATTGACAGTGCGTCTTTAGAATTGAGGAGAGACTCTGTCTGATCTATAAGTTAAGTTTGGTGGCGGCAGATTCCGACATGCAGATCTTTTGCTAAACTGGATGACTTTCCGTAGGCTTTCTATTATTTTACAGATTAGATGCGACCCTTTTTGGCACCGCGAGTGTGGTTAGCGATGACCTTTTTCTATGGATTCAAAGACCCCGGTATATATAAACACAGCCCCAACTACCTTTTCCAGTCATCTAGAAATCTGTATTCTATTCCGCAAGCCTACGGAAAGTCATCCACTATTTATGGATATCCCCGACACGAAGCGAAGCGGAGAGAGGGATGTGTGGGCTTGAAAACTCATGCTTACTTTTGATTACTGCCCACTTTTTCTCACGCTTCTGCCAATGGCGTCTGTCGTTCTTATCAGCTCTTATCTCTAACCCGTAGATAATTATTGATACTCTTTCCTTATTCTGCCTGTATATGTCTGTATTCTGTTTATAAGGTTTTATCCATGTCTTCTTTCATATTATCGCGGTTTACAGGGTTTAAGGGTCTCCGTACCTTTTTTTTTTCCTTTTTACAGCTATGACGCTACTGAATTGCAGCTCGAGGTAGTTCTTCGGGTTGGCATTTTTTTTTTATTCTCACGATTCTGTTCTACTCTTATATCTCCTTAATTAGCACATATCTTTTTTTTTCATTTCATTTATTCGCGCCACCGAACGTACATGCGGTAATCGGTTTATGTCGGGGATTAGATTACGCTCGGTATTCTTTACACCGACGTTCCCGATACTGTGTAGTCCCTTTCATGCACATCCCTGTATCTCACTGAAGATTAAATCAACTTGTCTTGTGAGATCCTATACCATCGAATGAAACCTAATTGTCAGAATGCCTCCCTCGCCGGCCCTGCTTTACTCTCCGTTGTCGATGCAAACCACAACCTTCACGCTCAACGTATTTCTTTTTTGTATTCTCCCTTACCATCAACAACATCTGAAACCTCCTTTTCTCGACGGCCGGACAGTCCTCACGAAGCAACTTGAACCTGTCAAACCCATTTGAGATCCGACTTCTGACATGGCGGTATTCGCGAAGAAAGGCAGTGCACTCGTTGAGGAAAAACATGAACAAGCAGAACGCCAGAAGGCAGCGGTAAAGATTGCGTCAGTTGCGATACTAGTCTAGGTAATATTATGGGTGTTCGTGATGAAGGAGGCCGATGCGGAAGGTACATCACCGAAAGGGCGGAAATGTCACAAGGGCATTGTAACAGGCTTATCTGCCCCTGATAAGTATAGATAACACGTAACATGTGTTATAAGACTTGTATTTCTTATCAGCGTCCTTATGCAAGCTTGTAATAGGCTTGTAAGGTAGCATAATCTTATCATTTTCTTACAACTCGATGTAATGTAGTAAATCCTAAAATGGGTTCTAATGGTTCTTCTTATGATATCAAACAGTTTATAATATGTAAATAAAATATATTGCAAATAATGAGATATATACATATAGAAAACAAACTACAGGATCCATAAAGCAATAACAAACTACGAAAAAAAAAGCTTGAGACATAAGCATTCAGTCGAGACCCAAGAGCAGAGCCAGAGCCAGAGCCAGAGCCAGAGCCAGAGCCAAAGCCAGAGCCAAAGCCAGAGCCAGAACGAGAGCAGAACCAGAGCCAGAGAGCCAGAGAACCAGAGCCAAAGCCAGACACTATTTATTCTCGCAAGCCCCATATAATACTTGGTACTGCAGGACTCACCTTGGTAAGCTCTGTGCGTGCTAGCAGATTCCTACGGCGCTCTTCGCGTTCTGCGATGCCCTGTTAACGCGGTCATCGGCAGTGGTTGTGCTGTCTGATGCGGAGGACTGAGCGGCTAGCGCGTTGGGCACAGGCGGGGGCGATGTTGCGGACAACGAGGAGGTTGCCATTGGGTCAGCTATGTGGTCGCTGTGGTGTAGGCTGTGTGTGTGAAGGTTAGCATTGTAGTTGGGGAGGGAGAGATGCGGGTAAGAGAGAATGCGGTGGGCACGGTAGGGTAAAATGCATGTGTGTTTGGTGGTGTTTGCGTAATGTTCAATTCCACTTGCTCCGGAGAGTAATTAACCGGTCTATAATATTATTCCGGTCCAAAACAATCTTATAATGTTGTTATAATCTCCTCATAATGTTATTTGAGTATTATATGGCTTAAATAAGGCTTAAAGCTAATTACAACAGCCTTTTTTGGCTATAGTTCTATCGTAAGCCCTTGTAAGGCCTTTATAAGGTCCCACAAGGGTTGTGGTGCTGCATAACTTTTCCGCCCTTTCGGTGATGTACATTCCCTTTCCTAGTTACTATATCTTGTTCTATGGGTTGGACATTCACATAGTTGTTTGCCTTTCCGTGATACAGCCACAGTTGAAGAGAGCGCAAAGAATGGTGAAAAGGAGGACTGCAAAGGAGAGTCAAAGTTTGCAAGCCATATGAAGGCCGGTACCGCGTCGTCGTCGTTCGCGATCGCACACGCTGAAGGAACAAAGAGAGTACTTACCTGCCTTTGCTTGTCGAGATGAATTACTTCGGACCATCCGCGATAATCAAGGTAAGTTATCCATGAATAAATAAGTACTGATACTTACTCATCTTCATTTAGTTGTTATCGTTGTAGGCGAGACTGGGTCTGGAAAGGCTATAATGGTGGGATTATTGGTTGCACACAACATGCGAGACCCTATACGATCGAATGAAAGCTTTAGGCCCTCAAGTTCCGCGCCACCACATTTTGCTACAAAAGTGGAACAGAATTCATCTCTTGGCTCTCCGGTGTCCTCTGGCATTCAATCTTCGCCCTGTAGCCCTCTTAAAAACGAGTCCGTTCAATCCTTCTTTTACATCTGTCCCATCTTCTATTCTCCATCATGGTCAAAATGCCTGGCATTATTCACACGTATGTTACTCAGCCTTTCTCAGAATCTCTTACGGGCACGCAAATGAGGTTGCGGGTGTGGGTGTTGATCGTTATTCCCGCAAAAAAAAGAAAAAAAAAGATTCTCGCCCATCAAAGGGAGGATGGGGATAAAAAATGCGCCAGCCTTGCGGGGACAACCGGCACCCAAGTTTAGACCCGTTTGGATCTTGCTGCTCGCAAAAAACTCCCGGTAGCGAGGATTTGACTCGCTCCACCACCATCCAGAATCCTAATTCTACTTAACTCTACGCATGTTTCCCCGTCGCAGAGGCCGGCTTCCCGTTGAGGGACAGCCAGTCAGTGCATTACCGCAGAACCGGGCATGCAAACGCGGCCTGGGCATACGAGGTGGCCGCTGAACTCGTCGTCCCTGCGGCCGTCCGAAGACCTAATTCTACACGCATGTTTCCCCGCCACAGAGACTGCTTCCCGCAGGAGGTTCAGCACTCTGCATTTCCACGAAACCGGGCATGCAGACGCGGCTTGGGAGTACGAGGTGACCGTCGATCGGGTATGTTTCCCTGCCTAGTAGGGGACCGACGGCCGTTTTCTCCATCACGCTTTCCGCGGAGCAAAGGGTGGCATTGCTGCGACCATGACGGCGTACAGGCATGACATGCACGGTGGCTGAAGTACACAGGATATACTGTGGGCAGGCTAGCAAGGAAAGTACGAGCACACCGATGTCGAGCGTGGTGGTATGACTCGGTGGCTCGACTACCTGTTGGCAGGGGTTTTGGTGGAAGGGCGCTGAAGGACGAGTACCGACATGCTGGATGCTGGAGTCGGTGGCTGGAAGTCGACGATGGTAGAGGGGGGACAGGAACCCCAGGGGCTTGGTTTAAACCAAAGACAGGAAACGCGTCGCCTAGGTAGTAATTGTTGGTAGTTAATATAACCTTAGTAGATAATGTAATATGGTATTAATATTGGTAGATAATACAAGTATAGTAAGGAAACGTAAAATATTAAAATATAAACAAGCGTCCACACCAAGAATCGAACTCGCAGCAAATAAATGTTACATAATAGAGCAAGTACCTGACAACTTAACCACTGAACCACCGAAGCCTTCCAGGTTATTAGCTACAGGAAGCTAAGTCATGCTTGTATATTGTTAAGAAGATGAATTTTGTCTAAGTCCAAAAGTGTAAGTCCAAAAGTAGTATGAAATAAAGTATATATATATTCAGTTAAGTAAGTAACTATAGGCCTCTATAGATGAGTTGTAACAAGTGACTTACTTAAAGTAGATCTTTTATAATTATAGTGCTGTCGGTTCGAATACCTCCGTGGTACGTTTCTATTTCTTTTGTATGTTATTTATTTAGACAACATATACTACCAATTGTTACTACCAAGCCCGTAAGATTTCTTCATTACTACCGGTCTTGTACAGTTTCCTACCTGTATTACTACTAAGACAATATATTATCTACTAACATTACTACCTGACCGTAAATGTTCCTACCAGCATTACTACCAAGGCAATATTACCTACCAACAATACTACCAAGGTTATATTAACTACCAGTAATTACTACCTGGGCGACGCGTTTCCTGTCTTTGGTTTAAACCAAGCTCCTGGGGTTATTGGGGGGGAAGCCAAGAAGTGGCATTGCTGCGACCATGACGGCGTACAGGCATGACGTGCACGTTGGCTGAAGTACCCAGGAGATGTTATGGACAGGCCCCGGGGAGAGTACGAACACACCGATGTCGAGAGTGGTGGTGAGACTCGGTGGAACGACTACCCGTCGAAGGGGTCCATGCCGGCGGAAGAAGTTGACGTTGGTGGAGGAAGGAAGGCAAGAGGAGGTGGTGCTTTGACGCCCAGCCATCGACTCCTTTATACCATCTGAATTTGTGGCGAACAAACAGACACTTTGGGCTTGTTATTTTCTTCTGGACGGGTGTGGTGCAGTGCATATCGGAGGAGAACGGATAATTGCCGGTGCTCGACACCTATGCGCCAGCCGTCCAGCCTCAAATACAATTCGAGAGGGAGGTCCGACTCCCCAGAAGCCGGCAGTGACACCACAGACAGTAGTGTGTAACACAGTTCGATTTCAACCCGGCAAACATTGCGTTCCGTCAAGTCTTGATCAGGTTGCGATGTACTACGACTCACCAGAAGCCGGTAAGTGAAACACCATTGTACCCGCGGTGGACCGGAAAGCACTTGCAGTCAGCCTCCACGCGAGAGAGACTGATGACCCGAGCGGAACGCGCCGCAGTCAAAAGCCTACCAGTTTATGACAACGTTCCGAAAGCATTTTGAAACACTCACTAACACCGAAGCTTGCTAACAAGTCCGATTTGAATATCTTCACTACACTTCCCGCCCTCAGCTTAAGTGCAGTCGTCGACAGTGATATAGTGACGAGCACCATGACTGTTATTGTTAAACGGATTGGAGCATCCAAATAAACGGAAGAGAGTATTGAACAAGAGTGAGGCTGCCGCTAAAAAACTAAAGCCTTTCACTTTCACCTTCATGTACGAACTTTGCATAGCCTTATTCACAACATGAAATAGAGTTGCCGCACCAATGTTTAGGTAGTGTACGCTCCGCTCAAAGACGTAGGATATACCCAAAGGCTCAGGGTGATTATCTTTCTCTGTAAATTGGACAATTAAAACAAGATATAAGGTGAGTCTGAATTCGGGAGTAAAGAGTTACTTAGAGCCCGTTCGGCTGCATTTCCGCGCGAGGAAACTTTCACGGGTTCAAGTTGCCGCAATCTGTGCATGCACAGGTTGCAATACAATTTTCAGGCTATTGTTCCCACGATGGAGAGCAAGTGAAGCCGAACATGGCGAGAAAATTTCCTTCAAACAAGAGATGAGGTGGATGTTACACCACCCATCTTTCTCTAATTTACATTCATTTTGTTATTTATTTTGATTGTTTTTGAAGTCATGATGCTATAAGAAGTGCATATAATAAATTTTAATGGTGTCAAAAAATGTTGTGGAAGACCATTTCAAGTCAAAAGTTTGCAGTCAGATTTTCTCACTTGAGATACTGGTCTGAGCTGTTTCTCATTTTACCATGATTTTCGCAATCTCGCCGAGAAAATTTTGCGAGAAAATGTGCAACCGAACGCACCCGTTGCCGCGTGTTGTCACACATTTTCCCGCGCGATCATGATCTCACATTTTGGCGGGGATTTCCACGCGCGGTCCAGTCTCATACTCAGACCCTCCCACGGTTCGGTAGAGGCCGAGGCCTCAGGGTCATTGAAAAGTTGAGGGGGACCCTTACCTCCCGTTAGGGAGGGTCTGACATATAACATTATGCCCGATGCCCGAGCGTCGTAAGGGTCCACCCCCGCGCACAACTTACCGTGGGAGAGGCGGCCTTGCGGAGGTTCGGCGTTGGGCTCAAACTCTTTAGCAAAGCTCTTCCGCAATTATTTTATTTTATCAGTGAATGAGAATGTTATGTATATAATTCAATGCTACTTATTTGCTGTTAATTTTATTTACATGCCAGTGATCAACTTATGACTTAGCAAAAACGGTCAAGTTTGAGACTCCCACGGTAAGTTGTGCGCGGGGGTGGACCCTTACGACGCTCGGGCATCGGGCATAATGTTATATGTCAGACCCTCCCTAACGGGAGGTAAGGGTCCCCCTCAACTTTTCAATGACCCTGAGGCCTCGGCCTCTACCGAACCGTGGGAGGGTCTGAGTATGAGACTGCGCGCGGTCATGCATCCGAACGGGCTCTTAAGAGCACTCAGGTTTTCTTCATCACAATACTTTCACTTTCTCATCGAATGGAGTAAGATCTGCCGGTGAAGCTCGGCCCGTTATCTAGTTATACAGTGGATGACTTTCCGTAGCCTTTCTATTATTTTACAGATTAGATGCAACCCTTTTTGGCACCGCAAGTGTGGTTAGCGACGACCTTTTCCTATGGATTCAAAGACCCGGCATGATATATAGACTTGATAGTCATTGGACTTTCGTGTCGGGGACCGCTGGCTTTTGTCCAGCACTAACTAATCTTCTACAACTTTAGGTAACCGATAGCGTGTTACAATTTCAAACTTAAAAGACCCCGGTGCTATACCAAATACTATTGTCTGAGATGCCTTTTAAAGACACAGTGTAAGCTCTGCAGTGTTAGGGGGCTTTACTCACTTCAAGTTGTCCGAGTTGTCCGACACCCGAACGTTGTTCGACTTCGGTTGTATCTCTGCTCCATCTGCTTTGCTTCAGCCCTCTCTTTCGAGCCTCCTTGGACTTGCTCTTGATCATGATTTCTATAGATAAGCCCTCTGTCTGCTGTGCTTTCACTGGAAAGCCTGAGCCATACCCAAGCTTACACCAAAGACCTGCACAATACTTTATTCCGATCACCTCAGGTGATTTGATGAATCACCCTCGTCAACGACGACACTTGATGGCAGTGTGATTTATGATTATCGTGATGAATCACACTTTAATCAGGAGTTAATCACGATTAATTCATGATTCATCATCGTAAAATCACTGATTCATCACAGCATTTTTCCCACACGCAAATTTAACACTGCCGAAAAGCAAAATGATTTCTCGACACTTAACGGATTCGAACCAACGACCCGAACCGAAAACAATTATGGAAATAACATCTACCGGAAACCTAAACCACTGAACCATATAACCACGGTAAAATATGAAGATTACTGTAATAGCACGACTTAAAGTTAGACAAAGTATATAGTAGTTCCTTCGAGTAGGTCGGAGCAGTGATTGCCAGCCGGTTTGCAGTTGTGCGAGCGGAGCTGGATCATGAGTGCGGAGCGGGTAACCCTTTCGCGTCCACGGACAGGAGAGTCCTTCCTGACAAGGACGAAACTGAGTTTAGCTAAGACCCAGTTCGCCGGATGGGAAGGAAGCATTGCGGCACCAGATTTAGCCAATATCTGATGCTTATGAGGGAGCCTGGCCAGTACTCCCTCCAGAAGCATGATACGTCCATCACCCTACTGTTCACAAGGCTCCACATTGTCAGAGGGCTCCCGCTTCGTGACTATCATCCGAGAACAAGTGCAATACGCGGGTCGGTTGGGAAGGTCAAATGACTCGTTGCCGCTGTGCTTGATCCAGACTCAGTTTGCTAGACTCAAGACTCCTGACACCTCAGGACGGAATGGTTCTACTCTTCTTGACTTCTTCAGTGTTCCAGGACTAGTTGCTTCTTGCTCTTCGCTGCTGGAAGGAGCCCTTCCAATTACTGTTGCGAGGAGTTAGCACGTCAGAGGTGTAATAAGGAAATACAAACTTACGACTTCGGAGAGCGGAAGCGCGTGACGGACGTTGTTGGCAACGGGACTTGAGCACAACGACATTACTGAGTGCACTAGAGCGCGTCAGTGTCCCAATGACAATTGGTGGAGTGTTTGGCGCCAGCCTGACAAGCCGCATGCTGCTGTCCTCGTAGTTGTTGACAGGCGAATATCAACAGAAAGAGGAAATGTCACAGCGGTAGCGGATGATGGAGGAGGTTTCTAAGTGGGCGGAACCTCGGGTGCGACGATAACTGCACCGCTGGAGACCAAGTGAAAGATTCCAAAGTCGTGGTTGACTAATGGCAACTTCCTACACTAAGACTGAGGGTAAGGACGATATCAAGTATATAACAAGGATGTGCTCAGGTTTTCAGAAGTGGTCTGCCGTTCAAGAGATTGGACTCAGGGTTGCGGATATCTGGTAGCCACTTCCTACACTACGTAAGAGGGTAATATTGTATTTTTTAGGTAGAATAAGGAGGTACTCACGTTTTCGGAAGGGGCCTGCCGTCCAAACTAATGGACCCGAGGCATAAACTACTTTTGAGGTTTAGTATGGAATCGTGAGTCGAATAAAACGTCGCCTACAGTTTCAGAAAAAGCCTCTGCATTACGGACATGTAACATGTTGCATGGACAATGCCACCCTCGTATACGGCCAGCTACCCGCACATCAGCCTCCTCGTGGATTGTGACAGAGGAGAGAATCTTTGCAGTGAAAAGGGTGCTGGTCGCGGTATGGACATGAATGATCGTGAATGAACGTAAAAGGTCGTAAATGGTCGTAAATGGGTTGCTCGGTGAGACAACCTAGGGTGCATCGGAAGCAGCACCCTGTCTTTCTTCAATGCTAATAGATCTGTTAACGAAGGCGAATCCGTCAATGACCAAGTCCATGAAAGCATCGAGACCGAATGAACATGTCGTTTTGTCGGCTTGAGTCCTCGTCGATCCCGGGGAGGGAATAGAACAGACAGGGAATGGGCCGAGTGTCAACAGACAATATTGCAACTTCCTACACTATGTCTTGGGTTAAGCCGATATCAAGGTTAGAAGAATGGCGTGCTCACGTTTTCAGAAGTGGTCTGCCGCTTAAAAGATTGGACCCAGGTTTGTGATATCTAGGTGGCAACTTCCTACACTGCGTCTGAGGGTAAGACTATCTTTCATGAATAAAAGGAGGAACCACGTACGTTTTCGGAAGGGGACTGCCGTCCAAGCTAATGGACCCGAGGCGTATACTAGTGCTGAAGGTCAGTTTCTCATCTAATATCGGAGAACAAAGGTGCCTACGATTTAAGAAAAAGCCTCTGCTATACTGGCAATGTCGAGAATACTATGCCAACTCTGGGTATGGCCTCAACTTTCCGCGTGACAGAGTAAGCAATTGTACGGCGGAGGAAGAGGCGGTATGACCGATAATGGAAAGGGTGAGTCCGCGGTGCATCGGTTTTGTGCGTGCCCGTCGAAGGAGGCGAATCAGTCGACGAACAGGTGTAGCAAGTCCTATACAAGAGTGTAGCGGACTGTCGGTTGGGGTACTTGAATAGCGATGACTGGGCTGGTTCTGTCACTGTTCTGGTGCCACGAACAGCGAAAACAGGTGTCGAGAAACAGGAGTTCTTCCGGATGGTCGAAAGTCGAATGAGAGATAGTGGCAAACAGAGTCGGAAGGTGACGATGCCAAGAGCCTGAATTGCTAGAAAGCGATGGACGAAGTAGGCGGAAGTTGGAGTGATTGACGAGCTGAAGACAGCTGATGAGTTTGTCATTGCGAAGTTTCTTGAGAGTAACATGAGTAAATAGGAAGAAGTAAGAAGAGAAAAGTACCACACACCATGTCAGAGTACCCGGTCTCCAAGTAATCCAAGTCTTGGCTAGAACAAGCCTGGACTTGGTAGCCAGTAATATTTCTGACACATGGGGTGTCCTTCGGATGACTTCTCATCGGACAAATAGAGTTCTCCAATGGCGTCGGCTCCCGCAAAGATACTTGCTATCCCATTGTTCCGGGATTCATCGTTGGTTTTGTCCTTGCCATGCGCGCTGTAGGAGGGTTACCAGCTCTCCAGGTGATCGCAGCGCGCTCGACAACTACAGTATCGGCGGCTCCAAGAGACTGGTGTCTGCGAGGTGTATCTCATTGACCTTGTTGACAAAATGCTGAATTCAGAATGTCCTGTCGGCGACGGCCTGTTTGATGACAGTCCTTTCAGCGCTGGCGTGCTTCGTGTCTGAGATGTGCGAGACAAACAAAGAATGATCATCAATGTCGGATGCATACATGTAGTAGTCTGACTTGAACGTGACGTACTAAGAACTGCAGTACGCGTGACGTCATCGGACTTAAGCATCATGTGACCTGGTTGGGGTAAGATTAGAGCATTTATTCTCACGTGAATCTGCGCCAACAAAGGAACGCAGTTTCCGAGTTGGACAGCTTTTTGCACTTTCTTCCTAACCACATTATGTCGACGACAACGACAACGACAACGACGACGACGACGACCACCACAACAACAACAACAACAGCAACAACAGCGATAATGACAACACCCTCCCCTTCTCTGGTGAGTGAGTCGTTGAGTATGGCAAAATTCCTCTGTGCCCTTTTCTCACTCTGAACCCTGACAGACCTGTAACACCCCGGCCCATCTCTTTGTTCGGAACTGTTGATTCGAACCTTGGTTCGCTGGGAAGTGAGCCTGACGAGACAGCTATAGTTCTGACCGCCCGGCGCGTAATGATGAACGAAGGCGGCCCGACTACACTCGTCAAGGCTGGGAACAACAATGACGCAGATTGGGTCTTTCCAGCTGGGGATCGAGCCTCGCTCAAGGATTAGGTGGCTTGACTTCCCTCAGCAGGCTAAGTTGGTTCCAGTGTATGGAGGCGATGCGAGCCCATTCACCAACTAGTGAAGTGGTAGGCCGTAGCGAAAGCCGGTCTGCGACTCAAGGCACTTCTCAGAGAAGACCGACGTCCTTGGCTGAGCGTGCAGGCTTGACGGTTCCCCGTCCTATCTCGCACCTCAGTGTTGGAAGTGGCAAGTCGAGTATCGGCGACACAGTGTTTTATGATGCATTGTCTTCTGTATCGACCCGGTCTGGCCATGGTCATGGCCACCGCCCTTCCTCTATGCCGCCTCTCCCACGTCCACATACAGCGACGCCTACGCAGCCCGCTAGTGCCCCTGATACGCCCCCCGCGCACGATACAAGCTCAGGCAGCCAAGTTCATTTCGACCAACCTGTAGCTCCGTCCCCGATCCATCCGAGTCTCGCGACCCAACGCCTCCGAACACTGTTGCAGCGGCAACTCTTGCTCCTACTATGAACGAAGCGCTCGATGTCCTTGATACACCCGTGCCTTCAGCAGCTTCGCCATTCTCTACAGTCTCTT
Source organism: Trichaptum abietinum (assembly GCA_910574555.1). Taxonomy (NCBI): domain Eukaryota; kingdom Fungi; phylum Basidiomycota; class Agaricomycetes; order Hymenochaetales; family Trichaptaceae; genus Trichaptum; species Trichaptum abietinum. Next base: position 1,059,560 of record CAJTBE010000004.1, on the reverse strand, counting down.
CAAGACGCGGACCTGCATACCCTCCTGGTCTGGAGTAGCATATCTCGGATATCAGAGCTTGAAGGGAGTCGAGCTCCAATATGCTGTCTCCTGCATTGTCTGGGACGTGCAAGCGGCCGTGGAGGAAGTTCCGCCGTCGTTCGTGCCAGTCCCGATATTCTCGAAGAGGAACCACCCAGGCCGCGGGAGGGTTGGGTGCATCTAAGGACTGTCACCAGCGGTACAGTTGATACTGGAAGACGTACTACACTCGGACAGGTAAGCAGAGTTACCTTTTGTCTCAGTAAATACCATATTGATGCTTTGCTTGCAACAGCCTATTCTCATTGACCTCAACAACGATGACCTCGACCTGCGCCACCGCTTCGAGCAGGGTTATCCCAGTGCGTGTAGGTCGACGCGGTCCGCAAAGCGTACGAGGTCAAGCGTGCGGAAGATCTCGCCCTTGCCGTAGTCGACGCCTTCGCGAAGCGGGCCTTGTGCGAGGCGCTGCATCTCCTGCACAAGCAGACGGAACGTTAGCGACGTGGATGGTGCTTGGGTCGAGGTGAGTCATGTCTGTAGGTTATAATTCATCACGCATGATGAATCTGCATGATGAATCAGTACTGATTCCTAGTATGATTAATCACCTTGATGAATCAAATCACTACGATGAATCAGCGCGATTCATCAACTGTGATGCATCAGGTATGTACTCAATTATTGACTTCAAGTTCACACTTTCACTTCATTTGTCCTTAGAAACTAACTGTGATTAATCATATGATTAATCAAGTCTTCTTCATGACTTAGACATCTTGTCTTTATGCTGATTAGCCAGGTAAGTATGATTTGACTATTGTGTTTTACTTCAGAGTATACTAGAAATCATGTAAAGTAATTATGATTAAATACAATAATCAGAAATCATATTACAATCAAGTGTCGTCGTTGACGAGAGTGATTCATCAAATCATCTGAGGTTCCTGTTTATTCAGAGTCATGTCTGCTATGAACTACAAAATCATTCCTATTCCTCCTCCACCAGCCACTCAAGCTCTCGCTAGTCAGACTTTTAAAGCTCCTCCTATCGATGGCTCGTTGACTGTGCCCGAATTGTTCGACTGGCACTTGAGGAATACTCCGAATCATCCTCTGTTCGTCTACTCCGACGAACATGGTGAGGAACATGTACTTTTGTGGCCTCAGGGTGTTCGAGCGATACATCAGTCCGCGCGGATTGTGATGGATCGAGTGAAACCGCAAGGCCCAGAGATCCCTGTGGTAGCGATTCTGGCGGCGGCAGGTATGCTAGTTAAACTTCCTTCAATTCTTGCTTTGACAATTTCGCATCATCTTCGCTAGACACCATCACCTATTTCACCGTCATGGCGGGTATCTTCCGCACAGGATTCACAGCTTTTCCGATCTCTCCTCGAAACTCTCCTGTTGCGGTAGCGCACTTGTTGCAGAAAGCAAACGTTTCGCATGTCTTAGTCGGCCCAGAAAACGTACTTCAAGGCCTTATTGCTAGCTCTCTTGCACTTCTCAAATGTAGCGAAGAGTTAAAGCCGAGTACATCCATAATTCCTACCTTCAATGAGATCTATAGACCGGACAACGAGCCATTTGAACCCCTCGGCCCTGGAAAGTTTGATCTTGAGAATGCAGCTGTCATATTGCATTCGTCCGGATCGACCGCATTCCCAAAGCCAATCGTTTGGACTCATTTTCAACTTCTTCAGATTGCCCTCACGCCTTGTAAGTATCGCAAAAACCTTTGGTGAAATGTTCATTCACTCATCATTTCATAGATTTCGGAGAAATAGATTTCACCGGCCGGCGATTTTCATGCCACTCGATGCCGATGTACCACGGCATGGGAATGATGCAAACTGGCTGGACTGTAAGTTTAGAGAAAAGGAAAAGGTGCTCTGGCCGAGACTTATTCATGAATTTTAGGCTGTGTCTGGTGTTGTGATAACCGCTTTGGAGCCACGCAGTCCAGCGATATTTCCGGACCCCGACACTGTGATAAAATCATGTATGCACACGAAGAGCGATATCATATTCTGCGTTCCGAGTTTTGTAGAGGTGAGCTACGACGGTAACTATACGAGATCATCATGCTGATATGTCTTCCATTCCATTAGACATGGTCACGGAAGGAGGAATACGTCAGCTATTTGAAGACAATTTACGGCATTGTAAGCAATTCTTGACAAAATCTGTGTGACTTCATCGTCTTACATATTTACATAGCTATATGGAGGTGGTCCATTGAACAAGACAGTCGGAGATGAGCTGTGGAAAAAGGCTGTCGGTATTTTTATCCTGTATGGTTGGTAGGTAAACACCAGATATCAGCTTTCACAAGTATTCACATTTGTACAGTTCCGAAATCGGGATTATGAGCCCTATCCTCCCGGGTACGTTTAAGGAATCTTGGACCGCAATATATCTACTAAAAATACCACACAGGTAAATCTCCTGAAGACTGGGAATATTTCCAGCTTTCCAGCAACATTACAGGCAAATTCGTTCCAGACGGCAGCGGTAATTCAGAGCTTGTCATTATTGTGAGCCTTATCGTTGGCTTAACTCATCTCCTCTTGTTAACACCTACCTCTATAAGCCAAATGCATTCGAAGTACCTTGTGTCTTCAATACCAAGCTCGATGGCGTTGATGCTTACGCAACGAGTGATTTACTATCGCCTCACCCAACGAAACCCGATTACTGGAAAGTCTTTGGCAGGGTAGACGACCAGATTATGCATTCAACTGGAGAAAAGGTACGATCGTTGTTTGACTTTTCCTTATGTCATGACTTAAGCAAGTTATTACTAGACGAATCCCGGGCCTCTAGGTTCGTTTGAGCACCTCTTATTCCATGACCGCGGAAACGGACCTGATGCTTGAATTCTAAGAAAATATACTCAACCAAGACAGACATATCCTATCTTCTGTGATGTTCGGGCGCGGAAGGTTCTATTCCGGTATCATTATCGATCCCAAGCCCTCATTCAAACTTGATCCAAGCGACGAGAAAGCCTTGGGCGATTTCCGGAACTTGATTTGGTGCGCCATGCGAATCAACAGTGCTTGTCTGCATAGCTGATAGACTTTCGACGACCAGGCCAACTGTAGAAAGGATGAATAAATATGCTCCGCAACACTCTCGTATCTTCAAGGAGGTATGACCAGCTTTCTTTCATCTACTTTCATAATCAATAATAACATTTTTCCACAAGATGATACTTGTCGCCAAACCGAGCAAGCCCTTCACTTACACGGCAAAGAACACTGTGCGGAGGCAGGCTGTCATCGCTGATTACGACGATGAGATCGACGCATTATACGCAGCAGTCCAAGAAACAACGCAACCGCACATATCACTGCCGACAACCTGGACACGCTCGAACACCCTTATGTTCATTCGTATAATAGTCACGGAAGTTTTGAAGCAAGAGATTCCCGACAACGAAGATCTGTTCGAAAGCGGTTGTGATAGGTGGGTTCCTACATTCGAAACACTCATCATTAGTCCGCTGAATTTCGTCCCAGTTTGCAGGCAACATGGATTCGTAATACGCTCTTGAACGCGCTCGGGAAAACGTCGGTGGCTGACCCCAGAGTCATTCCCGGTTCATTCGTCTATCAGCACCCGACTATTTCTTCGCTGGCAACGTACGTTTCCGGCCTGATTGAAGGGCCAAATGTGTACAACGACGTCGATCCGAGCTCTGTGAAGATCGATGCAATGCACGCCATGGTAAAGAAGTATACAGCTGACTTCCTCCAGCATGTCGCCTCCAGGCGATCAGAGGAAGAGGTCGTCCTTGTTACAGGGACAACAGGGTGGCTCGGTTCATTAATCTTGGCGGAACTACTGCAATCGAATATCAAACGTGTATACGCAATCAACCGCAAAGGATCCTCGCTTCTACAGCGCCAGTCGGACGCATTCACCGAGCGAGGCCTCGATAGCAAACTCGTATCGTCGGAGAAGCTTCTTTTACTTGCAGGTGATTTGACTATGGACAATTTTGGTCTCAACGATCATATTTTTGAAGAGGTACTTCGTTTGAGTTCTATATCTGAAACGCTCCTAACTCTGCAACAGATTAAGAGCTCTGTTACTCACATAATACATAACGGTACGTCTTACGTCTCCTTTGAGTAAGCTTTGCCACAAAGTCTAACTCTCAAATCAGCGTACCCTGTGGACTTCAATAAGTCACTTGGCTCTTTCGAGACTGCTATACTCGGCCTTCGTCGTTTAGTAGATCTCGCTCTTTCGTCCCCCCTTGTGAATTCTCCTCGTTTCGTCTCCTCCATCAGCGTGGTCAATGGTATGTATGTTAGTAATCTTGTTTGAACACGCCTTACTCACAACTTTACCAGAAGAGCCCGGTGATGATCTTGTGTGTAGATGTACGCTCTGCATTGGGATCGGGTTACAGCGAGTCTAAATGGGTTTGCGAGTCTATCCTCAACGCTGCATCCAAGAACACAAGCCTAAGGCCGGCTGTTGTTCGGGTGGGTCAACTGAGCGGAATTAGCACGTCTGGTTGCTGGAATACGAAGGAATGGGTTCCTGCACTGCTCAAGTCCAGCGTCCGACTCGGTTGTTTGCCTCTAATTGAGAATGTAAGCCCTTCAGCCGAGATACTCCCCTTGATACATCCTAACTGGTGATACCAGGATATCTCATGGATACCCATAGACATCGCTGCCCGCGTGGTCTGTGAGATGCGAAATGCTGATCACAAGGTTCTACACTTGGCACATCCGAACCCCACCTTGTGGACGACTATCTTCTCAGCAACGTCCGATGAGCTGAAACTTCCGCTTGTCCCATACTCGGAATGGATCAAGAAGTTATCTCGAAGCGCAGAAGACCGTGATGACATGTCTGTCTCACTGATGGAGCAAAGCCCTGCGCTTCGTGTCCTCGACTTTTTCCAAACTTTGGACGCATATGGCAATGCTCACGAAGGGAGGGGGGCTATGGGTCTGAGACGCCTTGACTTGACTCTGGCTATCAGCTCGTCCCCTAGCCTGGAGAACTTGAAGGAAAACATGCCTCCGCTCTCCGGGAGAGACGCAAGGTCGTGGATTGCGTATTGGAAGAGCATCGGATTCCTTGATGTCTGAGATGCTAGTAAGCTCTTAGCACAGTCACTATTTTCCTGTTGTACACTACAGGTATACGCAAATCAATTTGTTAACGACCCATGTATCTTGAACTGCATTTACTACAGTTTGTGATAATCATTCCGACTTAACACCGACTATTCAGAGACATATATACAGTATGAGCTATGTTCTTTATCACATCTGTACACTAAAATAGGACACGAGATACACGATACAGCAACCAGCTATGGCAGCATTGCATAACGGTGAAAAAAATCATTGCAGGACCAACTGAATGTCCTCTCCGGCCCCAAGAGTTCTGAACTGGTCTGAGACCCACGCCCACAACAGAATCGAAAGCGCGTTAAAGGACAGGTGGCACCCGACCACCTCTCCTAACCTCATACCACCACGATCCCCCTCAACTCGTGGCCCATCTCAAGGGAGCGGCTCCCTTGAGCGGCGTTCCTTCATTGAAGGTAATGCATAAATGCGAACTTTTGCATAGTCGGGGAGATGGTGCTTCCCTACAGCCATGAAGTGTACACCAACGGCTGATCCCAGGGAGGACGGTGGAGAGGACTGTCGGCGGCCGCTAGGTGTGTTTGTGGCGCAGAGCTGCAATCACTCCCTTGTCGGTTCGAGGCGTCTGAGTTTCCTTATGATCCGCGAACTAGCTTCGGCGAATGCGTGGCATGGGATGGGAGTGGCATTGCTCTATCTCTTACTCCCTGGTTCTGTGACATGGAGTTCCACTTTTGGTCCCGCTGTCCGGGTTGATACAGGGTAAACCAACGGAAATCTTCTGCCGGTGCGTCTGCCTGCGCCCGTTGTGGGTGCTCCAGGTAGATTCTTGAAGAAGCAAATCACGAAGGGCAGAAGTTCCCAAAACGGCAGTTTCTTTCTGTGACGAAAATCGAATTGCACTCAACGAGGCGTCTGCTTCTATGCAACCTGGTCCCGCCTGAGTATCGAATTGGTGTTTTGCCATCATGTTTCTCTGTTGTAATGAAATGAGAATGAATCAATTGCAATACAAGAGGAGAGAAGTAGTTTAATCGCGATGAGGGCACGGTACTCACGTCGGTATGGCCTCCCTACCCAAACTTCATTCCCCCGTTTGCTCATAGTTGCCAAAGACGGTAACGTTCACCCTCATCCGGTAAATTGTCGACTTATTGTCAGGTTGTATCTGGTTGCAGAACGGAATGTTGGATTATAACAATGGTTACTTGCTCCGGTGCTGTAAACATGGTCCGAGACAAGGTGGCATCCTCCAACGACGAAATGGGTATCGTGTATAGTACGTCTTGGTACGAGCTCAGAATCGCAAAACATCCTCCTTTGCAAAGAAACTTTCCAATTGAGTTCACATCTGTGATCGACATTATAAGAGAAGTTACAGAAGGTAATAGTACTGATGATACGCACTCACGCATAAGGGAAAACTGCCTTGACGACTTAAATGACCTTTAAAATCATGGGTCTATACATAATTTCCACTTGAAAGTCGTGCTGAGATCATTTCGCGAATGCAAAAATTGTGCGAGTATATGAGCGGCATAGAGTTGACTTCAATCTGTAAAGAAGAGGATGAGCTTCACAAACATGAAGTACGGAGTGGCATCCTACTTACAAGCGCGTAGCACTGAGTTTCAACGAGCGGTCAAATTGTGTAGATATTGTTTAAGTCCGACTAACATCCGCCTGACGAGTCTCCTATGTTCCTGATACAAGCAGATCTTACTCAACAGCCACTGAGAACGAAGTGCTTTTAAGACGTACCTGCATGCTATCTACCAAGGTCCATATTCTGGGGTCAAGAGAAGCGCATCCGGACAGGACTTGAGCACGAGCAAATTCTTCTGATTCCATCGATGAACCCTTGCCTTGGGAGCAGATTTGGAAGCGGCCAAGGATCGACGTTTGCAGATATTGCCTCCTGATGTCTCGTACAGTGGTTGCAAAACTGGAGCATGTAGGCAACATGAGCCGGACGTTGAAGGAATAGGCATGAGATTGTCGTTCGTGGTTCTCCATGTGCTGAAAAGAGCTGTAGGATGACTTCAGTCAACACTGAGGAACTTGGCGGATGGTCGCCACCACTGGCAGGAACTAGACTCGTAACCAGCGCTTCATGGGAGGAGTAGATGAAGCGACTGGTCGGACTCAATCAGGACTTAGGGCAGTCACTTTTTTGTGACCCATAGGTCACAGTGTGCCTGATTATTAAGCTTAGTGGTGGCATTTTTGCCGGGTTCTTAAGTTGCCGGATGCTTTCCGAGAGCCGGGTCTTTTTTTTTTTGAAATAACTTGTATTAGAATCAGATAGCGAATACATGCAGATTTTTTGGTTTAAACCTTACTATCTATCTACTATGATAGATTATAAGTCTAGAGGAGTCAGCAGAGAAGCCCTAAAGTCAATGGGCCGTCAAACTTTTGGTTCCGAGCCCTTCGACTGGCAATTAGACACAGCCGAAGCTGTATTGCTGGGCCGGGATGTTGTCCTTGACGTAGGAACAGGGAGCGGGAAGACTCTTGCATTTACGTTGGCATTGGTATTGGATAAAGAAGATATGGCTATAGTTGTTTCTCCGTTAACGAGCCTCATGATTGAGCAAATGGAAGACGCACCAATTTCGACATTAGCTGTATGCTACGAGATATTCCGACAGACATCTAAAGAACAAGTGTATCAGGTGAGGATTTACCATTAATCTAAGTTAAAAAGGCCTAATGGAGAGATTAGGACATTTGTGCGGGAAAGTTCCGAAGAATAATAGTCTCACCGGAAATTGCAATCTCGCAAGATTTTGGCCGATCTGTTTTATCAAAAAAAACCATTCAAAAGCGGCTTCGGTGCTTCATCGTTGATGAAGCACACTGTGTAGCGGAATGGGGAAACTCCTTCCGTACGGATTACTCCAAGATTGGAGCACTCCGAGGACGGGTTCGGAAAGTCCGTACCTTTCCTAGTTGCGTCCGCAACTCTGCCCCCGCACGTACTGGATGTCGTAAAAAAAGAGCTAAATCTTGATGCTCGAGCGGCCATGATATCTCTAACAAATGAAAGGAGAAATATAGCCTTATCAACCCGGGTTATGAAGTTTGATGATGATTCAAAAGCAGACTTACGATTTACGATTCCACGCAATGCGAGGGTACCGGAAGACATCCCGATCACATTGATCTACGCAAATGATCGTCCCATCTGCGAGGCCATTCATGATAAATTGAAGCACTTCTCTCCCCCTGGGTTTCCTGCAAATACAATTGTCTTTTATCATGCCAAAATTGGACAGAAAAGAAAAAGGCACCTTGAAGAAGGACTTCGCAAAGGCAAAGTCCGGATAATGATCTGTACAGATGCTGTTTGGAATGGTGAGTATGTGTTAATAAAGTAGCAGGGAGGAACACTTATCTTATAGTAATGAAGGGATGCGATCTACGCAATATCGAGCGAGTAGTTTTGTGGGATCTGCCTCCTTCGTTTTGTTCTTTGGTACAGCGAGTTGGACGTGCAGCGAGGGACTTGTCGCGTTTTGGTGAGGCCATCTTGATAGTCCGGAAGGTTACCAGAAAAGAGGGAGTCTCTGCGACGGACGTTAGCAATCTGCAATCGCAGATTATAACTGATGCCGAGCGAACGTACTCACATGGGGACTTGGATGAGGATGATAGGATGGAGATAGAGAATGTCGTGGAGACCAGCGGTCATGAGATCAGACGTCTTGATGATGGTGGAAGACGTGTGGAACGCATTGAGGAGGGTGAGAGAGAAGAAGCTGTCGAAGGAACAAACGGCCCGAAGCCACGTAAAAAAGCCCAGACAAGCGTCGAACGACTAGAGATAGCGTACCTCACGTTGTATGCAAATACGTCGTCCTGCCTTCGCAAGGTCTGGGATAAGTATTTTGGTAACGACAAGAAACGTGAGTAATGGTCATCTACAGAACTTCAAGTCAAAGTATAACTTACCATTTTTAAGCCCGCCTTGTCTACAGAAAAAACACTACATACAAACACGTTCTTGGTGCCCGTTGCTGTCACAACTGCGACCCAGATAAATTTCCTATGGAAGATATTGTGCTTCAAAAAAAATCCGGCTTGAAACGAGGACCACGTACAAATGTAGCCGAGGAATTTCACGGATATGCGAAAAGGCGTCTGGAGGCTTGGCGAGACGCCTTTGCTGAACGTCGGTATCCGGGTTCCGTCCTCGTCGCTGCCGAGTCTCTGATGAGTGACGATGTCATCGAGAAACTAGCCTCCCAAGGCAAGCGAATCTCGTCAGCAACTGACCTGCTAACGAGGGTGCGTTGGACCAATGGCACCGAGGAAGTTCAAGCCCTTTCGCCTTCTCCGAACGATGATGGACGTGCGCTTTTCATTGAACTCCAGGATATCTACAGCGAATTCGACAAAGCTCATCCAATGGACGAAAACACTGAAGACGAGTTAGATGAAGAGAAGGACGAAGCTCTGAATGAGACAAGTGGAGGGGGGGAAAAAAATAGGCCTACTGCTGCCGGTAGGCAAATTCGTGTTCAATCTTCTGGTTCACAAATTAAATTTGTAATTTCTGGACCTTCTAATTCTTCTGCCCCTCGATAGAGGCGACTTCATGTGTTCAATATAAAGAATGTATAATGAGCATTAACTACCTTTTGAAATATTGTCAGACATGAGCTTCAATGCTTATTGTAAGTAGACGGCCTCACCAAATATATATGTATACTATGCATCGACCTGTTCTAAGTCGAGATTTCGTGCTATATCACGTACAACGGATATAGTTGATTCGAAATCCAAGTCTTCATCCGCCAAGTCGTGGATCGTAAGTTCTCCATCGTAAGCTTCCGATGCGTCGTGATTGTGGGCTGGTAACAACTCGATGTTTGCTGACTCTGACTCTGACTCTGACTCTGGCTCTGGCTCTGAAGTGGTTTCTCCTGCTTTGTATTCCGCAGTACGTGTGTCTCGTACGAAGTTCCTGAAGGCCTTAGGCGTGTCCGAATAATGACCCCCTTTGACAAAAAAATCGCGTGCCTCTGGGGTATCGTCATTGAACTCGCCCGGGTGGGTACGTCTGGATGGAATGCATTTGCAGGTATTCCAGTAGATTCTGCATGTCCTTTCGTGTGTCTGGTGAAGAGTGCGCGCTCCCATTGTAAGGGACCTCGAATTGCTTGCCTACGCGTTTAAGGACACTGCGTAAGGACCATAGACACAGGCTAACGACCCGAAGCCATTCATCGTTCTTATTCACTCCGCGGGCCTGATAGATTATCTAAGTTAATAATGTCAGTGATAGGACGATTCGAACGGCAAAAAAAAGACTTACCTTAATGTAAAAGTTTTCGTGTTCCTGGAGAAGATCAAGCTCCTTGAAGTGGCCGGGTTTCCCAGAAAGATTAACTAACCAATTCATGAGATGCGCCTCTCTTTTTTTTTTGTGGAGTCAGGACGTTTGAACGTAAGGACAGGATGAAAAAAAGAGAAAAAAAAAACTTACCTGCGGGCTGGGTCCATCTGCTTCAGAGACAGCAAGGTCTCGAATAATGCATCTGCGTACTTTGGCATTGAGCCCGTGCCGCGAAATTCAGCCATCCAAAACGCCAGTACATTAACGACCCTATCGATGTCACCTTCTCGAACGGCAGCCTTGAACTCCAGTAAAATAAGGGCGTCCGAATTGAATAATGTGATATTCTCGAACACCCGGTCCCGAGCCTCTTCAGGATATTTTCGCATTTTCGATACACGGCGTCGACATGTGAGACGGGTGAGTACTCGTTTGGCCGTTTCAGTGATAGCTTGCATATCACTGACACTATCAACCCAGTCCGAGAGAAAATCCTGACCACACTCGAGCCGCCATCCGTCAAGGACGTTGGCTGGAAGTGCAAATGTCAGAATGAGTTCGGTCAATGGCTGGAAAGGCACGAGTTTCGACGCTTTCCAGCCACAGACCATGGGCTTTCGACAGAGCAATGTGTTCACCTTCCAAAGTGACCACATTGCACGTCCATTTGGCGTGCCCCAGAACTCATTTCCGACCATCCGAGTCCCAGCCATTTTGACGTGAAAAAGGCCGAGTAATTTATCCGCCCACTTGCTTGGGTTTTCAATCAGATCCTCGTCGCATCTGCGCGTTGCGCATGCCTTTATAGAATAATATAAGCTGAATTGTTTTCCGAACGGCAAAAAAAAACCTACCTTATCTATCAGAGACCACGTTAAAAGATCCCCCGAGCAAATTATCAATCCGTGTCTTCGGAGGTCCTCTGGACCCATGTTGAGCGTTGATTGTATTATTGTATCCAAAATCTTGAGTGTGCCGTCTAGTGAAGATTCATCGATAGAGATATAGGGAAGGGAATGGTGCACCGTTTTATGTACAGGTATAGGGTGCACAACCGGGGGTTTCTGACCATCGCGAAAGCGAGTCTTCAAAGTCGGATAGAACTGAAATAAAATATCGATTATATGATACAGCATCGACTCTTGAAGCTGCTGAGTTTGTAGGGGGGAAGGGAGCAGGTCTTCAGGGGCGAATTTTTGGATAGGTTGCCTGTATAGACGAGGCGGCAGCATACTTGATTTAAGTTCGCCTAGTTGAACGTTGAAGAGTTCAATAATTGAAGCTGTTGTCCCCGATAAAAATCTTGATTTGTTGTCCTCGCGCTGTTCACTGACATCATGTCTGAGGCACAGATTGTCCCAATTAATAACAAACGGCCTCTCCCGGACGAGGGATCGGATTTGTTCAAGACGCTCGTTCGAGAGCTTCTTAAGTCTTTGAGTTGCCGTGTCGTACGCGACAGCAATTCCAGCGTGACTCAAGACACCAAGAGTGATCTTGAAGCTCCATTTGCTAGGAGCCAGAAGCCCATAGCAACTTGGAATTCATTTGCACGCTCGCTGCGCGCCTGCGCAAGCATACAAATCGCAGTTGCATATACCTGCGCAATCCATAAGTTGGAAGCCCTACATTCACAGTAAAAAGTCACTCACCAGATCCCGGTTTCTTCTATGAGATTCCGAGCCTTTTTTTGACCTTCGTCCGGTCGCCCGGAGGCACTTCCATAGCATAGGACAGCGTGCTTGCGTCCGAGACATAATTCCGGACATAGAGAAACCGGCGAGCAGATTGCTGAGATATTCAGACGGCATCATTTCAACTACAAGTCTTTCTCCTTCCCTCTCTGCCTCCCGTTCTATCCAAGCCTCTACCCAGTTCCGAGTCACGACCGGACACTTTTTCTCCAGCTTATCCAACAACAAGCCACCCTTTTTATTTAATGTCCGCGAGACGTACGCGGAGATTTGCTGATTACTTGTTGATAGGAGCGCATCCAGGAAGCCGTAGAGGGTCCATTCGCTATTTTGAAGGAAGTTGTTGAAGGTTTCGAGGACCTCGTTTTCCCCGGGCTTGCGGGAAGGGGTCGAAAGCTGTGGAAGTCGTTCATTGCCTGCAGTGAAGCTCGGCTGCGGCGAAGCTGATATCTCGAATGGATCGGCAGGCGTCGTGCTCGGTCTTGAAGGGGTTTCAAATGTTAACAATGCGTTCGAGCCGTTCGGGGTTGCGCCGGCGTTGTTCGCGGATACCATGCTCAGGTTTCTCGGGCTATCGACTTTGAACCGTTTGTTTTTGCTGTATTTTCGTTTGGGAGATAAACTTAATTGCCCCGCGATGAAAGGAGCAAATGTTACATTTAAATTATGCTCCCCTAAAGGGCGCTTTAACGGTGTAGAATTATGCATAATTTATCTACTACATAAATACCATGTTGTGGAAGGAAAAGAGAGGACGCGACTTGCGCGTCGCGTCCATAACCGGCTCAAAACGCGTGCGACTTTTGCGGGCATTTGCCGCGCTCTGCCCATTTCTGGCTGAATCTCACAAGGCCTAGGGTCCTTCCTCTTATATTCATATCCCAATCGGTCAAATTGAGGTGACTCAGCCACTTCCTGATTGAGTCCTTCCAGTCGCTTAATTTATCTCACTACCAACCATCCGATAAATTCACGACTGGCTGTCGAGTCTAGGCAGGAACTAGAAGTCCCACGCCATTCTGTTCTGACCCAAATCCCGACCCAAAACTCCCTTCCTCCCCTACTAGTATATGCCAACTTCAGCATAAAGACGAAAAGATCGCAATTCATTCTACCATTCGATCTGTACAACGTACCCGGGTGATTCAAGTTGCGACGTGTACACCTGACGCTGGCCGGACTTTGGAATTGCTGAAAACATAGCCTGCGCGTGCCACACGCGAAAGATATGGACGAGAAATTCGGAAGGAGGACACAGGTTAGGCTGGATGCAGGATAATACGATTGCATCAAGACGTATGTAGTACGTACATGTCTTTCCCTTCAGGACGCTCGACCCGTCATCCCACGTCCTAAGCGAGAAAAGTTGCCGCTGGCCAACTGAGAGTAAGAGTCACGGTGGCACGCTCATCGTGATTTTTTAACCTCGATTTCAACCTGCGATCTTCCCTCACTTTCACTTTACTCACTTTACTCATGATACATATATTACCCATGACTTGAACAGAGCTAGCGCAATCATAATTGATAGGCCGTTTGCAAGCTGCGTGATGTCGCTTCGGATGATGCGGTGAATAGGACGGGAACATCACCTACTCATATAAATACCTGCCAGTGGCAGCTTCCATAATACTGTCAAACCTGAACAACGAGGGCCTGAGCGAAAATAACGCTGATTGATTCTCGCCACCACTGCAACATGATGTCAATGTTCCCAGCGTTCTTAGGCTTTCAGTGGTGCTATCTTTTACCGTGACCGTCTCGCCCTTCACTCCCTACCTTCCTCAGGCTGTGCAAATTAACTTTCCACGTCCATTCACTGGGTAGCCGGCCACCAATATGATGTCTGGTGCGCCCGTATCTACTAGCAGTCACTTTTTTGAACTGACAAAGCTGCTCAGACGTGGAAATTAGTGCGTAACAAATCTAACTGTTATTTTTTCTTACTACATTCTAAAGTGATGAAAAGAGCAAAGCGATGCACCGCAAATGCAGGTGTCTATCGATGGTATCCTCCAAGAGCTGCAAAGTGCCGTTGATAACTTCCAGCTTGCCTTGAAAACCATAAGTCTGAAAACAAACGAAAAAAACGGTAAGCAGCAGCTCGATACGTATCACTTGTACGTGCGTTAATGAACACCCGTCGTTAGAAGTCAAAACCATAGCTCCGCAAATACCTATCGAGAGTCCTGCATTAGATGATGTGGTTGTTGAAGATTGTCTGTATCTATGCTCAGTTATTCTCACATCAACGACCGCCATCCTGACTACTTTACAGTGGCTATTGCCTGGTTGACGCAAGAGAAGAAGAAGAAATTCGAAGAAAAATATGACAGATACAAAAAGTATTATCTCCTATTTCGTTGATTTTTTGCATATTTAAGCGATTCCTTTTCAGCAATTGCGAAAGAATGGGGGAAGAGGTTTGTGCAGGCACAATGTCTACAGCAAAGCATCCTTTGACCGCCAATAGCTTGACTACCTCATTGCTCATTGCCGCATTGTTGGGCAAGCTAGTGATATCATCGAAATCTCGGAGCAACTCAAGACGAGTATGCTTGATAATTCCTTTGTTCACTTGGCTAAAGCGGCTGAGTCTCAAGCTGCGACTACGACGTTCAAAGGTACGTTTTCTTTTTTGGGTTTGATAAGTACATGATGAAAGTTGCTCCAGAGTATGACAGCATTCTTCGGCAAGTATTCGTACTCTCTGCTTTTCGCTTTACTTGCTACTTTAGGGCTGTACTTGTTACTTGTTACTCTGTTCTTTTATTATGTAATTTTGCACTGTACTTCTAACTCTTTACTTTATACCTTCTACTTTTGGCAGCAGCTTATCTCAAATAGCGCGTAACAATTATATTTGATTTTGATTAAGTCCCAGATTAAGTCCCAGTAAGGCAGCTGCATTTTTGAGATTCCTAAGAATGCCAGAAACTAGTAAGGGCTCGAGCAGATGCTCTTTGTGATCTCCATTATTTTGTTGTTTTGATGCCTTTAATTCAATTAACTGACAAGGTGGAGCTAGAGCACCATTTGAATAATTTCATAGAAATCATATGTTATAAATTGCTTGACTAGACTAATGCAACCCCAGAAATGGTAGTTTTTTTTACAGTTAAGTCTTGCATGGAGTTTTGATCAACTCTTCTTTGACTGTCTGCAAGCATCTGCATAGGCCCCTGTGAAGATATTGGGATTGCAGACAGAGCATACAGTTGGGCCCGCATTCTCCGGGATCCCGACCGGAGGCGTAGGCAGAGCACTTGGTGGCCCCTTACTAGTTTCCGGCATTCTCAGGAATCCCGGAAATGCTTTGCCTTACTGGGACTTAATCAAATATAATTTTCACGCGTTATTTGAGATAAACTACTACCAAAAGTAGAAGGTATAAAGTACAGAGTTAGAAGTACAGAGCAAAATTACATAATAAAAGTACAGAGCAACAAGTAACAAGCACAGCCCTAAAGTAGCGAGAAAGGCAAAAAGTAGAGAGTACGAATACTTGCCGAAGAATGCTGTCATACCAGAGACATACGATACGCACGAGACAGCAATCAAGGGCTTTCAGAACCATCTCTTTACGGTCAGTTCTAGCGTTAACAAGCTTCGTGGTAGCCTAGAATCCCAGAAATACGCTATACGAATTCGTAATGTTAGCAAATGGGAGGGCTTGTGTGTGAGAAACAGTTTGTCTACCTAATATAATCGGTGGGTTGACTATTCCGTGCATACTAGTCTGACGGACAAGAGAAAATATCCGGTGAGAATTTAAGAACATTTTATATCATCTCAAAATAACTAACTATGTCTTAACATAGATTTTCTGAAGGAAAGGGATTTGGGAACATGTTTCGAGTATTTGTATAGTGAGCTTTTTAAGAACCTGGAGCAGATCATGCGAGAAGTGATCAACGAGCTTTCGACTTTGGAAAGAAATGGTATGTGTCTCGGGCCGCGCTAGAAGAGTAATGTGTCGCTTCTAATAGCATTCCATTCTTGATATTTCAATAGCCGTGCATGTTTGGTTGACATCAGAAAAGTTAGGCGAATTCGAACAATGGTATATGAAGTATACAAACCATGTCACCTCGTTTCGGGATGAGACTTCGTCCGTTGTTGCCTGCTCGGACCAGGATGTGCGGGGTTTCAGAGAACGTTGTACAAAACATAGAAAGTAATTTGTTATCCTCCGAACCATTGTTCCTTTCTGATTTAAGTGGTCCTATTCTAGGGAGTGCAAGGTTATGGACGAACAGGTAGATTCGTCGACTTTTACCCCATCTCGCGCTAATGACAAGAGCAGCTGCTTCGCCTTGTTGTGCACTACGAACGTGTCGGAGGCAACAAGGAGGTCGTTAAAGCTGCGCAATTTCTGCAAGAGAGATTACATGCCCCTATGGAAACGATTGAGTGGTACTTATCCAGAAATTCAACCGGTGCGTAAAATTTGGTAGTTATGGATGTTAGTTAGCCACTAGATCAATAGTCATCTTCTAGAATTGATGCGAGAAGCATTGACAGAAGCTGTGAGTCGATTAGGGTGGCTCCATTTCGCCGCGTACAACCTTCAGCGGAGCCTCTACCACCAGGAGCATGCGTTCTACTTTCATAATATTGAGCAGTGGGTTGCACATTTGTGGGTGAGTACGGAATCACGATAGATACATACATTCATGAGCCTAAAGCTAATTATCTCATACGAAGGTTGGGTGGAGAGAAATGATCCGTAAGAGTTGAAGACTAGCTGTTTGTAGCAAAACTCCTGATACTAAGTCTCTCTTCAAGGATATATACATCACGACAAGTTAGCGGATTGTCTACAATACGTTCAAAAGGACCTTTTCCCTCCATTGGAAGAGGCCATTGTCGGCATGGGAAAAGAATTGGAGACATTCAGAGAAAAGTGTAAGCCATAATGATTCCTGTGCATATAACAATATGTTCACTTTCCCAAACAGCACTACCTTCTTTCCTTGCCGAGGAAAAAGATCGGGATGCAACACTATATGTTAATATCACAGCTATTGCCACCTTTTTCTCTAGTGTTACTGCAACTACACTCCAGTTCTCCTTCGCACAATCAAGTTCAGCCTTGGGAGCGACAGTTAACCTTTTCTGGTTCTTGTTGTTGGTCTTTAGCGTCTCTTCCGGAATAAGCAGCTTACTGGGACTGACATGGAGAAAGTCTTCGATGTATATACTCCTTCATGTCCGCATTTCGATTGACTTTAATATATTGTCTTTGCAGATATCATACAATTATACCTCCAGTCCCAATCCAGATGTGGCTCGACAAAGCCCCCATGTTATTTCTGATTATAGCAGCATTCGCCTTCATTATTGGGTTGAATCTCTTCGCCTTCCTTTCAACGCAGGTATGCAGTTGTTTCATATAGTATAATTTCACCCATCAGTTGATATAGCTTCACTTGCCAGCCACTGTCTGTTTCGCTAACAACAATAACGTTCACCGTAGCCCATATCTGTGGCCTGTTCCTCGTGATAGTTTGGTTCTTTCACTAAGTCTCTCTTCAAGGATATATACATCACGACAAGTTAGCGGATTGTCTACAATACTGTTACGACTCAGAGTAAATCTATGCGTCTCAAGACCTCGGACTCGTTCGGTTCGGACGATCAGCGGCTACGCGAAGCGGTTCCAACTCTGGGAAGCACTTTACAAGAGGCCAAAAGTGGAGTGCTTCGCAGGTAGAACGGCGCTTTTGGCAAGCGCAGAAAGAACTGTATAGTTAATGCAAGCCACCGCGGTTCTATCCGAACCGAACCGCGGTCCGATCCGAATATGAAATAGAAAGTAAAACAATCATAAGTCAACGGGTTCGAACCAGGTTTGAACCCGAGTTCACAGAAAGTGTCCATTAGTGAAATATAGCAGATAACAGCAAAAGAGATCATCGAATAGTAATAGAATGACTGACAATGGACGTACGCGTCGTACGGCCGTTCGGTACGAGCGTATCGTACGCTCGTACATGTCAGGAATCAAAGTAAAATAATAATCAGTAAAATAAAATAAGTAAACCGTACGGAATCAAAGGAAATACGTGGGGATTCCTGACATTACCCCCCTCTAAGGACACTGCTTAAACAGTGTGTCGACCGAACCGTTCGTTCGGTTATCGTACCGCCGTAGGGTATTTTGCGATGGAACGCACGGATTTTGGCTTGTGCGTGAGCCATATCAGCCTCGTCGACCCATGTGTCTTCGTCCGACTGATAGCCCTTCCACCGTACGAGGTATTGGAGCTTCTGGTTCCGAGCCGTCCGGCGAGAGTTAATGACTTCTTGTACTTCATACTCTATGTCTCCATCGACCGGTACGGGCTCGGGCGGTGGCTGGACGCGTCCTGGGATTGTATCAGGCTGATACTTCGTCAGGAGAGAGACATGGAAGACCGGATGGACTTTCATCGACGCAGGGAGCTTGAGTTCGTAGTTCAAAGGACTTAGCTTCCGTACGATCTCGTACGGACCGAGCCGGCGATGGTTCAACTTCCTAGCGCCTGGCAATGCAATGTTGCGTGCCTCCAGCCATACTCGATCGCCTGGTTCGAGGTCCGGTACGTCCGTACGGTGCTGGTCGTAATAACGTTTCATACGATCAGCAGCTACTTCCAGCGCCGCCTGAGCGTCATCCTGAGCCTTCTTTAGCAGGTCTAATCGGTCGTCCGCGGCCGGTACGGTCGATAGGCCCGTACTGGGCACAATCGCAAAACCGGGCTCGTACCCGTACAGCAACGCGAACGGTGAGAGTCTGGTAGCTGAGTGGGCTCGAGTATTGTGTGCAAACTCGGCCATAGGCAGTAGGCTTGCCCAGTTCTCCTGCCGGACGTCCGTAAACGCCCTAAGGTACTGCTCCAGCTCTTGATTAACTCGTTCGGTCTGTCCGTCCGTCTGAGGGTGGAAGGAAGTCGATGTTGCACCCTTGATACCCAGTCGCCTGAAGATCTCCTTCATGAACCGGGACACAAACTGAGGTCCCCGGTCCGAAATCACCTTCCGAGGCGTACCATGGTGCTTCCAAACCTCAGAGACGAACAGTTCGGCCGTACGGGTCGAATCAATATCGGACGTCGTTGGTACAAAGTGGGCCTGTTTGGTCAGTCGATCCACTACCACAAAGATTGCATCGAACCCGTTCGAAGGTGGCAGCTGTGTGATAAAATCACAAGTGATCGTTTGCCACGGTCCGTCCGGTACCTCGTTCGGTTCGAGCGGACCAACAGGTCTATGCGGCAGATTCTTCGTACGCATGCAGGTGTCACATCCGGCTACGTACCGTTCGACAAAGGACGACATCCCCGGCCACCAGTAGTTACGGCTCACCAGCTCGTACGTTTTCCACCGTCCGGGGTGTCCAACCGGCAGAGAATCGTGATGTAACTTCACAATATCTCGCCGAATGGCCTCGTCCTTGGGCACGTAGACCTTACCTCGATACAGCAGCAAGCCATCCTCCGTGTTCCAGTCCTGCAACTCCTTCTTCAACGAGACCGGCGCTTTCCCTTTCAAGGCCTCAATGGCCTCCACCAATTCCTCATCCCAACTCTTCGATCCTCTAATCCTCTTCAACAGGGCCGTGTCCCCCTCGATCCTAGCCATCCCTCGACGCATCGCATGCACTCGAAAGAGCTCCCGGTCCAAAAGCGTACGGTTCGCGTTATCCGTACCGTCCGGCAGCAAATCCGTACGCCTGGACATCGCATCTGGCTTTCCCCCAAGCCTTCCAGGACGGTGACGGATCGCAAAGTCGAACCGGCTCAGGAATATACTCCAACGAGCTTGTCTACGCGTCAGATTTCGAGCCTGTGAGAAATACAAAAGGTTCTTGTGATCAGAAACCACATCAATCTTATGTGGGGAGCCTTCGAGATAGTGCCTCCACTCGTCTAGTGATCTAACGATTGCTAGAAGTTCCTTGTCGTAGATCTCATAGTTTCGTTCGGCATCATTCAAGGACTTCGAGTAGAACGCGACCGGATGGACCGAACCGTCCGTACCGACTTGCGAGAGGACGGCTCCAGTTGCGAAGTCTGAAGCGTCACATTCAAGAATGAAGGGTTTCTCGAGGTCAGGCATCGCTAGAACCGGTGCCTCAGTGAACAAACGCTTCAGTTCTTCGAACGAAGCTTGTTGGCGCGGTCCCCACTCAACCGAACGTCCTTCCGGAGCAGTTCGGTCATCGGCCGTACGATCCGGGAGTAATCTTCGATGAATCGACGATAGAAGTTCGCAAAACCAAGGAAGGCTTGGATATCCTTGACCTTGGTCGGTACGGGCCACTCTAGGACCGCGCTGACCTTGGCCGGATCCATGGAAACCGTACCGGCTCCAATCACCATACCTAAGTAATCCACCGACGACTGGTGGAACTTACACTTCTCCGGTTTAACGAAGAGGTCGTGCTTCTCGAGCCGTTCGAGTACGGTACGGACGTGCTCGACGTGCTCCTCTTCGTTTTCAGAGAAAATCAGGATGTCATCAAGATATATAATGACAATTACCCCTGCCAGGTCCTGGAAAATCTCGTTCATCATGTGCTGGAAGGTTGCCGGAGCATTGGTAAGTCCAAACGTCATAACAGTCGGTTCGAAGTGACCCTCCTGCGTACGGAACGCAGCCTTCCACTCGTCTCCTTCCTTCATCCGGACATTGTGATATCCGGCTCGAAGGTCCAAGGTGGTGAACACCTTTGCCTTCTTCAGCGAGTCGATCAGCTCAGTTGTGAGGGGAAGGGGGTACCGGTTCTTGACAGTCATCGCATTCAGCTTGCGATAGTCAACTACCATGCGAAGCGAACCGTCCTTCTTCTTAATAAAGAACACAGGAGCAGCAGCCGGTGACTTGGAGGGTCGAATGTACCCTTTCCTCAAGTTCTCCTCGATGAACTCCTTCAGAGCGGTACGCTCGTTCGGCGCCATGGGGTAGATCTTGCTGTACGAAGGAACGGCACCCGGTACGAGGTCGATAGCATGGTCGTACGGTTTCCGAGTCGGGAGCCGTTCGGCTCGATCCTTCGAGAAGACCTTTGCGAAGTCCCGGTACTGTTCCGGTACGAGTTCTTCGAACGACTTCTGCCCCTCCTTGACCGCTGTCTTCTCAGCAATAGCCTGAGACCAAGTGTACGAGGCAGCGATCCTCTGGACAAAGTCCGGGTCATCCGAGACAAAAAACTGTTCAGCATTGTGATATATGTCCCAATACTTCTCAGAATATCGAAAACCCGGTGGGACTTTGTCTCGTTCGTCCGCCGGTTCGTCTGGCGTACCAGAGTCATCCGGGTCATCGTCTAGCTCGGCCACGGTCACTCGTACGCGTGGGGCCGGTCTGGCCTTCGTACGACGTGGCTTCGTACGCTCGTCCGAGCGAACCGCTCGTACCGCGTCCGTGTCCTGCGGACCTTCGAGTTTGACCTTCGTACGGTCCGTACGAGGCTTACAGACGTCCGCACACCGCGTAAACGTCATCTCGTCGTTCGCCCAGTCGATCTCTGGGTTGTGGAGCCGCAGCCAGTCGACCCCAATGATCAAAGGGTAGTCCCCAATGTCTGCCACCACAGCTGTCACGCTTTCCGTGTGGGATCCGACTGTCAGACTGAGAGGGACCTCGTCCGTGAGCCAGCCCACGTTGTTCAAGGTGTTGTCTGCATTGTAGAGCCGCGTACGAGGCACCAAAGGCCTGGTACGGAGTCCGAACCGTTCGACAACCGTACGGTTAATAAATATCGATGAGGCCCCACTGTCTAGGAAGGCTCTCATCCTCAGGAGTTTTCTGCCATCGCTCACTCTCACTGGGAATCGGATGAACCGGCGCAACTTCTTGTCTATAGGTTGTATACTAGTGGACACAGAAGGGGCTGGAACATCATTTTCTAACAGTGAAAAACGGTTCTGGGTCTCAAGCGGCGCGACAATGCGCTGAGACCCTAGTTGAAACCCTGTCCCTTTGACAAATGAGCCATCAATACTTTGGCAGCCTCCTCAACCGAGATTAAACGTTCGGTGGTACCGTCCGTACGGTTCGAACCGTTCGGGGTTTCGTCCGTGGTGTCTGAGATCGATGCAGTGGGGGTGACCGGTGCCGTGCTTGGGGTAGCAGCCGCGTTGACGTTCGTACGGTTCGAAGGGTTCGTCTTCGTACGCTTGGGGCACTTGAACGAGATATGACCTTTCTCTCCACAGTGGAAGCAAAGTCCCTTGCGTAAGGCTTCGTCCCTATCGATCTGATCGACCTCCATTGCATTGGGGTCACGGTTCGACGTGGTACGGTTCTGGTTCGGGCTCGGCTGCGGTCGCGAGTGAGAAACAGTACCGGTACGCGGAACAAAGGCGTTATTCGTACGGTTCGCAGACCGGAGGGATCGAAGCTCGTCGTCGTAAAGGCAGGCGGCCTTCACATACTCGTCAAACTCGGTGGGCATCTTCTTCAACGTCAGGTCCGTACGGAAACGGTTCGAAAGTCCGTGTCGGAAGAGCGCAATCCATGGCTTCTTGTCCATCTCCCACTGAGTCTTCACCTTCAGAGCCCTGAACTTGGCTGCATACTCCGAAACCGTACCAGACTGCTTGAGATTGAGAATTTCGTTCTCAGCAGCAGTAACAGTGTCTGCTTCACCGAAAGCAGCCGCCAGAGAGTCCAAAAATGTTGTCAGACTGTCGAAAATCGGTACCGGCTCGTTCTTGTGCAGAGCCGACGTGTACGGACGTACCCACTCGTCCGCTGAGCCCCGGAGGTAGCTTGCGGCGAACGCGCACTTCGTACGCTCGTCCGGGAACTCCATCTGCCGCAGGGAAATGTAGGTCCTGACCTGGCCGGACCAGGACTCGAACGAGACCTTCTCGTCGTCCGGTACGACGCCCTTCGTACCATAAAAGAAACTGGGGGCAGGAATCTTCGGCCCTCGAGCGGGGCGCGATGCAGCAGCACTAAGACTCATCATCTGATGAAGCCCAGCATTCTCCTGCTGCAACCGTTCGAGTTGTTGCTGGTAGGGGGCCAGGAAGTACTGAAATACTGCCTCAGTACCTGGGTCCATGGGTGGTGCCCCCCCTTCGACTACCGGCGGGTCACCCGGCGGTGTCGGTTCGGTTTCTGGGTTTCCAGTGTTTGACATCGTACGGTGTAGGGGAGATAGTCCCCTTATGGACGGAAATATCATCAATTATGACTCGAATCAAGTCTATACGTCACTTCGAAGCGGTAGCTAGTCCATCGAAGCAAGATATCGGACCGCATCCACCTTAGAACGGCCAACAAGCGTACCATATGCACTAGCTATACAGGGATCGACGTTGCGGAAGCTAACTTACACGCGCGAGTTGCCGAGTCAACAATAACGGTTCGAACCGACTATAGAGGCTGAGTAAGGCCAATTCCCACTCGAATAGAGGGACACGTGGGTGGTCGAAGCTGATCGAAGCAAGAGGAACAACAATCGATCGATGAGGGGCATCTGATTCCGAATGTCTCGCGCGGAAAGGTACCGAGCCCGACTCCGGCTGGAAAAGTGGTTCGATACGAGTTCGTACCTCGGAAGGACCCCACAGAAGATATGTCGCGGTCCGGCGAAGCGACCCAATCGAGGGGCATTCGAAGGAAGCAGATTCGAAGGAAGGATCGACCAATCAGGTAACCTGTCCAAATATGGAACACTGCGCTTCGCGACTTCGCTGCATCAGTAGGTGGACCCACAATAGGTCCGACGCGTCGATCGAGCACCGGAAGATACCGAAAGGACAGGAATATCGACTTCGGGGTGTCTATCGATAGCTAGGGGCAACGGCCGGCGCTTCGAAGTGCTTCGAAGAGAGGGGATGGCCTCTGGAGGGCGCGAGCGAAGGCTTTCGAACGATTAGTGAGGCGGGATAGTACGGGGGATACGAGGTATATTGGATGGTCCGTGCGGAGGGTCGGACACGCGTGCAACACCGGGCTGTCTGTCAGGCGGTTTATTTTATTTCATATTTTCTTTCTTTTCTTCATCAGAACCAGCTGGACCCCGCGACGTGAATATATTCAATGGTCGCGAGGCGGGCAAAGGGGATGAAGGCCAGTAGTGTATAAAAGGTGCACTGGCTTCGAAGGGAAGAAGACACCAGCTACGTAGTCGAGTACATAGCGATTCAGGCCCTCAAGCTCTTCTGAGCGGTTCGAATCAGTCACTGCTTGTTCTCTATACGTCTCAATACATCTATTCTCTACTCTACACCTCTTTCGAACCTGTCTTCGAACCTTCTGCGCCTTCGCGACCCGTCGTAACGCTTGGTTAAGCATTCGACTCAGGTTCGAAGCCACCTCGAAGCCTCGTATCTACTTCGAACCTCGCTCGAGAGGTTCGATCCATTCGTTGGAGTGTTTGTATCTTCGAAAACCCTTTGCTACCCTTCGTCGAAGTGATCTGTGTACCCAAACACGCCCTACTTTCCTTGTTTTCCCTCTTTACCACTCGTAACTCATTCCCTGCGGGCGATCTACTCGCTCTCTTTACTTTCTCTTATCTTTGTTGAGTGCTTCGCATCAAGCGTCCACTTTTCATTGACCTAACCACCCTTTGCCCTTCATCTGGAGCCCACCGCGAGGGGAAACGTTACGGTGTTAAGTGTTTTACATTCTGATTACTTCTTCGATTCATTTGCGTAGCATTCTGAGCCGTAGTCGTCTTTTGTTCGCTTCGACGACTACCCTTTAAAAACCTTTCGAATTTATACAGTAGAAAGCTAGCCAAGCTGGACAGACTTTATTTCAGAAACCTTTCAAGAGGTTCGACATCGCCACCAGGCAGCGAAGCAGACCCCGTAGAGGCTGCTACCGAGGAACTGTGTCAAAAGGCGGACGACACCTTCCCATTCCTCACCGAAGTCTCGCGCAACGAATCACCACTCCTACTCGAACCCGGTATCGTCGAAGGGGCCGTCTTTCACCTATACCCCGGGACAGTTGCCACCTTCGGAGTCGCTTCGAAGAACCGCGGCGGACCTCACCTCTGGAGGTTCAGTTCGAACGAGGTCACCGACCTTCGTGTGAAATCCAACGCCGTCCTCCATATCACCTTCACAGGACCAGACGACGCGGAGGAATCTCTTGCCGCGATCCGCTCGACAGAGGAGCCAGACGTTAACCCGCCAGATATTGACGAACGATACGTCCGAATCATCCTCCGAAACGTCGTCCGAGAGCAGGCAGCAATCGAAACGCAAAACTTCACCTTCGTCAATCAGAACTCCCCTACCTTCCTCCAGTTCGAACGTCTCAAAGGCCTCAACTACGCAACCCTCATCTTCGAAGCCGCCGAAACCATCAGCGCACGCCACCTCTCATTCACGCCAGTCGCAGTCTTCGGTAACGGTCTCGAAAGTTACCCGCTCACCAGGCTCGACCGCGCCTTCCTCGAAGCAGCGCTCGCAGAACACAGAGGTATCCCAGACTCGTTCAAAAGCGCAGAACTCCTCGAACGTATCAGGAACGGTATCCCCTTCGTCTACACCCCTCGCCGCCAGCACTCAAGAATTACCTGCCTCAACTACAGGCAGCAGATCGAGCAGCAGCGGGTCGTTCGAAAGCGCCGGGCCCCAGTCATCGAGATCGACACTATCGATCCTGACATCGTCGAAACGCCTGCCACCAATAAACGAAGAATCGAACCGGTCGGCGAAGAGGAAATTCCAGGACTCTCCCTCTGAAACGCGGCCCGTCGAACCTCGAATTGATCCTTCATCTTCTTCTTTCGAAGTTCCTTTTATTCAATTAACACTTGATTCGGCTGCATCTAGTAGTGACAGACAACCTGTAATACCTGAAACAGCGACTGCTAATCAACCTTCTTCTTCACTTTCGTTATTACAGACCGCTTCGAACATGGCGCCCCCGCCGATGCCAGCAAGAAACTCAAAGGATGCTCCTTCCTTCAAAACAGAAAATCCCGGCGACATAGAACTGTTCTTCTTCGACTTTAACGAAGCCTGTATGACTCGAGAATTAACGGACGCCGAGAAGTACAAACAAGTTATCCGTTACATTGATCAGAAAGCAAGGGCGCTCTGGGTCGAACTGAAGTCTTATGACGTTGTAGGACAATGGGCAGCATTCGAAAAAGAGGTGATAGGGAACTACATTGCTGATGCCAAGAACCGGTACTCGCTTCGAGACGCAGAGAACATCGTCGAACGCACCTCGGAGTTTACCAGCACCGAAGAGTTCCTTCAGTATCATCGCGACATCACCCAGGTCATCCGATTCCTCGAACGCAAAAAGAAGATATCAGAAGAAGAAGGGACTAGGATATACTTCTCAGGTTTCAAAGGCCAGCTTCGAGAAGACCTCATTCGACGGCTCATGATCATACTGCCCAATGTACACATGGGAGGCCCATACGACATCGCAGAGGTTCGAACCAGCGCGATATTTCTCCTCACGGGCACCTCGCAGGGTGTCAGGCCAGCCTCGAACCTAGGACGGTCCGATCGAAGCACACCCGCACCAAGAGTCAAGGCAGAAGACGACTTGGAGACTCGGTTCGAGAACTAAAGGAATCTATGGCTTCGATGCGTGCCATGATAGCTCGTGGTCCACCCCCGAACAACTATCAAGGAGACCAAGGCAATCGAACGACGACTGGACAACAGGTGACGTGCATATTGCCGAGAAGCGGGTCACTTCAGGCGAAACTGCCCTTCGCTCGCCCAGGACATGCGAGACAACCTGGTACGTCAGAACCCAGACACGAATCGAGTAGTGATGGCCGATGGATCGGAAGTTCCGGGGCCGCCGTCGATGTCACTGAAGGACAGAGTTCGGGCTCAAGCTCGAGGGACACTGAATCGCGACGTCCCCCCTCACATGAGTTCTACCAGTGCAGCACCGGTCCTGATGCTTCGCGCAAAAAGCTTCATGCAGGCCAGTAAATCATCGGACAAGTTGAAGACGCTTCGACCCGCGGCATACATCGAAGAGGTCACCGAAGGCCAATCTAATGATGAAGAAGGGGCATATGCAATCGCAGAAGCCGAGTCGATGCTGCTTCGACATGTCGAGGACCGAAGGAAAGCAGACGAGGAACTTCAGAGAGCTGAAGATTACCTAGCCGAACTTCGATCCGGCAAGAAAGTACGCTTCGCGGGGGTAGAAGTCCCTACAATGCGCACGAAACCCACTGAGAAGCCACCTGCGAACGTCGATCCGGCTATTCCCGCAGCGAAGCCATCGAAGTCGAAGCCCCCCCAAAGCGGTAATACTGGAAGTCCCACGGCAACTACGGCGCATACATCCACAGCACAGCCCATGGACAAGAAGAACGACAGCTTCGACGCACCTAAAGACGGTTCGAAAATGGGAGGGGATAAGAACTTTCGCTTTCAGACCCCCATCGAACTCGAAAATGGCCACGCGGCAGAGGGAATTCTGGCTAAACTGCTGAACGAACATATCACAGTCTCGGTGGCCGACCTCTTAGCAGCATGCCCGGATGTGCGCAGACAGCTGAAGGATAAGTGTTCGAACAAGCGGGTTCCTCGACAGGATACCCATATCTCGCGAGCAACGCAGGTGTATATGCAACACCACTTCGAACTTCGACTTCCTCCAGACATGCCTACGTTCGGTGTATCTGAGGAGGCCAGTCTGCTGCGATGGACCGCTACGGACTGCGGACGATTCGAGTCCACTTAGACCGACTAGGACCACTGCAGGCGGTACTGGATTCGGGTTCCTCGTTTATTGCGATACCTTACAGGGTCGCGTTCGCACTGGGAAGGCCCTTCCGGTCAGACATGGCATTGGCAATGGTGACAGCGGATGGCAAGGAACACTTTACGATGGGTGTTATCCCTGAAGTCGTACTGCAGGTAGGTCCGGTAAAACTGAATGTTCCAATACAGGTCACCACAGACGGTTCGTTCGACATCCTTTTGGGAAGGCCATTCTTCGCGCACACGCGATGCGTTACGAAGGACATGGAAGACGGCTCCCAGTCGATTACGATCACAGATCCTAGAAAGGGAAGCCAGTATACCATACCCACCGGCGTGTTAGACGATGACGAAAACATGTTCAAAGTAACGGGTTTTTAAGAAGCAAGGATTCGGATGAGATTCGAGGAGCCGATATTAGGCGAGTACCCATGAACTACGATTACGAGCGCGAGACCGCAGAAGATTATGATTGTGAAGAGGAAGTGGGGGGCTTTACTGAAGCGATCCCTGCACCATTCGAGGTGCCATACCCCGAACGAGACAAATATGAGGACGATAACACTCACCCTATTGTCCTGCCTACCGACGAAGGATTACGAGAGTTCAGGGAATTCCCCCCTGTACGAGGCGGTTCGAACGAATACGAACCAATGCCATACATCGAATATGACTTGGGCCACGATTGTGGAGAGGTATCGAAGCCTCAGGACGACTCACCAAGCTACCGCGAAGCTGACGATTTCAAAGGAGAATCGGGCTTCGACATCGACAACGCGTACGAGAACCACCATAAGGAAACGAGGGGGTCCGTGAACCCCAACAGCAGCAAACGTAGAGAGGCATCGAAGCCTCGGGACGAACTTGTCCAAGACGACGAGGGAGTGTTCGAAGCACCCCTGAAATTCATTAACGAACGCAAGAGTCGCCAGCCACGACGGTCGAACCACTTCGAACGCGGTTTCCTGAGAAAGGGCGAACCCGGGAAAGATCTTGGCTCAGGCTTCGTGGGGCCACCCTTCCATCGCAGCAGTGGAGGGGCGGGTTCAGACACCGAAGAACCAATACCAGAACTTCTGCCTGTCTCAGACTCAGAATCCGAAGAGGACTCAAACGAAGGAAAGGCCAAGTTCAGGAAAGGCAATGGGGGAACGGAAGGAGGAGCAGCTAAGTTCAGGATGGGTGATTGCGATGCTTCGACAGGGCCCAGAAGTGAAGGAACCGGCGACGAAGAGGACGAAACAAGGGATACGGATGATAACGAATTCGAACCCAGAAGCGAAGGAACCGGCGACGAAGAGGGCGAAACAGGGGATACGGATGATAACGAATTCGAACCCAGAGCGAAGGAAACGTCGACGAAGAGGACGAAACAGGGGATGCGGATGACGAAGGCGAGCTCGACGAAGCAAGGGTTCGAAAAGCGCGAACAGGAACGAGAGGAGAATCGGATTCGAGACGGGCTCCCTCGAAGTCGTACTCGCATGTAAATGAAGGCACCGAGAGGACGAACTTGCGGGTTGGCGGCAGTGACCAAGCCTTCCTGGAATGGTCGCCCATTTGCGCAAAGGAAGACCCTTCGAAGGTCATAACTAGGGACAACAGTCACCGTGACGGTTCGCTAGGGAAGGTGGGGGAGTTCCAGCTCACTTCGAACCACAGGGTACCTGCCCAGACACTCGACGAAGCCGATGCTACCCTCCATACCAGAGACGAGTGGGGGAGGAAGATCACAGCCGCAGACCTATGGATTCGAACAGCCTTGTCATGGAAGAGGTTACCAGAGCACGGTCGCAGGGACCGGGTCGAAGAGCTTCGAAAGCTAGTTCGTTGGGAGCGGATTGCAAGGAACGACCCCACCACTACAGCATACCTGGTAGGGGAGGAAGTCACACATACGGCTGAAGTGTTTCGCTTGTTACAAGACAGGCGTCAGGCAATACCCTACGTACAGTCGTGCTGGATGCTAGGTCACAGTTCGTACCCCGAGGGACAGCACATTCTAAACAACAAACCGGGCCTACCGCAGGCTACACTCCTACGGAAGCGGCGACCACTCGCAGAAGAGCCCCCATACCTTCCGGCGGTGGACATTGTCAACCCAGAGCTAGTCCCTTCGTTCTATCACCCAACTCATGTCTTCGAACTTAGCTGGGACGAGCATCGAAGCGGCTTCGAAAAGGACACGGTACTCGAGGCCAGCTTCGAACCAAAGCCTACGACGCCGGCAAACCCAAATAGCAGAGTATATGCGTACAAAAAGGTCGCTAACAAGGTTCGACCAGTACCAGCCACGCTACCAGAGGAGTTTCGAATCGTCAGACACCCGCATCCGGACCCGTTGGCTGGACTACCAGAGTTACCCACTCACCCGCCCGAGTTCGAACCCACAGAACATTTTACTCAAGAAAGGCGCGACGCAATAGATATCGACCCGGGAAAATTCCTATGGGCGGAAGAGAAACGACTCGTCCTTTGGCTCATCGCGAATCACCCTAAGGCCTTCGCGTTCGACGAATCGGAAAAAGGATCGTTCAAGGAGGAATACTTTCCCCCTGTCCTGATCCCGACCATCGAACACACGCCCTGGGTCTTCAAGAATATCCCCATTCCCAATGGGATATACGACGAAGTGGTTCGAATCATTAAAAGCAAGGTCGACTCGGGTATCTATGAGCCGTCGAACTCGTCCTACCGTTCGCGATGGTTCTGTGTGGTCAAGAAGGATGGCAAATCCCTTCGGCTCGTTCATGATTTACAGCCTCTCAATGGTGTCTCAGTCAGGGACCCAGCGGTTCCCCCCTTCATGGATCAGATGTCTGAGAAGGCAGCCGGACGTGCTTGTTACACGACACTCGATTTATTCGTTGCTTTTGATCAGCGGAAGCTCGACTCGCGTTCGAGAGACCTTACGACCTTCCAGACGCCCCTGGGGACATTCCGGCTCACAGCTATCCCCATGGGATACACTAATTCGTTCCAGATCATGCATAACGATGTGGTGTTTATTCTTCAAGACGAAATGCCTAACATTGCTAGCCCGTACGCGGACGATGTCCTAGTCAGTGGGCCGAAATCGCGATATGAACAACCTGATGGCACCTTCGAAACCACAGTGGCCAACCCGCGGATTCGACGATTCGTCTGGGAGCACTTACAGGATTTAAACCGGGTTTTACAACGCTTCGAAGCGTATGGAGCAACGGTCTCGGGAAAGAAACTATCTATCGCACAACCTACCGGGTTATTTGTAGGGCACAAACTCACGTACGACGGGCGTGTCCCTGACGAGTCGAAGGTTCAGCGAGTAGTCGACTGGCCTATATGCGCTAATGTACATGAAGTTCGCGGCTTCCTAGGCACAGTAGGAGTGCTTCGAACCTTCATTAAGGACTTCGCTTTTATCGCTAGACCACTGGTCAACCTCACGCGCAAAAATGCGGAATTCTACTTCGACGAAGACTGTAAAAGCGCGATGGATCAGCTCAAGGCGGCAGTCGTATCTAGCCCAGCTCTTCGACCCATTGACTATGCGTCTGGACGGCCAGTCATCCTGGCAGTCGACTCTTCGAACAAAGGATACGGTTACATCCTCTACCAACTAGGTGCGGATAATCGACGATATCCGAACCGTTTCGGATCGGCTACATGGAATGCGACTCAGAGCAACTACTCCCAACCGAAGGTCGAATTATTTGGACTATACTGCGCGCTTCGAGCCACTCGACATTATATTATCAACGTACAGAAGTTAATTGTCGAGGTCGACGCGAAGTATATTAAGGGGATGATCAATAACCCGGACTTACAGCCTAACGCAACAATCAACCGCTGGATAGCGGGCTGCCTACTATTCGACTTCGAACTGGTGCATGTCCCGGCTTCGAGACACCAAGGACCGGATGGATTATCTCGCCGTCCTCGCGCCTCAGAAGACGAGCAAGACTCGGACTCAGACCAGGAAGAATGGCTCGATCGCTCGTATTCTTTCATGCTTCGCGACAACCCATGCCTCGCCCTTGCGGAAAGCGCGCTGCATACGCAAGAATCACTTCGAACGGAGTCAGAGACACCCCCCTTCAAGGAGCCTATCGAATTCCCAGTCTCGGACACCACTGTCACCAGAAACAAGCGTCTCGAACTAGTACAAGCCTTTCTGAACCACCCGACTCAACCAGAAGGACAGTCAGAAGCGGATTTCAAGGCATTCGTCAAATACGCGAGCAATTTTTTCGTCAAGGGGGATCGACTATGGCGAAAACGACCAGACGGTCGACACCAGCTGGTCCCTATCCCTTCGAAACGTATGAGTCTAGTTAAACAGATTCATGATGACCTAGGACATAAAGGGGTCTATTCTGTCAGGATGCGGACTCTGGATCGATTCTGGTGGCCTTCCCTTGAACTCGATATTAAATGGTACATTAAAACGTGTCATGAATGTCAAGTTCGATCGTTTCAACAGCTTCGAATCGCTCCGACTGTAGCAACTCCGGCTCCGCTCTTTCGAAAGGTCTATATCGACACTATGTTGCTCCC
Organism: Trichaptum abietinum; assembly: GCA_910574555.1. Classification (NCBI taxonomy): domain Eukaryota; kingdom Fungi; phylum Basidiomycota; class Agaricomycetes; order Hymenochaetales; family Trichaptaceae; genus Trichaptum; species Trichaptum abietinum. The sequence continues at coordinate 1,027,129 of CAJTBE010000004.1, read as the reverse complement.
CAAATCGAAGGGGAAACGGTATCTCGTACAAGCTAGGGATTCTCTCTCTGGTTGGCCTGAATGGCGCGCACTTCGATCAGAATCAGCTCAAGCCATTGCAGATTTTATTTATGAAGATATACTGTGTCGATGGGGTGCCATCGAAGATCTAGTCACGGACAACGGCTCGGCATACGTCGCAGCGGCTGGCATCCTCACCGAGCGTTATGGCATTAATCACATTCGCATTTCGCCATACAACTCGCAAGCCAATGGCATAGTCGAGCGACGCCATAGGGACGTTCGAGAAGCTTTAATGAAGATGTCGAGCCGGGGGGAATCGAACTGGGCCGAAGTGGTCAACGCAGTCTTCTGGGCCGAGCGTATTACGGTCTCTTGAACCACCGGGCACTCCCCATATTACTTGGCTCACGGAGTCGAACCTCTACACCCGTTCGACCTCGTCGAAGCTACTTACATGACGGAACCTTTCGGCGAACCTCTTACAACAGCTCAACTCCTTGAAATCCGAGCTATTCAGCTTTTAAAGCGACCGGGGGACCTAGAACGAGCTAAAGAGCTCGTCCTAAAATCCAGATTCGATTCGGCAAGAGCCTTCGAAAATCTTTACAAGCATAGCATCAAGAGCTACGACTTCGAACCCGGCCATTTAGTTCTAGCACGAAACACGAAGATTAACCTAGAACTAAACCGGAAATCAAAGCCGAAGTATCTAGGACCCTTCGTAGTGGTTCGACGGACGAAAGGAGGCGCATATATCCTGGCAGAACTCGATGGATCCGTTTCGAAAACACGCTACGCTGCGTTCAGAGTCATTCCGTACTACGCTCGAAAAGAAATAGCGGTCTCTCTATCCGAACTCACAGGTCTAGATGAAGCGGAACTGGACGAGCTAGCCAGGGACGAAACACCCCCTGAAGAAGATAGCTCAGAGGAGGAGAACTAAAACCGTTACACCATGAAAACGGACTATACCCAATGATACCATTCTTTCCTTTTCATTTCCCTACAATTAATTAATTCATTTCCCAATGTTTCTCTCTCACCCATTTCCTTCTAACGCGTTTCGATTCTTACTCTGTTTGACACCACCTTAATATCCGAAAAACCCACACAAAACTTCATAACGATCCAAACACTTCACAAAAACATATCACCTCTCTTTTCTGTTAGTGCTGATCGCATATACCATCCAGAGAAACACCACAGCACACTAAAATCCTTAAAAATATCTGTTTCACTACTCACTCACGTACCTTTTCTGTCTCAATGTATATTTCCGTTTAAAACACAACGATCGAACCAGGCAGCTGTATGCATTCATATGCGTTCGAAACAGTGTCAATCGTGTTTCGAACCCCCCGATTTTTTTTATTTCTCGCATTCGTTACCTCACTTCGAAACCGTTCGTTCTGATCTAGGGCACCATTCATACGCACAAGGAACTCGAAGAACGGTATCATTAAATACTAATAAAAATACATAGATACATGCGAGGCTCTTAAAATACAAAGACCCGCACCTCACGACCTCGATCCTCGGCGCGCAGGAGATCCCGCTTCGCCCCTCCCTCGACTCGACGACCCGCCAAGTCCCCTCGACGCAAACGAGCTAGACGAAATCGAACGACGAGTAGCTTCGAGACTACCAACGGAATCCGCAAGCAGAGGAGAGAGTCGACCAACCGCGTTCGACAGCTCCCTTACTGCTTCGCGATCGTCACCACCCGTCAGCGTAATACGGTCCACGGCTCTCGAATTCGGATTTCCGGAGTCGTACTCGCGTAGCAGGGACACCAAGAACTCGTCGTCTTCCATACTCGCACGGACGTTGTCGACAGTGAGGTGCAGCTGCTCGATCTGACTCCGGCATGCCAGCCAGATAGGTCGCAAGGCCGTAAGCATGGCCGCAGTCCTATCAGTCGCAGTACGCTCCATCTCCAATTGAGCCGCCCTTCGATACCGGATGTCCATCAGCACCCGCTGCGCGGAAAGGGCCTGCTCGTCGTTTGTAATCGACCGGAATCGTGCCCGAAGAGGAGGAGACACTGGGTCTCGAGGCGTAGCCGACACGACAGGACGAGGTGGGGTCACCGGAGGTCGGACCTCGAGACCGACCGAGAGAAGGAGAAATTATCTGGAGGCCCCACACTATCGCGGGTAGGCCAAGTTGTGGCTGGAGCTAGTTGAAACTGGGACGAAGAAACGGGACCACCTCGAACAGGACTCGGTGATCCAGGAGGGGCGAGACTAGGTTGACGAGACATCGAAGGACTCGGGCGAAGAGGAGAAGGAAGAGTATGCGAAGAGGGGTCGGCAGTAGACCCACGGGAACGAGGGCTAGCTTCGACATGCGGTCGAAGCATAGAGTCGACGATACGTGAGTCGCCGGAGGGAGAGGCTGCGGGGAAGCGATCGCCCACAGCTTGGAAAGACCAGTTAATATAGGGATCAACTGCGGAATACGACGCGGGAGTACCTGGCTCATTATCTGCGTCGAGCTCCGCCGGGATGTTCAACCACCGACCGACTGTGGGGGCGTTCGAACAGCTCTGCTTCGACCGAGCACACTGCAGGCACTTCGGTAGACGCTGACTGCCAGGCGGCGGCCGAGGCCAAGGCCACACGTAGCATCGATGGCCGAGGGAGACACACCGCTCGCACGAGGTAGCATGCTCGCACATTCGCTGAATCGTACCAATTAAAAAAAGGGGGAGACAAATGAACACCATATATGCAGTACTCACAGCAATGTCGTACCCGTCAGAGGCACCCCGACTGCGGAAGAAAGGATGCGGATTCGTGCTCATCGAAGGAGGATGATTGGAATACTGGTCGAACGCTTCGACCAGTGCGTCGCATATCACCTTCAATGTGCCATGTTTGATCTGGCCCGTCGCAACCACTTCGAAGTCGTAGACCTCGGGAGCAAGTACCTACAGAACACAAACAGCGAAGAATAAGTAATGGCATCGAACTGAAATAACGACAGAAACATACGGGCTTCGCCCACTCGGGGGTCTGATCAGGGGCAATTGTTTTCCCCTTTCCTTTCGCCGTTTTCGTCTGGGAGGCGGCTGGCTTCCCTTTCCCCTTCTCCACTTTCACCTTCGCGGATTTGACGGGCTGTTTGCCGCCTCGAACACTCGACCCCGTCGCGCGCGCACTCGCATTCGCCGTCACCTCAGCAGTCGGTATCACCGACGGCTTGGCACGCAAATTGAACCTACTACTCGTAGGCTGGCGAGCAACTGCCGGGTCATCACCATCATCATCATCATCGTCGTCCGAATTCGAACCTGATTCACTCTCTTCGCTCTCCTTCGAATCACTAGAATCCTCGTCATCGCTATCGTCACCCTCGCCCGTCTCGACGACCACTGGGTTGGCACTTGACGAGCCCTGCACAAACGACGCAGAGTCGAACCGCGCCTTCTTCCGAGGGGGACTGGCGGGCGACTCTGGCTCCTGTTCTGGACGGAAGCCGGGCAGGGCACTCAATACCTTCGTATCACCTTCGAACCGTACCGGGGAAATTTCTTCGAATGGACCCTGTCAAGCGCAATACAAAACAAAACGGGGGGGGGGAAAAATTTTTAGTTCGTATCAAGAAAGACTCAGCGTTCACAGCATACTTCAGGAAACTGGCCCATGGCAATCAACTCCCTCGCCATCGAATCCGTACTTGCTGGGACCTTCCAATTCTTCGTCGTTGCAGTCCAACGCTCTCCTTCGACCATGAACAAGAGCCGGTTAAGTTCACCTGGTGTAGACTCTTGCCATTGTTTAAGTTGCGGGTCCGTGTTCACGTCGATCCCATGACCTTCAGCCAGATAAGCGCAAGCTATCGCCCAGTCCCTGAGCGCCTTTCGTATCAAGAAAGTGTCCCACAATCTGCTTGGGTGACGCTTCAAGTCCGTGAGCAGCTCGTCAATCACACGTACGGTCTCCTTCGCCCGAGCCCAAGCCGCCTTGGACAGCACGGGGAATTCGACCCTCTCTCCAGAGCGCGTGATCAGGGTGACTTTCTGTGTCGAGGGAGACATGGTTGCAGGTAAAGATACGAGAGGGGGGCAAAAGCGAGTTAAAAGACTTCCGAGCGACTGTGTAGGTCAGAGGTCAAGAAGATCGAGTCGGAAGGGACGGAGCACTCTTATATCTCGAGACGGTGTCATTATCCCTTTGGGTGCTTAGTTAAGTCTTCTCCAGTCAGTTGCCAGCGCGGAGTGACCAGGAGGTCACTATTTCAAAGTCCCGGGGAGATGTAGGGGAGATAGTCCCCTTATGGACGGAAATATCATCAATTATGACTCGAATCAAGTCTATACGTCACTTCGAAGCGGTAGCTAGTCCATCGAAGCAAGATATCGGACCGCATCCACCTTAGAACGGCCAACAAGCGTACCATATGCACTAGCTATACAGGGATCGACGTTGCGGAAGCTAACTTACACGCGCGAGTTGCCGAGTCAACAATAACGGTTCGAACCGACTATAGAGGCTGAGTAAGGCCAATTCCCACTCGAATAGAGGGACACGTGGGTGGTCGAAGCTGATCGAAGCAAGAGGAACAACAATCGATCGATGAGGGGGCATCTGATTCCGAATGTCTCGCGCGGAAAGGTACCGAGCCCGACTCCGGCTGGAAAAGTGGTTCGATACGAGTTCGTACCTCGGAAGGACCCCACAGAAGATATGTCGCGGTCCGGCGAAGCGACCCAATCGAGGGGCATTCGAAGGAAGCAGATTCGAAGGAAGGATCGACCAATCAGGTAACCTGTCCAAATATGGAACACTGCGCTTCGCGACTTCGCTGCATCAGTAGGTGGACCCACAATAGGTCCGACGCGTCGATCGAGCACCGGAAGATACCGAAAGGACAGGAATATCGACTTCGGGGTGTCTATCGATAGCTAGGGGCAACGGCCGGCGCTTCGAAGTGCTTCGAAGAGAGGGGATGGCCTCTGGAGGGCGCGAGCGAAGGCTTTCGAACGATTAGTGAGGCGGGATAGTACGGGGGATACGAGGTATATTGGATGGTCCGTGCGGAGGGTCGGACACGCGTGCAACACCGGGCTGTCTGTCAGGCGGTTTATTTTATTTCATATTTTCTTTCTTTTCTTCATCAGAACCAGCTGGACCCCGCGACGTGAATATATTCAATGGTCGCGAGGCGGGCAAAGGGGATGAAGGCCAGTAGTGTATAAAAGGTGCACTGGCTTCGAAGGGAAGAAGACACCAGCTACGTAGTCGAGTACATAGCGATTCAGGCCCTCAAGCTCTTCTGAGCGGTTCGAATCAGTCACTGCTTGTTCTCTATACGTCTCAATACATCTATTCTCTACTCTACACCTCTTTCGAACCTGTCTTCGAACCTTCTGCGCCTTCGCGACCCGTCGTAACGCTTGGTTAAGCATTCGACTCAGGTTCGAAGCCACCTCGAAGCCTCGTATCTACTTCGAACCTCGCTCGAGAGGTTCGATCCATTCGTTGGAGTGTTTGTATCTTCGAAAACCCTTTGCTACCCTTCGTCGAAGTGATCTGTGTACCCAAACACGCCCTACTTTCCTTGTTTTCCCTCTTTACCACTCGTAACTCATTCCCTGCGGGCGATCTACTCGCTCTCTTTACTTTCTCTTATCTTTGTTGAGTGCTTCGCATCAAGCGTCCACTTTTCATTGACCTAACCACCCTTTGCCCTTCAACGGGCGCTCGCAGAGAGGCGAGAGTCGGCAGGATGGTACGAAAAATGGTTCGAAAAAAGCGCGAGGCGGTGAGAGACTACACTTTTGGCCTAATGTTACGACTCAGAGTAAATCTATGCGTCTCAAGACCTCGGACTCGTTCGGTTCGGACGATCAGCGGCTACGCGAAGCGGTTCCAACTCTGGGAAGCACTTTACAAGAGGCCAAAAGTGGAGTGCTTCGCAGGTAGAACGGCGCTTTTGGCAAGCGCAGAAAGAACTGTATAGTTAATGCAAGCCACCGCGGTTCTATCCGAACCGAACCGCGGTCCGATCCGAATATGAAATAGAAAGTAAAACAATCATAAGTCAACGGGTTCGAACCAGGTTTGAACCCGAGTTCACAGAAAGTGTCCATTAGTGAAATATAGCAGATAACAGCAAAAGAGATCATCGAATAGTAATAGAATGACTGACAATGGACGTACGCGTCGTACGGCCGTTCGGTACGAGCGTATCGTACGCTCGTACATGTCAGGAATCAAAGTAAAATAATAATCAGTAAAATAAAATAAGTAAACCGTACGGAATCAAAGGAAATACGTGGGGATTCCTGACAAATACGTTCAAAAGGACCTTTTCCCTCCATTGGAAGAGGCCATTGTCGGCATGGGAAAAGAATTGGAGACATTCAGAGAAAAGTGTAAGCCATAATGATTCCTGTGCATATAACAATATGTTCACTTTCCCAAACAGCACTACCTTCTTTCCTTGCCGAGGAAAAAGATCGGGATGCAACACTATATGTTAATATCACAGCTATTGCCACCTTTTTCTCTAGTGTTACTGCAACTACACTCCAGTTCTCCTTCGCACAATCAAGTTCAGCCTTGGGAGCGACAGTTAACCTTTTCTGGTTCTTGTTGTTGGTCTTTAGCGTCTCTTCCGGAATAAGCAGCTTACTGGGACTGACATGGAGAAAGTCTTCGATGTATATACTCCTTCATGTCCGCATTTCGATTGACTTTAATATATTGTCTTTGCAGATATCATACAATTATACCTCCAGTCCCAATCCAGATGTGGCTCGACAAAGCCCCCATGTTATTTCTGATTATAGCAGCATTCGCCTTCATTATTGGGTTGAATCTCTTCGCCTTCCTTTCAACGCAGGTATGCAGTTGTTTCATATAGTATAATTTCACCCATCAGTTGATATAGCTTCACTTGCCAGCCACTGTCTGTTTCGCTAACAACAATAACGTTCACCGTAGCCCATATCTGTGGCCTGTTCCTCGTGATAGTTTGGTTCTTTCTTGAGTTGAACCATAACAACCTCGTAGCAAAGTGGATTCTTCACCCTCATCAACAATACAAAAGAGATTTGCAGCTGCAGAGAGAAATAAGCTGGTATTTTCATTTTTTTCAAACCATCATACTCGAGTTGATATTGTCAAGGGCTTTTGGTAATGACAAAAACGTTGGGCGTCTGACATACGAAATGAGCCCGTGGATCGATCAAACAAGGTGCAATCCGTACCTTTTGTCGAAACTTATTTGGTGCTTGCGAAACTCGTTGAAGACGTGCTGGCTGCGGGTTAAAACAACGCCTTCTGCCCTCAGAAATATTTTTTTCAAGTATAGTAGCCGGTTCTCCCCTCATCAGGATACGGAGTCCGGCATATTAAGGCCACATGAAGTCAAGAGGCCAGCTGAACCAGAATTACAAGCGGAGGAAGCGAAAAAGGAGTTTCGTGAAACTCTGGTGGACGTGTTTGGAGAAGACCAGCTTGTGGAAGAAGTGATGAAAACGATAAGAATTTGGGAAAATCCTTAGTGAGAACCTTTGGTTTGCTTCTTTCACGAGTCACGTCCTGATATGTGATAGTGTCAAAAAGTCCGAAGAATGGGAAGAACGGATAAGGCTACTCCTGTGGGGTTACCCAAGTCTTGTGCAAAAGGTGGATGATAAGTTGCTAAATCTCTTAGGAAGGCGGAAGGCAGAGAACATCGAGACTGGCGCAAGAGGGACCAAAAGTGGTCCAACTGCTTTAATGCTCGCGCATCAAGTTGAGATTGAGTCAGGGTCGAACATTCGACCCTTAGAGACATACTACAGACCTGGGCCATCGGTAAAGAAATCTCTTTTTGATCTAGTAAAGGAAGCGTCTCATACATAGATTAATGCCAGACTTCCGAGCTGATATATCTCCGGTCATTGACGTCAGAGTCACAAGCTCAGTTAACACTAGCTTCCCAAGGAGTAGCAGCGGAGGATGCCCCAAATGCTGAAGGCAAAGACGCACCGGCAGAACGCAACACCGACGAATAATATGGTTAGGTTTATTGCTTACGTTAGGATCTACTGCATGTCCTTGATATGAATGCCATTGTCGACCCATAGTATACACGTATCCGAGTCTGCCTCTTTTAGGGATTGAGCCAAATGAGCATTCTGCTGTTGGTGTACTATAGACAATGAGTTCCTTGATTAATTTAATTAATTGGCAAGCACACTGCACCAGACGTACGCAAACGAAGTCGAGGTTTACAAGCATAATTTACGGACAAAAATCCGAACGTGCAGAAGACGGACTTGGATCTAGGATCTACTTAAGCTGTGCGACGTGTATGCAACCGGTCGGGCTAATACACTGCCGGAACCACTCTACTTATATAATACTATTACTGCTGTTGGTAATTATTATAAAACTAATAAATGAATTGGTAATAATATTAAAGTAAATATGATATCCTTGTATGGCGTATACGGCTAGAACGTTTTGGGTTGACCCGGTTCAAGTTAACTCTGCTTCACTCGCTTACTGCTCTTTTCATATTTATGCGGAATCGCAAATTCTCGTGGAGGCCCTTGTAACACTAAATGTGACGGCGCTAGACTCTTGATCTAGAGCGCCGGAAAGGTCCGAACATAAGCGCTCCCCAAATTGGGAAGATTACTAACTTCAGTCTTTGAAAGAAATCCAACAGAAGCTTATATTCCACGAAATCGAGGATAAAAAACACATTTCAGAGATTAGATCAGCTCATTGTACCAGAATGTAGCCTCTTTGGATTCAAACAAGGAGATTTTTATTTAATCAAACATTTTCGGCTCGTGTGAACAGAGTCCAAATTTGTCTCTAGACCAATCTTAGTCAGGATTTCCCTGTGCCGGACATCGGCTCTTTTCCTCACGCTGTCACCAGGAGCCTCCTCCACGCAGTCTTGCCGCCTCCTACTTCTTTGTCGCTCACCTGAGTAGCCACCAAAACAACTCGTGAATGTTGCTATAAGGAAATGACTGACTCTTCGCTCGTTGTTTCATCGCTAGCAAAAGCCTTGCGACAATTCGAGTATGCGGCTGAGCAAGTGAGGAGCATGTTTCTCTTTGAAAGCAAAGCAACTAAACTTACCATTTCTACTCCACAGCTTCAAGCTCAAGAGGATCAGAATGAAATTTACACGCTCGCCCTTGAGCTAGTTAGCGAGGCCGAAGACCTTGTGCACTTGCGGAAATATTACATTGGCGACCGTGCGTCTGGTCTAGATCGGATGCTGAGTGGATTGATCAGGTGCGCCGCAACCTATCTAGTTCGCATTTGTTTCTGATTATCTAGTTCGTCAAAGGGAGTTCTCATCCATCCAAAACAAGTGCAAAGCTCTTCTTGCTAGGCGGAAAAAAGGACGTTTGAAGCGAGTGTTCAATTGGAACGGAAGATTTTGTAGGGCAGATTCGATTTCGAAGCAGATTGCTACGATTCAACAGCGAGTGCACGATGTTCAACGGGAATTCTTGGTATGTAATACACAGCAAACTACTTACTTACAATTACTGAAGAGTATATAGGCCTTACAGGGTACTCGTTGCTTGACCTCGGACATGAGAAGTGCTGTGTCACAATTGCAAATGGACATACACGGCCTAGTGCAGACCGCCCAGCATAACCCGAGTGAAGCAAAGAGGATGTTTGGCATTAGTGAGCTATCGACCGAACAAAGAAATGTAGCATTCCGCAAGGCGAAACACGTACGTTTCCGTGGCTCTCTGACAACAAATAGACGCTCATTATCTTACAGGACCTTGTAGCAATCGCGAAAGACGCCATACCATCACTAACTGTAACCGTACGTGTCCTACATATCTCATCATGTAGATACTCATTGTCCCTGTTTTAGGATCCCGAAGTCGCCTCGGAAGATGACAGGCATCTACTCATTCGTCTCAGATCTAGCACACTGGATTTGACACTGGGCGAGGGCACTCCATCGTCAAATAGCTCAAATCTGGAGACGAAGCGAGGACCACCTAAGCAGCTCGATCCGAACTATGACATCCATAGAGATCCCTTCGTTGCAAGGAGGCGACAAGATACATTTCCAGAGATCGTCGCGTTGTTGAACATCTTGCAGGCCCCCGAATCAGAAGCCGCAGCGGCCAAATTGCAACTAGCTGTGTTAACCAGAGCAAACCGGTTGTCAAGATCTCTACGCTCACTTGGCTACAGCAAGGAAGCCTTACAGCTCTGCATGATAACCGACAGCATCCTACGAAGCCTGTCGGAAAACAATTCTGACCTCTACCATGGCTACCTTGTCGAGTCTCTGATGACATTATCGCTATGCCGCTGTAGTATGGGTGATTTGAGTGGCGCGGTTGCTGCCAGCGAAGAAGCGGTTAAAACGTGTCGAGAACTTGCTGAAAGGAAACCAACGGTCTTTAAAGTACATCTTGCGATGTCTTTGATTAACCTGTCGAGGCATTTCACTGAGACGGGTCAGATCGAGAAAGCTCTCGAAACAACTCAAGAAGCGGTCAAGTTTCATCGGGAGCTTATCGACCCGAAGTCGGAAATATCCAAAGCAAACCTTGCATTGGCTCTGGTCGGTCTCTCCAATCGTTTTCGTGGCATTGGAAGGGGAGATGAAGCCATCACTGCGATCCAGGAAGCAGTTGAAATCTACCGGTCCCTGGTCCAGTCCAATACAGACGCGTACAAGCATGCGCTTGCATCGTCTCTAAATAATCTGTCACTCCGTCTGGGTGAGATGGGAAAGAAAATGAAGGCTCTCGATGCGATCCAGGAGTCGGTGAAGATCTACCAAACTCTGGCCAAAGCAGATCCAGACGTGTTTAATGCCTACCTCGCAAGCTCTCTGAACAATCGGTCTCTACATCTCATAGGCTTAGGAGAGAAAACGAAGGCTCTGGTTGCGATCCAAGAAGCGGTGGAGGTTCGCAGAGACGCAGTGGCCAAGATGAACCCCGGCGCGTTAGATTCAATCCTCGCGGACTACCTGAACAATCTGTCTGTACAGCTTGTTGGCATGGGAGACAGGAGGAAAGCACTCTTTGCGAGTTGGGAAGCGGTGGATATTCATAGAGCACTATTCCAGACGAATCCAGACGCTTATAGGGCTAACCTTGCGCTATCTCTTAATACCCTGTCAAATTGTTTCAGTGAGACAGGAAAGGTGAAGGAGGCTCTCGAGGCGATCCAAGAATCAGTGGCGATATATCGAGAGTTGGCTGAATCAGATTCATCAGCTTATAATTTACTTCTTGCGCAGTCTCTTACCAATCTGTCTTATCTTCAACGTACTGCTGGGAATAACGAAGACGCCGTTGCTGCGATTCAGGAAGCTATTGGTATTCGTAGACCACTAGCCAAAACGTACCGTGATGCAATATTACCGGATCTTGCGTCTGCACTCTACCATCTGTCTATTTGCCTCCACGACGTTGGACGGTGGCATCTGGCTGTCGCTCCAATCAATGAAGCTGTGCATGCATATCGAGCGCTGGCGGCGAAACAAATTATTTTCAAATTATATCTTGCGAACTCTCTCAACAACTTTTCTATTTGTCTCAAATCACAAGATGATTCTCTCGCCGCAATTCGGGAAGCGGTGGCAACGTATCGTGTACTGCCCGAGGACAACCCAGATATTATCAACTTTGGCCTTGCGCCATCTTTTGATAATCGGTCTGAACATCTCAATGACGTAGGGAAGAGGAAGGAGGCGGTGGAGGTTTATAGAGCACTAGTCCAGTCCAACCCGGAAGCATTCAGACCCATTCTTGAGTCTTCTCTCAAAAGCTTGTCAGCTCCCCGTCATGACGCAGACACTAGGGCTAAAGCAATCGAGCGTTACAGGCCTTTCGTCCAAGCCAACCCAGATGCATACAGTCGAAATTTTGCTTTGTCGCTCTTGAATCTTACTAATTCCCTCCGTGAGGTGGGAAAGACGAAGGAAGCACTTGAGGCAATCGAAGAGTCCGTGGAAATTCACAGGTCTCTAGTCCAGTCGAACAATGCTGCTTTCAAGGCCGATCTTGCGGCATCTCTTACAAGTCTTTCCGCGTGTCTTCTCGACTTAGGAAGGGGCGAAGATGCTCTTTCTGCCATCAGGGAAGCGGTGGACATTTGCAGATTCCTAGTTCAGACACAAGCAGATGACTTCCGGCCTCTTCTTGCCTCATCTCTCTGCAGCTATCATTATCGTCTGGATGCTGCAGGAAAGAAAAGGGAGGCTATAGCCCCCATCCAGGAGGCAGTGGAGATCTGCAGAGCTTTAGTCGACTCAAATGAAAAATTCTTGCCTGGCCTTGCATCATCTCTCATCGAGCTTTCTGTGGCTCTCGTTAGTGTAGGAAGGAAGGAGGATGCGCTCGACACGAATCTGGAGGCCGTGACGATATATCGAACATTGGCGGAGGCAAACCCCCGCCATAAATCTTTTCTTGCATTATGTCTCCAAAATTATTCCAATCATCTTCATGACGTAGGAAAGAAGGAAGAGGCTCTCGCTGCAAACCAGGACGCGGTGGCGTTATATCGAGCACTGGCGGAGACGAACCCGAATGTTTATAGCGCCGATGTCCGGTCATCTCTCAACAACCTTTCTTTACGACTTGCTGACGTTGGAAGGAGGGAGGAAGCGCTCGCTGTAGTCCATGAGGTTATGCAGATTAGCAAAGCATTGATTGACGAAAACCCCGGTGATCATATGCCAGAATTTGGTAATAATCTTGACTCTTGGTCCACTGCACTATTTGACATGGGCGAGCTGAGTGATGCTATCGATGCGAGTCGTAGATCAGTGGGAATCTTTAGAGCTCTTGTCAAAACGGACCAAAAGCAGCATAACCGAATTTTTGCAGGGAATTTACGAAATCTTGCGAAACACCTTACAAAGGCGGGCGATGTAGTAGGCGCGTTGAACGCTGCTGAAGAATCAGTTAAAATATTCAGGTCGTTAGCCGAAGACGACCCTACCACCTATACTCTAGATGTGGCGCTATCCTTAAACACTCTGTCCATCTGTCAAAATGACATGGGGGATCATATTGGCGCACTTACTTCGGTTAGCGAGACGGTGGAGATTAATCGCGGTCTAGTGGAATCATATCCGGCTGCGCACAATCCGGACCTTGCGGAGTCTCTCCAGACCATATCGATCTGTCTTAATGCCCTAGGGAAGACCCAAGATGCGCTTGCTGCCATTAAGGAGTCCGTGAAGATTAATCGTGAACTCGTAGCATCACTTCCGGATGCATTCACCCCAAAGCTGGCGAATTCTCTGCTGATCTTATCGTCTTTTCTTCTCGTCTCAGGAAATCCACAAGATGCGCTTCTTGTCATCGACGAGTCGGTGAAGTTGTACAGGCCATTCTTCGCCCGATATCCTCTTTTCTTCCGGCCTCTCCTCGCGGATGCGCTTGACGTTCGAAGAGATTGTCTCGAGGCACTCGGAAGGACGATAGAAGCGGACAGGGCCAATGAAGAGGCGAGACTGGTCGGTTTCGGGATTTGAACATTCACGATCGCATTTGTAAGAGGTTGCGCTTACCCTGCATCTTGATGCCTTCGTCGTTCGTGGTTGCTCTGAAGGTCTCTCATTTCCTGTTGTTTCCTTCGTTGCTGGTCGGGCTCGGCGTGTCTAGGAAGTGGCATCCTTCATCGTCTTGGTATGTGATATATTCAGTGTTGCTTAATACAGCAATGCTTACAATTTGCATTTCATAGGTCTTATTTCATTCTAGTAGATTGGCCTGTAAATCATGTAGATAGTAAAACTATACTAGTATGTAGTATGTATTTTCGGAAGCTGGACAGAATCGTATAGGACAGAATTTCGGTGCAATGACATAAACAAACATATTGCTTTGAAGATGGGTGGCGATGGCTTTGCGGCGGCTTTTTTGTACATACTATTGGTGTGGTCGGCAAACTCCAGCCTGCATCTCGACGCACAGAACTGTTGCTCCTTGTCACCCTCGCAAATTCACCACTCTCTTAGACTCGTAACCAGCGCTTCTTGGGAGGACCAACCATCCGATAAATTCACGACTGGCTGTCGAGTCGCGAGTCTATGCTTTCTGACAAGAATAACCAATTGCCAACGGAAGGCCAGAAAGCTTGAAAGCGTATACAGTACTTGAGCTGGGGAGTTACTGTATCACTTCAAGGACCACTCCGCAAGATTCACCGTTTTCAAGTCCACTGTACGCGTCACTGCCATCCGAGTCGTTGGTGGCACGCGCTTGGTGTGCTCACGCATAACGGGCGCACGCCGCACACCCGCCCGGTCAGTCAACGTGAGTGCCATTATGTTATCGCAAGGCAATAGCTCTGACCCCTGGTTTAGAACAAGCCCAAGTGCTTTAACGCGTTCGATTCGGTCAGAGTTGAAATTCCAGCCTCCGCTTTCTATGAATAACTTGCCATTGTCCGCTGCGAGAACTACGCTCAAACAAATAATCTCGCTCGCTCTCGCGTCTCGTCTCCGCACATGTGGGTAGATGATGCTGGATTTGATAGTCGCCGCGATCGAACGCTCGTACAATGCACACAGTGGGTAAACCGTCCAGCCTGTTCGCCAGTATCCGGTTATACAGTACACGTTCGAACTATGAAGTCAGGCGACGCAGTGCGCGGACCCGGGAAAGACAACTGAATCTGTTTGCGGACTTTGCACGCCGTTGCTGTCGACCCCCGAAGGTGACTGGTTGTTCGCAGCTGTTGAGGAAAGAGACATATAAGCCGAAATTTTTCTGGGTACAAGATTGGATTGGAGAGAGGTTGTCAAAATGGAGGCGAGCCTTGTTCGACTCTTGTAAATCAGTTAAACTTACTTCCCATATCCTCTACTTTAACTAAATCAGCTCAAAGTGGGAGAGCTTGCAGCTTGCTGACGATGTTATTTTCTTGAAAGTCCACCCGCGGCATATCCTGAAGACGCACGCCATCCACGAAGGCTGATCCTAATGTCCTCTTAAGCGAAATCAACATGCTAGGCTCCTTGTCTAGTAGAGATGGTGGTTAAAGTCAGTATTCCCTACGATTCCTTATTCTATGTCTCGCTTACGACTATTGTTTTCTAGTTACTTAGCCTCTGGTTTTATCAACGATCGATTGCTCTCCGGTTTTCTTTTCGATTTCGGAGATGAAAAGGCTCAAATGTGCTTGTGCAAGAGAGCTTGCTAGTTGAAGCCAACGATAAAGGCAATAATTTTCTTTTTATTAATTCATTTATATGTACATAAATGTGCAAAACTTTTATGATAATAATAAATATCAAACTCATGGTAACAGGTTCTGTTTCGACCTGTCACCACATGCGGGTGTTTTCTGCATCGTTCATTCGAATAGGCAGGCTAGAGAGACAAAGCTACGCCACGAGTCGTCAATAGAAAGACACACCGTACGTGGGTTACAAGCACGGATATCGAGATAAACCTGAGACATAGCTAGGCTACAGCGCAGGAAAGTGGGCGTGTACCTACAAGCGCCAGGTTCGGCGAGCAGCAGCTACCTGACTCGGATAGTCCATTTCGTCCATCTGGCTACGCGAGATGCAAGTCATGATACCAGAAGCGTTGTCGTGAGCGTTCAAAGGCAAGAGTGTCCTGTCCACATGGCCAGTGATCCAGAATATGTTATGAATCGTTATTGGAGCCCGCCCCGGTTAGAGAAATACCAAGTGACGATCGGAAAACAAAGGAGTGATTCCTGTCAAGCTCGCAGAAGTTGCGATCCTAAAGATGAAGAAACGTTCGTAAAAAGATCCAGCTTGATTGTTAGAGACACTTACTCTCATTCCCCGTTTCGTACGCATCAATTCTGAAAAGTTGGTCGATGAAACATCTTAGAGAAAGGCGGAACTTCACGAACAAATTAAGCGCCCGAATATAGTGTAAGTTTGCTCGTCCACTGAGCGAGCTCTGTTGAGTCACGGAGGTGTCGATAATGGTTTCGAACGTCAGCCTTGATGCTATTGAAGTCCCAGCTTCCGATAAATCTGAACTTTCATGTGTCTCCTGAATGTCCAAAATAGGCAGGAGGCAGTATACGAAGTATACTAATACATTCCAGAGAGATTCCCTCCTGGCGGATGTGGCTGATGTGGCATTTGCAGATGTGTTGAACAAGAAGGTCGAAACCTTAAGGGTGGAAGGGTATTGATGTCCCCAGGTTCGCGAAGAGATTGTTGCGCATGCTCTTGTCCTGCGTCACATACGAAGAGCGGACTGGAAGTTAGAGTTGTCGTGACAGTGAGGAGCGTGCTGACACCCTGAGACGTGCACGCTTCTGCTTCTCCGGCAGATAACGAGAAACAGTCTGAAACTTCGCAAAGAAAAAACGTAGGTCCTCGAGGAAGTCATTCCATGACGGGCAGAATTTCCCAAGTTGCCAGGAACCTCATTTTACATGAGCGACGAGTTGGCATTAGATCATTACTGCCTCCTTCAAAATGGAGTGAGGAATAATCAGCAGCAGTACGAGAAGAGATTAGTAGGCTACATCGTGATGAGGTCACGGTACTCACGTTGGTTTGGCTTCCCCAGACTTTATTTCCCGATTTTACCGTGTTAACACTGATAAGAGAAGTCATAGGAGTCAGAAGACTCTAGCAAGGTGATAAGCCAACATCCGACTGAAAGGCTTTGGAAACTCACACTTGAAACGGGAAGCGACGTTCGGCCTGTGGATACACATTGAAAATACCACCTCCGGATTTGTGGACCAGAAGGAGATCATCAATCTATCATTGTTTTGCATGACGGACTTCGCCATCGTGTGTGGCAGTTTGGTGAAGTCCCGAGTCGGTCGAGGTCGGACCCATAGCTCAATGATAGTGACTGTGGCCGCCTCCCTCCAGACGAAACGACATGAGATGAATGAACAGGAGGAGAAAGGTAAAGAGCTCACCATGAACCAATCCCTCACCAGCTGGCAGCTACAACTGTTGGCTTCAGCCTCATCCGCGAAACCGGCGACTTGCTTCTGGGTCATATCAGTTTGTGGAATTGGGTTGCGTTACGTTGGAAGTAGCACGACGCCTTTTCCGAACTCACGCCGTCAGCGAGAGTATATGGAGTAAGAAATGGAGTCGTAGCCTTCAGTAACGAGATGGACATCGTAGCTCGCCTTTGAAGGAGGTCAAAGTTCCAAAACTTCGTCCTTCAAGTTGCGTAAGAAACCTCCTCACTGCTGTCCATGATGAGTGAGTAGGTAATTCACAAATGACACACACTCACTCGAACCAGTGTGAAAAGACTGCCTTGCTCACTTCCAGTTCAGCCCGAGTACCGACCCAATGCTCCCTTCCACAGCATGAACGTACTCTACCTTCAGCCTCGACCACGACCCGGAATCACTCTTCTCGGTCCGATTCCCACAAGAGTTGCGTATTAAATGACGGACAAGATATCGAAGTGAGGCTGCGAGAGCAGGATAGCCTGGAGGGCTAGAATTTGGCGTAGATTCCGTTCGCTCTTTGAGATAAACAGTACAAGCAGTCGAGGGCGGGGTCGTTACGTGGTGAGTATCCTGGGTAAGGATAGACTCCTGACATCGGTATGGTGCGTTATTTTCATCGGTTTACGATTCTGCGCGTCGAATCCAGGGCGTATGCCTCCTACCTCTGGCACATACACCGTAGCTGGCAAATTCAGGCTTAGTTCTTGTCAGTGCCGGCGCCGTTCAAAAAGCGTTTGGGAAGGTGAGGTTCAGTTTCTTCGTTCAACGGATCATCAATATATTCACCTGCCCTAAATAAGCTTCTAATTTACGATCGGGTCGTGGATAATGTCGTTCTACTTCATATGTGTGCGTAGTAGATGATGGAATCATTGTATCATCAAATGAAAGTCGTATTCAAGTTGGTACCATATCTGAGCGCTTGTTAACTTCTCCACGGACCAAAAATGTGCGAGATAGACGCCGTCTCAAGGACAGCACGTTCCCAAACGCTTCAGTCTGCTCCTCCCACTTCTCCAGTACCGTGACTATTACTCTCACTGTCCCTGTCCACTCTCCTTCTAGTAACTCACGATAAAGAATCAAGATGTCTGGTCCGTCAATAACTTCTAACAGCTGGGGAATTTTAACTGAAACAACATTTCAGAATGGCAAACCAGTATATGATAATTCAACTTGTCCTATTGGGCTGCTGGACTAAAAATGCGACTTGAAAAGGCGTGACAACTCAAATGCAAGACTCGAACGATATCCTCCGACAGCTTCTGAGTGCTGTGCAGAGCATCCAAGTTTCTCTGGACGCAGAGAGGAAGACGGGGAAGGCCCAGGACAATCGTAAGTCACCATCTCTTAACTCATTTACAGCCTGATTGCGAGTCAAGATTATTATATATTTTATTGACATGCATTAGTGACAGTTGAGGCTGCCATTCAGGGAGAGAATATCCCTTTGGAAGCCACTAAAGTTGAAGGTTGTGTATTCACTTTTTCTGTAATGTGAAAATGCTGATATTTTTGCAGTCGCACATGTCTGGCTGACCCCAGAACAGATGAAGAAGTACGAACAGGGACACATAACATACATAAGGTATCTTATTACATTTCACTCTACCGCTTTAGCTTCAGCCAACGAATTGCCTTAGCGAGTGCCAGACGATGGGGAAAGAGGTGTGCATGCGGTTTTGCTCCCTGCAGAGCTTCTCGCGTTCTGAATGAAACCAGCTCGATTACCTCATTTCTCATTACCGCATCGTTGGTCAACTCAACAATGTCATCAAAGCTTCGGTAGAACTCAAGAAGAATCTACTTCAAACTGGTCCATTGCAATCACTGAAAACGGCTCTGGCTGAAACAACAGGTGCGTCTCGTTTTGTATATAAAGCATGCAAATGATCACAGAGCGGACAATTCTATGACAGGAATTCGGACACGCGAGGCACTACAAAGCGTCCAATTTTACCTAACGAGTGTCGCTACTAGCATCGCCTTTTTCCTTGGAAGTTTAGATACCAGTACGAAACGCGCCTCACAACTTCGTCATCTTCGTCAAACCAGTAGATGGGAGAAACTGAATGTGAGCACCAGGATCATAAACAAGAACACAGAGCTGATCCATCCGCGCAAAGTCTGAGGGCCAAAAGAGAATAGCTGGTAAGGACCGAACATTGTCTTCTCGTATGCAAAATTCTCATATTGTCTTGCCATAGGTTTCTTGGACGATGGAGATTTGGGAGCATGTCTCAAATATCTGCACACTGATCTCTTCAAGAATCTAGAAAAGGTTATGCAAGATGTCTCAGAAGAGCTTTTGACACTGGAAAGGAAGTGTGAGTATTTATCGTGTATAGTAGACTTGAGTAAAATGACAACGTTCTCATTTCCCTTTAGCTGTAAACTATTGGCTGACGTCCGAGAAGAAATCTGAGGTAGAACAATGGTATAAGAAATATACGAACCACATTTCCTCATTTCAAGTCCCCACTTCGTCCCCTCCCACTTGTTCAGACGAGGAGATGGACAAGTTTAAAAGCAGTTGCATGGATCACAGAAAGTATGACAGTATAGATGATTCCTCCTAGTCTCCAACGTGATTTCTGACTACATGATTTTCCTTCAGGGAATACGGAAAAGTTGAAGACCAGGTTTGTTGGTAATTTGTCTTGCGCTAAGCGTCCGTTCTGACAAGAGTAGCTACGTCGCATCATTGGGCACTATGAACGAGTGGGAGGCGACAAGGAAGTTATTGAAGCATCTCAATTCCTCAAAGAGAAACTATGCGATCCGTTGGAACCAATCGAATGGTACTTTTCCAGGGCTTCAAGTGGTACGTATCACATGTGTTCGTCAAGATGTCGATTGATAGATACTTTTTGTAGATCCACTATTACTGCGAGAGTCATTGACAGAAGCTGTGAATCGTTTTGGATGGCTTCATTTCGCCGTCTATAGGTTTCAGCGTAGCCTATACCTCCACAAACACGCATTTTACTTCCATAACGTTGAGCAGTGGGTTGCTCGTCTATGGGTGAGAGCCGAATTGCTGTTAATATAAGCGAGGCTAATCTGTGTGCGTGGAAAAGAACGGATGGAGTAGAATGATCAGTAAGTAATATTGACCGGCTGAACCGAGAAATAAGACTTTGATGCTACCTATTCTTAGGGTTTATTCGTGAAGACAAATCAATTGAATGCCTGACTTATATGCGAGATAAACTCTTCCCTTCGCTGGAAGAGGCCATACTCGGAATAGACAAAGAGCTGGAAATGTTCAGAGAAAAGTGTAAGCCTTGGTGGATTCAGTGTGATGATAACAGGCAGCTCATTCCTCGAATTAGCACTCCCTTATTTTCTTGCTGAAGAAATAGATCGCGATACAACACAATACGCCAACTTCACAACTATCGCAACCTTCTTTTCCAGCGTCACTGCAACTACGCTGCAGATTTCTTACTCATTAACGCTGAGCTCGAGACTTCTGCCAGTAGTCAACCTTTTCTGGTTTGTCTCTCTGGTATTCAGCGTTTCGTCCGGAGTAAGCAGTCTTTTGGGACTGATGTGGAGAAAGTCCTCGATGTACGTCATTTACATCTGTGTTTGTATTTCAGGTTGACTTCAACTATATGAGCCTATAGATACTACACGATCACGCCTCCGAAGCTAATTCGCATATGGCTCGAAAAAGCTCACATGGTATTTTTAATCGTAGCAGCGTTCTCCTTTATCGTTGGCTTGAACCTGCTCGCCTTCCTATCGCCTCAAGTAAGCAGGATAAGGCCATAATCCTATCACTCCACCTCACTTCACTCTGCAGAGTCGGTTCGAATCAGTCACAACAGTTGCGTTCACCGGACTGCATATTCTGGGGCTGCTTTTCGTGATTTCCTGGTTCTTTCTTGAGTCCGAGCAGAAATATGCCGCGGCGAAGTGGATTCTACATCCACTCCAACAATTTAAAGGAGATTTACAATTACAACGAGAAATCTGGTGGTAATGTCATCTCCTCAAGAATCCTGCACGCTTGAACTGACATTGAGCGCAAGGGCATTCGGCAATGATAGAAAAGTCGGGCGCCTAACGTACGAAATGAGCCCATGGATTGACAAAACAAGGGGAAAACCGTACATCATCTCAAAAATCATTCGGTGCATGTCGTTCTCGATTGCCACATTCTGGTCTAGAACCAAACAGCTTCCCGCCGCTCTAAGAGACTTTGCTAAAATGTGGAAGTGTTTCTGGCTTCCTTGCAGGAGGCCAGATGGTATCGCGGATGCTGAGACAGGGAGCAGGGATGTCCGAGAAGACGACGGCTCGGCAGAACCATTGTCACCGTTGGAAAACGCAAAGATAGAGTTTCAAGAAGCTCTGAAGAACGCGATCGGAGATGCCGATCTTGTGGATGAAGCGATGAAAACGATAAGAGCTTGGGAAAACCCTTAGTAAGAGTTTTTAAAACAATATTACATGCAAGCCGTGCGCTGATTTCTGGAAGTGTACAAGATTCTGAAGAAAGGCTGACGCGGTTGAAATCGCTCCTGTGGGGATATCCGGAGCTCGTGAAGAAGGTCGGTGGGCTGGTTGACCTGCGACAGCACATGGTCGAGGCCAGCGCAACCAGTGGTTCCCCTGAGTATTTGCTTGCTGGACGCGAAGGCGGAATACCGGTGACGCTTTTATAACACTCTTCAGAAGAGCGTTCTGATACTGATGCGAGTAAATACCAGGGTCTCAATTCAACTAGTTTCCAGACGTCGCCTTTATCACCAGCTCTGGATGAGAAGTCCACCTCGTAAGCTAGAGCGTATATAGCTATAGACACCAAATTCTGAATCTCTTGGATAATTTATGTAAGTCCTGAATCGATTGCGAGTGTGATTTCTAATCACAACTATGTGCATAGTCTACATACCTATGTGGAAACGGATCTGTAATATTGCACCGCTATCTCTGGCTTTCTGGATTGACACAGGAAAAGCTGTAATTTATTGATGTTGACATCGAAGGGCGTTTAGTAAAACGCAAATAGTACTAGTACCAGCAGGATATCAATAGTACTGCATGTAGAGTAGAGAATGTTATTCAGAGAACTTGCGTACTCTTCATTATAGAAGGTAATTCAAGTTGCCGACATTAGGACACCGTGACTATGCTATAGCCTGAGTTACTTAGTTACTGTATTTGTAGTAACACAAATGGGGATGGAGGAGGAGATAAGTCTGACGAGGCCGGCATCCTAGCCTCGTGACCAGGCCAGCTGCTTGTTTGAGATGCTTGCAAGCAAGCGGAGCGCAGCGGCCTGGTTTTTTACGTCCGTCAAATGGCTGATTTCCCGCGATCTTTGAAATATATAGGTTCTAGCCCCTACTATGGTAGTGGAACCATTTACCCAATTGCATTGTGGAGCGAATTAAAAATAACTGTATCTAGTCGATGTTAAAAATTACATTGTATGCGTCACAGTGCCACTTAGACCCATGCGCAATGTGACATTGATGTCATTGATAACTCATTTCTATTTTCGATCTCTACATTACATGATGAGAACCTACGTATTGCTACTACATTTGGGTTTTTTTCAAAGACCGCGGAAAGACGGCTATTTTTGAACGTAAAAAACCAGACCGGCACGTACGCCTGCGGAGCGCGTCCCGTTAAGTGCCTGGTCTGGTTACGAGACTACCGGCATCCTACCTATGTTCCCAAAATAACTCCATTATGATGCCAGTGGTGCAAATACTAAGTAATTCACTTATCCTCAATTATACTTGAATTAGATAATCGTTCACACACTGCCACTGGCAGTGTACCGTGACCGGCGTGACGAGCCCAGCACTTCAAGTTCCACCCCCGTTCACTCTCTAGTCACTCAACCTTTCCCTTCCCCTGCGCTCCCACTGCCATGGCGGTGCCGTCGCCTATTATGAACAGAATCATAAATGCCTCCCGAAATCTCATCAGCTCAATCGAACGAGTGAGCACCCGATTCACTGTTCAACTAAGTGTCACGACTGAAACTGATATTTGCGATTCGCAGCTCCCAAAGAAGCAGAACGTCCTTCATGAGCTAGTCCATGACCTTCTTCTTGAAACAGACGTCCTCACGGCTTTATTGAAGAATTGCGCACGTGACGATGCGTCTGAGCTAGATGGAACTCTGAAGGGTCTGGTCGAGTACGTCCTGTTCTAGTATCTTATGGCCTTTTCTCTGACTAGCTTGCGTTGTAATTAAAGGGAATATGAGACTCTGCAAGATGGGTGCGCAGCTCTCACAAAGCGGCATAAAGGGCATTCCAAACGACGGACAAAGCTCAACTGGTTGAAGAATTTCTATAATGCGGCAGGCTCGATAAAAAAGAGGGTCACAAACATGACCAAGCGAGTTTCCGATGCTCAACTTGAAATTTTAGTTAGTCGAAAACGTTATCTGCATTGTTTGGAATTAATTGACCATCTTTAGGCTGCAATAAACATCTCTCCCATGGAGGTGGACCCCGCGGCCGTGTCAAAACTCCAAGAGGGTATTCGCAATTTAGTGAAGACGGCTGAAGAGGGCGAGAGAGAATCTTTCAATATCATGATATTTGGTATTCATCTGATGACGAAGAAGGAAAGAGAGGCAGCGCTCCAAAGGACCTCAGCTGTATGTTTCACTGTCTATTGGAGAATGCTGGAGCTCATTGTCGTATAGGGTTTTGCGAAACTCACAACAAACCGCGGCCCCTCAGAGACTATCCTCGTATGTTTCCTTGAAATTTAACGATTTTGACAGTTACTCATTATGATGCAGCATTCCACCGCTAGTACAAAGGACGACATGCTCTCTCTCATGAAGCTCAAGATACGAACTCTCAGGGCGGCATTGGATTCAGGCGCTCCTGTAATCAATATCAAGTCCATTATAGACACGACGCAAGCATACGAGCCAGACCGCAATGTTCCACGGCGACGGCTCGATGCACTGATAGAGACTGTCGCATTGTTGTCCGCGGAATCTCTGGCGACCACGCCAGCGCCTATTTTCTTCGTAAAAGCAGATCGCACATCGCGGTCCCTGCACTCGCTTGGTCTTAATCAGGAAGCCGTACAATTGTGTAGGATAGTCCAGGACCGTCTTCGAAAGCTTTCGAGCACCGAACCCGAGATCTATCAAGGTTTCCTTGCCGATTCTTTATGCACACTTTCACGTTGTTGTGGGGATACGGATGATCTAGCGGGTGCGCTAGCCGCAGGCGAAGAAGCAGTGAAGTTGTATAAAACTCTAGCGGAGGCAAGACCAAACACATTCCGACCTAACCTTGCGTCATCTTTAAATATTCTGTCTCTTTGTCTATTCAAGACATGGAAGAAGCAAGAAGCACTAGCTCCAATCCAGGAGGCGGTGGATATCTATCGAAGTCTCGATCTTAAAGAGTTCATACCCGATCTTGCGTCGTGTCTCATCAATCTTTCTGTTGTTCTCTGTGACACAGAGAACCGAGATGAAGCTGGCGATAAGATTCAGGAAGCAGTTTCGCTTTGCAGGGGTCTGGCCGAGGTGGATCCGGATAAGTTCAAGCATGTCCTCGCATATTCGTTGAATAGTCTCTTCGTACATCTCAACGGCGTAGGGAACAAGAAGGGTGCTGGTGCTGCAATCCAGGAAGCTGTGAAGATCAGCGAAGCACTGACAAAGACGGTCCCAGACTTGATTGATTCAGTGTATGCGTATTCCCTAAACAATCTGTCCGTGCAGTTCGCTCTCGAAGGAAAGAAACAGGAGGCTCTCCGAGCGATTCAAATGGCAGTAAAGTTTCGCCGAGTACTCGCCACGATAAACCCAGCTGGGTATGAAGTGGTCCTTGCGGATTCTCTCAGCAATTTGTCTGTGCAGCTCATTGGCGTAGGGAACAAGAATAAAGCTCTCTTTGCCATCCAAGAAGCGGTGGAAATTCGCAGATCACTGGCTTATAAGAATCTAGTCGCATACCGATCCGATCTTGCGCTATCCCTTTACACCCTGTCAAATCGTCTTCGTGACACGGGGAAGTTGAAAGAAGGTCTCTCGGCAATCCAAGAGTCGGTGGCGATATATCGAACACTGGCTGTGACGAGTCCGGCTGATTTCAGCCTATATCTTGCACAGGCTCTCCGCAACTTGTTCGACCACCACAATGGGTCAGAGGAGAAGCAAGAGGCACTCAAAGCGATTCAGGAATCAGTCGATATTCACTGTAAAATGAAACATGCGCCATCGGAACCCGATCTCGCGTCATCTTTCTACGAACTATCTATTTGCCTCATTGACGCAGGAAAGAAGGAGGAGGCCATTGCTTCGATCCAGGAAACAGTGAACATCTACAGTAGACTACTTGACGAAAAGAAGCATGATGTGTTCAAACTTTACCTTGCGAACTCTCTCAACAATCTTTCTGTTTATCTCAGAGACGTAGAGTGGTTGGGTTCTCTCGATGTTATTCAAGAGGCAGTGGACACGTACGGAGAACTAGCCCTGAATTCAGTCATGGATAACTACGGACTTGCACCATTTCTGGATAGTAATTCTGATCGGCTTGGAGATGCACGAAAGAGGAAGGAAGCGGTAGAGTTGTATAGAACCCTAGTGCAGATCAACCCAGAGGCATTTCGGGAAACTCTTGAATTATCAATCAAGAATATGTCAAAGCAAGATCGTCTTGGGGACGCTGGAAAGACGAAGGAAGCTACGGAGTTCTATAAACCTCTGATCCAGAACCCACTTGCGTTCAGGCCCAACTTCGCTTTATCGCTCTTAAACCTTACTAATTCTCTCCGCGAAGTAGGGGAGACCAATAAAGCACTCAATGCAATCCAAAAAGCAGTAGAAATCCGCAGAGACTTAGCCAAGGTGGACTCAATGACATTTAAGCCCGATCTTGCTGCCTCTCTTGCGAGTCTCTCTGCCTGCCTCCGTGACGCTGGAAAGGGAGAGGAAGCTCTCGCGGTAGCGCTTGAGGCGGTGAAGATTCGTGGCGAGCTAGTGCATTCGACATCGGATAACTTTAAGCCTGATCTGGCTTCTTCCCTTCACGATCTTGCCGATAGTCTTGGCGTTGTCGGTAAGAGAGATGAGGCTGTCTCTGCAGGCCAGGAAGCAGTTGCTATATATCGAGCATTGGCTGAGAAGAAGTCAGAAGATTTTAGGGCTAAACTTGCATTATCCATCTACAAACTCTCTTATCATCTCAGTTATGCAGGAAAGGGAGAGGAGGCTCTAGCTGCTAGTCAGGAGGCTGTGGAAATGTATCGACCGCTGGCTGAAGCAAAAGCTGAAAATTTTAAGCCCAAGTTGGCAGAGTCCCTCATATATCTTGCATATGATCTCCGTGACGCAGGAAAGAAGGAGGAGGCTCTCGCTCCGACCAGAGAAGCGGTGGTGATATATCGAGAACTAGCCACCAATAAACCAGATGAATATAGGCCAACTCTTGCGTCATCTCTCGACTCACTTCGTTGGATACTTGTTGAACTAGGGAAGAAGGAAGAGGGTCTCATCGCAAGTCAGGAATCGGTGGTGATATATCGAACACTGGTGGAGACGAACGCAGATGTTCATAGGCCTAATCTCGCATCATCTCTCGACAATCTTTCTTGGCGATTCGCTGATGCAGGGAAGAGGGAGGAGTCTCTCGCTGCACAAGAGGAAGCGGTTACGATATATCGAGAACTGGCCGCCACGAAACCTGATGAATATAAGCCAAAACTTGCGTCATCTCTCAAGAATCTTTCTATCCGTTTCGGTGAAGCAGGAAAGAAGAAGGAGGCACTCACTCCAGACCAGGAAGCGGTTGCGATATATCGAGAACTGGCCGCCACGAAACCTGCTGAATATAAGCCAGAACTTGCGTCATCTCTCTCATGAATCTTTCTATTAGTTTCGGCGAGGCAGGAAAGAAGGAGGATGCTCTCGCTCCGGGCCTGGAAGCGGTGGCGATATATCGAGAACTGGCGGGTACGAAACCCGATGAATATAAGCCAGAGCTTGCGTCATCTCTCAAGAATCTTTCTATTAGTTTCGGCAATGCAGGAAAGAAGAAGGAGTCTCTCGCTGCACAAGAGGAAGCGGTTACGATATATCGAGAACTGGCCGCCACGAAACCTGCTGAATATAAGCCAGAACTTGCGTCATCTCTCATGAATCTTTCTATTAGTTTCGGCGAGGCAGGAAAGAAGGAGGATGCTCTCGCTCCGGGCCTGGAAGCGGTGGCGATGTATCGAGAACTAGCCACCAATAAACCAGATGAATATAGGCCAACTCTTGCGTCATCTCTCGACTCACTTCGTTGGATACTTGTTGAACTAGGGAAGAAGGAAGAGGGTCTCATCGCAAGTCAGGAATCGGTGGTGATATATCGAACACTGGTGGAGACGAACGCAGATGTTCATAGGCCTAATCTCGCATCATCTCTCGACAATCTTTCTTGGCGATTCGCTGATGCAGGGAAGAGGGAGGAGTCTCTCGCTGCACAAGAGGAAGCGGTTACGATATATCGAGAACTGGCCGCCACGAAACCTGATGAATATAAGCCAAAACTTGCGTCATCTCTCAAGAATCTTTCTATCCGTTTCGGCAAGGCAGGAAAGAAGAAGGAGGCACTTGCTCCAGACCAGGAAGCGGTTGCGATATATCGAGAACTGGCCGCCACGAAACCTGCTGAATATAAGCCAGAACTTGCGTCATCTCTCATAATCTTTCTATTAGTTTCGGCGAGGCAGGAAAGAAGGAGGATGCTCTCGCTCCGGGCCTGGAAGCGGTGGCGATGTATCGAGAACTAGCCACCAATAAACCAGATGAATATAGGCCAACTCTTGCGTCATCTCTCGACTCACTTCGTTGGATACTTGTTGAACTAGGGAAGAAGGAAGAGGGTCTCATCGCAAGTCAGGAATCGGTGGTGATATATCGAACACTGGTGGAGACGAACGCAGATGTTCATAGGCCTAATCTCGCATCATCTCTCGACAATCTTTCTTGGCGATTCGCTGATGCAGGGAAGAGGGAGGAGTCTCTCGCTGCACAAGAGGAAGCGGTTACGATATATCGAGAACTGGCCGCCACGAAACCTGATGAATATAAGCCAAAACTTGCGTCATCTCTCAAGAATCTTTCTATCCGTTTCGGCAAGGCAGGAAAGAAGAAGGAGGCACTTGCTCCAGACCAGGAAGCGGTTGCGATATATCGAGAACTGGCCGCCACGAAACCTGCTGAATATAAGCCAGAACTTGCGTCATCTCTCATGAATCTTTCTATTAGTTTCGGCGAGGCAGGAAAGAAGGAGGATGCTCTCGCTCCGGGCCTGGAAGCGGTGGCGATGTATCGAGAACTAGCCACCAATAAACCAGATGAATATAGGCCAACTCTTGCGTCATCTCTCGACTCACTTCGTTGGATACTTGTTGAACTAGGGAAGAAGGAAGAGGGTCTCATCGCAAGTCAGGAATCGGTGGTGATATATCGAACACTGGTGGAGACGAACGCAGATGTTCATAGGCCTAATCTCGCATCATCTCTCGACAATCTTTCTTGGCGATTCGCTGATGCAGGGAAGAGGGAGGAGTCTCTCGCTGCACAAGAGGAAGCGGTTACGATATATCGAGAACTGGCCGCCACGAAACCTGATGAATATAAGCCAAAACTTGCGTCATCTCTCAAGAATCTTTCTATCCGTTTCGGTGAAGCAGGAAAGAAGAAGGAGGCACTCACTCCAGACCAGGAAGCGGTTGCGATATATCGAGAACTGGCCGCCACGAAACCTGCTGAATATAAGCCAGAACTTGCGTCATCTCTCATGAATCTTTCTATTAGTTTCGGCGAGGCAGGAAAGAAGGAGGATGCTCTCGCTCCGGGCCTGGAAGCGGTGGCGATATATCGAGAACTGGCGGGTACGAAACCCGATGAATATAAGCCAGAGCTTGCGTCATCTCTCAAGAATCTTTCTATTAGTTTCGGCAATGCAGGAAAGAAGAAGGAGTCTCTCGCTGCACAAGAGGAAGCGGTTACGATATATCGAGAACTGGCCGCCACGAAACCTGATGAATATAAGCCAAAACTTGCGTCATCTCTCAACGGATTTTCTTTTTATCTCGGCGAGGCAGGAAAAAAGGAGGAGGCTCTCGCTCCGATCAAAGAGGCGGTGCAAATCAGCAAGGCACTGGCTGACGAGAATCCAGATGAATATATGCCATCTTTTGGTAATCATCTTGACACTCTATCAACCGCATTGAGTGGCATAGGAGCTCCCGGTGATGCTGTTGGTGCAAGCCGCGAATCAGTGGGAATCTACAGAGCACTTGTCGAGACGGACCGGGAACAGCACTACCCGACCTTTGCATTGATTTTATGTAATTTTGCGAAGCACCTGACGAAGGCGGACGATGTTGTAGGTGCGCTGGACGCTGCTGAGGAATCTGTGAAAATCTACAGACTGTTAACCGATCACGATCTGATGCGATATACTCCAAACTTCGCGAAATCCCTAAATGTCCTGTCGTCTTGCCAGACTGACATGGGGATGCATACAGCGGCGCTTGCTTCGATCAACGAGGCGGTGGATATCAATCGCGGGCTGGTGGAATCGTATCCGGATGCGCACAACCCAGCCCTTGCCGAGTCTCTGCAGGCCCTCTCGATCTGTCTTAATGCACTTGGGAAAACCCAAGAAGCGTTTACCGCCATTGAAGAGTCAGTAAAGATCAATCGTGGACTCGTAACATCACTTCCGGATGCAATCAACCCGAACCTCGCTAAATCTTTGCAAACATTGTCGACGTGCCTTCTTGCCATAGGAAACCCACAGGGCGCGCTCGCTGCCATCGACGAGTCGGTGGAGTTGTACAGGCCACTTTTCGCTCGATATCCGTTATTCTTCCGGCCGCTCCTCGTGGATGCGTTAGACGTTCGGAAGGACTGTCTTGAGGCGCTTGGAAGGACGAAAGAGGCGCAAGTGGCTGCTGAGGAGGCAAGATTGGTTAGACTCGGGACATCCGCCGTCGGATTCGTGAGAGGCTGTGCCTACCCTGCATTCTGATGTCAACGGAAGATTGAAGAGCTCGGTGGCTTGTGGATGATGCTTCTATAAGTTTCTGGTATGTAATGCATTCTACGTTACTCATTATAAAGTGATACTTATGTTTTGCAACTTATAGGTTTTATTTCATCCGTATCCGTGCATTCATGTACTGCTATTATTGGATTTTCCTGTAAATCATGTGTAAATTGTCATGTAAAAAACTTATGTATAAAAAGCTAGCCGTGATCGCACATGTATATGTTTCGATTTGATGATATAGTTTTCAAGCTTTTTCCTAGTTCCATGGCCAAATGAAGACTGAACTTCGAAAGACTCGAAGAGTAACTTGGGTGAATCGGTAACCGCGTGTCGGATCTCGACGCGCCTGCCAGTGGTTTGTTCCTGCCAACAACTCTCCTTCTCCCATGTCCTGTCAATCGAAACTCGGAGGTCAATCGCATTGAAAGCATTCGGATCATTCTTCGCGTGTTGAAGGAGCGAGCTGGCTTTGGGCCAGGGTTCATGAGAGGTGTGTTGGAGTTGACGTTTAAGGATGGCTCTGAATCCATCCATGCTCAACCCTGTCTCTTCAGTTGCCGACACGTCGTATCCTGCCAAACGACGGTATTCATCCGCCAATTCTCATTAGCACGCGAGGTTGCTCGAGAACGAACACGCGTCAGGAATTGTTGGTATCTGCTTGATTTCAATAGAGGTGCGTCTGGTTTGCAGTCGATGTTTGCTTCTGCTCTAACTGAATGTCACTTTCATTTCGTATTGGCAACAGTGCCTTACCATCGACTGCATTCATCCACCCTTCATGTTCATCGTTTACGCTGACGCATCGTCGTAAAACGTGTCGCTGATGCCAAAGCGTGCTGTCTTGGATCGGAGTCGACGTGAGCTACCTCGTTACCGTACGACAAGTCAGCGCCCACACCAACCCCAGGTCTAAAGCAAGTTCGGATGACTTCCCCTTCTCGATTCGGTCACTGCTGGGATTGTAGCGAAGATGCTTTCTGTTAAGATCTCGTCGCTCACTGTGTTCACCATGTACAATCAAGCGAATCCATCCAAAATCGTTCTCGTCGGTGCCCACTATTACTAGCCTGCTCTCCTTTATACTCATTCTCCAGGTGGCAAATGCACCTCTCGCGCAACGGGAGGATCATGAGGACGTCAAAAACTGCGTCAAAGTACGCAAATAGGCATAAGCGGCTTACTGCGGGAGATCAAAGATAGCGCAAGAGAGTCAGACAAGTCAGAGAAGAGCAGCGCTTCTCAAGGCCATAATTGTAAGCTTCCCTCGATCCTCGTCAAAGCGAGTGTTTACTATTGTATAGGTTTATGACATACACTCCGCTCAATGAGCTCCAGATACGAGATCTTAATGTGGTACGGGAATCGGGTGCTCCTGCTCTGGACGTTGGCTCAAACACGATTGCGATGCAAGAGCAAATCTCAGCCGTTCTCATGCTTGGCGCCAACGGGGTACCTTAACTGCTGACAGACACTATCGCATTGCGGAACAGCCTCCAGGACCTAGAATCTGCCGCGACCTGGGGTGTGCCTTACTTGCATCCATTCTTTTGTTCTACGATATGAAAATCACCAACGTTAAGGATAACACTTGCTGAGGTATGATGCGCATCTTGCACGCGGCCAAAGCTCAGTGGGCTCGGTCAGTCATGCTCGCCGTCGCCATCAATTACACAACGAAGTCCATCTTCTTGCGTGAGATGAACATGCTTCAAATTCGACCAACAAGGTTCTTCTCGTGAGTCTATCTCTTCGGGTCGGTAATTTGTAAGAAACTTATCTCCTCTCCTCTCTGTAGTCTCGTATCAACTATTCAGGACAATGGCACCTTTGTTACCTAGCGGTGCTTAGAATGAAGTTACCTTGCGTCTATATCTTACTCTCTGGAATAGGACCCGATCCACCTTTCCTGCATACGAACTCTTTGAACAGCGAACGAGCTGGTCGTGGTCTGCGGTACTTACATAAGTCCCTTTTGTAATATGATTCCTTACGCCCCCCTTGCGCATGGTGCCAATTCAGATATTCGCTAGCGGAACCGGACTTGCATTCGATGCGATCCGTCCATGAAGGTGGAACTTACTGCTTTTCTGGGGAACTTGACACGCTTGAATGCTCTTTGTTTAGGACTGGGGGTCGTTGGTACGTCGGCATTCCTTTTTCTTATTAATCTGTGCTCTACCGCCGTACTTCTTCTGGAGACATCGACTTCGCTTTTATCGAAGATTGACTGATCTTCTGCTTTTTTCTCGATCGGCATTGATTAATGGTCGAAGTTGCGGTACGATGGAACGTAAAAGCTGATGGCGGACGGTGAAGATTACTTTATTTTTAATTCTAGTCTTTATTTATGTACATATGTAGTATATTCCGAAGTGTATAATGAATGTTTTTGAAGATACTTGGAAGGCGGATCTGCTTTGACCAGCTTCTCATACCGCATGGTCTGCACTCGAAGAGGCAGGCCGGAGTAGCCAAGCAAGGTTATTGAGAGAAAAACAAACCAGTGTTTCCAAGGATATGTCTCGAGATAACGCAGCGACAGCATAGGAACGGGGGCTGACACACCTCGAAGCTCCGTAGCGACTTTGAAGGTCACTCCATACGGAATGTGAGTCACGATATCAAAGAGTCGTTGCAAATGCTCATAAACAGCGGTACAGAACAGGAAGTCACGAGCACTCACCTGTGAGGAAAGACTGTCTTGGCCACTGGCAATTTCCCATTGTTGCGCGAATGAAAAATGATGACCCGCTCTGATGGTAAGGGGCTTCGCTATTAGACAAGACGCGTTTGGATGTGCCGAGTAACGAGCGATGGTACGATGTCGACTTTTCGAATCCCTGAGGATTGACCCAGCAACGTCCGGCCAAATTGGTCTGGGGTCAGCACAACCGGCCATTTAGCTAGAATTCGGAGAACACTAGTAACGGTTACGGAATAGCGTTTGCATTAGTAGAGCCTTCATGATGACCGCAATTGGAGGTCGAGGCCATCAAGTTCCCTATGTTCTGTCCTGAGTCTCGACTAGTCCTTTCAACATGTACGCACCCTTACTAGACGACACTCGGAATCTCCGTTCTCCACACTGGCACGGAGACTTGCAGTCTCTTCGGTCTTGGATTCGTCATCATGGACGTCAGAAATCGGAGTTGCGTCGGGCTTTCAAGTTGTGGACGCGGTGGCGGTGTTTAAAGCGGAGGCGGAGATGGAACAGGACGAGAAATGTGGGCGCAGTTCGGTCTGGAGATGTAGGATGCAATGATATTCAAGCTGGCAGTGCAGGAGGATAAACAGGGAGTAGAGACGGCAATGGGGCAGATGGTGCTTCACGTTTTGGTATCGCTACTCGACAAAGATATCCATCAGTAAGAATAGTGTTGTAGAAGATACGGGCCTATTTTCTTGGCGATACCGCGAACAAGCCTCCAAGTTGC
Organism: Trichaptum abietinum; assembly: GCA_910574555.1. Lineage (NCBI taxonomy): Eukaryota > Fungi > Basidiomycota > Agaricomycetes > Hymenochaetales > Trichaptaceae > Trichaptum > Trichaptum abietinum. Next base: position 993,682 of record CAJTBE010000004.1, on the reverse strand, counting down.
GTAGGCCAGCACCACCTCCAGTCGATCCAGACGATAATGGCAATATGGGCGGTTGCCCGATGAGGGGACCTTCTTTACACCGTCGACAATTGATGCACTTCTGTTATTTGTCGTCGCGTTTTTGAGAGCTCTACGTAGTCTGGACTTGAGCAAGCAATTAGATGCAAAGTTCACAACTTGAATGCACCATGTAGGAAAAAAAACTAGACGAACGTGAGAAACATCACGCGCAGTTTGAACTTGTACTTAAAATGTGGTGCTTCGTTTTGATGGACACGACATAACCCTCTACCCTTCAAATCCAAGCTCGACGCTGCAGAAAGGAAAGAATGGTTCTCGACAAACCTCTAAACCAGAACGCAGATGCGCTGTCGCTCTTTAATCTTGCTAATACTCTTCGAAAGCAAGGGAAAACAATTGAAGCAATCGATGCGATCTCACAATCAGTGACGATTCGCAGAGCTGAACTTGTGTCATCTCTCGTATGCCTTTCTGCCTGCCTCCGTGACGCTGGACAAAGTGGAAAAGCTCTTGGTGCAACACAAGAAGCGGTGGTGATTTATCGAGAACTAGCCACCACGAATCCAGATGCATATAAGCCGGATCTTGCGGAATCTCTCCACAATCTTGCTATACATCTCAGTAAAGCAGGAAAGAAGGAGGAGGCTATCGCCACGGACAAGGAAGCGGTGGACGTTTACAGAGAACTGGCAGCCACGAATCCAGATGAATATAGGCCGGTTCTTGCGTCATCTCTCTACAGTCTTGCTATATCTTTCGAGGAGGCAGGAAAGAAGGAGGAGGCTGTCGCCGCGGACAAGGAAGCGGTGGACATTCGCAGAGAACTAGCCGCCGCGAAACCAGATGAATATAAGCCAGCTCTTGCGGAATCTCTATACAATCTTGCTGTACGTCTCCGTGAAGCAGGAAAGAAGGAGGAGGCTCTCGCCTCGGGCCAGGAAGCGGTGGACATTCGCAGAGAACTGGCAGCTACGAATCCAGATGCATATAGGCCGGTTCTTGCATTATCTCTACACAATCTTTCTTGGCAATTCGCTGATGCAGGAAAGAGGGAGGAGGCTCTCGCTGCACAAGAAGAGGCGGTTTCGATATATCGAGAACTGGCCGCCACGAAACCAGATGAACACAGGATAGATCTTGTGACATCTCTACACTGCCTTTGTGACACTCTCAGTGCAGCAGGCAAGAAGGAGGATGCTCTCGCCCCGGGTCAGGAAGCGGTGGACATTTGCAGAGAACTGGCAGCTACGAATCCAAATGCATATAAGCCGGTTCTTGCAATATCTCTCTACAATCTCAATGCACATCTCAGTAAAGCAGGCAGGAAGGAGGAGGCTTTCGCTCTGGCCAAGGAAGCGGTGGACATTCGCAGAGAACTCGCAGCCAAGAATCCATATGCAATCAATCCGTTTCTTGCGTTATTTCTCTTCAATCTTTAATATCGCTTAGGCAAGGTAGGGATGAGGGAGGAAGCGTTCGGACTCGTGCTATCTGAATCATGGACTTTCCTGTAAATCATGTGTAAATCGTCATGTAGCAAACTTGTGTATAACAAGCTGGCTGCGGTCGCTCATGTAAATGTTTTGATGTAATGATAAAAATATCAGTTTTGTTCACCATATGAAATGAAGTCTGAAGCGAGTGAACGAGTCCGAGGTAACTTGAATGCGGCTCGACGCGCTACGTAATTCGTTCCTGCTGACAAATATCCTTCTCCCATGTTCTTTCCATCGAAACGTCAATCGTATCGAAAGCATTTGACATGTTCCATCGATGGCATTCACCCTTCAGGCTTATCGTACACATCGTCGTAAAACGGGCATTGCTACTCCAAGTGTCGCCGATGGCGAAGCTGTTTTGGAACGAAGTCGACGTGAGTTACCTCGTTACCATACGACCAGTCAGTGACCATTCCAATCCCAGTATTAAAGCAAGTCCATTAACTTCGCCCTCTCGATTCGGTTACAGATGAATTTTAGTGGCAAAGATGCTTGTTATCAAGATCACGTCACTCACTGCGACCAATACGCACAATCAAACGAATCCACCCGGCATCGCGCATAGTCTACTCGTCGTCGATACCACCGTTCGGGGGATTGAATTTCGTCTGTGGGTAGCTTGACTTGGTCATAGCTGCGATGGGGTCGGTCGTACAGTGAGTGACGCAGTGGCGCAGCGAATTACCGTCCAGTTCACATACACCCAGTTATACACGCAGCGCTCAATCATGAAGCCGGATGTTGCAGTGTGCAAACTCGGGATAGAGCTCGCAATCTGTAGGTTTTTCGTTCAGGAGGAGCTTGGTCGTTGATGGGAAGAGGTCTACAAGTCGAAAGCATACCAACAACTGCCACAGTAAATCAGTTTAAGAGTTGAAACTCCACACCGCGGCGCGTGGTCTTATTTGAAATGGAGAACCGCATGAACCTAAGGATGCTTGGCATCGGTGTCGAATTAGATGAAATAAGGGAAGGTTAGATCAAGTGCGTTACATTCCTCTACTACAATACGAACTTCATTCTGAGTGGTATCTGCATCATTATGAAGGGAGTTTGAATTCATCCGTAAAGCCCCACTGAGAAAGGATGATGGAGGATATTCCAAATGCGACGAAAGGTATTCTTTAATGGAAGAAGATGATCACGGAGCTACGACAGCGAGGTTCAGCGTGAATACTTGGTCTGTACGAGAATACGATTCCCTTAGACGTTCGACTGAATAATTGTTTACCAGGTGGAAAATGCGCCTCTTACGGAACTGGTGGACGTTGAGCCAGTGAAAGGAGCCGGATCTGAGTTGCGAGGAGGAATAAGCGACTTGATGCAGGAGGTCAAAGATTGCCCGAGAATCAGACAAGTTAGACAAGAGCAGCGCTTCACAAGGCTATAAAGTGAAGTAAGTACCCCTGGATCTTCGTCAAAATAAAAGCTTACTTTCGTATAGAATCTTAACATATGCTCATTCAGCGTCTGGACATTGGTTCAGATATGATTACGATGCAAGAGCAAACCTCAGCGTCCGTTCTGATACTTGGTACCAACGGATATCGACACTATCGCTTTGCCGAAATCTTCAGGATCTAGAATTTGCAGCGTGTCTCACTTGCATCCACTCTTCTGTTCTGCGTTGAACGTTCTTCGACGTCATCGATAACGCTTGCTGAGCGTGTGGTGCGCATCGTCCGCACGTGGCCCAGGGTCAGTGGATCAGGTCACTCCTGCTCGCCGTCGACATACCGTTGCACATAGAAGTCCATCTTCTTGCGTATGGTGAACACACCTGAAGTTCGACACAAAGGCTCTTCGCGTGAGTCTAACTCTTCGGATCTGTGATCTGTAACAAATTCATCTCATTTCTTCTCTGTAGTCAAAAATCTCGTATCCTATTAAGGACAATGGCACGTTTTGATATCAAGCGGTGCCCGAGATGAAGCAACCTTGTGCCTGTGTTTTACTCTCTTCAATCTGAGGATCCGACCCGAATGTTTCGCCTTTCCTGCATACAAATTCTTCGGACAACGAGCGCGCTAGTCGTAGTCTCCAGTACACTGGTCCCCTCTGCCACCCATCACCTAATGGGTACCACAAAATTTTCTTTACTCCCTTTGCGCATAGAGCCAATGAGTCAGGTATTCGCAAGTGGAACTGGACTTGCATTCGGTGCGAGAGCTAGTACTCGATCAACCCATCCATAAAGGTTGAACTTACTGCTTTTCTGGGCGATATTGACACGCTTGAATGCTCTTTGTTTAGGACTGGGGGTCGTTGGTACGTCGGTGTTCCTTTTTCTTATTAATATGTGCTGTACCCCCGTACTTCTTCTGGAGACATCGACTTCGCTTTTATCGAAGATTGACTGATCTTCCATTTTCTTCTCGATGGACATTGAATATTGCGTTACGATAGAACGTAGAAGATGATAGCGGACGGTGAAGCTTACTTTATTTTTATTTCTTGTCTTTATTTATGTACATAGTATATTCTCAAGTTTATGATAAATGTTTTTTGAAGATACGTGGAATGGGGGATGTGCGCATAGTCTGCACTCGAAGAGGCAGGCCGGAGTAACCAGTCAACCTTACACCAGTACCGTACGTGTGTTTCCAAGAATATGTCTCGAGATAACGCGGCGACTGTGTAGGAAAGGGGGCGGACACACCTCGAAGCTCCGACGCGTAGCGACTTTGAAGGTCACTCCATACGGACTGTGAGTCACGATATCAAAGAGTCGCCGCAAACACTCAGAAATAACGGAACAGAACATGGAATGGATCGCTGCTCAAAACCAGGCAGAGTAATATCAGGTGACGGTCGAAAGACAAAGCAATAGCAAACTGTCAAGATTGCCGTAGCTACGATCCTGGAATGAAGAACGAATTCGTGAATAAATTCTACTCGAAAGTTAGATACACCCACTTCCATCTGTGTCGTACACAAATCGCATTCATCCTAAGAGATCGGCCAGTGAGACATCTTAGATAAGAGCGAACTTCATGAGCAAAAAGCACCCGAACATAGATAGACGTAGATAGGGTATGTAGTAAGTGTCATCCGACACTGAGTGATTTCTGCGAGGTTGCCGAGAAGCTGATAATGACTTCAATTGTTGCCTCTGGTGCCATTGAATTCCCAGAACTTGATATCTGTATCGCCTCCCTAGACTTCATTAACCGGGTTTACCGCGTCAACAATGACATAGAATCTCATAGGGAATGCATGTATGCCTAAGAAACTCACACTTGAAGAAGAGAGCGACGTTTGACCCTCCAGACAAGGTACGGTACTAGTACACTGCCGGGCAAGTACCACACCCTCTGTTTGTAGAAGAGCCAGAAAGGGGCCGTAATTCTGCTGTTATTCTGAAGTCTTGGCTTCGCAATTGGATGTGACAAGTTGATAACGATGTAGTCGAACTCATTCCACGCCAAACCATAGTGACTAGACGCTTTCCTGCAGATGGGACACTGTGAGATGAATGAAGATGGCGAGAATGATATGATAAGACTGCAGCCAAATTTCAATCCTCAAGCAACTGCCGGCTTGGACGGTTTGAAGGTACCGCAGCTGTTCACCATTGTTTGCGAGTACTTGAGCAATGAGATCACGTCAGTTTAGAAGGTACCGCGGTCTGACTCGGAACTCCCGCAGGCATAGTACGAAACGGCGTCGTATCATCTAAGAACGAAATTAGCATTGCAACCCTTCTAAGTAGCTACTAGAGGTCCAAACCCTCGTTCTTGCGTAAGAAACCCCCACATCAAATCAGCATACACCCATTGCATGGTTAGGAAAGTCATGGTAAAGAGCACTCCTTGGCCACTGGCTATTGTCCGAATTTTCGAATCATGACCCTGATGATGGGCTTTGTAAACAAGACACGTTCGGATGAGGCTCACGAGCGATGGTGCGATGGTGCCTTACAAAGCATGCAGGATCCGGGTCGAGTTCCGAAGAACGCCCTGGGATTGACCGAGTTCAGCAACATCTGGTCAAGGGTCAGGAGAAGCACGACCGGCCATTTAGCCCGGCGCTAACTTGAAGATCCTTAGGCACCATTTGGATGGCAATCGGAGAATGCTATGAAAGGAATCCCCGGCTCAAAGCGTAGCGGAGAGAGGGATGTGTCGTCGTGAATTTTGATGATTACTGTCAGCACTCCCACGACTGTCTCTTTCTCATTGGTCCGCACTTATCTCGCCCCATTCTTTTCTCAGGTTTTTTTAATCTGTTATCTCCTATTCTCTTTTTCTCTCTTTTTTTCTTCCCTTTTGTAGATTTTATTCCTAAAATCGTAGCCCTGCTGTTGATGTCTGCTCCATTAAATTCTTATCGTGCGACCAACTCGCCACGTGGTCGACGTCATCGACAGATTCGACACTCACTTACTTAGGTCTCATCTATTTATTTTTTCCCATCTGTCTTTCTAGACCGTATTTATTACCGCCTTTGCACATTTGGTTTTTCCTCTTTCTCACGCATTGCTTTCCCGTCCGTTCGCGCACAATGCGTTCGTTCCATAAGTAATAGATTTCAATTCATAACGATGCAATACCAACCCTACTCGCGCTGCCCGCTGAGTCACTCGCACATATCACGTCTCACAGAGCGAGGCAGGGACAAGAAGGATCAAACAAGACTCGGCGAACTTCTATGGCGATGAGGCGATGGAGCACAACGTCTTGCAGCATGTGTTGATGCTGGTAGAGGATAAGATTTCGGAGGCTACTAGAGAATCAACTTGAAGCTGTGAAATGGTGAGTGGGCTTGATTAAATCGCTGTTAAATATGTATCTAATGGTGGCTTTCATCAAGATTGGGTGTCCTCATCAAGATAGTACGCGAGACCCAGATGGAATTCATCGTGCAGAGACTCATTGATTTCTCTGGAAGTAAAGACGAAGAGCTAAGTGACATTGCTAGACTCGGTATGTCTCAATATTATATCCTTTGTTGTCCAGGGCTCACGTACAACTAGCTTTGAAGACGATCACAGCCGAACTTCCGCAGGAAAGCAAACTCGCACCGACAGCCTGCGCCAACCTCACGCCCAAGCTACTAGCACAAGTGCAAAACGTGAGTATATCAATGATGCTGAGGTTGATGTTCTAACTATGTACATGGTAGGATAAAAACACCCCCGGAAACGCTCATTGAGACGCTCTCCACACTTCCATGAAGTTCCATCCTTAATTCCCGCTTCCCTGCGTTTCTGTCATCGCCCGACCTCTCGCCACAACCCATCCCTATACTTACGCCGTTGCTGGGCCACGCACGGCCTGCAGTGCGCAAGCGTGCCATCCTCACTCTTGCACAGTTCCTACCGACTGCGCCACAGTCCTATTTTGATCAACTGCTCACAACTGTGATTCTGCCTAATCTACAATCAGGATCAGTCAATACCGGGCTTGAGAATCAGAGGACGACAGTTCATTTAGTCGCTGCAGTTGCACGACAAAAGTCCCTGGTGTACTCGCAGTATCCAGCAAGGAGGATGATGAGCTGCGCAAATCAGGCTCTGCACGTGTTTGTATTGAGGTGTCCGACGGAAGTCACGCCCTTCTTAGGGCAAATATTGCAGACCGGAACCCGGCTAATCAAGTACGACCCTAACTATGCTGGAGATGAGGACGAAGATGAGGAAATGGAGGATTTCGAGGACGAGGACGAGGACGAGGAGGACGACGATCTGGGCGACGCATATTCAGACAATGAAGATACATTGTACTAGTCTCGTAACCACTACCTTCCAGACGATATCAATAGCAATATCGGCGGTCGCCCTATGAGGGGACCTTCTTTACACCGTCGACAATTGATACACTTCTGTTATTTGTCGTCGCGTTTTTGATAGCTCTACGTAGTCTGGACTTGAGCAAGCAATTAGATGCACCAGCAGTATATATAGGAAAAAAAACTAGACGAACGTGAGAACATCACGCGCAGTTTGAACTTGTACTTACAATGTGGTGCTTCGTTTTGATGGACACGACATAACCCTCTACCCTTCAAATCCAAGCTCGACGCTGGAGAAAGGAAAGAATGGTTCTCGACAAACCTCTAAACCAGAACGCAGATGCGCTGTCGCTCTTTAATCTTGCTAATACTCTTCGAAAGCAAGGGAAAACGATTGAAGCAATCGATGCGATCTCACAATCAGTGACGATACGCAGAGCTGAACTTGTGTCATCTCTCGTATGCCTTTCTGCCTGCCTCCGTGACGCTGGACAGAGTGGAAAAGCTCTTGGTGCAACACAAGAAGCGGTGGGGATATATCGAGAACTAGCCACCACGAAACCAGATGAATATAAGCCGGATCTTGCGGAATCTCTCCACAATCTTGCTATACATCTCAGTAAAGCAGGAAAGAAGGAGGAGGCTATCGCCACGGACAAGGAAGCGGTGGACATTCGCAGAGAACTCGCAGCCACGAACCCAGATGAATATTTGCCGGTACTTGCGACTTCTCTCTGCAATCTTGCTGTACGTCTCGGTGAGGCAGGAAGGAAGGAGGAGGCTGTCGCCGCGGGCAAGGAAGCGGTGGACATTCACAGAGAACTGGCAGCCACGAATCCAGATGCATATAAGCCGGTACTTGCGTTATCTCTCTGCAATCTTGCTGTACATCTCAGTGAAGCAGGAAAGATGGAGGAGGCTGTCGCCACGGGCAAGGAAGCGGTGGACATTCGCAGAGAACTAGCCGCCGCGAAACCAGATAAATATAAGCCGGACCTTGCGATATCTCTCCACAACCTTGCTATAGATCTCGGTGAAGCAGGAAAGAAGGAGGAGGCTGTCGCCACGGACAAGGAATTGGTGGACATTCACAGAGAACTAGCCGCCACGAGCCCAGATGAATATAAGCCGGTTCTTGCGTCATCTCTCCACAAGCTTGCTATATCTTTCGAGGAGGCAGGAAAGACGGAGGAGGCTGTCGCCGCGGACAAGGAAGCGGTGGACATTCGCAGAGAACTCGCAGCCACGAACCCAGATGAATATTTGCCGGTACTTGCGTCATCTCTCTGCAATCTTGCTGTACGTCTCGGTGAGGCAGGAAGGAAGGAGGAGGCTGTCGCCGCGGGCAAGGAAGCGGTGGACATTCACAGAGAACTGGCAGCCACGAATCCAGATGCATATAAGCCGGTACTTGCGTTATCTCTCTGCAATCTTGCTGTACATCTCAGTGAAGCAGGAAAGATGGAGGAGGCTGTCGCCACGGGCAAGGAAGCGGTGGACATTCGCAGAGAACTAGCCGCCGCGAAACCAGATAAATATAAGCCGGACCTTGCGATATCTCTCCTCAACCTTGCTATACATCTCGGTGAAGCAGGAAAGAAGGAGGAGGCTGTCGCCACGGACAAGGAATTGGTGGACATTCACAGAGAACTAGCCGCCACGAGCCCAGATGAATATAAGCCGGTTCTTGCGTCATCTCTCCACAAGCTTGCTGTACGTCTCGGTGAGGCAGGCAGGAAGGAGGAGGCTCTCGCCCCGCGCAAGGAAGCGGTGGACATTCTCAGAGAACTAGCAGCCACGAATCCAGATGAATACAGGTCGGATCTTGCGTCATCTCTCTGCAATCTTGCTATACATCTCAGTGAAGCAGGAAAGAAGGGGGAGGCTCTCGCTCCGGGCAAGGAAGCGGTGGCGATATTTCGAGAACTAGCCACCACGAAACCAGATGAATATAGACCGGCTCTGGCATCATCTCTTAACAATCTTTCTATGCGTCTCAGCGAGGCAGGAAAGAAGGAGGATGCTCTTGTCCCGATCAAAGAGGCGGTGGAAATTAGCAAGGCCCTGGCAGACGAGAACCAAGATGATTATACGTCATATTTTGCTAATTTCCTTGACACTCTATCAATCGCAATGAGTGGCATAGGAAATTTCGGTGATGCTGCTGGTGCAAGTCGCGAATCAGTGAGAATCTGCAGAGAACTTGTCGAGACGGACCGGAACCGCTACAGCCCGAACTTTGCAGAGCACTTACGTAATTTTGCGAAACACCTTACGAAGGCGGGGGATGTGGTAGGTGCGCTTGACGCAGCTGAGGAATCTGTGAAAATCTACAGGTCGATAGCCGAGGACAACCCGGTCTCCTATAATCCAGGACTGGCGCTATCCTTAAACATCCTGTCAATTTGTCAGAATGAATCAGGGAATACTACGGCGGCGCTTGCTTCGATCAACGAGGCGGTGACTATCAATCGGGGTTTGGTGGAATCGTATCCGAATGCGCACAATCCAGACCTTGCAGAGTCTTTGCAGACCCTTTCGATCTGTCTTACTGCTATAGGGAAGACCCAAGATGCGTTTACCGCCATCGAAGAGTCGGTAAAGATCAATCGTGGACTCGTAGCATCGCTTCCGGAAGCAATCAACCCGAACCTCGCTAAAGCTTTGCGAACATTGTCGACGTGCCTTCTTGCCATAGGAAACCCACAGGGCGCGCTCGCTGCCATCGACGAGTCGGTGGAGTTGTACAGGCCGCTTTTCGCTCGATATCCGTTATTCTTCCGGCCACTCCTTGCGGATGCGCTCAACGTTCGGAAGGACTGTCTTGAGGCGCTTGGAAGGACGAAGGAGGCGCAAGTGGCTGCAAAGGAGGCGAGCGGACTTGCGCTATCTGAATCGTGGATTTTCCTGTAAATCATGTGTAAATTGTCATGTAACAAACTTGTGTATAACAAGCTGGCCGCGGTCGCTCATGTAAATGTTTTGATGTAATGATAAAAATATCAGTTTTGTTCACCATATGAAATGAACTTAATGAAGTCTGAAGAGAGTGAACAAGTCGGTAACTTGAACCGCGTGCGGCTCGACGCGCTACGCTACATAATCCGCTCCTGCTGACAAATCTCCTTCTCCCATGTTCTTTCCATCGAAACGTCAGTCGTATTGAAAGCATTTGACATGTTCCAATCGATGGCATTCACCCTTCAGGCTATCGTACACGCTGACGCATCGTCGTAAAACGGGCATTGCTACTCCAAGGGTCGCCGATTGCGAAGCTAGTTTGGAACGAAGTCGACGAGAGCTACCTCGTTACCGTACGACAAGTCAGTGACCATTCTAACCCCAGTCTTAAAGCAAGTCCGTTAACTTCACCCTCTCGATTTGGTTACAGATGAATTTTAGTAGCAAAGATGCTTATTGTTAGGATCACGTCACTCACTGCGACCAATCCGCGCAATCAAACGAATCCACCCGGCATCCGCGCATCGTCTACTCGTCGTCGGTACCACCATTCGGGGGATTGATTTTCGTCTGTGGGTAGCTTGACTTGGTCATAGCTGCGATGAGGTCGGTCGTATAGTGAGTGACGCAGTGGCACAGCGAATTACCGTCCAGTTAACAAACACCCAGTTATACACGCAGCGCTCAATCATGAAGCCGGATGTTGCAGTGTGCAAACTCGGGATAGAGCTCGCAATCTGTAGGTGAGTTCTTTTCGTTCAGGAGGAGCTTGGTCGTTGATGGGAAGAGGTCTACCAAGTCGAAAGCATACCAACAACTCTGTCACAGTGAATCAGTTGAAATTCCACTCCGCGGCGCGTGGTCTTATTTGAAATGGAGAACCGCATGAACCTAAGGATGCTTGGCATCGGTGTCGAATTAGATGAAATAAGGGAGGGATATTTCAAGTGCATTACATTCCTCTACTATAATACGAACCTCATTCTGAAAGATATTTACATGAAGGGAGTTTGAATTCATCCGTAAAGTCCCACTGACAAATGATGATGGAGGATATTCCAAATGCGACGAAAGGTCTTCACGGAGCTACGACAGCGAGGCTCAGCGTGAATACTTGGTCTGTACGAGAATACGACTCCCTTAGACGTTCAACTGAATAATTGTTTACCAGGTGGAAAATGCGCCTCTTACGGAACTGGTAGACGTTGAGCCAGTGAAAAGAGCCGGGACTAAGTTGCGAGGAGGAATAAGCGACTTGATGCAGGAGGTCAAAGATTGCCCGAGAATCAGACAAGTTAGACAAGGGTAGCGCTTCACAAGGCTATAAAGTAAAGTAAGTACCCCTGGATCTTCGTCAAAATAAAAGCTTACTTTCGTATAGAATCTTAACATATGCTCATTCAGCGTCTGGACATTGGCTCAGATATGATTACGATGCAAGAGCAAACCTCAGCGTCCGTTCTGATACTTGGTACCAACGGATATCGACACTATCGCTTTGCCGAAATCTTCAGGATCCAGAATTTGCAGCGTGTCTCACTTGCATCCGACGTTCTTCGACGTCATCGATAACGCTTGCTGAGCGTGTGGTGCGCATCGTCCGCACGCGGCCCAGGGTTAGTGGACCAGATCACTCGTGCTTGCCGTCCACATACCGTTGCACATAGAAGTCCATCTTCTTGCGTGTGGTGAACAAACCTGAAGTTCGACACTAAGGTTCTTCCGCGTGAGTCTAACTCTTCAGGTCTGTGATCTGTAACAAATTCATCTCATTTCTTCTCTGTAGTCAAAAATCTCGTATCCTATTAAGGACAATGGCACGTTTGATATCAAGCGGTGCCCGAGATGAAGCAACCTTGTGCCTGTGTTTTACTCTCTTCAATCTGAGGATCCGACCCGAATGTTTCGCTTTTCCTGCATACAAATTCTTCGGACAACGAGCGCGCTAGTCGTAGTCTCCAGTACACTGGTCCCTTCTGCCACCCATCACCCTAATGGGTACCACAAAATTTTCTTTACTCCCTTTGCGCATAGAGCCAATGAGTCAGGTATTCGCAAGTGGAACTGGACTTGCATTCGGTGCGAGAGCTAGTACTCGATCAACCTATCGATGAAGGTTGAACTAACTGCTTTTCCGGGCGATATTGACACGCTTGAATGCTCTTTGTTTAGGACTGGGGGTCGTTGGTACGTCGGTGTTCCTTTTTCTTATTAATATGTGCTGTACCCCCGTACTTCTTCTGGAGACATGGACCCTAATTTTATCGACAATCGACTGATCTTCCATTTTCTTCTCGATGGACATCGAGCATTGCCGCACGATAGAACGAAGAAGATGATGGTAGCGGTGAAGATTACTTTCTTTTAATTTCTTGTCTTTATTTATGTGCATAGTATATTCCCAAGTTAAATTTTGCACATAGTCTATACTGGAAGAGACAGGCCGGAGTAACCAAGCAACCTTATTTGAGAGAAAGACATACCAGTATTGTAAGTATGTGTGCTTCCAAGAATGTCTCGAGATAACGCGGCGACTGCGTAGGGAAGGGGACGGACACCTTGACACGCAGCGAATTTGAAGGTCGCTCCATACGGAAAGTGAGTCACGATATCATCGCAAACGCTCAGAAACAACAATACAGAACATGGAATGGATCACTGTTTGAAGCTGGGCAGAGTAATATCAGGAGACAAAGCAATAGTAACTGCCAAGATTACAGTAGCTACGATCCTAGAATGAAGAACAAATTCGTGAATAGATTCTACTCGAAAGTTAGATGTCATACACTCACTCTCATCTGTGTTGTACACAGATCACATTCATCCTAGGAGATTGACCAGTGAAACACCTTAGATAAAAGCAAACTGCAGGAGCGAATGAAGAGCCCGAACATAGATTGACATAGGTAGGGTAAGTGTCATCCGCCGCTGAGTGGTTTCTGTGAGGTTGCCGAGAAGCTGATAATGACTTCAATTGTTGCCTCTGGTGCCATTGAATTCCCAGAATTTGATATTTGTATGGCCTCCCTAGACTTCATTAACCGGGTTAACCGCGTCACCAATGACATAGAATGACATAGGGAATGCTTGTATGCCTGAGAGGTCACGCTTGAAGAAGAAAGCAACGTTTGACCCTCTAGACAAGGTACGGTACACTCCCAGGCAAGTACCACACCCTCTGAAGAGCCAGAAGGGTGCCGTAATTTTGCTGTTATTCTGAAGTCTGGGCTTCGGAATAGGGTGTGACAAGTTGATATCGATGTAGTCGAACTCGGTCGACGCTAAACCCGTCATGAGCTGGATGAAAGTGACTGGACGCCTTCTTGCAGGTGGAGCATTGTGAGATGAATGAAGACGATGAGAATGATAAATACTTTACCGTATCTCAATTCCCAAGCAACTGCCACTCGTACCGCCGACGGTTTGAAGGTACTGTAGTTGCCGACGCTGACCGTGATTCACCCTCACCGATATCGGAGACCTTTGCAACTATTTGAGTAATGAGATCACGTCAGTTTAGAAGGTTCCGCGGCCTGAATTCTCGCAGGCATAGTACGAAACGGAGTCGTATCGTCTGAGAATGAAATGAGTTTTGTAACCCCTCTAAGTCACAATCAGAGTTCCAAACCCTCGTTCTTGCGTAAGAACGCCCACATAGAATGGTATGGTTAGGGAAGTCATGGTAACGAGCACTCCTTGGCCACTGGCAATTGTCCGATTTTTCGAACCATGACCCAGATGATGGGCTTCGTAAACAAGACGCGTTCGGATGAGGCTCACGACTCACGAGCGATGGTGCGATGTTGCCTTACAAAGCAAGCATGATCCGGGTCGAGTTCCGAAGAACGCCTGGGGATTGACCGAGTTCAACAACATCTGGTCAAGAAGAGAAGCACAACCGGCCATTTAGCTCGGCGCTAACTTGAAGATCCTTAGGCACCATTTGGATGGCAATCAGAGAATGCTATGAAAGGAATAGCGTTTGGTTTGAGGTAAGTAGAGTCTATGCGGATTTGGAGTTGTCAGCAAGGAGATCAGAGATCGGAGTTGTGTCGGGCTTTCAAGTTGCAGACACGGACGCGGCGGTGGAGTCCTGACTGGACTGCTTGGAGGTGCACGCCCGTTTAAAGGTGGTACAGGTCGACTTGGACGAGGCGGAGGCGCTGATGCTGGAGATGGAACAGGTCTAATTGTGGGCGTAGGTGCAATTCGGGCTGGAGGTGTAGGATGCAATGGTATTGGCGGGGCAGGAGGATGAACAGGGGGTAGAGGCAGCATTGGGGCGGATGGTGCTTCACGGTTTGGTATCGCTACTCGACAAAGATACCCATCAGTAAGAATAGTGTTGTAGAAGATACGGGCCCATTTTCTTGGAGATACCGAGAACATGCCTCCAAGTCGTGTAGGCTAACACCACCTCTAGTCGATCCAGACGATAATGGCAATATGGGCGGTTGCCCAATGAGGTGACCTTCTTTACACCGTCGACAATTGGTGCACTTCTGTCATTTGTTGAAGCGCTTTTGAGAGCTCTACCAGTCTGGAATCAAGTAAGCAAAACTGAGAGGGGAGAGCAAGAAATGTTAGATAACTTCGCGCGAAGTTCACAAATGCACCACTTACTACTACTAGGCGAACGTGAGAACATTACTGACAACTTGGCACGCGCAGTCAGTGCCAGTGGGGGGATTTCGAAAGCGCGGTCACGTGCCATACAAGTTGGGTAGCTCGCGCACGAAGATTCGGCGCGTCAACCCCGGGCCACAACAAACATCACTTGCTCTGCACTGTGTCAACCTCTGCATCACCACCCACGCCATAACCCTCTACCATTCTGGAAAAGGGAAGAAATGGTTCTCTATAAACCTCTACTCCAGAATCCAGATGCGCTGTCGCTCTTAAATCTTGCTAATTCTCTTCGACAGCAAGGGAAAACGATTGAAGCAATCGATGCGATCTCTCAATCAGTGACGATTCGCAGAGCTGATCTTGTGTCATCTCTCATAAGTCTTTCTGCCTGCCTCAGTGACGCTGGTCAGAGCGGGAAAGCTCTTGCTTCAACACAAGAGGCGGTGAAGATTCTTAGAAAACTAGCCGACATCAATCCAGATGAATATAGAGCACGCCTGGCTTCATCTCTCAACAATCTTTCTAACCGTCTTGATCAGGCAGGAAAGAAGGAGGAAGCTCTTGCTCCGGGTCAGGAGGCGGTGGCCATATATCGAGAACTAGCCACCACGAAACCAGATAAACATAGGTCGGTTCTTGCGTCATCCCTCGACGATCTTTCTTATCGTCTCGGTGAAGCAGGAAAGAAAGAGGAAGCCCTCGCTCCGGGTCAGGAGGCGGTGGCCATATATCGAGAACTAGCCACCAAGAATCCAGATAAACATAGGTTGGCTCTTGCGTCATCCCTCTACGATCTTTCTATATCTTTCAGTGAGGCAGGGAAGAAGGAGGACTCTCTCGCCCCGGGCCAGGAAGCGGTAGTGGTATATCGAGAACTAGCCGCCGTAAAACCAGATGAATATAGACCGGATCTTGCGTCAGCCCTCGACAATCTTTCTTATCGTCTCGGTGAAGCAGGAAAGGAGGAGGAAGCTCTCGCTCCGGGTCAGGAGGCGGTAGCTATATATCGAGAACTAGCCGACATCAATCCAGATGAATATAGGGCGGCTCTTGCGTCATCCCTCGGCAAGTTCTCTAAACGTCTCGGTGTAGCAGGAAAGAAGGAGGATGCTCTCGCACCGGGCCAGGAAGCGGTGGCCATATATCGAGAACTAGTCGCCACGAAACCAGATGAATATAGGGCGGCTCTTGCGTCATCCCTTGACAATCTTTCTCATCGTCTCGGTGAAGCAGGAAAAAATGAGGAAGCTCTCGCTCCGGGTCAGGAGGCGGTGGTCATATATCGAAAACTAGCCACCACGAAACCAGATAAACATACGTCGACTCTTGCGTCATCCCTCAATAATCTTTCTTATCGTCTCGGTGAAGCAGGGAAGAAGGAGGAAGCTCTCGCTCCGGGTCAGGAGGCGGTGGCTATATATCGAGAACTAGCCACCACAAGACCAGATAAATATACGCCGGATCTTGCGTCATCCCTCTACGATCTTTCTATATCCTTCGGTGAGGCAGGGAAGAAGGAGGGCTCTCTCGCCCCGGGCCAGGAAGCGGTAGTGGTATATCGAGAACTAGCCGCCATGAAACCAGATGAATATACGCCGGATCTTGCGTCAGCCCTCGTCAATATCTCTAACCGTCTCGGTGAAGTAGATAAAAAGGAGGAGGCTCTCGCCCCGATCAAGGAGGCGGTGGAAATTAGCAAAGCACTGGCTGACGTGAACCCAGCTGTTTATATGCCATTTTTTGGTAATTATCTCGACACTCTAGCAACCATACTGAGTGACATAGGAGCTCCAGGCGCTGCTGGTGCAAGTCGCGAATCAGTGCAAATCTACAGAGCACTTGTTGAGACGGACCGGAAGCACAACCCAGCCTTTGCCAAGCTTTTACGTAAGTTTGCGAAACACCTTACGAAGGCGGGCGATGCGGTAGATGCGCTCGACGCTGCTAAGGAATCTGTGAAAGTCTACAGGTTGTTAGCCGATGACGATCCGATTGCCTACACTCCGAGGCTTGCATTATCCTTAAGTACTCTGTCAATCTGTCTGAATGATATAGGGGATACTACAGCGGCACTTGCTTCTGTCAGCGAGGCGGTGGATGTCAATCGGAGGTTGGTGGAATCGTATTCGGATGCGCACAACATATACCTTGCAGAGTTTCTGCAGACCCTTTCGATCTGTTTAATGCACTTGGGAAGACCCAAGGAGCGTTTACCGACATCGAAGAGTCAGTGATTATCAATCGTGGACTCGTAGTATCGCTTCTGGATACATTCAATCCGAACCTTGCGGAATCCCTGCGAATTTAATTGTCGACATTCCTTCTCGCCTTAGGAAACCCACGAGACGCGCTCTCTGCCATCGACGAGTCAGTGTAAATTGCACAGGCCACTTTTCGCTCGATATCCATTATTCTTCCGGGAACTCCTCGCGGATGCGCTCAACGTTCGGAAGGAATGTCTTGAGGCGCTTGGAGGAACGAAAGAGGCGCGAGTGGCTGCTGTGTAGGCGAGCGGACTCGCGCTATCAGACTCGTGGATTTTCCTGTAAATCATGTGCAAATCGTCATGTATGTAACAAACTCATGTATAACAAGGTGGCCACGATCGCGCAAAATATCAGTCTTGTTCCTAGTTCCATGACCAAATGGAATGAAGCCTTAGAGAGTGAATCGGTAACTTGAACTTGAACCGCGTGCGGCATGAGCTCGACGCGCCTGGCCAGTGGCCGCCGCGGCCATTCGTTCCTGCTAAGCCTAACAACTCTCCTTCTCCCATGTCCTGCCAATCGAAACTCGGTCTCGGAGGTCAATCTTACTGAAAGCATTTGGTTCAACAAATCGCATGTTCTGTCGATAGCACTCACCCTTCAGGTCCATCCTTTACGCTGACGCATCGTCGTAAAACGGGACACCGGTATTGCTACTCCAAGTGTCGCCGATGGCGAAGCTGTTTTGGAACAAAGTCGAAGTGAGCTGCCTCGATACCATACGACAAGTCAGTGACCACTTCAACCTCAGTCTTAAAGCAAGTCCGTATACCTTCACCCTCTCGATTCGGTTACAGGTGAAATCTTGGCGAAAATGCTTTTTGTCGATTTCTGACGCTCACTGCGTCCAACACGCACAATCAAGCGTATCCACTCGGCATTGCGCTTCTACTCGTCGTCGGTGCGCACAGGTCGGGGATCGGGCTCTCATCTGAGGGTGAGTCATGCTAGACTTGATCATAGCTGCGATGGATTGGTCGTACAGTGCAGCACACTACAGTTATCGTCCAATCAGTGGCAATCACCCATCTATAAACGATCAACGATGAACCGGGGTGTAGCATTGTGCGACGTCGGGAAAGAGCTCCCAATCTGTACGCGGATCATTGCTGTCCAACTCAGGAGGAGCTTGGTTGTTGAGGGAAGAGGTCTATAAGTCGAAAGCCACACGGAGTAGTTGTGCCAACAATTGCTCACACTTCGGCTCTCTTGAGCTTGATCGGTCATGGTTTCGTCTTCTTCCTGTACGATACGAAATGTCGTGCAAGATCTGAACTACTGGTGAGCACTTATATCATCTCATCTGAATTGTGCGACTGAGATCGACATCTGCTCTGGTAGTTATCAGTAAATCAGTTGAACTCCTCGCCGCGGCGCTTGGCTTCATTTGAAACGGACAACCTCATGAACCTGAAGATGCATGGCATCGGTATCGAATTAGATGAAATATTGGAAGGATAGATCAAGTGCGTTTCATCCCTCTACTTGCATGCGAACTTCATTCTGACAGATATTTACATTACGAAAGGAGTTCGAATTTATCCGTATTAGCCCCCTGAACAAAGGATGATGGAGGATATTTCAAATGCGACGAAACGTGTTCTTTAGTGCAAGAAGAAACCCACGGAACTACGCCAGCGATACGTAGCGTGGACCTGATTTGTACGAGAACAAGACTCCCTCAGACGTTCAACTGAATAATTGTTTTGCAGGGGGAAAATGCGTCTCACACAGAACTGGCGGACGTCGAGGGCGTGAAACAAGCTGGGTCTAAGTTTGCGAGGGCGGATAAGCGACTTGGTGCAGGAGGTCTTACATAGCCCGCGAGAATCAAAGGAGTCAGAGAAGGGCAGCGCTTCACAAGTCTATGGCTGTAAGTTCTCCTGGATCTTCGCCAAATTAAATCTTACTTTTGTATAGGATCTTAACATATGCTCGCTCAACGAGCCATAAGGCAGTACGGAAATCGGGCGCTCCTACTCTGGACATCGGCTCATATACGATTACGATGCAAGAGCAAACCTCAGTGTCCGTTCTGATGCTTGACACCAACAGGATATCGATATTATCGCTTTGCCGAAAACCTTCGGGATCCAGAATTTGCAGCGACCTAAGATGTGACTCACTTGCATCCACTCATTTGTTCTGCGCTAAACGTTCTTCGGCGTCATCGATGACTCCTGCTGAGCGTATGGTGCGCATCGTCCGCACGTGGTCCAGGGTCAGTGGACCAGATCACCGGTGCTCGCCGTTGACATACCGTTGCATGTCGTAGACTATCTTCTTGCGTAAGGTGAACACGCCTCAAAATCGATCACAAGGTTCTTCTCGTGAGTCCTATTTCTTCGGGTCGGTAATTTGGAATAAACTCATCTCATCTCCACTCTGTAGTCAACCATCTCGTATTCTTTCACCTTTGTTGTCCAGCGGTGCCCGAGATGAAGCAACCTTGGGCCTATGTCTTACTCTATGCATTAGGATCCGACCCAATTTTCCCGCCGTTCCTGCATACAAACTCTTCGAATAACGAGCGAGCTAGTCGTAGTCCCCGGTACTCTGGTCCCTTCCGGAATGTTTTTCACCCCTTGCCCAAAGGACCAAGTCAGATTTTTGCAAGTGGAACCGAATTTGCATTCGATGCGAGACCTACTCGAACGGCCTCATCCATGAAGGCTGAACGAATTTTTTTTTGTAGGTGAGCTTGACTTGCTCGAATGCTCTTTGTCGAGGAATGAGGGTAGTTTACCTCGGCATTCCTAACGATCTAACATTGGCCCCTACTTCTAGAGACATCGCCTCTGCTTCTATCGACCATCGACTGATCTTACGTTTTCTTCCCGATCGGCATTAAGAAAGGAAGGAGATGCGGTATGATAGAACTGGTGAAGATTACTTTCTTTGTATTTATTATCTTTATGTACATAAACAAAGATACGATATTCTGAAGTTTATAATAAATGTTTTTGAAGATACTTGAAACCAAGGGTGGCAAGCTCTGTTTTGACCACCATCTCATACCGTATAGTCTGCAAATTCTTTTCAGCAAGAGCGCAGAGCTTCCCACACAATCAAGACGGTGTAGTCGGGGATGGGCAAGACTTCGTAGTTGTCTGCCAGAACAGTGGATTGACTGGAGGGCGAGATGACGAGCGAGGACGTGGCGTAGAGTCATCAGGGATGTCGGAGATCAGGTGTCGTCAGACATCCGAACAGTCCGTAACTTGTTGTGTTTTTCTGGGTTCTTTACAACAAGTCATTGAACAATGAAGCATACCGGCCGACTGCGTAGGCATCAACAGGAATGCAGTGAGTTGTTACGCTGAGTATGATTGTTGTCTGGACTTGTGTGCAATCATGTGTTTTATCCTGTCCCACGTACCACCCTAGTTCTGACGTGGATGTACCTCATGTATTGTGCATTCAGTCTTATACACAAATAATGCACATATATATTCAGTAATGCCACGAGCGAATGAATCCCTGCGGGGAGTACGAAAGTGCCAGCCTTGGTGCCTCTTAGCTGTTCGACCATGTGCTAGCACTGAGGACAACGTCTAAAGACACATCAATTCGGAATCCTGGTAATCATTCGTATAAGCTTCACGACTCTTCTCTTAAGAACGACCGAGACACTTACCGCTGCTTTCTGCACGTCTGTGGGTCTTGGTCTGTAGTACATTTCCAGCGGTCGTGTTTTCCATATTGGCTCGCCCTCACGCCCTGCGAGGAGATACTCAGGGGATCCGCTACTTGCGCTGGACTCAACCATCTTCTTCCGCTCCTCAATCAGCCCACCTTTTTCATCCAGCTTTCTCGTGAGATCTGCATAACCCCATAAAAGCGACCTGAGTCGCTTCAACCAATACTCCGAGTCTTGGACACTATCACAAAAAAAATCAGGGCAAGGCTCATGGCTACGACGAGACAGATCAAAAGCTCTTACTAGGGGTTTTCCCAATTTCCTATCGTTATCATGATTTCTTTCAAGATCTCGGAGTGTTCGAATTTGTCCTTTAAGGCTTTTCGGAAGTCTTCCTTCGCTCTTTGAAAGCCCTCCTTCGCTTTCTGTGTCTGGTTTGAGGAGCCCTGTTCGGCATCTCCAACAGTGGTGTCCTGTGATTTATTACGCCCAATCTGAGTCGTAATGAAATCTCTGAATGCGGAGGGAAATTGTTTGGCTTTTGGCCAGCACAACAGGATTGGGATCGACAACCGCCGAATAAGCTTCGAAATGAGGTACGGTTTCTCCCTCGTTTTGTCGATCCATGGACTCATTTCATAGCTAAGACGCCCAACCTTTCTGTCGTTACCGAGTGCCCTGGTGCTCAAAGTCAGCGCAAGCTCGAGGAGTATTTAAGAAAGGGAGCATACCACCAAATGTCTCGCTGTAATTCCAGATCTCTATTGTATTGCTGGAGTGGGTGCAGAAGCCACTTCGCCACAACGTATTTCTGCTCAGACTCCAGAAAGAACCAGTAAATGACCATAAGCAGCCCAAGGATATGCGCTGTAGTAAATGCGACTGTAGTGATTGCTTCAAACGGACGCTGCCATGCGAAGTGAGATAGGATGGTAGAGAGAGCATAATTTGTGCTGCATACCTGTGGCGGAACGAAGGCTAAGAGGTTCAAGCCAACAATAAAGATCAATGCGGCTATGATCAGGAATACCATCGGAGCTTTTTCGAGCCATAATCGAACCAGGTCTGGTGGCGGGTTTGTGTCGTAACTGCAAGTTCATGTAAATGTAGTCAACCGGAACATAGATAAGAAGGAACACGCACATCGGAGACTTTCTCCACATCAGCCCTACTAAGCTGCTAACTCCTGCAGAGACGCTGAAGACCAGAGATAAGAACCAGAAGAGATTGATAACAGCTAGCAATTCTGAAAACGGCAGCGAAGACGAATATGAGATCTGAAGCGTAGTCGCAGTAACGCTGGAGAAGAAGGTTGCGATGGTCGTGATGTTAGTATATTGACCTGTATCTCGCTCCTTCAAATCTGCGAGAAAAGACGGAAGAGCTAGACCGAAATGTGAGCAGTGATCGTGTAGTCATGTGTAATGATACTCACCTCCTGTTCTGAAGGTCTTCAAGTCTGCGACTATTTCAGCCATAGTCACTGCCAACGATTTGAGCATTTTCTCCATATCTTGTCGACATTTTGTCAATTTGTTTTCACGAATGAGAACTATACAAAAGGAATATCAGAAGTTTTCTACGATTGATAAACCTGTATTCATTACTAATCAATTTTCTCCATTCAATCTTCGCGCGAGAGAGACAGAGTTAGCCTCGATAATACATCAAGTCAAGGTACAAATGCTCACCCATAGATCTGCAACCCATTTCTCAACGTTATGAAAGTAGAATGCATGTTTCTGATGGTATAGGCTCTGCTGAAAGCGATAGGCGGCAAAATGAAGCCATCCTAACCGGTTTACGCCTGATACTAGTGATTCTCGAACCAATTCCATATCTATAAAACGATTACTGAACAGCTGATGTCATGATCCACTAGACGATACGCACTATGTGAATTTCCGGATAATAGCCACTCGATGGTTTTCGTAGGAGCATGTAGTCTCTCTCTGAGAAACCGCGAAGCCAGAATGACTTCATCGTCGCCTCCGATATGTTCGTAGTGCCCAATGAGGAGGCGTAGCTGCTGTTGTCAGTGCAGGACTATGCGCAAAAAATTGGTGTACGTACCTCTTCATACATTCCTTCGCATGCTCTTTGACAAAATCGAGAATCGTGAGATCAAAATTGATTAAGAGACTTGAAAGAGGGAACGCCATACTCCTTGTGATCCGCACATCTCTGTTTGAAGTTCTCCACTTCCTGGGCCGACCAGGTAACAGCGGTCGAAGCTGGAGCTTGAAACGAGGAGACATGCAATGTGTATTTCATGTACCATTGTTCGAAATCGTTCGTATCTTGCGATGCACCCATCTTCTCGGATGTCAACCAAGTGTTCACAGCTTTGAAATAAATAGCGTCGTATCATTATGGTGTAATTAGACCTTGCCATCATGGCCAATAAAAAACTCACAGTTTCTTTCCATCGTCGAAAGTTCGACGGTCACATCCCGCATCAATTCTTCCAAAGTTTTGAAGAGCTCGCTGTGCAGATTTTCGAGACACGCGGTCAAATCCCTATCCCTTAGGAGACCTTCGACGAGGACATATCAAAACCTGCAATGGTACATTGATTGTTTTTAATCCTCACCAGCGACCTTTTCCTGAGCATCAGATTTATCCTTCGCGGGAAAACTTCAATTCCTTCTTCAGCTAAACATTTATAAACTCCCAGTACTGACTTTGATATAGTTCATCCATTTGCTGACAATGAGCAGGTGTGAATCGTCTCTCTGGCTGACTAGGTTCCCATGAAATTTCGCGATGCTATCAGAAACCCTGATAAGATGTTGTTGAACATCTTTAAGCGCAACCCGCGATCGTTTCTCTGTACATAGAAAGTCACTGGTCGCTTCCTCTGCTTCAGAGATAGATCGTACCTGAAGTTCCAGAAAGAGCCAGTCCCAACGACTGCAAAGACGTAGTATCAAGCAGATCTTTCTTAAGTTTCTCCGAGGCCTCAATGATGTTCTTACGATTTCCAACAATGCGATAATGTGCGATGAGATAGTCGAGCTGTTCTCGTGATGGTTAAAACAAGGTCCCTTGTAAGTAAGAGTGAAGCCGCATCCATACCTCTTTCCCCATCTTATTACACTCGCTGGAGCAGAATGTTTGTGCGAAGTTCAATGAACGGACTGAGAAAGAGATACCTTATATAAGAGCTACGCATTTCTTCGAAGTTTCCTTTCTGTCCCGTGATCAGCCATACATTCGTGTCTACAAAATGATTAGAAATTATTCGTGGAAGGAAGCAAATGATTACGCACAGTTTCCATCGCTCCTTCCGGCTTTGGTAGGAATCACTTCACTACTAGCTCCTTTATCAACCATGCGGTGTACTATAGCTTCATTGCAACTTTGGGCCGAGACTGGATTGCATACGATGACAAGAATTTGCACAAAGTTGGTATCAGCAGGTCGAGATAATGTTTTGGCTTGTCACGTACTTATTTCCTCGTCTGTTAATTTGCATCAGCAAGAACTTGGATACGCAACTTCCGGAAAGATTGACAAACCTAGCATCTTGATGGTGAGTGACTGACAGAGAGACACTAGGAGGGGGTAGGAAATTGGCAATAGTGGTCAAGCAATATGCTCGGGCTGAAAGCGCCGAGGAACGGAAAGAGCATGCGACCATGATTAATTACTCGCATTCGCCTTGCTCCAGATTCTAGTTGACAGCAGCAATGGAAGTTCAAGTTGACGACAACGAGTACCACTAG
Source organism: Trichaptum abietinum (assembly GCA_910574555.1). Classification (NCBI taxonomy): domain Eukaryota; kingdom Fungi; phylum Basidiomycota; class Agaricomycetes; order Hymenochaetales; family Trichaptaceae; genus Trichaptum; species Trichaptum abietinum. The sequence goes on along the minus strand of CAJTBE010000004.1, from coordinate 969,204 downwards.
CATCAGGATAAATGCCTTCAATTCCATTGAAACGTAGTAGAAAACGCCACCCACGACCTGTTCGCGTTTCCCGCGTTCATTCAATCAAAAGCTGCGCTCGGGAACGCCGCTATCATGGAGCGAGTTAAAGGTGCAACTAGAGTAAAGGCAGCATACGTACATTTTGTACAACTGTATCCAGACATCGTCTATTCCTTCGTCCGCACATTTTGCCAGATCTATCTCTTTCCTGAACACGCGCTGAGCTGGGCCTTCGACATCTCCGCCGTCCGGTCCAGCTGTCTAGCCTAGCGCCCACCCATTGCTGGCAAGTGCGACCTTGACACACTGACATGCATGCTAGTGGCGTGCATCGTGTGCGGTCACCGAGAATCGACATTGTGTAGAGTTGCCCTGTGGTAGTCCACGCGAAGTCACGGTTGGTCTTACGACTAACTCAAAGCTTTCTTAGAGTACCATTGTTGGCGATTTAGAGAACAAATGCTTTAGAGAACAAATATCAACTTGAAGCTAGCGAGAACTTGAAGCATAGGGCAGTGATGATAAATTTCCCACGATAACAAAAACTTCCGAAATGAAATGACACTTCATTAAGGACGCACTGGCAATCAAAACATGAGATTCAGGTATCTTCCGCATGCACGTAATGAACCACTGAATTACCCAGAGGTGCTCAGAGATTAAACTAGGGTGTAAAACTGCACGAAACTTGCCACTTGAAGTTCAAGTGACTCAGTGAGTGTGTCGTCTAATAGTCCATCAATGATCAACATTGGTCCGGGGTCGGGTCAACAAAATATCGGACCAGTCTGGCTTGCAACTTGTATTGACGAAAAGGGTTCCTGCTACGCGTGAGAAATCAATAAATGTAAATGTCATTGAATTGTTTTGCTTTACATATCAAATCTGAAATGAGGTATGGCGATTTTACATATATTTGTGACTGTTACAATGGTCAGTACAACCAATCTGTTAATATATTATATGGTTACAAAAGCTCATAGGGCCAACCTGAAGTAGACCTCGACCCGTCCTAATGGCCTTACCCGGAGGGTCAAAGAGGATCAGGGCCGGATCGGATAATTGTAGTAAGATGCCGATCCGAGTTCGGCTGCCGGGAAGGGGGTCATTGAAAACGTGCCTTGAGCCGGCACGACCCGGCCTCGATTTCGATTTCGATTTTGAGTCTTGAACACTGTCCAGGCTGTCGGACGGGATGCATGAACTTGGCACCGTCTACAACTTGTACGCTTCCCAGGTCCGAGACAATGCCTCATGCTTCATATCAATACATAGGAGGCGCTCATCGCTACTTATCGAGAATGATCGCTCAGATACAGTCACAGTTCTTTAGCCCCAGCCTGGAGGCTCTTGCACTACCCAACTTTCAAAACCTCCCCACAACGCATAGTATTTGGGAATCTACTGAAGTTACTCGTCATGGCAGTCCCAGGATCCTCTGTTATCAAATCAATTACCAGTGCTTTGAAAGATCTCGAGTGCGTGGTCGAACAGGTGAGTACTGCTTCGATACTCTGAAAACAAAACGAGGCTAAGAACTCCAACCGTGACTTGCAGCTTCCAGGGAATCAGACAGACCTTTATGTGCTTTCCCGTGTCCTGATTAGTGAGGCAGACGACCTTACGAGCCTGCGAAAGCATTGCATTACTAGTAGCGGAGATGTGTCCCATTTGGATGATTTTATGAAGGACTTGATAAAGTGCGTCACGGCCCAGTATCACGAAGTCTATATCTAATGATCGCTTGCATCTAGGGAATTACATTCTCTGCGAACGAGATGCAAGGCTTTTTCAAAGCGGGTTAATGGGTCTTCCAAACGAGAGAGAAAATTCAACTGGCGCAGAATTTTGTATAATGTAGGCTCGGTCAAGAAGAGAATTGGAAACATACGCGAGCGAATTCGCCTTGCTCAAATCGACTACCTGGTCAGTTGTAGAAGCTACCTGCGAAGTCGACATACTCAAAGTCTATATTTCAGACTGCAATGCAGATTTCTTGCGTGGCTCTGGACGAGAATAGTGACAACGCACGGGCCATGTCGAAGTTACAGCAGGACATTCTCAGCATAGTGACGGGTCGAAAGAGTGGCGGAGAAGCGAACAAGATGTTTGGTATTTATCATATGTCAAAGAGGGATAGAGAAGTAGCGCTTCGCCAGACTAAACGTGTACGTTGATCTGCAAATTCGGCAAAGTAAACGCTTACCATTATTCAGGACCTCGCCAAAGCCGCGAAAGACCGATCACCTCAGGATTCCTCAAAGTCTGCGCTCGTATGTTTTATGTGCCTCGCAGTGTAGAAAAATACTCATTTTGCCTTGTAGGGATCTACACCTCGTAATAAGGACACCGTGCTCTCCCTCATGAAGTTCAAAATACGCACTTTAGAGGCGGCATTAGAAACAGACGCTCCTACGATGAATATGAAGTCTCTCATAGACATGACACAAGCGTGCAAGCTGGGGAGCGACCGTCAGCGACGACAGCCTGAGGATGCGTTGCTGGAAGCTTTAGCATTACTGGACACACAATTCACCGCGAACGTGCCAGCGCCTGTCTTCTTCACAAAAGCAGACCGCATAACTTGGTCGTTACTCTCCCTTGGTCTCAGACAAGAAGCCTTTCAACTCTGCAGGATAGCGCACGACTGTGTACGAGAGCTTTCGAGTAGCAACCCCGATGTCTTCCAAGGGTTTCTCGCGGAATCGTTTTCCACATTATCACGCTGCTATGGTGATACGGATGACCATGCGGGTGCATTGACCGCGAGCGCAGAAGCGGTGAATATGTACAGGCCTCTAGCGACGAAACTCCCAGATACATTTCAGCCTGATCTAGTGTCGACCCTAATCAATCTATCACTCCGTCTCAGTAAAGTAGGGAAGAAACAAGAAGCGCTCGATCCGATACGGGAGGTGGAGGGAATTCAGCGAGATCTCGACATGTCTGGACCCGATCTTGCGTCATATCTCATCAACCTGTCTTGTGCTCACAGGGACGCCGGAAAACCGGATGACGCTCTCCGTGCGATCACTGAAGCGGTGAATATTTTCAGACAGTTGGCCAGTACGCATCCGGAAACATACAATCACGCCTTTGCGACGTCTCTAAACACTCTATTCATACGTCTACTTGGCACAGGAAAGAGTAAGGAGGCTGGCGATGCGATCCGGGAAGCCAAGATCATCTGTGATCTATTAGACAAGATGAACCCAGACATGCTCGACGCAGTCTATGCGGATTTTCTGAACAATCTCTCCGTGTGGCTCGTTGGCGAAGGGGAGAGGGAAGACCCTCTCGTTGCCATCCAGAAAGCTGTGGACATTCGCAGCGCACTGGCCGAGATAGACCCAGGCATGTTCGATGCAGTCCTCGCAGATTCTCTGCACAATCTGTCTGTACAGCTCATTGGCATAGGCGGTGCGAAGAAGGCGCTCTCTGCAATCCAAGAGGCAGTGGAGATCCGCGAAGTACTGGCTAAAAAGAACCCAGACACGTGCACGCCCGACCTCGCGTTATCTCTCTACACTCTTTCCAATCGCCTCCGAGATGTGGGGGAAAGTAAGGCGGCTCTTGATCCCATCCGGAAGGCAGAGACGATGTATCGGGCACTAGCTAAGACGAGCCCAGATGTGTTCAGCTTACATCATGCGAACTGTCTCAGTATTCTGTCAAGTTGTCTCAGTGACACGGGAGAAAATGAAAAAGCACTCGGTGCAATGCAAGAAGCCGGCAACATTCTCAGACCAATGGCTGAGAAAAACCTTGCTGCATTTGGGATCGAACTAGCGGTATCTTTCAGCGCACTTTCCGTCCACTTCCATCACTCAGAAGCGAAAGAGAAGGCTGCGGAATCCGCTCAAGAAGCGGTGAACATCTATAGACGACTAGTCAACACGACAGAAGATGCAGTGTTCAGACTATACCTTGCAAATTCTCTCAACGACCTCTCTTTCTACCTCAACGAGACAGGAGAGAAGCAGAGATCTCTCGAAAGTATCCAGGAGGCGGTAAAGACATATGAAGATCTTGAAACAACAAACCCAGAAATGAAAACTTACGGCCTCTTTGATCATACGTCTGGCCTGCTCAGTGACACAGAGAAAAGAAAGAAAGCGGTGGAGGTCTACAGAAGCCTTGTACAGACCAATCCAGAAGCATTCAGGGCAAATCTTGAGTCTTCGCTCCAAAAATTATCTAAGCATGATCGCCTCACAGACGCTGGAAAGACGAAAGAAGTCACGGAGCATTACACACCTTTAATCCAAAAACCATTTGCGTTCAGACCCAATCTAGCATTATCTCTCTTAAATCTTACGAATTCTCTCCGCAAGGCCGGAAAAACGAAAGAAGCACTCAAAGCCGTTTCAAAGATGGTGATCATCTGCAGAATTCTTGTCAAAGACAGCCCCACTGCGTTCAAACCTGATCTTGGGACATCACTCACAAGTTTGTCTGCATGCCTTCGAGACGCCGGAGAGAACGGGAAAGCAATTTCTGCAATCCAGGAGGTTGTGGACATTCGCAGAGAACTGGCAGCCACGAAACAAGATGCATATAAGCCGGACCTTGCGACATCTCTCTCCAATCTTGCTGCACATCTCCGTGAAGCAGAAAAGAAGGAGGAGACTCTCGCCCCGTTCAAGGAAGTGGTGGACATTCGCAGAGAACTGGCAGCTACGAATCCAGATGCATATAAGCCGGTTCTTGCGTCATCTCTCTACAATCTTGCTATATATTTAAGTGAGACAGGAAAGAAGGAGGAGGCTGTCGCCACGGACAAGGAAGCGGTGGACATTCACAGAGAACTGGCAGCCACGAATCCAGATACATATAAGCCGGTTCTTGCGACAACCCTCGAAAACTTTTCTAACCATCTTGGTGAAGCAGGGAAGAAGGAAGAGGCTCTAGCCCCGGGCAAGGAAGCGGTGGACATTCGCAGAGAACTGGCAGCCACGAATCCAGATGCATATAGGCCGGCTCTCGCGTCATCCCTCGAAAATCTTTCTTATCGTCTCGGTGAAGCAGGAAAGAAGGAGGACGCAGTCGCACCGGGCAAGGAAGCAGTGATGATATATCGAGAACTAGCCGCCATGAGACCACATGAATATAGGTCGGCACTTGCGTCATCTCTCAACAATCTTTCTTATCGTCAGGGTGAGGCAGGAAAGAAGGCGGACGCACTCAACCCGGGCAAGGAAGCAGTGGACATTGGCAAAGCACTGGCTGACGAAAATCCAGATGATTATATGCCAATACTTGGTAATCATTTCGACACTCTATCAACCGCACTGAGTGGCATAGGAGCTTTTGGTGATGCTGTTGGTGCAAGTCGCGAATCAGTGAGAATCTGCAGAGCACTTGTCGAGACGGCCCGGAACCAGTACGACTTTGCAACGGTTTTATGTAATTTTGCGAAACACCTTAGAAAGGCGGGTGATGCGGTAGGTGCGCTGGAAGCTGCTGAGGAATCTGTGAAAATCTACAGGTCGATAGCCGAAGACAATCCGGTCTCTTACAATCCAGGCTTGGCGATATCCTTGAATACCCAGTCAATCTGTCTTAATGACATAGGGGATAATACAGCGGCACTTGCTTCGATCAAAGTGGCGGTGTATATCAATCGCGGGCTGGTGGAATCGTATCCTGATGCGCACAATCCGGACCTTGCAGAGTCTCTGCAGACCCTTTCGATCTGTCTTAATGCACTCGGGAAGACCCAAGATGCGTTCATCGCTATCGAAGAGTCAGTAAATATCAATCGTGGACTCGTAGCATTACTTCCGGATGCCTACAATCCGACCCTCGCGGAATCTCTGCTATATATGTCGACATGTCTTCTCGCCCTAGGAAATTCACAAGACGCACTCCCTGCCATCGACGAGTCGGTGGATTTGTACAGGCCACTCTTCGCTCGATATCCGTTATTCTTCCGGCCACTCCTCGCGAATGCGCTCAACGTACGGAAGGACAATCTTGAGGTGCTTGGAAGGACGAAAGAGGCGCAAGTGGCTGCTGAGGAAGCGAGATTGGTCAGACTCGGGACATTCGCCGTCGGATTCGTGAGAGGCTGTGCCTACCCTGCATTGTGATGTCGACGGGCGATTGTAATTGAAGTGATCTGCTCGATGGCCCAGAAATAATGCTTCTGCATCTTTTGTACGGTATGTAATGCTATCTATGCTTTTGACTAAATAGTGGAATTAATGATCTACGTCTTAGTGTCGCATTTTAACCGTGTATTCATGTACTGCCTTCAGTGGATTTTCCCGCAAATCATGTGTAAATCGTATTGAAATAAATTTGTGTATAACACGCAGGACGCAATCGCGCAGGTCAATGCCTTGATGCGATGATAAAAGACTTGTTTCTAAACTACATGAATGAGATGAGTGTTTATGATCAGTAATGTCGGTAAACGCCCGTGGCATCATGATGCAAGTGTACGACGCGCCTGGTTCGTTTCTTCTAAGTTCAAATCACTCTCCTTCACTTCCATCTCCTGCCAATCGAAATTCGGATCAACCAAGCGCATGTTGAAGGGAACTAGTTGGGTTGGGGCCTAGGCTAATGAGTGAGGTGTTGGAGTTGAGGTTTAAGGATGGTTATGACTTGAGGAACAGTCGATTCGGTCTCGGGTGATATTTTTAGCAAAGCTGCTGTTTCTCGAGGTGTCGTCTTCCACTGCGTCCACCACGGGCAATAAAGCGAATCCATCCGACATAGCTGTTTGCATACTCGCCGTCGGTGCCCACAGTCTGGGGATCGGGTTTTCGTATGTGAGTCGATGATGGACTTGATCTTAGCTGTGGTTGATCGGCCGTACAGTGTGATGCAGTGGCGCAGCGCTCAGCTCTCCCAACACCCATTTATACACGTTCAAACATGAACTTGAAGCCGGGCGTAGCAGGAGCGAACTCGGAAAGGACTTCCAATTTATACGCGTGCTCTGCTAGGAGGAGGCTGGTTGTTGAGAGATGAGGTCTATAAGTCGACAACCACATGCGAAAGCAGTGCCAGCAATTGCTCAGGCTTGGAACACTCTTCCAGTCATGAAGTCGTCTTCTTCTGTACAATACGAAATGTCGTACAAGATCTTCATTGCAGGTGGGCACTTGCATCATCTCAACGAAATTATGCGACTGCGATTGACACCTGCTATCTGACGACTTTCAGTATATCAGTCAAAACGGACGACCTTGTAGACCTATGGATGAATAGCATTGGCGTCGATGTGTCCGAAGAAAATATTAAGTAATGGAAGGCTGGATCTAGTGCGTTACACTCCTCTACTAACATGCGAATTTTATTCTGAATGTTATTTGCATTATTATGAAGGGAATCTAAGTTCATCCGTAATTCCTGCTAGTAATGGATGATGAAGGGGCCCAAACGACATTTCAATAGGCGCAAGCTTCTCTATGATGCGGACCTGGCCAGAAGATAATCGCGGAGCTACACCAGCGAGGCTCAGCGTGAATACCTGGTCTATAGGGCAGCAGAGCTCCCTTAGACCGTCCACCTAAAGATTTACTGTACTGGTGGAAAATGTGCCTCTTACGGAACGGAAGGACGTCGTGGACACGAAAAGAGCCGGTCAAAGTTTGCAAGGAGGAATAAGCGACTTAGTGCAGGAGGTACAAGATAGCCTGAGAGAATTAGGTTTGGGATTCAGATGACAATGGATCAGAAACGTGAAGTGTTTCACAACGCTATGTACGTTCCCCTGGATCTTCGTCAGAACAGAAGCTTACTCTCTTATAGGTTTACGACACACGCTCGCTCAATGAGCTCAATATACGAGATCCTAAGGCGGGCGCTCCTACTCTGAACATCGACTCATTTACGATTACGATGCTAGACCAAATTGAATCTGCAGCTGAGGTGTGCCTTACAAGCATTCATTCTTTCGTTCTGCGATTGAGAATGTTCTCAATGTCACAGATAACTCTTGCTAAGTACACTATGCGCATCGTCGCATGCAGCCAATGATTAGTTGAGTAAGTAACTCACGCTTGCCGCCGCCATCATATGCACCACGAAGACTATCTTCTTGCGTTAGGCGTACATGCCTCAACCGACAAGGTTCGACTCCATTGTTCTTTTCATGAGTCTCGATCGGTGCCATCCAAGAAGGCTGAGCTTTCCTGGTCGAACTTGACTTACTCGAATGCTCTTTGTCTAGAAATGGGGATGTTACGTCGGTATTCTTATTCTGCACATTGCCCCCTACTTGTTCTGGGGACATCGCCTCTTCTTTCATCGACAGACTGATATTGCGTTTTCTTCTCGATCTAGCACTGGGAAATGAATTGGGTTGTGGTGAAAAAGGACTTCGAAGATGATGGCGATGGCGTCAATTAATCTCATTTTATTTGTTATATTCTATGTACATACAAGTACGCTATATGTTTATAATAAGATTCTACAAAACAATCATTAAGTGTCATGTTCTGACCACCATCTCCTTCTACAAGTGTTATGCCGCATAACCTATAGTAATCGAAGAGGCAGTAAGCTACGCCACGCGTTGGAGGAGGAAAGACTTACAGCGTGAGGGTGCAGGAAAGAGCCTTGGGTACGGCGCGTAGTCATTCCGCAGTCGAACGGAGTGCCAGTCACGATCGATATCAGAAAGTCATCGTAAACGTCTCATACGAAACTGCCCTGACCACATTCCCAGCGGTCCAGAACACGGAATGAATCACCACTGACTTTTGAAGGATACCGAACGACAAACGAAAGTCTGAGGAACAGTTCCTGCCCGATTAACAGTTGCAGTCCCAGAAATGACGGATGAGGGGGTGAGCAGATTCATCCATTTCATCACTTCATCTTCGGTCTGAAAACTCGAACCATGAAGAAAGTGGAATTCACGAACACAGTAAGTGCTCTCAGCTGCTGAGTGAGGCTTGTGAAGTTACAGATCTGATAATGGTTCCGAATGTCGTCTTTGGCGCTGATGCAGCCCGATCTCAGTAATGTCCCAAATATGCAAAGAATCGTAGAAGACGTACTCACATCCCACATCCATGCAATTGCGAGTGATGCGGTTGCTTGTGACGATATGGGAGAATCTATGGGAACGTCAGGAAATGGCTTTGTAAGATTGTCGACTATGTCTCGTCGTTCTTCGATAGAGCAGAAAGTGGCCTGGAAGTTAAGCGCACACGAGGGCGGACTTGACGGGAATTCAAAGTTACACGATTAAAAGATATGTAAGCTTCAGTTTCTCCAGCAGAGACAGGTAAATAACGAACAGCCTCAGCAATGCCAAGAGCTGAATTTCCAATGCGGTCCCAATTTGAATGGCCGTTTTGTCAATCGTCCGCCTCGTTGAGGTCACTGTTGTATCTAGGTAGGGGGGTTTATGTTGATCTAATTTATGGCATTTGCTGTCAACATAGAACATGGAATGTACGAGTTAGTCCCTTATCGAGAGGAGAGAAGAAAGCTAGAACATACTAAAGTCGACATACTCTCCGCAATATGCTCTCCTAGTATGCAACCTTCTCATCATCCCGCGACAGTGAACTACAGAAAAGAATGCGCAACGCGGGCACGATTGTCGAGGTTGTGTTGATTGAAAAGTCTGTACTTGGTAGAATGCTCAGCTACGAAGTGTACATTTAAAATTTTGGAGACTCACAATTGACGCGAAAAGCGATGTTCGGCCATATATGTCACATCTAGTCCGAGAATAGCGCAACCTCTGAAAGGCCAAAGCTAAATCGACATTTGATTGTGTTCTAGCAATTCGGACTTCGCTGTCGGGTGTACCGGTTCGGTGTTAGAGGAATTCGATAAACGTCAAGGTCATAGCTGGGCGAAGGTGCCTCCCTGCAAATGAAACGTGTGCAAAATGAGAAGAATGAAGATAATGAGAATGGTAAATAAAGCCTTCACCGAAGCCTAAGAACCCCAGCAGTTGCCAACTCCGACGATTATGGTTCCACTAATTTGCGAGAGCGTAGACTTTTCGCCTGGTCGCTTCTCTTCTGCGAACAGAATCACGTTAAACTATGCGGTAACACGAGGTTTTGGTAACTCACGCCAGCAGCGCCTTCAAGAATGAAATGCGTAGCTCGTTTCTTAGAATTGCAAATCTTAGCCCTTGCTTAAAAAACATTCTCGTCGACGTCGCATCTGTCATTGATGTCATCAGCAAAGACTTGAAAAGACAGATGTGCTGGTAGTGCACACACCTGTGAGGAAATACCGTCTGGGTTGCCCGGCCAACATTTATGCCCAATTCGATACCTGCACTCGAAGATCGTGCTTCGACATGTTGTGCAAATACGAAAGTCAAGAGGGAGGGGAAGTTGACTTCAATCAATAGGCAAGACGATGGGCTTCGCAGACGTGATGCGTTCGGATGTAGCTCACGAGGTATGAAGTGGTGCTGCTGCCTTACAACATCGGTTTTCGGCGGACGCGATCGATCGCATTGAAATTGGCCAAGTCTGACAGACATATGTTTGACATTCCAGCTACGCGCGAGACAAACATATAGGATCAACACGAACATTATACCGAAGCGTTGCAAAAGCGTACCGGAACTTCCAATACTCCTTGTTCTGGGATCAGGACAAGCATAGCCCACGTAGATCTCAACACACGGCGATTACTCTCAGTGATTGCAGAGGTGGGGCGCGGAGTGAGGACGAAGGAACGGACGACGTCGACATTGGGCGGTCGATAGTAGTCGCTCGCAGTTGACCTTTTTTCTCTCTTGAACGGCACGGTGACTTTGTTTCGACCTAGCCAGCGGACAGGACGGCGATTAGTCACGGTCTCAAATTCAGTTTCAGTCCTCCCGGCCTGACTCCTTTCGCACGCCCCACTCTGACTTCCGGACAGATTTCCGGGGTATTGGGCTCTCAGGCTGTCAGTGGTCTAAAAGACCAGAGACTTTTGACTGTCCAGCTCCCTCATTCAAGGATGTAGCGCCAGACCTCCTGATTCATAACAATATCTCGCTTGATAGTAAAAGGACCTCTTTCACTAGCGCTGCTTTGACTTCAGATGTCCTTAATCTAAACTCATTTGTCCTTCGTCCGATGAAAGCACCCTTCTTACTCGCTCGCTGCTCATTACGAACCTGAAGGCCGACACACTTTGACGCCGACAAGAGTCCAATATCTGGCAGAAGAAAAGGAACCAGAATCGCATAGGAAAGCTTTCGATTACGCTAGATGAACCAGATTAATCCCACCAATGCATCTGATATGGATGCAATGGTTTCTTGTCCCACACAATCTTGATGACCGTGCACGATGCACGCCACTGGCATGTTTCATGGTCGTGTGTTTGAGTAGTTCAGCGCCAGGTTCGAAGATAAACCGGACGGCGGAGATGTTGACGGCCCCGCCCTGAGCGTGTTCACGAAAGAGATGGATGAGGGAAATGGAAGACGTTGTGTGGACGGACGAAGGAATAGGCGATGTCTGGATACAGTTGTAAAGAACGTATGAACTAGTACTCCAGTTGCACCATTCACTCGCTCCATCCACGATGCAGCCACGTTCTGGTGCACTGTTTCTGATCGAAGGATCGCAGGAAACACAGCTGAATCGTGGGTGGTGTGTTCTGCGTTTCAACGGAAAGGGGGCATGTGTGCGCTGATGCTATTGACATGCTTACTTCTCATTATAGTCAGCTTCCATGATTTCAGTCAACGCAGACGCGAATAATGATGGCCGCATGTTCTTGACGTTCCTGAGCGCTGCCAGCCCGACCATCTTGCCTAATCACTATTCATCAAGGTCCGTCCATATTCATGAAGGGTTGTATCTTTTCTATCAATCGCATTCCGACTCGAATCAGCAACGAAAATGCAGATGTCAGGAATACTGCCACCGTAGGAAAGGTGATCAAACTGATCGAGAATAACTCCGGCCTGAAGTTGAGACGCCGGCTATTTTTAAACTTTCAAGGTTCGGACGCCGCGGTACGAGCCTCTTCGCCTCAATATGGACGATCCAGATTCTGCGCCAATTTGGGAACAGCCGGAGTCATTCGACTCGGATGTACGTACATGTCAATACGGGGTGCTCGTAGCCAGGCAGACAGTCCATCTAGCTTCGCCGTCGGATGAGCCTGCAGCGCCGGCTCAACAAACTTGAAGTGAACTGGGTTGCGGGCAGGCGTAAACCCTATTTTCAATCCGAATTATACTAGTATCAGGACAAACAGCCGTGATTTCAAACGGTTACAACGAGCGCCAGCTTGCCGTGGAAATACGAATACGAATTCAAAGCGCAAAGTTTGTTAAACAGCAGGCTTTCGGTAGTATCGGTTGAACTCTTTTCAAGATGCTGCTTGGACATTGATTAAACCATATCTTACGAATGCAGCCCATGATGCGATGGAAGAGGGGAGATACGAAAACACGCTCCATCTACTCGAACCCAATCGCGCATTATGCACAAGGTTAACTCCACCATAATACCCTTCGGACGTACAAACACTCCTACCAGGCCCACACGGCCCTTTCTACCGCATGGTGACTCGATGCGGACTGTGCGCACACTAATAGGGTGACGGTGCTAGTGGAGCAAAGTAATGGATACAAGTGAATTAAGATTATATGCGAACGAAGGCTCGGGGTGTGGTAAATCAAGTCGGTGAACTTCCCGACCACGATATACATCATTCCCGAACACAGCGCTTCTAAAACTACTAATCTTATTTACTTTCACAAGTAGTCATTTCCAAATAACATATCCGGTGAATATAGTTTATCTGTTGTTATCAAAATGTGTACCTCAAAACTCTCAGCAGCAGATTTGATTACAGTTCGAATTGTCATATAACTCATACGCACTACTAACTGTTTGAAAAAAGCAACGCATAACGAATGATCTCCTCGAAGAACTAATGAAGTCACGAAGAATCTTCACAATAGCCCAAGCCAGAAAACAGATAGAAAAGTCTGTAAGTCGCCGTGTCAATTATAATCGAATCTTGCGCGTATTTTGTCTAAAGGCAACCTCATCCAACCCTAGATTCGAGTTGAATTGGTATTAGGTTATGGAACTCACCATGATGTTGGTATGGCCCCCTAGACTTCATAAGCCGGGTTTACCGCGTAAATATAAAATGTAACGTACGACTGAGGCATTAGAAACTCACTCTTAAGGAGAAAGCTGCCGCCACATTCGACCCTTATACCGCCTCTGACTCTAGTCTAGATACGGGCAAGCACCGCATACTCCTTTACACATCCAGAATGGGACCTTACTATATCGTTATTCTTTATCTGGACTTCGCAATCAGGTGTGACAGGTCAACTCGCCCGACGCCAAGCTTATAGCTGAATGATAGTGACCGGACGCTTCTATGCACATGGTTCATTATGAGATGAATGAAATGATGAGAGTGATGAAAAACTGTAGACACAGTGCCAGTGGCGGCGGTCCCGCGGTCTCAGGCTTCTGACCCGGTAACGTCCCATAGATTGCAAATTCAATCTAATACGCATATAAATAATGCACATATACTCAGTAATACCACGAGCGACCAATGTTAGCCCAGCAGGGCTCCCTTTACACGTAGTACACAAGCAATATTCAGACAATCGGAGCTCTGGTGTCTGCCCGTGTTGGCACAAAGGACAACGTCTGGAGACTCATCAATTCGAAATCCTGGTAATGAATTGTGTAAGTTCCACAACTCGTCTCTTACGAACGACCATGACACGTTACCGTTGCTCTCTGCACGTCCGTGGGTCTTGGTCTGTAGTACATTTCTAGCGGTCGTTTTCTCCCTCTTTCTTCGTCCTCGTGGCCCAGGAGTAGATACCCAGGAGATCCACTACTTGCGCTGGACTCGACCATCTTCTTCCGCTCCTCATTCAGCCCACCTTTTCCACCTAGCTTAACCCTGAGATCATTATAACCCCATAGTAGCAGATTGAGTCGCTCTAACGAATTGTCCGGTTCTTGTACACTAGCACAAATCAGGATAAGGTTCTCTCGAGACAAATCGAAAGCTCTCACTAGGGGTTTTCCCAAATTTCTATTGTTGTCATCATTTCTTTCAAGAATTCGGAGTCTCCAAATCTGACGATCATGTCATTTCTGAAGTTTTCCCTCATCCATTGAAAACGTTCCTTCGCCCCTTGAAAGCGTACGTTCGCTACCTGTGGCGAGGCTGGGGAGCCTTGTTCTACAGCGCCGGCGTCCTGTGATATATTACGATCGTTCTGAATCTTAAAGAGGTTTCTGAAGGCGGAGGGCAATTGTTTAATTCTTGACCAGCACATTGATATTGGGATCGACAAGTGCCGAACGATCTTTGAGACGAGGTACGGATTCTTCCTCGTTTTGTCGATCCATGGGCTCATTTCATAGCTAAGTCGCCCAACCTTTCTGTCGCTACCGAGTGCCCTAGTGTCCAAAGTTAGCGCAGGCTCACAGAATATCTAAGGAAGTGAGAATACCACCAAATGTCTCGCTGTAATTCCAGATCTCTATTGTATTGCTGAAGTGGGTGTAGAAGCCACTTCGCAATAACGTACTTTTGCTCAGACTCCAGAAAGAGCCAGTAAATGACCGCAAGCAGCCCAAGAATATGCACTACAGTAAATGTGACTGTAATGACAGCTTCAAATCGACGCTGTCATGTAAAATGAGACAAAATGAACGGAAATTATTGATACGAGCAGCGCACCTGAGATGGAAGAAACGCCAAGAGATTCAAGCCAACAATGAAGACTAATGCTGCTATGATTAGGAAGACCATGGGAGCCTTTTCGAGCCACAGTCGAATTAGTTTTGGAGGCGAGTTTGTATAATAGCTACAATATCACTATTATGTAAACGACGTTGACCGGAGCATAGATACGAAAGAATACGTACATTGGCGACTTCCTCCAAATCAGTCCTAATAAGCTGCTTACTCCCGCAGATACGCTAAAGACCAGCGACAAGAACCAGAAAAGATTTATAACAGCTAACAGTTTTGAAACTGGTGACGAAGACGAATAAGAGATTTGAAGCGTCGTCGCAGTAACGCTGGAGAAGAAGGTTGCGATAGTCGTGATGTTGGTATATTGACCTGTATCTCGCTCCTTCAACTCTGCGAGAAAAGACGGAAGAGCTAGTTCAAAGTATGAGCAGTGACTGTGTAGTTATGAGTACTGATACTCGCCTCCTGATCTGAACGTCTTCAAGTCTTTGACTATTTTAGCCATAGTCGCTTCCAATGAGTTGAGCGTTTTTTCCATATCTCGTCGACATTTAGTCAGTTCATTTTCACGGATGAGAACTAAAGAAAGGGAATATCAGATGTTTCCTTCGGTCAATCAACCTATATTCATTACTAATTAATTTCCTCCATTCAATCTTCGCGTTAGGGAGACAGAGTAAACCTCGATAATACATCAAGTCTAGATCCAAACACTCACCCACAGATTTGCGACCCATTTTTCAACATTATGAAAATAGAATGCATGCTTCTGGTGGTATAGGCTCTGCTGAAAGCGATAGGCAGCAAACTGAAGCCAACCTAAGCGGGTTACGCCTGAAACTAGTGATTCTCGAACCAATTCCATATCTATAAAATGATTACTGGATAGCTGTTACGATGATCTACTGCATGATACGCACTATGTGATTTTCCGGATAATAACCACTCGATGCTTTTCGTAGGAGCATGTAATCTCTCTCTGAGAAACCGCGAAGCCAGAATGACCTCATCGTCACCTCCAATATGTTCGTAGTGCCCAATGAGGAGGCGCAGCTGCTCTTGTCATTACAGGACTATGCGCAAAAAAGTCGGTGTACGTACCTCTTCATACAATCCTTCGCATGCCCTAGAGAAAAACGTGAGATCGTAATCAAATGGGACACTTGAGAGGGAACGCCATACACCTTGTGATCCGCGCATCTCTGTTTGAAGTTCTCCACGTCTTGGGACGACCAGGTAACAGCGGTTAAAGTTGGAGCTTGAAACGAGGAGACATGGGATGTGTATTTCATGTACCATTGTTCGAAATCGTTCGTATCTTGCGATGCACCCATCTTCTCCGATGTCAACCAAGAGTTCACAGCTTTGAAATGAATAGCGTCGTATCATTATGGTGTAATTAAACCTTGCCATTCTGGCCAATTGATAACTCACAGCTTCTTTCCAATGTCGAAAGTTCGACGGTCACATCCCGCATCAGCTCTTCCAAAGTTTTGAATAGCTCGCTATGCAGATTTTCGAGGCACGCGGTCAGATCCCTATCCCGTAGGAGGCCTTCGACGAGGACATGTCAAAACCTCCAATGTTACATTGATTGTTTCTAATCCTTACCAGCGACCTTTTTCTGAGCATCAGATTCGACCTTCGCAGAAGAACTTCAATTCAATCTTCAACTAAACATTTATAAAACTCCCTATACTCACTCTAATATAATTCATCCATTTGCTAACATTGAGCAGGCTTGAATCGTCTGTCTGGCTGACTAGGTTCCCATGAAATGTCGCGATGCTACTAGAGACCCTGATAAGTTGATGATGGATATCTTGTAGTGCAACTCGCGTTCGGTTCTCTGTACATGGAAAATCACTGGTTGTTTACTCCGCCTCAAAAAGAACGTACCTTGAGTCCCAGAAAGAGCCAGTCCCAACAATTGCAAAGGAGTAGTATCAAGCAGATCTTTCTTGAGTTTCTCCGAGGCCTCAATAATGCTCTTACGATTACCAACAATGCGATAATGTGCGATGAGATAGTCGAGCTGTTCTCGTGATGGTTAAAACAAGGTCCCTTATGTGAGTGAAGCTGTATACATACCTCTTTCCCCATCTTTTTACACTCGCTGAAGCAGAATGGTTGGGTGAGCGTGAAGTTCAATGGATAAGCTGAGGATGCGATACCTTATGTACGATTTCCGCATTTCTTCGAAATTTCCTTTTTGCCCCGTGATCAGCCAGACATTTGCGTCTAAAATATAATTAAACATGATTTATAGTAGGAAGGAAATAATTACGCACTGTTAATATCGCTCCTTTCGTTTTTGATAGGAGACGCTTTACTATTAGCTCCTTTATCAGCGATGCTGTGGCATGTAGCTTCATTGCAGCTTTGCGCCGAAACTAGATTGTATACGATGATATGGACATTAGCTTGTCAAGATAATGTTTCGGCTTCAAGTCGTCACGCACTTATGTCCTCGTCTGAAAGAACTGCATTAGCAAGAATACGCAGCTTTGGGAATGGTTGACAAACCTAACATCTTGTTGGTCAGTGACTGATTGTAGGACGGACAGGGAGACAGTATATAGCAAATCGACGACAGTGGTCAGGAAATATGCTCGGGCTGGAAGCGCTGAGGACCGTCAAGAGCATGCGGCCATGATTAATTATTAGTAGCTGACAGCCATGGAAGGAGTAGTACGAGCAGCACTAGTAGACGCAAAAATAGCATCAGCGCCCAGGTGCCTTCATTTCCATTGAAACTTTGTGGAAAATGCCACCCACGATCTACTCATGTTTCCCGCATTCATTCAATCAGAAGCTGCATCGTGTGCTATGGAGCGAGAGAATGTCAGATGGCGTAACTGGGGTAAGAACATTGTCTATTCCTTCGTCCGCACAGAGTCTATCATTTGCCTCATCCATCTCTTTCCTAAACACGTGCTGAGCTGGGCCTTCGACATCTCTGCCGTCCGGTCCATCCTAGCCCCAACCCACTGACAATGGCAAGCGCAACCTCAGGCTTGGCACTGGCGTGCATCGTGCACGGTCACTGAGTTAGTGTGAGACAAGATAACCATCATATCTTTCCAAGCCCAGTGGATTTAGTCCGCGCGAAGACACGACTACTCGGTACAAGCTTTCCTATGCGATTCCGATTGCATTTCTTATGTCACTAGACCCTTGAAAGTGCAAGTGCCAGTGTTGGAGAACAAGTAGCAAGCGAGCAAGAGGCGCACGAAGGACATCAAGTGGGTGAACGGTGTGGCACTATTGCTGACTGTTAAGTACTACTGAGTGCAACAGTGCCGTGGAAGCTTCGAAAACTTCAACACCTCTTCCAAACCGTGGGAGGTTTTGGGTAGGAGACTGGAGTCCGACTATTAAGTTCTACACCAAGTTTGGTCTAAAAGACCAGCGCCTACCCAAACCCTCCCACGGTTCGGAAGAGGGTAGGAGACTGGCTCCGAGTCCGAATTTTCCTTGAACTTCAACCTTTTTTCACAACGCGCAGAATGAGGGCTAAAGAAGCGTCAGATCGACAATCTCTGAATTATAGTACAGTTGAAACATTTCTCACTCACTTCTCATTAGCGAATCGAAGGTGGTGAGCGACCCAGAGGCCAGTCTCCTACTACAAATATTAGCCGTAGGTCTTACGGCTGACGAGATACACGAAGACATGAACTTTGCGCCTTCCAAATGCAATGCCGTCACTGGCAAAAATCGTCTCCAGCTTAGAACGTTTCCTAGGTCCGATACAATGCCTCGTGCTTGATATCAACTTGAATACATTGCAGGCGCCCATCGCTGCCTGATCGAGGATGATCGTTCAGACAGTCACAGCTCTTGCACCAGCGTGAGCTCTCAGGCTAATTCCTGCCCACCCTGCCCAACTTCAACATTTCGCATCCCCACAACGCACAGTAGCTAGGCATCTACTGAAGTTACTCAATCATGGCGGACTCAGGATCCTCCATTATTGATACAGCCACCAGTGCTTTGAAAGATCTCGAATGCGTGGTCGAACAGGTGAGTATTGCTTCGATACTCCGAAAAATAATGAAGTTAAGAATCCCAACCGTGACTTGCAGCTTCCAGGGAATCAGACAGACCTTTATGTGCTTTCCCGTGACCTGATTAGTGAGGTAGACGACCTTACGAACCTGCGAAAGCATTGCATTACTAGTAGCGGAGATGTGTCCCGTTTGGATGATTTTATGAAGGACTTGATAAAGTGCGTCACAGCCCAGGTTCACATAGTCGATATCTTATGATTACTTGCATCTAGGGAATTACATTCTCTGCAAACGAAATGCAAGGCTTTTTCAAAGCGGGTTAATGGGTCTTCCAAACGAGAGAGAAAATTCAACTGGCGCAGAGTTTTATACAATGTAGGCTCGGTCAAGAAGATAATTGGAAATATACGCGAGCGAATTCGCATTGCTCAGATTGACTACTTGGTCAGTGGTAGAAGCTACCTGCGAAGTCAACAAACTAAACGACTATATTTCAGACTGCAATGCAGATTTCTTGCGTGGCTCTGGACGAGAAAAGTGACCACGCACTGGCCATCTCGAAATTGCAGCAGGATATTCACAGCTTGGTGACGGGCCAGAAGAGTGGGAGAGACGCGTACAAGATGTTTGGTATCTATCATATGTCAAAGAGGCAAAGAGAAGGAGCGCTTCGCCAGACTAAACTTGTACGTTTATCTGCAGATTTGAGAAAGTAAATGCTTACCGTTATCCAGGACCTCGCCCAAGCCACGAAAAACCGATCACCTCAGGATCCCTCAAAGTCTGCGCTCGTATGTTTTATGGGGTCTCGCAGTGTAGAAGAATGCTCACCGCCTTGTAGGGCCCTGCATCTCGTAATAAGGACACCACGCTCTCCCTCATGAAGTTCAAGATACGCACTTTAGAGGCGGCATTAGAAGCAGACACTCCTACCATGAACATGAAGTCTGTCATAGACATCGCACAAGCATACAAACCTGGGCGCGACCATCGGCGACGACAGCCTGAGGATGTATTGCTGGACGCTGTTGCGTTACTGGAGCGAAAATTCATAGTGGATACGCCAGCGCCTGCTTTGCTCATGAAGTCAAATCGCATATCGCGTAATCTACATTCGCTTGGCTTCAGGGAAGAAGCCTTGAAGCTCTGCGGACTAGTGAACGAACTTACACGAGACCCTTCGACTAGGGAAACTCACTTGGTTGGAAGTTTCTATGCTGAGTCTCTTCTCACACTATCACGTTATTGTGGTGAAGCGGGTGATGCTCGTGGCGCACTCACTGCTGGCCGTGAAGCGGTGAAGATTTACGAGAATTTGGATGTAGCAAAACCAGACACCTTTCAGCCTGATCTTGCGCAGTCTCTAAGCAATCTATCTCATCACCTTAACAGGATGGGGAAGAAAGAAGAAGCGCTCGCTCAAATGCAAAAAGCGGCGGATATTCATCGAGTTCTCAGTACATCTTCGTCTGATCTCGCATCATGCCTCGTCAATCTTTATTGCGCTCACAGAGACGCAGGAAAAGCGGACGATGCTTACCTTGCAATCACGGACGCGGTGAATATCTTCGGCGAGCTGGCCAAAACACATCCTAAAACGTTCAATCATGCCCTCGCATCGTCTCTGAACCATCAGTTCGTACACGTCATTGGCGTAGGAAAGAAGACGGAGGCTGGCGATGCGATCGAGAAAGCCAGGGAGATCTGCGAACCAGAGGACAAGAGGAACCCTGATGTAGACGACTTAGTTTATGCGAATTATTTGAACAACCGTTCCGTATGGCTCATTGGTGAAGGGAAGAAGGAAGACGCTCTCGATGCAATCAAGAAGGCCGTAGACATTCGCGGAGCACTGGCCGAGATAGACCCATACGCGTTCGATGCAGCGCTTGCAGATTCGTTACACAATCTGTCTATACAGCTCATTAGCTTAGGAGACGCAAAGAAGGCGCTCTTTGCGATCAAGGAAGCGGTGGGCATCCGCAAAGTATTGGCCTTGAGGGACCGAGACGCTTCAAAGCCCGATCTCGCGTTATCTCTTTATACTCTGTCCAATCGCCTCCGAGATGTGGGGGAAAGCAAGGCGGCTCTCGAACCCATCCAGAAGTCAGAGACGATGTATCGGTCACTAGCTAAGACGAGCCCAGATGTGTTCAACTTACACCATGCGAACTCTCTCAGCACTCTGTCTAGTTGCCTTAGTGACACTGGAGAAAAGGAAGAAGCTCTCCGGGCTATCCAGGAAGCAGTCGACATTCGCAAACCAATGGCGCAGACGAACCTTGCCGCATTTGGGGCCGATCTAGCGGCATCTCTGAGCGCACTTTCTCTCTGCTTCCATCACTCAAAAGCGAAAGAAAAGGCCGCGGAATCCGCTCAAGAAGCGGTGAACATCTATAGACAACTCGTCGTCACGACAGAATCGGATGTAGTCTTCAGACTATACCTTGCAAATTCTCTCAACGACCTCTCTTTCTACCTCAACGAGTCAGGGGAGAAGCAGAGATCTCTCGAAAGGATCCAGGAGGCGGTAGAGACATATGAAGATCTTGAAACAACAAACCCAGAAATGAAAAATTACGGCCTCTTTGATCATACGTCTGGCCTCCTCAGTGACACAGAGAAAAGAAAGAAAGCGGTGGAGGTCTATAGAAGCCTTGTACAGATCAAACCAGAAGCATTCAGGGCAAATCTTGAGTCTTCGCTCCAAAATTTATCCAAGCATGGTCGCCTCACAGACGCTGGAAAGACGAAAGAAGTCACGGAGCGTTACACACCTTTAATCCAAACACCATATGCGTTTAAACCCAACCTAGCGTTATCTCTTTTAAATCTTACTAATTCTCTCCGCAAGGCAGGAAAGACAAGAGAAGCACTCCTTGCGGTTTCAGAGATGTTGAGGATCTACCGAGCTTTAGTCAAAAACATATCCGCTACGTTCAAGCCGCATCTTGCGACATCCCTCACAAGTTTTTCTGCTTGCCTTCGTGACGCCAAAGAGACTGGGAAAGCACTTTCTGCAATCCAGGAGGTTCTGGACATTCACAGAGAAATGGCAGCCACGAACCCAGATGAATATATGCCGGATCTTGCGTCATCCCTCGTCAATTATTCTAACCGTCTTGGTGAAGCAGGAAAGAAGGAGGAGGCTCTCGCTCCGAGCAAGGAAGCGGTGGACATTCGTAGAGAACTGGCAGCCACGAATCCAGATGCATATAAGCCGGCTCTTGCGTCATCTCTCGCCAATTTTTCTATTTGTCTTGGTGAAGCAGGAAAGAAGGAGGAGGCTGTCGACGCGGACAAGGAAGCAGTGGACATTCGCAGAGAACTGGCAGCCACGAATCCAGATGCATATAAGCCGCTTCTTGCGTCATCTCTCGAAAATCTTGCTATCTCTTTCAGTGAAGCAGGAAAGAAGGACGAGTCTCTCGACCCGGGCAAGGAAGCGGTGGTCATTCGTAGAGAACTGGCCGTCGCGAATCCAGATGAATATAAGCCGGCTCTTGCGTCATCCCTCGTCAAATTTTCTAACCGTCTTGGTGAAGCAGGGAAGAAGGAGGAGGCTCTCGACCCGGGCAAGGAAGCGGTGGTCATTCGTAGAGAAATGGCAGCCACGAATCCAGATGAATATAAGCCGGCTCTTGCGTCATCCCTCGTCAAATTTTCTAACCGTCTTGGTGAAGCAGGGAAGAAGGAGGAGGCTCTCGACCCGGGCAAGGAAGCGGTGGTCATTTGTAGAGAACTGGCAGCCACGAATCCAGATGAATATAAACCGGCTCTTGCGTCATCTCTCGCCATTTTTTCTATTTGTCTTGGTGAAGCAGGAAAGAAGGAGGAGGCTCTCGACCCGGGCAAGGAAGCGGTGGTCATTTGTAGAGAAATGGCAGCCACGAATCCAGATGAATATAAGCCGGCTCTTGCGTCATCCCTCGTCAAATTTTCTAACCGTCTTGGTGAAGCAGGGAAGAAGGAGGAGGCTGTCGACGCGGACAAGGAAGCAGTGGACATTCGCAGAGAACTGGCAGCCACGAATCCAGATGCATATAAGCCGCTTCTTGCGTCATCTCTCGAAAATCTTGCTATCTCTTTCAGTGAAGCAGGAAAGAAGGACGAGTCTCTCGACCCGGGCAAGGAAGCGGTGGACATTCGCAGAGAACTGGCCGTCGCGAATCCAGATGAATATAAGCCGGCTCTTGCGGAATCCCTCGTCAATTATTCTAACCGTCTTGGTGAAGCAGGAAAGAAGGAGGAGGCTCTCGCTCCGAGCAAGGAAGCGGTGGACATTCGTAGAGAACTGGCAGCCACGAATCCAGATGAATATAAGCCGGCTCTTGCGTCATCTCTCGCCAATTTTTCTATTTGTCTTGGTGAAGCAGGAAAGAAGGAGGAGGCTCTCGCTTCGGACAAGGAAGCGGTTGCCATTCGCAGAGAACTGGCAGCCACGAATCCAGATGCATATAAGCCGCTTCTTGCGTCATCTCTCGAAAATCTTGCTATATCTTTCAGTGAAGCAGGAAAGAAGGAGGAGTCTCTCGACCCGGGCAAGGAAGCGGTGGTCATTCGTAGAGAACTGGCCGTCGCGAATCCAGATGAATATAAGCCGGCTCTTGCGTCATCCCTCGTCAAATTTTCTAACCGTCTTGGTGAAGCAGGGAAGAAGGAGGAGGCTCTCGACCCGGGCAAGGAAGCGGTGGTCATTCGTAGAGAAATGGCAGCCACGAATCCAGATGAATATAAGCCGGCTCTTGCGTCATCCCTCGTCAAATTCTCTAACCGTCTTGGTGAAGCAGGGAAGAAGGAGGAGGCTGTCGACGCGGACAAGGAAGCAGTGGACATTCGCAGAGAACTGGCAGCCACGAATCCAGATGCATATAAGCCGCTTCTTGCGTCATCTCTCGAAAATCTTGCTATCTCTTTCAGTGAAGCAGGAAAGAAGGACGAGTCTCTCGACCCGGGCAAGGAAGCGGTGGACATTCGCAGAGAACTGGCCGTCGCGAATCCAGATGAATATAAGCCGGCTCTTGCGGAATCCCTCGTCAATTATTCTAACCGTCTTGGTGAAGCAGGAAAGAAGGAGGAGGCTCTCGCTCCGAGCAAGGAAGCGGTGGACATTCGTAGAGAACTGGCAGCCACGAATCCAGATGAATATAAGCCGGCTCTTGCGTCATCTCTCGCCAATTTTTCTATTTGTCTTGGTGAAGCAGGAAAGAAGGAGGAGGCTCTCGCTTCGGACAAGGAAGCGGTTGCCATTCGCAGAGAACTGGCAGCCACGAATCCAGATGCATATAAGCCGCTTCTTGCGTCATCTCTCGAAAATCTTGCTATATCTTTCAGTGAAGCAGGAAAGAAGGAGGAGTCTCTCGACCCGGGCAAGGAAGCGGTGGTCATTCGTAGAGAACTGGCCGTCGCGAATCCAGATGAATATAAGCCGGCTCTTGCGTCATCCCTCGTCAAATTTTCTAACCGTCTTGGTGAAGCAGGGAAGAAGGAGGAGGCTGTCGCCCCGTGCAAGGAAGCGGTGGACATTCACAGAGAACTGGCAGCCACGAATCCAGATGCATATAAGCCGGTTCTTGCGAAATCTCTCTGTAGTCTTGCTGTACATCTCGGTGAAGCAGGAAAGAAGGAGGAGGCCGTCGCCACGGACAAGGAAGCGGTGGACATTCACAGAGAACTGGCAGCCACGAATCCAGATCCATATAAGCCGGTTCTTGCGAAATCTCTCTATAGTCTTGCTGTACATCTCGGTGAAGCAGGAAAGAGGGAGGAGGCTGTCACCACGGACAAGGAAGTGGTGGACATTCGCAGAGAACTGGCAGCCACGAATCCAGATGCATATAAGCCGATTCTTGCGACATCCCTCGAAAATCTTTCTTTTCATCTCCGTGAAGCAGGAAAGAAAGAGGATGCTCTCGCCTCGGGCCAGGAAGCGGTTGCGATATATCGAGAACTGGCAGCCACGAATCCAGATGCATATAAGCCCGATCTTGCGTCATCTCTCAACGGGTTTTCTTATGATCTCGGTGAGGCGGGAAAAAGGGAGGAGGCTCTCGCCCCGATCAAAGAGGCGGTGCAAATAAGCACAGCACTGGCTGACGAGAATCCAGATGAATATATGCCATCTTTTGGTAATCATCTTGACACTCTATCAACCACATTGTGTGGCATAGGAGCTCCCGGTGATGCTGTTGGTGCAAGTCGCAAATCGGTGGGAATCTACAGAGAACTTGTCGAGACGGACCGAAAGCGTCACAACCCGACCTTCGCAGAGGTTTTATGTAATTTTGCGAAACACCTTACAGAGGCGGGCGATGTGGTAGGTGCGCTGGACGCAGCTGAGGAATCTGTGACTATCTACAGGTTGTTGACCGAAGACGATCCGATTGCGTATACTCCGCGACTTGCATTGTCCTTGACTACACAGTCAATCTGTCTGAATGACGCAGGGGATAATTCAGCGGCGCTTGTTTCGATCAACGAGGCGGTGGATATCAATCGGCGGCTCAGGCTGGTGGAATCGTATCCGGATGCGCACAACCCAGCCCTTGCAGAGTCTCTGCAGACCCTGTCGATCTGTCTTACTGCCATTGGGAAGACCCAAGATGCGTTTACCGCCATCGCGGAATCGGTAGAGATCAATCGTGGACTTGTAGCATCACTTCCGGATGCCTTCAATCCGAACCTCGCGCAGTCCCTGCAGACTTCGTCGACATGTTTTCTCGCCCTAGGAAACCCACAAGACGCGCTCTCTGCCATCGATGAGTCGGTGGATTTGTACAGGCCTCATTTCGCTCGATATCCATTATTCTTCCGGCCGTTCCTTACGAATGCGCTCAACGTTCGGAAGGACTGTCTTGAGGCGCTTGGAAGGACGAAAGAGGCGCAAGTGACTGCTGAGGAGGCGAGATTGGTTAGACTCGGGACATTCGCCGTCGGCTTCGTGAGAGGCTGTGTCTACCCTGCATTGTGATGTTGGCGGGCTATTGTAGTTGTAGTGATCTGCTCGATGGCCCGGAGATGATGCTGCATCTTTTTGGTATGTGATGCATTCTATGCTATTGACTAAACAGTAGTACTCATGATCTACGTCTTAGCCTCTTAGGTCTCATTTTAATCGTGTATTCATGCACTGTCTTTATAGATTTTCCCGCAAATCATGTGTAAATCGGATTGAAGCAAATTTGTATATAACATACAGGACGCAATCGCGCAGGTCAATGCCTTGATGTGATGATAAAAGACTTGCATCTAAACTACATACATCATGAATGAGATGAGTGTTTACAGTATGTATGATCAGTAATGTCGGCAAACGCCCGCGGCGTGCCAGTGAGCGACGCGTTCGTTTCTTTTAACCACTCTCCTCGACTTCCATCTCCTGTCAATCGAAATTCGTATCAATTAAGCGCATGTTAGACGAGCTTTGTGATGGGGCCAAAGTTCATGAGTAAGATGTTGAAGTTGATAACATTCGATTCGGTCTCGGGTGAAATTTTAGCAAAGCTGGAGGTGTCGTCGTTCACTAGCGCAATCAAGCGAATCCATCCGACATAGCTCTTTGCATACTCGCCGTCGGTGTCCACAATCTGGGCATTGGGATTTCGTTTGTGAGTCGATGATGAACTCGATCTTAGCTGTGGTTGATCGGTCGTACAGTGTGATGCAGTGGCGCAGCGCTCAGCTCTTCCAACGCCCATTTATACACGCTCAAACATGAACTTGAAGCCGGGCGTTTCGGGAGCGAACTCGAAAGGACTTCCAACTTATAAGGAGCCCGCTTGTTGAGAGAAGAGGTCTATAAGTCGACAAGCACATGCAAAAGCAGTGCCAGCAATCGCTCAGGCGTGGAACACTCTTCCAGTCATGACGTCTTCTTTCTGTACAATACAAAATGCCGTACAAGATCTTAATTGCAGGTGAGCACTTATTTCATCTCAACGAGATTGTCGACTGCGATTGACACTTGCTATCTGACGACTTTCAGTATATCAGTGGAAACGGACGACCTTGTAGACCTAAGGATGGATAGCATTGGCGTCGATGTGTCCGAAGAAAATATTTAACAATGGAAGGCTGGATCAAGTACGTTACATTCCATACTAACATACGATCTTCATTCTGAATGTTATTTGCATTATTATGAAGGGCATCTAAGTTCATCCGTAATTCCTGCTAGTAATGGATGATGAAAGATACCCCAAACGAGATTTCAATGGGCGCAAGTTTCTCTATGATGCGGACCTGGCCAGAAGATAATCGAGAAGCTACACCAGCGAGGCTCAGCGTCAATACCCGGTCTATAGGGAAGCAGAGCTTTCTTACACCGTTCACCTCAAGATTTACCGTCCTGGAGGAGAATGTTGCTCTTACGAAAAGGAAGGACGTCGTGGACGTGAAAAGGGCCAGGTCAAAGTTTGCAAGGAGGAATAAGCGAATTGGTGCAGAAGGTGCAAGATAGCCTGATAGAATGAGCTTTCGGACTCAGATGACAATGGATCAGAAACGAGCAGCGCTTCTCAAGGCCTTAGTTGTACGTTCCCTTGGATCTTCGTCATAATAGAAGCTTACTCTCCTATAGGTTCACGACACACTCGCTTAACGAGCTCAAGATACAAGATCTTAAGGCGGCACAGGAATCGGGCGCTCCTTCTTTGAACATTGGCTCAATTACGATTACGATGCTATACCAGCCCTCAGCGTCCGTCCTGACGCTTGGCGCCAACAAAATACCTTACCGACACAATCGCTTTGCGGAATTGAACTTGCAGCGAATCGAAGACCATCTTCAACTTGCGTAAGGCGTACATGCTTCATTCGACAAATTTCGACTCCATTGTTCTTTTCATGAGTCTCGACCGACGCCGGCCATGAAGGCTGAGCTTCGCTGGGCGAACTAGACTTACTCGAATGCTCCTCGTCTAGAAATGAGAATGTTACGTCGGTATTCTTAATGATCTAATTATTCTGTACATTGCCCCCTACTTCTTCTAGAGACACCGCCTCGTCTTTTATCGACGATCGACTGATCTTCCGTTTCTTCTCGATCTGCACTGGTAAATGGTTGAAGGGGTTGTGGTGAAAAAGGACTTCGAAGATGGTGGCGGACGGTGAAAAACATTTTATTATTATTTGTTATCTTTTATGTACATAGATGTACGCTATGTTTATAATAAGATTCTTGAGAGCAATCATGTCATGTTTTGACCATCATCTCTATCTACACGTGTTATGCCGCATATCCTATAGTAATCGAAAAGGTAGTAAGCTACGCCACGCGTTGGAGGAGGAAAGGCTTACAGCAAGTGGGTTACCGATAACGTGTCTCAAGACACAGCTAAACCATAATGCAGGAAAGAAGAGCCTTGGGTACGGCGCGTAGTCATTATGTGACTCGGTTGGTCATTCCACAGTCGTACGGAGTGCAAGTCACGATTGATCGTAAACGTTCCATACCAAAGTGCCCTGACCACATTCCCAGCGGGCAGAACATGGAATGAATCACTACTGACTTTTGAAGGATACCGAACGACAAACAAAAGTCAAAGGAACAGTTCCTGCCCGATAATAGTAGTTGCTTGCAGTACCAGAATGACGGATGAAGGGGTGAGCAGAGTCATCCATTTCATCACTTCATCTTCGGTCTGAAAACTTCAATCATGAGAAAAGTGGAATTCACGGACTCGTTCCTGCGCTCCCGCACGCTGCCGTCCGTCGTTGACAACCTAGAAGGAAAGGCCCCGCGAAGGGAGCGTAGTGAAAAATTGGGGTGGCAGGTTCTTATGGGAGAAGCCGCACAGGAGCTCGCTGAAAAGGTCCTTGCTGTAGTGCGACTTAGGTTTGCCGAGGGGCCGACGAGCCAAGCCCATCGTCCCCTGGCACTGCCAGCCACGGAAAGATCTCTTTGAGGTCTTTTCATGCCCGAAAGAGGAGAGGGTGGGTGGGTTGCGAAATATTTGTGGTCTTCATTGTGCGTTGGCGCCGTCTTGAGGCTCGAAGTCGTCCTTGTTGTCGTGGTCGGTGATGAAGAGACGCGAAGCGACTTGGCGCGTGACGTTCGCGTGCTCCGCTTGTCACGAGTCGTGGTACTTCTTCGAAGTCCTTCCAACACAATAAGTGTTCTGGAGTCTGGACTGCTAAGTGAGACTTGTGAAGTTACGGATTTGATAATGGTCGCGAATGTCGTCTCTGGCGCTATAGATGCCCCATCTCAGAAATATCCCAGATAGACGAAGAGCGGTAGTAGAAGCCGTACTTACATCCCACGTCCATGTGATGATGAGTGATGCGGTTACATGAGACGATGTGAGAGCATCCATGGGAGCGTCAGGAAATGGCTTTGTAGGATTGCCGACTATGTCTCGTCGTTCTTCGATAGCGCAGAAAGAGGTCTGGAAGTTAAGTGCGCACAAGGGCCGACTTGAGGGGCGTTCAAAGTTACACGATTAAAAAGACATGTAGGGTAAGCTTCAGCTTCGCCAGCGGAAAAAGCAAAATAACGTACCGCGTCAGCAGTGCGCAGAGCCGAATTTCCAAAGCGGCAGACCCATTCTAAATGTGCATGTAAAGTCAAACGTCCGCTTTGTCGAGATTACTGTTGTATCTAGGCAGCAGATTGGGTTGACCCGTTTATGGCGTCCGCTGTCAACATAAAATGTACGAATTAGTCGTTGAGTGAGAGGATAGAAGAAAGTTATATCGACATACTCTCCGCAATAAGCTCTCCTAGTACTCAACCTTCTTATCATCCCGCGACAGTGAACTGCAGTAAGAATGCACAACGCGGGCGCGATTGTCGAGGTGGTGGTGATTGCATAGTCTGTAGTTGGTAGAATGCTCAGCTACGAAGTGTACATTTGAAAGGCTTAAAGACTCACAATTGACGCAGGAAGCGTTGTTCGGCCATATATGTGGCATATCTAATCCGAAAATGCTACGCCCTCCTCATAGAAGGCCAAGAGGAAATCGTCATTCCATTGTGTTCATGCAATTCAGTCTTCGTCGTCGTGTCTGGTGGGTAGAAGAATTCGATAAACGCCAAGGTCATAGCTGGGCGAAAGTGACTCCCTGCGGATGAAACATGTGAAAGAGAGAGAGGAATGACGATGATGAGAATGGTGAATCCTTTACTGCAGCCGCAAAACCCCAGCAATCGTCAGCTCCGACGGTTATGGTTCCCCTCATCTGTGGAATAGTAGACTTTTCGCCTAGGCGCTTCTGTTTGTGGGACAGGATCATGTTAGACTATAACGTAACACGAAGCCTGTTGCTAACTTACGCTAGCAGTACATGGTATGAAACAGAGCCGCAACCTTCAAGAATGAGATGCGTAGCTCTTGTCTTAAAGTTCCAACGATTAACCCAAGCTAAAGAAACTTGACTTCGCATCTATCATTGTTACTATCAGCAAAGACTCGAAAGACAGAAGTGCTGGTAGTGCACTCACCTGTGAGGAAATACCGTCTGGGTTGCCCGGCCGACATTTATGCCCAATTCGATACCTGCACTCGAATATCGTGCTTCGACATGTTCAAATACGAAAGGCAAGAGGGAGGGGAAGTTGACTTCAATCAATAGGCAAGACGATTAGCTTCGCAAACATGATGTGTTCGGATGTAGCTCACGAAGTACAAAGCGGTGCTGCTGCCTTACAACATCGATTTTCGGCGGACGCGATCGATCGCATTGAGATTGGCCCAGTCCGACAAACATCTATTGAGACAAACATAGTTCCAGCACCAGCATTATATCGAAGCGAATCAAGGGCTTACCAGTTTGTAACCTCATACTCCTTGTTCTCGGATCAGGACAAGCATAGATTGCGCAGATCTCAACACCTGACGATTGACCTCCGTGATTGCAGAAATGGGTGCGCGTAGTGACGATGAGGGAACGGACGACGTCGACAGAGGGCGGTCGCTAGCAGCGTTGGAGACAGCCGTAGAAGTGTCGCTCGCAGTTGTCCGCAAGCTGAGAATCGATGGTATTTTCTCTCTTCAACAGCACAGAGGCTTTAGTTCGATATTGAACTAGCCAGCGGCGCGCTCGCGATAGAGATTATAGCAAGGTCGAGCATCGTGGATGCTATGCAGCAGACTCAAGTTCCTCACGACCTGACTTTGTTCTCACGCCCCAGGTTTTCGGGGGCCCGGGGCACTGTTGGACTCTCAGGCTGCCAGTGGTCTAAAAGACCAGAGACTTTTGACTGTCCAGCTGTCAGGCTCCCTCATTCAAGGATGTAGCGCCAGACCTCCTGATTCATAACAATATCTCGCTTGATAGTAAAAGGACCTCTTTCACTAGCGCTGCTTTGACTTCAGATGTCCTTAATCTTAACTCATTTGTCCTTCGTCCGATAAAAGCATCCTTCTTACTCGCTCGCTGCTCATTACGAACCTGAACGCCGACACACTTTGACGCCGACAAGAACCCAATATCTGGCAGAAGAAAAGGAATCGGAATCGCATAGGAAAGCTTTCGAATACGCTAGACGAACCAAATTAATCCCAGCAATGCATCAGGAATGGATGCAATGGCTTCTTGTCCCACACAATCTCGATGACCGTGCACGATACACGCCACTAGCATGTTTCATGGTCGTGTGTCTGAGTAGTTCAGCGCTAGATTCGAAGATGAACCGGACGGCGGAGATGCTGACGGCCCAGCCCTGCGCGTGTTCACGAAAGATATGGATGAGGCAAATGGAAGATGTTTTGCGGACGAAGGAATAGGCGATGTCTGGATATAGTTGTATAGAACGTACGTACGCTGCCTTTACTTTAGCAGCACCATTCACTCACTCCATCCACGATGCAGCCGCGCTGTTTCTGATCGAAGATTTGCAGGAAAGACAGCTGAGCGGTGGTGTGGTGCGTTCTGCGTTTTAACAAAGGCATTTGTGCGCTGATGCTATTGTCGTGCTTACTTTTCATTATAGTCAACTTCCATGATTTCGGTCAACCTGGAGCAAGGCAGATGCAAATAACCGTGGCCGCATGTTCTTGACGTTCCTGGGCGCTTCCAGTCCGACCATCTTGCCCGATTACTATTCATCAAGGTCCGTCCATATTTTTCTAGCAATCGCATCTGCCATGCCGGTCGAGAATACTTCCGGCCCGAAGTTGAGACACCGGCTATTTTTAAGCTTTCAAGGTTCGGACGCCGCGGCACGAACATGGACGATCCAGATCCGGAGCGAATCTGGGAACAGCTGGAGTCATCGGATGTACGTACCTGTCAATCCGGGGTGCCCACTCCCTGTAGCGATAGCATTTGATAGTCCATCTACATTCTGCTTCGCCATTGGATGAGCCTGCAGCGCCGGCCCAACAAGAGGGCGGGCAGGCATAAACCCTATCTTCAATCTGAAGTATATCGGGACAACAGCCGTGACTTCAAACAATACAAGTTCAACGAGCGCCAGCCTGCCGTGGGAGTACGAATACGAATTCCGGGCTTTCAGTAGTAGTCACTCCGATGAACTCTTCTAGGATGCTACTTGGACATTGATTAAACTGTATCTGATGAATTCAGCCCTTCATGCAATGGAAGAGGGTAGATACGAAAACACGCTCCATCTACTCAAGCCCAATCACGCTTGCGCGCCAGGTTGATTCCTAGAGAAGCTACAAAACGTTCCTCCCACATGATCCTCTTCACCTCGAGGCATACTATGCTCGCACTAATACGGTGATGGCGGAAGCGGAACGAAGTAGTGGACGCAAGGGAATGGAGATTCTGTGAAGAGGATTAGATCAAGTATGGATCGTCTAGATGGCGTACATACAGCTGCTTTCTTCGACCTACACTATTCACTCACTTTGAGCATTCCATCCACGATGCACATTATGCCCCAACGCGGGTTTCGCCTTGACATGTGCATTGAATATGGTACTTGTATGTCCAAGCATGTGTCTCAAGATAATAAGGCGGCCACTGCGTATGAAGGGGCCAGACACCTCGAAGCTCCGACGCGTATCAACTTCAAAAGTCACTGCATCCTATTAATAATACGGAATGAATCACGATTTCAACGAGCGCTACAATCATTCAGTAACAAATAGTCCTTTCCACATTCCACAACGGTCCAGAACGCTGCTAAGAGCGGTATCAGGTGACGATCAAGACGTACGACTAAGAGGCCTTGGAAACTCACCCTTGAAGGAGTAAGCGACGTTAGACCGTCCAGTCAGTGAACACTCCTGGGCAAGTACCGCACTCTCCGTTTAACGTACCATCATTTTACCTCCAAAGACTCTTCGTCTAGGGTAGGGAAAGCACAGGCGGTTGTGAGGCTTGGGCACAGGCAATTCCACCGGGTTTACCAACAAACAATCGAAAGGGAGAAGCATGATTGAACCAGTATGCAGAGTTTGCCTTCCGCTGGCTCGTGCAGCGTTAAGTTGCGCGGTTCTCTTCCGCAACTTGAAGTATCATGGAAAGTGCAAATGAAAAACTTTTGTAGGAGGGGGGCTGGCGTCGCTCGTCATCAACTTGGACGGCGAGGAAGTCGGAGTTGCGTCGAGCAGACGGACGCGGCGGTCGCACCGGTCTCCGAGTTCCGACCCCACTTTTTCAACGGCAAATGTCGGAACTTAAGTTGTTCAGCTGCTTAGGCACCGAGAAGAGGTCGGTCATGAAGCACCGACGGTGTATTATGCATCATGTATGATGGAGGATGTGAGGCCAGAAAGATGGGCCCGACTATTCATTACCGACTGTGTACCGAAGCCAGGTTGTATTGTGTACACAAATGTTCTGGGATTTGCGTACCCCATATCTGAAAACTCATGCGTTTCATCCTAGTTCTGCCCGGTTGTATCTCATAAATTGCACAATCAATCTATCACTCAAATAAACAATGTACACATACTCAGCAATAGCACTACCGAAAGACTGTCCTCTACACGTAGTACATAAGATATATTCAGAAAATTGAAGCTCTTGTGTCACACCTCAGCTGCCTCTGCCCCCGGCGCTGGTGTACGTACCGTTGGTGGCGGTCTCTGCGGATCCATTAATTCGAGATCCTGGAAATAATTTATGTAAGCCTCACTACTCTTCGCTTAAGAACAACCCGAGAGACGTCACCATTTCTCTGTGCACCTCCGTCGGTCGTGGTCTGTAGTACATTTCCAGCGGTCCTCTTTTCCAAACGCGCTCGCCA
Organism: Trichaptum abietinum; assembly: GCA_910574555.1. Lineage (NCBI taxonomy): Eukaryota > Fungi > Basidiomycota > Agaricomycetes > Hymenochaetales > Trichaptaceae > Trichaptum > Trichaptum abietinum. The sequence continues at coordinate 935,316 of CAJTBE010000004.1, read as the reverse complement.
TCGTACTCTCCAAGTAGATACTCAGGGGATCCGCTACTTGCGTTGGGTGCGACCATTGACTCCCGTTTGTTGACTAGCTCGCATAGTGTTTTCCTGAGATCTGCATAACCCCATAGAAGCGAACTCAGTCGCTTTGACCAATCCTCCGAGTTTCGTACACTATCGCAATAAATCAGGATAAGGCTAATGGAACGAGACAACTCGAAAGCTCATACTAGGGGTTTTCCCAACTTTCCAGAGCTTCCATCATATCTCCGAAGACTTCGGTTTGTTCGAATTTGACCTTTAGGGCACTTCGGAATTCTTCCTTTGCTGCCTGAAAGCCTTGTCCTGTAGCTTCAGTATCCTTTGTTCTATTGCAACCGACGCGAATTGCGGCGAGTTTTCGGAACGCAGAGGGAAGTTGCTTGCAGGAGAAGAGGATATTCCTGAGGGTGGAGGGGATTTGTCTGAAGGCGGAGGGGATCTTCTTGAAGGAGGAGGGGATCTTTCTGAAGGCGGAGAGAAACTGTCTGATTATTGACCAGCACATTAAGATCAAGATCGAAAAGGGTCGAATAACTCTTGAGACAAGGTACGGCTTCTGTCTGGTTTTGTCGACCCATGGGCTCATTTCATGGGTAAGACGTCCAACCTCTCTATCGTTACCCAGTGCCCTTGCGCGCAAAATCAGCTCATGCTCGCTAATAAATAAGAAAATTAGAGTACCACCAAACATCTCGTTGTAATTCCAGATTTCTATTGTATTGCTGGAGTGGGTACCGAAGCCACTTCGCCACAGCGTGTTGCTGCTGCTCAGACTCCAGGAAGAACCAGACACCGACCACAAGCAACCCGATAATATGAGCAGCAGTGAATGCGACCGCAGAGATTGCTTGAAACGGACGCTGCCATGTGAAGTGAGATAAAATAGTAAAGAGAGTATGCGTATAACTAGTGCTGCATACCTGAGGCGGAACGAAGGCTAAGAGGTTCAAGCCAACGATAAAGACCAACGCGGCTATGATCAAAAATATTATTGGGGCCTTCTCGAGCCACCATCGAAATGACTTCGGAGTTGCGTTTGTATAATAGCTGCAAATTCATGTAAATTAAATCGACCGGAGTGTAGATAAGAACACGTACATTGGGGACATTCTCCACATTAGTCCTAATAAGCTGTTTACTCCCGCAGATACGCTAAAGACCAACGATAAGTACCACGAAAGATTTATAACAGATATCAGTTTGGTAGTCGAGTCCGAATTCGGAAAAGAGATCTGAAGCGTTGTCGCAGTGACGCTAGAGAAGAAGGTTGCGATGGTCGTGATGCTGGTATAATGTCCTATGTCTCGCTCCTTCAATTCAGTGAGAAAAGTGGGAAGAGCTAATTCGAAGTATGAGCAGTGTGAGCAGTGACTGTAGAATTTTACGAACTGATACTCACCTCCTGCTCTGAAGGTCTGCAACTCGTTGATTATTTTAGCCATAGTCGCTTCCATTGATTTGAGCATTTTTTCCATATCATGTCGACATTCTTTCAGTTTATTTTCACGAATGAAAACTATATAAAAGCGAATATCAGAAGTTTTCTACGCTCAATAAACCTGTATTCTTTACTTATCAAATTTCTCCATCCAATCTTCCCGACGTAGGAAGAATTAGCCTCAATAATAAATTTAGTCTAGGTGCAAACACCCACCCACAGATCTGCAACCAATTTCTCAACGTTATGAAAGTAGAATGCATGTTTCTGTTGGTATAGGCTCTGCTGAAAGCGATAGGCGTCAAAATGAAGCCACCCTAAGCAGTTTACGCCTGAAACTAGTGATTCTCGAACCAATTCCATGTCTATAAGACGATTACTGGATAGCTGATATCATGATCAACTACATGATACGCACTAGGTGTGTTTCCGGATAATAATGTCTCGATGTTTTTCGTAGGAGCATGCAATCTCTCTCTGAGAAACTGCGAAGATATAATGACCTCATTGTCACCTCCGATGCGTTCGTAGTGCCCAATGAGAAGGCGTAGCTACTCCTGTCATTGCAGGACTATGCGCAAACAATCGGTGTACGTACCTCTTCAAACATTCCTCCGCAAGCCCTGGAACGAAATTATGAGATTGTAATCGAATAGAACAATTGAGAGGGAACACCATACTCCCTATGACCCGCACATCTCCTTTTGAAGTTCTCCACTTCTTGGGCCGACCAATAATTAGGGGTTGAAGTTGGAGCGTGAAACGAGGAGACATGCAATGTGTATTTCTTGTACCACAGTTCGAATTCATTCGTAACTTGCGATGTACCCATCTTCTCGGATGTCAACCAAGAGCTCACAGCTTTTCAAGAAATCAACAGTGTCGTATCAACACGATTACGTTAGATCTTGCCATCACGTCTACTTAAAAACTCACTATTTCTTTCCATTGTCGAAAGTTCGTCCGTCACATCTCGCATCAACTCTTCCAGCCTTTTAAAGACTTCGTTATGGAGATATTTGAGACAAGCGACGAGATCCATGTCACTCAAGAGACCTTCGACGAAGTCTTTTTAGTATCATGTACAATTAATTGATTTAAGTCATTACCGGTGATTTTTTCCTGCGCTTCAGATTTGACCTTCACAGTGAAAACTTCAGTTTTGTCATGAAATATATATGCATACTAATACCATTACTCACATAATCCCCCCACTTGCTAACATTATGCAGGTGCAAAACGTCTCTCTGGCTGACTAGATTCTCAAGAAATTTCGCGATGCTATCAGAAACCCTCGTAAAATGATGTTGAACATTTTGTAGAGCAACCTGCGTCCATTTCTCTGCATAAGGAAAATTACTGGTCGTTTACTCTGCCTGAGAAATAGAACGTACCTGAAGTTCCAGAAAGAGCCAGTCCCAACGATTGCAAAGAAGTAGTATCAAGCAGAACTTTCTTCAGCTTCTCCGAGGCTTCAATGATGTTCTTGCGATTTCCAACAATGTGATAATGTTTGATGAGATAGTCGAGCTGTTCTCGCGATGGTTATAATAAGTTCCCGTATGTAACTGTATCCATACCTCTTTCTCCATCTTTTTACACTCGCTGAAGCAGAATGTTTGTGTGAGTGTAAATTTCAATGGACGGGTTGAGCATGAAATACCTTATGTACGATTTACGCATCTCTTCGAATTTTTCTTCCTGTTCCATGATCAGCCAGATATTTCCGTCTAAAAAATGATTAAACAACATTTATGGTTTGAAGGAAATAGTTACGCACAGTTTCCATCGTTCTTTTCGTTTTTGACAGGAGTCGCTTTGCTGCTGTCTCCTTTATCAGCGATGCGGTAGCCTGTAGCTTCATTGCAGCTTTGTGCCGAAACTAGATTGAATATGATGATAAGAATTTGGACGCCCCTGACATTAGCAGGTCAAGACTATGTTTCGGCTTGTCACGCACTTATGTCCTCGTCTGAAAGAACTGCATCAGCAAGAACACGCAGCTTTGGGAATGATAGACTAACCTAACATCTTGTTGGCAAGTGACTGATCGTAGGACGGGCAGGGAGACACTAGGAGGGGGTAGGATCAAGCAATATGCTCGGGCTGAGGAACGCAAAAGTCATGATTACTTATTCGCATTCGCCTTGCTGCCAATGTAGTAGAGAGCAGCCATAGAAGTTCAAATTGACAACAACGAGCAGTAGCATCAGCGCCCAGGTGCCGTCATTTCCATCGAAACGAAGTAGAAAAAACCACCGACGTTCTGCTTCTGTTTCCCACATTCATTCAATAAGAAGCTGCGCTCGGGGGCGTGGCTGCATCGTGGATGGAGTGAGTGAATGGTGCAACTCAGGCTGTTAGCAGAGGTAGCGTACGTACACTTTGTAAAACTGTATCCAAAAATTGTCTTCCTTCGTCCACACAGAGTCTTTGATTTGCCTCATCCATCTCTTTCTTTAACACACGCGGAACTGGGCCTTCGACATGTCTCGCCGTCCGGTCCAACTTTCTAGCCCAGCGCCCCCCTCTAGTAGCAACTTGCGTGCATGACACATGACAGTGCATCGTGCACGGTCAGTAACACCGAGATTGTGTGTGAAAGAAAACTATCACTTCTATCGAAGTATAGGGATAAATTAGTTGCCCAGGTGGATTTAAGTAGTCCCCGGCCGCACGAAGATACAGTTGGTCTACGTTTCTATGTCGAAGCTTTCCTACATAAACGATTCAGATCGCGTTTCTTCTGTAGACTCTGGGATATGTGAGTCGATGGCAATTGCCAGAGCAGGAAGCAAGTGGGTGGACGAAGTAAGTCCGACTGGCAGGGGGAATGGCGTGCAGGTGGATTTGAATTGCTTACTTATTAGTAAGGGTGGGGTGACTGCTTCGAACTCCGAGTCTAGTAGCCGAAGCTACTAGCTATGCATAGGCTTATGTACTAAGTCAACGGGTTACGTAACATGAAGACTGGACTTTGCACCGCGGCCACTGGCAAATGCCGCACCACCTTCACTTGAACGATTCCCAGATCCGTGACAATACTACCACTGGTAGTAGGACCTCATGGTTGATATCATAATACTACATAGTAGCCTGAGGGTGCTTAGTACCGCTACCTGATCGAAATTGGTCGCTCAGATACAGTCGCAGCTCTTAGGCTTACTGGCCGGCCTGAGCTCTCTCACTCTTGCCCGCCCTGCCTAACATTCGAAAATTTCTTCCGCCTCCCCACAAAGTATACTTGTAACGGGACATCCATTGAAGATACTCAGTCATGGCAGACCCAGGGTCCTCCGAATCTGTTATTGAACCAATTACCAGTGCTTTGAAAGATCTCGAGTGCGTGGTCGAACAGGTGAGTATTGCTTTGATACTCTGAAAAATAATGAGGCTAAGAACTCCAACCGTGACTGGCAGCTTCCAGGGAATCACACAGACCTTTATGTGCTTGCCTGTGGACTGATTAGTGAGGTAGACGACCTCACGAACCTACGAAAGCATTGCATTACTAGTAGCAGAGATGTGTCCCATTTGGATGAATTCATGAAGGACTTGATAAAGTACGTCACTGCCCAGTATCACGTAGTCTATCTCTAAGGATTGCTTGTATCTAGGGAACTACATTCTCTGCGAATGAGATGCAAAGCTTTTTCGAAGCGGGTTAATGGATCTTCCAAACGAGCGAGAAGATTCAACTGGCGCAGGCTGTTGTATAATATAGACTCGGTCAAGAAGAGAATTAAAAACGTGCGCGAGCGAATTCGTGTTGCTCAGCATGAATACTTGGTCTGTGAAAGAAGACAACTGCATCGTCTACATACTGACTGTCTATATTTCAGACTGCAATGCAGATTTCTTGCGTGGTACTGGACGAGAAAAGTGACAACGCACGGGCCATGTCGAAGTTGGAGCAGGACATTCTCAGCATAGTGACGGGTCAGAAGAGTGGCGGAGAAGCGAACAGGATGTTTGGTATTCATCTTATGTCGAAGAGGCAAAGAGAAGGAGCGCTTCACCAGACCAAACGTGTATGTCTATCTGCAAATTCAAAAACAAAGGAAATGCTTACCATTGTTCAGGACCTCGCCAAAGCCGAGAAAGACCGATCATCTCTGGATTCCACGCAGTCTGCAATCGTATGTTTTATGGGGTCTCGCAGTGTAGAAAGGTACTCATTTTGTCTTGTAGGGCCCTACATCTCGTAATGACTTGGAGGACACCTCGCTTTCCCTCATCATGATGAAGTACAAGATAGACACTTTAGTGGCGGCGCTAGAAACAGACGCACCTACAATGAACATGAAGACTGTTATAGACACCACACAATTATACAAGCTGGGGCGCGACCATCGGCGACGGCAGGCTGAAGATGCATTGCTGGAAGCTTTGGCGTTATTGGACCGACAATTCATAGTGAAAACGCCAGCGCCTGTTTTGCTTATTAAGACAAATCGCACGTCGCGTGATTTGCACTCGCTTGGTTTCAGAAAAGAAGCCTTGCAGCTCTGCAGACTAGTGAACGATCTTACAAGAGACCCTTCCACGAGGGATTCACACTTTAAGCAAAGTTTCTTCGCTGAGTCTCTTCTCACACTATCACGGTACTGTGCTGAAGCGGGTGATGCCGACGGTGCACTCACTGCTGGCCGCGAAGCGGTGGAGATATACAAGATCCTAGATGAAACAAAACCAGACACCTTTCGGCCTGATCTTGCACTATCTCTTAGCAACCTATCTCATCGCCTTAGCAAAGTGGGAAAGAAACGAGAAGCGCTCGCTCGGATGCAAGAGGCGGAGAAGATTCATCGAGATCTCAATGTGTCCGGGCCCGATTTTGCATTATGTCTCATAAATCTTTCAGATGCTCTCAGAGACGCAGGAAAAGCGGATGATGCTCCTAATGCAATCACGGAAGCAGTGGATATCTTCGATGGGCTGGCCAAAACACATCCTGAAACGTTCAATAATTTACTCGCATCATCTCTGAACAATCAGTTCATGCATTTGTTTGGCGCACGAAGGAAGACGGAGGCTGGCGATGCGATCAAAAAAGCCGGGCAGATCTGCGAACCAAAAGGCAAGAGGAGCGCAGGTGTATCTGATGCAGTTTATGCGCATTATTTGAACAATCTCTCTGTATGGCGCCTCAGTGAGGGGAAGAAGGAGCATGCTCTCGATGCAATCAAGAGAACCGTTGTCATTCGCAGAGTACTGGCCGAGATCGATCCACACACGTTCGATGCAGCGCTTGCTGATTCTCTGCACAATCTGTCTGTTCAACTCGCTGGCGCAGGAGACGCGAAGAAGGCGCTATTTGCCATTCAGGAAGCGGTTGGCATCCGCAAAGTATTGGCCGAGAGGGACCCAGACGCTTCCGAGCCCGACCTTGCGTTGTCTCTTTACACCCTATCCAATCGCCTCCGAGATTTGGGGGAAAGTAAGGCGGGTCTTGATCCCATCCGGAAGGCAGAGGCGATGTATCGGGCACTAGCTATGACGAGCCCAGAGGTGTTCAGCTTACATCATGCGTCTGCTCTCAGCAGTCTGTCTAGTTGTCTTAGTGACGTGGGAGAAAATGAAAAAGCTCTCGCTGCGATCCAAGAAGCAGTCGAAATTCGCAAACCGATGGCTCAGACGAACCTTGCTGCATTTGGGGCTGATCTAGCGGTATCTCTCAGCGCACTTTCTCTATGCTTCCATCACTCAAGAGAGAAAGAGAAGGCTGCGGAATCTGCCAAGGAAGTGGTGAAAATGTATGAACGGCTGGCCGAGACGACACAAGACGTGGTGTTTAGACTACACCTTGCAAATTCTCTCAACGATCTCTCTTTCTATCTCAACGAGGCAGGAGAGAAGCAGAGTTCTCTCGAAAGGATCCAGGAGGCGGTAAAGACATATGAAGATCTTGAAACAAGAAACCCAGAAATGAAAAATTACGGCCTCCTTGATCTTACGTCAGGCCTCCTCAGTGACACAGAGAAAAGAAAGAAAGCGGCGGACGCCTATAGAATCCTCGCACAGATCAATCCAGAAGCATTCAAGGCAAATGCGTCTACGCTCCAAGTTTTATCCGAGAATGATCGCCTCACAGACGCTGGAAAGACGAAAGAAGTCACGGAGCGTTACACACCTTTAATCCAGAAACCATATGCGTTCAGACCCAACCTTGCGTTATCTCTCTTAAATCTAACTAATTTTCTCCGAGAGCGGAAAGAGACGGTCAAAGCAATCGTTGCGATTTCAAAATCGGTGACAATTCGCAGAGCTCTAGTCAAGGAAAATTTACATGCGTTTAAGCCACATCTTGCGTCTTCTCTCATAAGCCTTTCTACCTGCCTCAGTGACACCGGTCAGGGTGCGAAAGCTCTTGCAACAGCCCAAGAGGCGGTGGAAATTTGCATGGAACAGGCTGCATATAAGCGGGTTCTTGCGACATCTCTCCACAATCTTGCTGTACGGCTCCGTGAAGCAGGAAAGAAGGATGAGGCTGTCGCTTCGGACGAAAAAGCGGTTGACATTCGCAGAGAACTGGCAGCCACGAATCCAGATGTATATAAGCCGGTTTTTGCGGAATCTCTCCGCAATTTTTCTAACAGTCTTCGTGAAGCAGGAAAGTGGGAGGAGGCTCTCACCCCGGCCAAGGAAGCGATGGACATTCTCAGAGAACTGGCAGCCACGAATCCAGATGTATATAAGCCGGTTTTTGCGGAATCTCTCGGCAATTTTTCTAACCGTCTTCGTGAAGCAGGAAGGAAGGAGGAGGCTCTCACTCCGGACAAGGAAGCGGTGGCCATATATCGAGAACTGGCAGCCACGAATCCAAATGCATATAAGTCGGTTCTTGCGGTATCCCTCGACGATTTTTCTAAACGTCTTGGTGAAGCAGGAAAGAAAAAGGAGGCTCTCGCCCCGGGCAAGGAAGCGGTGGCCATATATCGAGAACTGGCAGCCACGAATCCAGATAAATATAAGCCGGATCTTGCGGTATCCCTCAACAAATTGTCTAACCGTCTTCGTGAAGCAGGAAAGAAGGAGGAGGCTCTCGCTTCGGACAAGGAAGCGGTGGACATTCGCAGAGAACTGGCATCCACGAATCCAGATGCATATAGGCTGGTTCTTTTGGTATCCCTCAACAATTTCTCTAACCGTCTTGGTGAAGCAGGAAAGAAGGAGGAGGCTCTCGCCCCGGCCAAGGAAGCCATGGACATTCGCAGAGAACTGGCATCCACGAATCCAGATACATACAAGCCGGCTCTTGCGGTATTCCTCAACAATTATTCTAACCGTCTTGGTGAAGCAGGAAAGAAGGAGGAGGCTCTCGCCCCGGCCAAGGAAGCGGTGGACATTCACAGAGAACTAGCAGCCACGAAACCAGATGCATATAAGCCGGTTCTTGCAGTATCCCTCAACAATTTCTCTAACCGTCTTGGTGAAGCAGGAAAGAAGGAGGAGGCTCTCGCCTCGGGCAAGGAAGCGGTGGACATTCGCAGAGCACTGGCAGTCACGAATCCAGATGCACACAAGCCGGCTCTTGCGACATCTCTCAATTCCTTGAGTAATGCCCTTCGTGACGTAGGAAAAACACAGGCTGCGCTTGATGCGATCAAAGAATCAGTTGATCTTAATAGGGCACTTGTGCAGACGAATGCAGATAAGCACAACTCAGCATTAGCGGAGTCTTTGATGGATCAGGCCAAGCTGCTTACTATGACAGGCGATTCAGCACGAGCGCTGATCAGTGCAGTGGAGTCTCTGCAAATTTACAGGACGAAAGTCGGAAAAGACCCGATAACCTATAATCCATATTTTGCACGATCTTTAAACGTCTTGTCAATTTGTCAGATTTACACGGCAAATGTTACGCCGGCACTTGCTTCGATTAACGAGGCGGTGGACATCAATCGCGGGCTGGTGAAATCGTGTCCTGATGCGCACAACCCCGCCCTTGCAGAGTCTTTGCAGACCCTGTCGATCTGTCTTTCTGCCATCGGGAAGACCCAAGATGCGTTTATCGCCATCGCGGAATCGGTAGAGATCAATCGTGGACTCGTAGCATCACTTCCGGATGCCTTCAATCCAAACCTCGCGCAGTCTCTGCAGACTTCGTCGACATGCCTTCTCGCCTTAGGAAACCCACAAGACGCGCTCTCTGCCATCGACGAGTCGGTGGAACTGTACAGGCCACTTTTCGCTCGTTATCCATTATTCTTCCGGCCACTCCTTACGAATGCGCTCAACGTTCGGAAGGACTGTCTTGAGGCACTTAGAAGGACGAAAGAGGCGGAAGTGGCTGCTGCGGAGGCGAGATTGGTCAGATTTGCAGTCAGATTCGTGAGAGGCTGTGCCTACCCTGCATTGTGATGTTCTTGGGCGATTGCAGCTGTAGTGATCTGCTCGATAGCCCAGGGATGATGCTACATCTTATTGGTATGTGATGCATTCTATGCTATTGACTAAACAGTAGTACTCATGATCTACGTCTTAGCCTCTTAGGTCTCATTTTAACCGTGTATTCATGCACTGTCTTTATAGATTTTCTCGCAAATCATGTGTAAATCGGATTGAAACAAATTTGTATATAACATGCAGGACGCAATCGCGCAGGTCAATGCATTGATGTGATGATAAAAGACTTGTTTCTAAACTACATACATGAATGAGATGAGTGTTTACAGTATGTATGATCAGTAATGTCGGTAAACGCCCGTGGCGTGCCAGTGAGCGACGCGTTCGTTTCTTTTAACCACTCTCCTCGACTTCCATCTCCTGTCAATCGAAATTCGTATCAATCAAGCGCATGTTAGACGAGCTTTGAGATGTGGCCAAGGTTCATGAGTAAGATGTTGAAGTTGAGGTTTAAGGATAACAGTCGATTCGGTCTCGGGTGAAATTTTAGCAAAGCTGGAGGTGTCGTCGTTCACTGCGTCCACCAAGCGCAATCAAGCGAATCCATCCGACATAGCTCTTTGCATACTCGCCGTCGGTGTCCACAATCTGGGCATTGGGATTTCGTTTGTGAGTCGATGATGAACTCGATCTTAGCTGTGGTTGATCGGTCGTACAGTGTGATGCAGTGGCGCAGCGCTCAGCTCTTCCAACGCCCATTTATACACGCTCAAACATGAACTTGAAGCCGGGCGTTTCGGGAGCGAACTCGAAAGGACTTCCAACTTATAAGGAGCCTGTTTGTTGAGAGAAGAGGTCTATAAGTCGACAAGCACATGTAAAAGCAGTGTCAGCAATCGCTCAGGCTTGGAACACTCTCCCAGTCATGACGTCGCCTTCTTTCTGTACAATACGAAATGTCGTAGAAGATCTTAATTGCAGGTGAGCATTTATTTCATCTCAACGAGATTGTACGACTGCGATTGACACCTGCTATCTGTCGATTTTCAGTATATTAGTCGAAACGGACGACCCTGTAGATGTAAGGATGAAAATAGCATTGGTGTTGATGTGTCCGAAGAAAATATCAAATAATGGAAAGCTGGATCAAGTGCGTTACATTCCTCTACTAACATACAAACTTCATTCTGATTGATTTTTTCATTATTATGAAGGGAATTTAAGTTCATCCGTAATTCCTGCTAGTAATGGATGATGAAGGAAACCCCAAACGTGATTTCAATAGGCGCAAGTTTCTCTATGATGCGGACTCGGCCAGAAGATAATCGCGAAGCTACACCAGCGAGGCTGAGCGTGATTACATGGTCTATAGGGAAGCGGAGCTCCCTTACACCGTTCACCTCAAGATTTACCGTCCTGGAGAATGTTCCTCTTATAAAAAAGGAAGGACGTCGTGGACGTAAAAAGAGCCGGGTCAAAGTCTGCAAGGAGAGATAAGTGAATTGGTGCAGAAGGTGCAAGATAGCCTTAGAGAATTATCTTTCGGCCCGTTCAGATGACAATGGATCAGAAACGAGCAACACTTCACAAGACCATAGACGTACGTTCCCCTGGATCTTCGTCATAATAGATGCTTACTCTCCTATAGGTTTACGACACACGCTCACTCAACGAGCTCAAGGCTTGCCGCCGCCATCATCTGCACTTCGAAGACCATCTTCTTGCGTAAGGCGTACATGCCTCAATCGACAAGGTTCGACTCCATTGTTCTTTTTTAAGTCTCGATCGGCGCCAACCATGAAGGTTGACCTTTCCTGTGCGAACTTGACTTACTCGAGTCTAGGAATTAGGGTGGTTGTTACGTTGGTACTCTTAATGATCTGATTATTCTGCACATTGCCCCCTGCTTCTTCTAGAGGCATCGCCTCTTCGTTTATCGACGATCGGCGGATCTTCCGTTTCTTCTCGATCTGCACTGGTAATTGATTGAAGGGGTTGTGGTGAAAAAGGACTTGGACGATGGTGGCGGACGGTGAACATTATTTTCTTATTATTTGTTATCTTTTATGTACATAGAAGTACGCTATATGTTTATAATAAAATTCTTCAAAACAATAGTACATAGTACGAAATGGAGCCGCAACATTCAAGAATGAGATGCGTAGCTCATCTCTTAGAATTCCACCGACTAGCCCAGCGACTTCGCATCTGCTATAGACATCATCAGCAAAGACGCGAAAGACAGAAGCGCCAGTAGCACGCACACACCTGTGAGGAAAGACATCGCGGCTACTCGTTCGACATTTATGCTCAGATCGATACCTGTACTCGAAAATCGTACCCCAGCACGTCGTGCAAATACGAAAGTCATGAAGGAGGGAAAGTTGACTTCAGTCTGTACGCAAGACGTTGAGGTGACGTGTTCGGATGCAGCTTACGCGAAGTACGATGTGGCGCTGCGCAACAAGCGCGTAGCATCGACTTTTGGGGGGCGCGATCGATCACATTGAAATAGGCCCAGTCCGACAAACATCTGTTGAGACAAACATAGTTTCAGCACCAGCATTATATCGAAGTGAATCAAAGGCTCACCTGTTTGTACCCTCCAAGACTCCTTGTTCTAGGATCAGGATAAGCATAGCCTGCGTAGATCTCAGTGATTGCAGAAATGGTGCGCGTAGTGACGATGAACAAACGACGTCGATGCTAGCGTTGTAGGTACAAAACTGCAAGCTGAGAGTTGAATCAGTGTTGTGCACCCCTCAGGGATCCCTGAGGGTCCCTCACAATCACTGAGGGTCCCTCAGGTGGGACCCTCAAACCCTGAGTGATTGCACTGAGGGATTCCAATTAAGGAATTACATTTTCACACGTATTATAGCACATTAAAGATATAGAAATTACATATACTGCATGGTGTAAGGCCTTGATATAAAGTCTCACTGTCTGTCAGATATCTAAATTGCAAGTGTCAGACCACCTGAAGTTCTATCTTGCTACGTTTGAGTTCTGCAGGATGTGTACATAATACAAGGGACTTAGTCACTGACATACTAAAAGCGGCATTTACCTGTGCCCTCACGCGGCTCACCAATCCCTCAGAGCCGTGAGAAAGAACCCTTTGATCCCACCAAACCAGTGTTGGCCGTCACGGAGGGTCCCTCCGACCCCTCACCCCTGAGGGTCCCTCAAAACCCCGAGGGTCCCTCAGGGATCTGAGGGTTTGGTGGGATCGAAGGGTTCTTTCTCACGGCTCTGAGGGATTGGTGAGCCGCGTGAGGGCACAGGTAAATGCCGCTTTTAGTATGTCAGTGACTAAGTCCCTTGTATTATGTACACATCCCTCACATTCTGCAGAACTCAAACGTAGCAAGATAGAACTTCAGGTGGTCTGACACTTGCAATTTAGATATCTGACAGACAGTGAGACTTTATATCAAGGCCTTACACCATGCAGTATATGTAATTTCTATATCTTTAATGTGCTATAATACGTGTGAAAATGTAATTCCTTAATTGGAATCCCTCAGTGCAATCACTCAGGGTTTGAGGGTCCCACCTGAGGGACCCTCAGTGATTGTGAGGGACCCTCAGGGATCCCTGAGGGGTGCACAACACTGCACCAAACCCTCAGATCCCTGAGGGACCCTCGGGGTTTTGAGGGACCCTCAGGGGTGAGGGGTCGGAGGGACCCTCCGTGACGGCCAACACTGGAGTTGATGGTCTTTCGACATTATGTAAGATAGCTAGCGGTGCGTAAAGTCGCTCGTCATCAAGGAGGGAGCTTCGTAGCTAACACGCCTCGGCATCCAAATCCCACGCCGGTCATCCAACTTGAAGAATTCCTTTCGTGACGAACGACCTCTATTGATTTTTGCTGTTTTGTCTTCTTACGTTCTGACACAACTCTGCTATCTATGTAGTATGCACTAGAGACACATTGCAGGAATGCTTCTGCTCATAAGACACTGAAACTAAACTTGATAAATTGTGAGATCGGAAATATGGCGCATGTCGGCTCATATATTACGTTTTCTTTACATGGAGCGAAACGAGCGAAGGAAAGGCAATCCCGAACTTGCATCTACGTCTCCTCTCGTCTATCTCTCGTTTACTACTGAATATACCGCCAGAAGGCAATTTACGGAGAATTCTCGAACAACCTACCCGGTGGAACATCAACTTCCGACGGATTCAAGTACCATGCGCCTAAGAGACCGAGTTTTAATCGTCATGCATTCGGCCAAGTAGCAGAAGCACTCACGATCACCTGTCATATGCTTCTCATCGAAGGTTGAGCCATCGCCGAGCCAATAGAAGCGGTTACTCGTCTTGTCAAGTGGCTCATAGTCAAAGTCCTCCCAACGGGGACGCTCAAGTGCTCGGATAGCGTGGAGATTAGAGCCTGGTACAACATTCGATCACGAAGGAGAGGAGAATGAGTACGAAATTTTGAACTAACCTGGCCAGAGACCAACTACCCGACCCTCTTCCTTTCCCATCTTATACCATGATCGGCATCTCTCGCTGTAGACGGACTACAGAGAACTATGTCAGGAACATTTCACGAAACAGCCGTAGTTCTCGAGCTTACAGTGGGGAAGAAGTTCTGGACAGAACATGCCTAAGTCAACTGGGTCCGTACTTCGCAAGGCTCAAACGCACCTCTAGATATTCATCGAAGTCTTCAACAGCCTCTTTCTTCACGTCGATGCTCTTCAGGCGTTCTTTCTGAAGCTTTTCAGCAACTGAGACAATGTAGTCGACCTCTCGCTCGATTACGATGAGCAATGAGCCAGCACCGACAGCCGAGTTCGGACCTAAAGACATGAACCAATTCGGGAATCCGGTGGCACAGATGGAAAGGTATGTTTCCGGGTGCGGTGTGAAACGCTCCTGAAGTGTTCTGCCTCCACGGCCGACGACAGGGAAAGGGTAGTAAAATGAAGTATCGTATCCTGTAGGGTATAATCAATACGTTGGATCGGGTTTGGAATATAAGTATTAAGAGGGCATCGCTCCCGGTGGTCGATTGCATACCGGTTGCACAGACAATCACATCCAAGTCGTGATGCGAGCCGTCGACGAGCTCAATACCAGTCTCAGTAATCCGCTTAATGTGTGTGGGTATAAACTCGACCTGGAAAATAGGATGACGGTCAGAGAATTTTCGACCCCAATGCGCAAAACATACGTTGTCCTGGCATAAAGCCTCGAGATAACCCGGACCTGGGGTCAAGCGTCTACAAGTCACAGCGAAGTCCGGAATGACTAACAATCAGTGAGCCCGTGTCAACTCACAAATATAGTTGCAAGACTTTGAACGTGCTTACTATGATCAGCAATCCACGGTTTCTTCGCGAGCCGTTTTCGCATATTGTCTTGGAACTCCTGCCTTATAGTCTTTTGCATCTGTGACCCGCGAATAGTCGAGAAATGCACAGACTGAAGAACGCGTTCAGGGAGTTAGCTACACAAGCCGAATTGCGCAGGAGAAGAGAAGGCAAACGTTAATCGCGGTCTCTAGTTCATGTCGGAATTCCCGGTAGTATTCTGGATTCTTGAATGACTCCTTATTTTCGTTCGTGAACTTGTCTATCGCAAAATCAAATGACAAGATAATAATAAAAACGGTAAGGATCAGTGTACTTACAGTTCTCGGCTGTAGGGTCTCGTTTCATGAGCTCCAAATGCCTACCTGATGCATACGGTGGAGAAATCCACGTCTTTCCGCGAACATAATTATACAGGTGTTTTACATATGGCTGAAGTGCAGGGACGATTTGAATAGCGGAAGAGCCCTAATATAACTTCAATACCAAGCCAAATACACAAGCTGGTCCAGAGGACTCACGATGCCGATTACACCTGCTTTTTTCTCTCCCCAGTTCCTCGCCTCGTTCTGCCAATCTTCGTCACCCCACCCGGCAGCGTGTCGAATGATTCCCTTGAAGTTGTTCAGACCCTCGATGTCCGGCCACGCCCATCGGCTTAGTGCACCAACACCCGCAAGAACGAGGTCCGCGGTGTCCTCGACTACTTCATATTTAGGATCGTCCAGAGGTGACCCGGACACCGGGCGACGAAGTCTTAAGTGCCACTTTCCCACCGGCTCGTCGTATTGTGCGTGAATAAGCTCGTGCTGAAGCTTGATATATTGCATTAGCTTGTACTTCTCGACAACACGTTCGAGGTACGCCCGAATCTCAGGTCCAGGGGCGTAGAATGCGGACCATTGAGTCTGAAATACCAATCAGTGGCAGGTAGAAACTTTCAGGTATACTGATGCTCACGTTTTCCTCAAAAGTGAACTGATACTAGACGGACCGTTCTTAGCTCAGTATACAGCTTGACGCGACGTGATTTGTATCTTACACAGTGAGCTGGGATATCGCATGCAAGGCCCTGCAAAAAAGACCGCGCCATGGTCATGAAAGATGGCATGTCCATAAAGCAGAATCACCCACCGGATATCTATTCGAGTACCACGTACCTCCGACCCCAGCGTTCTTGTCGTAGATAGTCAAGTTCAAATTTCGGATGCGTTGAGGAAACCTGAGAATATTAAATCAGTCACTCGCCAATCACATAAGGATTATCCAACCTGATTCCTGCCAGGATTCCGCTGAATCCAGTCCCAATGACGACGACCTTCAGAGGTCGGTATTCATCGATGCAGAAATCGCCGAGCTTGAAAGGTGCTCCATTGGGAGGAGGTGAGGTATCGTTTAGCCCAAACATGATAGTTGCTGGTTCAGCAGATTTTGACACCGAATAAGTTGCGGCTTATGAATCAGCGAACTGGGCGAGCCCTGGACTTGGATTACCATTCATAATGATATGAATGGATTTGCTATCAGCGTTGAATGTCGGTTCTTTCGCAGCTTGCATACAAATTGGATGGTATTGGAACTGAAATTGCATATCACCTTAGAACACCCGTGTTACTTCGAGAATTTAGATTCCCATGGCGATCAATTGTTCGACAGAGTCCATAACGTATATGCAATCGCTTTAAGGCACCGAAGTTACACCGGGCTATAGCATATTCCAGAGTCTAGAGGATTGGGCCACCCTTCTCGTTGGAAATTCACCAGGCCAGGCCAGTCCAGTAGAGCTAGCCTCGAAAAGGTCATACGGCAGAGTCGTTGCGCAGCATGGATAATGTCCACAAGAACTTTGGAGAACCATCGCGGGTGGGTGTCTTGAGGTGTCTTGCTCCTATCGTCATTACTCTGAGTTGTGGTACTTTCTGCTATGGGATTCTCTAGAGGTCCTCTGGCAAAGCTAGGCGAGAGACTTTGATATCTATCGAAGCTAAGCCTAGGCACGAGCCCAATATTAAGATCATTTTGACTTGCAGGGTGCTTTTAAAATTTCCTTGCGCCCCAGAATTCGACTGCACTTGGGGGTGCCCACTGCCAAGGCGTCATACATAGGAGGTATACATCCGTGAGTGAACGCGTCATAGTATACCAGCCATAGGTACGAAGGGCATACGAGCATCGTGTAAACTAACTAGCCTTTCCCAAGTCCAGGACGCACAGGAGCCTGAAATTGATATAAAAAAGGGGGAACGTGTCTTGAGGAGATAAAAATGGAGTTTGATTGACACTCACTATGGGGTAATGGTGCGTATTGGTTATGCTTCAGCTCAATCGCGGTCATAGTGCGTACAAAGCAGCCCACTGTCATGTGGTGCAAATAACCCTTGAAAGAGCAATTGCAACAGGAATCTCTAGCGAAATGTACGCACCAAGGGACCCTGAATACAATATCGGGAAAAAAATACCTGGAAAGGCTTGAGCAAAAAGGACGGAGATAGGAGAAAAGTTGACGTATGCCCGGGATTGCCAGTTGATCCTCCTATTTTCATTTTCATCACCGACTAGCGCAGGATACTTCAGAGCTTGCACACAGAAAGAATTGCCCACTTCGAGATGGCTCCGATGTAAATATTAGCCAACTGTGTAGCCATCACCCCAATGCTTATCGCTCAGGCTTCGAAAGGATGGGCGACGAGTCACGACGAGTATTACTAGTAGCTGTACTAGACGAACGGAGCATGCTTGGGATAGGACTTGAAGAAGTACTGATTCTGCGTTGTTCGCGAGAGACAAAACATGCTTCGAGTGTTCGAGATCGTTACCGACAAGGAGAAACACAACTAGAGGCATGGTGGTGGAGGGCACGAAACCCGGGCCATTTCAATGTTTTCCGAATTACAACATGTAGCTACAATCACGTGATATAATCGTGTGATTTACTATCTACTGTCACGTGACCATCAACGGATCGCACCCATCAACGGATCGCGGGCGCAACACGAAGCTCAAAACTGCATGAAATCTCTTACTTCTTTTTCCTAAATACATGGATGTGCTCGTACATTATAACCATCAAGTTTTTTTGATAACTATAGCACTGTTAGAAGCAATAAATCGAGTTTATATGGTCATTTTCCAGACAATTACCAAATTTGGTTTCATGTAGTATATCTTTTCCGAAGATTGTCATTTTGTTCAACATCAAGGGAAACAATCTATAATGTTCCTTCACAATTATCATAGTGAACATGTCAGCAATATATATTCCGCACTTTTGTGTTCTTGAACATGCATAATCAATAACAGATGTGCATATATGCATGTGCACCTTTGCTTTTAACCTTTAATTGAAGTTAACTCATATCTACCACACCAAAAGAGCTATCTTCAATCTGACTGCACAAGTTAACTAATATACCATCCTATATATTCCATAGATTTTACGGTAATTTATGAGCTAGCGATTATATTGCAATCTATCATACATTCTGCTGACTGTTGTACAAAGGTGCTCATAAAGAATATCTTTTACAAGATAGTATGAATGAATATAGCAGATAGTAATTATTCAGAATGGGTGACAGTACCACATGAGTCATTGCGCAACTTGTTTGAAGAGAAAGGCTTCGTAGATGAGCTCGGAGTAACACAATCTTCCTCAAGTCATGGTATTTCAGTCGAAACAGATCACAAAACAAACAAGTACAAACAGATACTGAAATACATTGTTGTTCAATTGACAGCATTTAATCACAAGGTTTCGGAAAAAAAACATAACAGAAGCAGAGTATGATATAGTATGTACCTGCTGTACAGGTTTGGCTGCTCATAATGTTGAAGGATAATGTTTGAACACTTGTAGAAGTAACTCAAAAATCATATTCCCACGCCGATCCGTTTGGGGTATTCCAGAGGTGACTGACCTCCTTGATAAAAATATTCTATAGCTGGCTATAGACTGATCTTAAATTAATGAAAATTTGTAGGTATAGAATTTACATAGTATATCCGCGGTATATGAAGAAAAAATGGCCAAAGGTTGGCATTTCAGATTGCTATGCCTTGAACCAGTGTTTTCGATCCGAATCCGGTCATGTGACAGTAATTTAGTTTTACTCGGAGCTTAAACTTCTAAGTTCAACTGAAGTGAATTTTAATCTTAATTTGACTCGGTAGTGGGCTGTCACTACTGTAGAACAGCCTGATACCGTCCTTCAGACTCTATCTACCGGCGAAATTCGAAGCTTATTCACTTATTTATAGTGTACATACACGGAACTTCGGGTTCAATGCTGGGGGCTATACTATCAAAAAGCCGTGGTTTGTCCGATCTCCTTTGTGTCTTAATCTTCATTTGAGAGTTTTCGAATATCTTGGTATGTACCATCTGTAATTTTCTGAGGTTGAGCAAAAAAAAACAAGCGCAGAATGTATGGGGCACATACGAATATTATGTAGTCTACACACTTGGTCACATCAAGTCAGCTTGGACAGAGTCTGTCATGGTCCTGCTGTTGTCGAAGTGTCGGTGAAGGAATGCTCGGATGAACTGTCCAATGGTCCAGAATAGCATGCATATGTTGTAAGAGGAGAAGGTGTGATGGTCTCCGTCGTGTCAAAGCACGTCCAATAGGCAGAGGCACACTCGCATTTATTGACAGTAGTGGTTATCGCAGACTGGGCGATTGTTCTATGGATTATCCGTCAGCCTGAGTGCAAGGTGGTAGTGGCAAAGAGCATACATTGGCAACAGGATGCAAGGATCAGGACTTGACGACGTGTATTCGTCATTTAGAGCCTGAGCCTGAGATTGAGAATTAGAGACGAGAACGATAGCCATCACTATCAGAACATTCAGGAGTAGTAGTTGTCTCTCCATATGCGCGTTCGAGGGAAGTCACTATATGCCCTCAAGATGAGAGGCTATATACAAGATGTATGTAAGCTTCGCGAATCACAATGTGAGTAGTATTGTCAGTGTCTCGGAGTCATTCATTGTTTTAAAGATGTTTGAGAACATAGGAGTGAATGTCAAACAGGACTCAATACCATAGGCCCTAGTATATCCCTATCCTTAACAGAAGACTAATGGTCCGGGTGATCGAGGTGGTGCTTTAAAGCCGCTCGGAACTTGAAAGAATAATGAGTACTAGTTATTATTTGCCAGTGATCTTTACCGAGGTGTCGTTTGTATTATATCGTTTCGATTGTTGCCGCAGATTCTGCCTGTGCTTTACATAGGAAATTGAATGCGAGTCAAGAATGCTGGGCAAGGCTCTTCCAGCTGATCCATCAATTAGAATGTGAAAGGAGAAAAAGCGTCGCTTGATAACATTTCACGCGCCGACTCAAACTTCCCACGGTGAAAGAACTTGAAGGTTCAGGTCCGTGACTCTAGGAGAGCAGTTTAGTTCACCAACCTTCCTGAACCTTGACCACCTCCTGGTATCGGCTTATAGTTGAGTACCAATGCGAGCGTCGTTTAGCTTCGAAGGTTGTAGAAGTCCCTGAGGGCCCCATCAACTTTCTAGACTCGAACTGCGCTCCTGTCTCATCTACAGTAAGGCTTTACGTTAGCGACATAATGTCTCGGTCTCAGGATTCTATGTTCACCAAGCATATATGTTGATACCTTCGAAAGATCTCATGACCAGTAATTGGCCTTAATTCAGTGACAGACTCGTACCCAGCTGCTGCTATGGCTTTCAATTCAAAATAGCGTCTGATATCGCTATCTCCATATACCAATAGCGACAGGTCGACCAGGGCCTCGTATCGACCAAAAGGAACAAGCTACTAGTAGACTCGGATACAGCCTGAGTCCCCAGAGAAACTCCGAGTCCGCATTGGTTATTGCGTTGAGGAACCGGCGCGACAATGTGAGCTGATTGTTCGATGAGATGCATTGCAGCTGTACACTGATTGGTCCTCACACCAGATGATTCGCATCAGTATTCATTTGACCCTTTTGGAGGGTTACTGAATGTGCGCCAGATACACCCGGGTCCGCTCTATCTGTCCTACTGGCATATTCGGCGACCTCAATTAGACGAGTTCAAGGAGACATACCCTATGTGAGGCTACTATTCGTCTTCACATCTAACTAAATATGGATACACTCCGCCATGAAAGCTCATCTGGCTAGACAACATGACAAAATCGAAGGACCTCCCGGAGCATCTCTCGCGGACTATGATCGTATAAAAGATCAACTCTTCCTTTGCTTCAAATAGCTTCTTCACCCCGGACTCCATCATGACCAGCGATCTCTTGTCTCTACGCGATATCATCGTCTCTTCCATAGACAGTATCGTCGAAGTCTGTAAAGAATCTGGGCAGGAATTCCCTTCGCTAGATGATCCATTCCACCCGTCAGAATTCACTCCTGATGGCATTCGCAGTAATCCCCGGATTCTACGCTCCATAACCCACGCAGTGGCAGCTTCAACTCACCTTATCGCAGCTCTTCAATCACCAGCAACCTCCCTCAGTGTTGCAACTCTGATGGTCCGTCCTCTAATTTCAATCCAAAGATAATTCGCTAATGTTCCATAGTACAACCTCCCTGCTGCACTTGGCGTAGTAGAGGCATGGAATGTCGCCGAAATCATCCGGCCCGCTGGCGCTAAAGTAGGTCCCTCTGCCTCAAGTCCACCGCCACATGACTCGGAATCTAACATTGATGAAAGGGAATGCACGCCGAAGAAATATCCAAGATAAACGGGGCCGATCCCAAGAAACTCTGTAAGCCCAATCACTATCGTCGGGCGCTGCATGAACTGATTTTTATAGCTCATGTCCTTCGTTTCCTCGCTACGCAGCATTGGTTCCGCGAAGTAGCCCCAGATACCTTCGCTCATAATATGCTTTCCTCCCTCATCGATACTGGGAAAAATGTTACCGAAAATTTGTGGGTTTTCAATATCTTCAGCCTCTACGATCCATTCATAAACAAAACTCTCTTAGTGCATCTACGAAACACAAAGGCACTTCCGGTCTAGCTGCTCTAGTGGGTTTCTGGTATGTTCCAATCTCATACGAAGCTAGTCAAACGTACTTACTACCTTTTCTTGACATTTAATAATAGGGCGGACGAAGGAGTGAAAGCGGGCTCTTATTTTTCAGAAACTCTCATTGATCCGAAGACATCTCATTCGGGAGAGGCGAATGAGGCCGCGTTGCAGCGAGGATTGGGAACCTCAAAAACCATGTGGGAGTATTACGATACTCCAGAAGGTCGCGTGCGCGGCGACCGATTCGATGTCTTTATGACTGGCTTCAACACGCTTCAGCCGCCCATGGATATACTTAAAAGTACGCATTTCTATGTAGGCTTAGGAAACACTTGCTCACTCGTATCGTTAAGCATTCGATTGGAACACTATTCCTGATGGTCATCTATTGGTCGATGTCGGTGGAGGACTTGGCCATGTGTCCCTGGAAGTCGGAAAAGTGCATCCGAATGTCCATGTCGTTATTGAGGACAGGGAGATTGTCCTGACAAAGGCAAAGCTAGTGAGTATTCTATTATAACGTGTGAAGTACTCAAATTCCTGTCTGACATTGCTCAAACAGTTTTGGGAGGAGAATTTGCCATCATATGTATCCGAAGAGAAAGTGCATTTTATAAGTTCGTACTACATACAATCCAGGTTCACTACATCCAAGTGCCTAATGTAACTTTCTTTCTAGCGGCAAACTTTTTCGATGAGCAGCCTACGCTACCAGGAGAACCGGGCGTTTTCTTGCTTCGGAATATCACTCACGACTGGTCTGACAAATACGCTATTAAGATTCTCCGTCGTTTACGGGATGCTGCCACCCATTCTACCAAGCTTGTCATTATCAGCTGCATCACGGACTACGCATGCAGGCTCCCAAATGATGAGGCGGAAGCTCCTCCAGCCCCTCTCTTAGCGAACTTCGGAGGGGCGAACATATTCCCTTACTCATTTGACCTTTCCGTAAGCTCCTCCGGTGATAATTTATCAAATTATGCTGACTATTGCACGAAGATGCTGGGCTTTTTCAACGCAAAGGAACGAACACATCAAGATCACGTTGAAATCCTGGATTCGGCAGGTTGGAAACTCCTAGAAGTGCGGAGGAATCCATCTCGCAAAGAGTTCCTTTCTAGTATAATAGCTGTCCCAGCGGAACAGAAGGCGCAGTAGCAGGTGAATGGCCTGAAGGGGGAAGGGTATAAGTCATAAAGGGCTTTGGTGCGATGGTGTATAAAGTATGCGCTTCGTGTTAGATAAGAGAGTCTTTGATATTGTATAAGTTGTAAACGAGAGTATTCAACGCCGATCCCTTTTGAAAAGCGTGAGAGAGGATGTCGCAACAGCTGGTTGGAACTGCCCTAGTACTTTCAAAGTTAATAGATCGCGTTGCCTTCTGCTCATTTGTGCAGAAAGTGTTACCGACTACAAGTCTGCTCTATTGATTACCTGATTGGCACCGATTGCTAGCTGCTGAGCTTCATCGAGGATGCAGTGTCCATTGACCCGCTACATAGTACACATACAAGAAGACCAATGGTACGTCCGAGGTGAACGTTCCACAGGCACATACGTTTTACTCTCGTAAACAAAGGGACCTGACTCGCCGGCTGTTTAAGAAAGCGTCAGCGACGCTAAATATGTGTATCACTAAAAAACGCCTTTATCTCTACTATACACATCAAGAAGGAATGAGCAAGAAAAAGAGAGAATAGTATCTAATTGTTACAATAAGTAACGGTAAAGCCGCTGCCGCCACTGGCAGTGGTAAAGTGCCGGGGACACTAGATGCCGAAGACATGCCGACTCGAAGACTCGGAAACATTTGTCAGGGTAACTTTGCGCACAGAGCTCGTTTACTACAAATTCATGCGCGTACAAATATATGTACTTCTAAGCTATAGAGAATATTGGAAGTACATGAGCTGTCAGAGACCTGTGTCTACTTGAACGGTCCCGAGGCTTGACTCGGAGAGGTCCTTCTCCGGGAATGTTGAGGAGGTCGATAGCTTTTAAATAAGTGTATTTGAAGAGCAAATATATCACGCCAGTATTTCTCTGTACATATCTGTACTACTATTCTAACCCAGAATCTAATAAATAATTAACCGCATAGACCCCATGTAATTGTTCTGTGCCTCTAAACGTTATTTCGCGCAAGAGTGTTGACAGTCCGGGCGGCTGATAATACCATACTTGAGCATTTTAGATGAGATCTATGTAATTCAAGTACTTACGAAGACCAGAAATGACGCTCTTTGTACCCATCGACTTAATTAAGGACGACATAGCAGCAGGTGACATGTTACCTTGAATGCTGATGAGGTACGCAACTAGACCTGCGACGTGTGGAGTAGCCTAAGCGGGTTCATATGCTGTGTTAACTTGAATAGGACAACGACGAAAGGACTTCATACCATGGACGTGCCAGAGATGGTATTGATCGCATTGGTGCTACCGATCCATGTACTGGTGATATCCTGCCCGGGGGCAAAGATATCGACAGCGGAGCCAAAGTTGGAGAAAGAAGCCCTTGTGTCCGCGATGGTGGTTGCTCCGACCGTGATCGCTCCGGTAGCACGTGCCGGACTGCTGTTCAGCGCGTCTTGGTTTTCGTTCCCTGCTGCAACGACCACATGGACTCCCTTGCTGACGAGCTGAAGGATATGAGCTCTTAATCAAACTATGTTCTGAATAAAAGTAAATAAATATCTCGTACAGAATTGACCGCATTGTCAAGGGCAGCTGATGGAGCGCCCCCAATGCTCATGGAAGCGACAGTAGGACGGCGGGTCCTGGCAGATTCTTGGGCCACGAACTGCAGACCAGATACACTGAAATGTAGATTTTATGGTGAGAATTAACTAGTTGACTTTATTTTGTTAATACTCACATGTCGGAAACTGATCCAGGTCTAATTCGATTTCTTAGAAGGTTTCGGGATTTTAGAGGTGTAAATCACATACCCTTGGTCACTTAAGACTTTAACCGCAACCAAGTTCGCATTTTTTGCCATACCGAAACGCGAGCTACCTACTGTTCCTCTGAACGGAAGTGGTTATCTCATTTGAGCATAGGTGTTTACGACGGAAAGACGTACGCGCAATGCGTTCCATGACCGTTGCCGTCAACGCTCTAGTGAAACGTTAGAACAGTCGCTTGGCCCGTGATGGGACTGAACACTTACCGCATATGGACCGAAAGTCTTTCCCCATCGCGCCCTGCCGTTAAATTGAGTCTTATAATCGCATTCTTACTTAGTGATGTGGGCCTAAAGAAGGGGGAGATGAACTCTTACATGCGCAGTATTGATGCCTACCGGAAGTCATGGCGGGTAAACGTTAGAATATTTGTCAGATTATAGTTGAACAGAAGTCATACCAGTATCTGTCCAGCGCATTGTGTCAGAATTCAATTCGAAAGCCTGGTGATTCAAATTGACTCACCAACGACATAGATATCAACACCTTGCCCAGCACGAGAGTCAAAGCGGTAGGCGAAGTTAAGATCCCTCACAGTTCCGCCCGTGACCCTGGTATTCTGGCTCAGACGAGCAAGTCCCCATGGCGCATTTGATCTAACGCGAAGTACAATCAGGGAGATCCAGAAGAGCGTTAGAATACGAAGTCTTACTGGGTTCGGGTAGCCTGAGTCGACATCATCCCATCCTCATAAATCCCTTCAACGTCTGGATTTGAGCGAATAGCAGTGAGCGCGGCATCACTGATATTTCCTGGGGGAAAATAATCGGTGACAAGATTTTAGCTTAGTTGAGAAAAGTCAACTTACCAGCGAAGCCGTTGAAGAAAGTGCTATTCCAGTTGTGCGAGAGCTCGTAGGAATGATTCCGAGATGCGAGCCAGTTAAGGTGAGCATCTTTATCAACGTCGTCCTTAAGCTTCACAATGAGTCGTCCAGTTGTCTGCCCTTTGAATGTCGTCACATCAAGTGTGGATGGTGATGCCGGGGCAGCATAAGTTGTTTGGAAGAAAAGAGCGAGTCCGGAAAGGAAGATAGCGGTGAGTTGCATGCTGAATAGGAATATTATAGGTAGACCAGCTACACTCAGAATTAAGGTTTGAAACGAAAGGGGAAAAAAAAGAATGAAAGAAAGTGGGAGGAAGACGCTGCTGAAGCTTGGGGATGATTGAGCGACAAGGTCGTCTTTTATTCTTCGGCTGCCGCAAGCCAAGACATTTTCCATGCAAGGGCTTCAGACCACAGGTAGGAGGACGATGTCACGCAGACATGTGGTGCGCGACATCAGGGACTTCCGGAGCATGCGCTTGACACTAATGTGCAGTGTATCGTCGTAGGAAGCAAATTATCTCGAGGTAGACTACGCATGAAATTCCTCCTGTCAGTTACTCAACTATAGTAGCGCACGTACAGGTAACCATAATCCAACCAGGACGGCTGGAACACCAGTGACAGGGTTGATCGACCAAGGCCGTCGAGAAGCCGTGGTAACGAAGTCCGATCCATGAAAGCCTCTGCCAAGATGTCTAACACATGGTGACAAGAACAAAAGATCGCTTAAATCCAAAGGCAAATCCTTCAAACACTTGTGGAAATACTCAATACAGATTCAGAGATGCATCACGACTGTCGGATGAGATAATACCGCTCATTTCGCGTTCGATAACAGTCGATCGACTCCATAGATATTCAACAATCTTCTTTCCGATAGGTTTTCAAGAAACAAAGCGAGGATGCTTGTGACGTCTTCTTCCTTGCTTCGTTTCAAGTATGGGGAGAATGAAGTAGGTAACCTTGGGCCTGGAGATAGTCGCTAAGGATGTCATGCTGGCCTTTTAATTTGTGTTTGTGACTTGTGACTGTCAGTGTTCACAGTGATTTCAAATCAAAAAAAAACGTCACCACAATCCCGTAAGTGTCCGAGTCCCTCCAACGCACAAAATAATGATAAACTCTCAACTTCTCTTGGATCATTTCTGACTTCAGCTTGATGCTGCTTTACAATATCTGGGCATTTACCGTTACAAGAAATTATTCGGGGAAAGACCACTGGAATTGACCGATCTTCGGATGGAACTTTTCCATAGCATCGGTCCAGCTCGCTACGGCCTCGCTCGTCATCTGTCCAGACGGTAACAAGGAGAACGGAGCTTGGTGGGCAACTACTTCGTCGTTGTTTAACCTGCCACTGTCGATAAACACCTCCCCTTCGATGGTCAACGTCCCTTTGATCAACCCTTCGTCCAAGTGAGAGATGAAATGAGCAACGTCGATGCTGTCTAGTGTAAACTTCGGGAAGGGATCTTTGAACACAATGACGTCAAGCTTTTGTCCAGGGCGGAAGAAAAACTTGCTCAAATCGATGTTCTTTGTTGTCGGGAATGGCTGCATCGAGTCCTCGTGAATATTGGTCGCTATAGCTATGAGTCCTTCGCTCAACTCCTCGCTGGTCAAGGATCTTCCGAATGTACCACTGATCTTGCCCGACGACAGCTGAATGTTCGGAGCGAGAAGAAGGACATGATCGATGTGCATCTGCTCCGTCGTACCGTACAGATAGAACGGCATCAACGATGGGTATGACGAGTCAAGATCCTCTGGATCAAGAGACCGTTTCTTTACGACGAACACGTTGTTAAGATTCACTGGAAGTGCACCATGTCTGTTGCTAGCGATTAGGCTAGAGTGGTGATACGTGTCTTTTTTATTCACTCACCCTTTCTTAGTGTAGATTTCAGCTTGAAAAGAGAACCCATCTTCAATGTCGTCAAGAAATAAGGGTTTGACGTTTCTCATGAAAGCCGGAGAGTCATCGATCCCTTTAAATTTCTTATACTGTGATCGCGCCTCTTCTGAGAGTTCCGCGGAGAATAAGAATTGACGCCGACCACTCGCCATGTGAAAGTGTGGTTGATAGACGAAATATAGCTTGTCAGCCCCTTGAACAAGGAAAGTATGAATTTCACCCTTCGACGTGTTGCGTGAGATGACATTCTACGACATTGGATTAGGCTATTTCCAAGCAGGAATGTGAAAAGCTCACCTTCACCTCCCGTTCTAGGACCTTCTGGAATTCTTTCGCCATCTCAGAGACGAAGTCATGAGTAGTAGTGAATGGCGACATCACAACGTTCCTCAGCACGAAGAGGTCCTGTTTTCCTTCTAATCCGAGGCGTCTCTTGAACTCGACGGCACACTCCCCGTAATCACTTTGAGCTAAAATGCTCGATGTGAGGTAGAACGGGATGTCTCGAGCATCCTCTTTCGCACTGGTAATCGAAAGCGCCTCAAAGATCCGGCGGTTTAGCCAATTTGCTTCCTCGATGTCCTTGTTTACAGTCCCATCGGCGTAACGGAAGTTGCAAGCAAAAAGGTTGATGTTCAGATCAGAGCCAAGTTTGTTCAGCAACGCCATCGCCTCGTTGTCACCAAGCAATTGCGTGTTGTCCTTCGGTAAGATACGCGCCCGAATGAACTTCTTCTCTTCCAAGATGTACTCGGGTGATGGATTAGGGCTGAGCTCGGACGGCATACGATTGAGAGGGACTACTATGAAGCTAGTCTTGTCATCGGACATAGCTGCCCAGTGACTGGAGAACTGTTTTATGCACAGCTGTCAGTTGAAGACTGAAATGCGTATCTGAACTGTACTTACTCGTCTGCAAGTGAATGACGCTTCCCCCAAAAGCGAGCCCATGCCATCCGTTCCGAGACCAATAACTTGGTGAGATAGATATACAGCGGCTGCCGCCGCACCAGGCTTACTACGAAGAGGTATTAGTATTGCACGAAACCCACAACCTTTTCCCTGCAATCACCTGCCCTCAACGCCATACACGCCAATACTTTCTCCGCTTGAGCCTTGGTTTAAATACGGAACAGTCCAAGTGAGTAGGTAGCGCATCCTCCCATCCCGATAACATAGACTTCCTGCGGGGTATGGAACGTATCCGGCTTTGTGTGGGTCGATGGTGACAGAGTCAGCATGCATCATTGCTCGGAGTTGTACGGAGGTGTCTTCGCGCAGTCCTACCTGCGGGACGAAGTCTGGGAGGTGTCCTTTGTCCTCCGTGGGCTTGTCATATAGCTCGATGGGGATCATCGACGCGAAATATCCACCCCAAGCAGCGTCCGCGTGAACGACAAAGCTGAGACCTTTCTCCTGGAATTCCTCTCGCATCTTGATGATTTCATCGAGCCTGTCAACTGCGCCTTCTTCCGTCGTACCCATGACAGCGACGACCATATAAACCGCTTGCTTCCTATCAAGGCAATTCTGCAGCTCCTCTCGTAATTTCGTCGTTTTCATGCGTGCGTCGAAGTCTACGTCAATGCTCTTGCAGCTATCAGAGCCGATACCCGCAATAGCTATAATGTGTTTTAATAGGAAGCAAACGCTACACGGGAGACTGCTTACCGGCACCCTTTGGCCAACTGTAGTGTCTAGTACTCGGAACAAATAGCACTGGCTGTTCCTCGACGCCCCACTGCTTCATCAACGTGTCTTTGTTGATTGACTGAACAATGTAGGACTTCATGACACGATCAAAAAATGCTCCTGAGATGCCGTATTCGCCTTGTAAACGAGTTGGTATCTCCAGGATGGTCCGAACCCGGAGATTGAGCATCTCCCAGACACTGAGATCTTTGAGCAGCTTGGTTTCGCCCGTACAAATCTCCACATTAAAACTATCAGCGATGAATTGTAGTTCCTTTCCATCTATCGCGTTTCGGAGGGCCAAGGGATAGAACTTCAAATTACGGGCTGCGTCAATGAATGAGTATTTTGGTGACATCAAGATACGCGGAAGATATGCTTACATGCCCTGGAGTCGTAGCGTAAATCACGAATAAATGAGAAAATCCTCTTAAGTTATCGAGAAACAGTAGGCACACACCAAATAGACTCAAGATTGGCGACAGAACCGTCGCATGTGATGTGGCCCCAACCAAGCGGCATGAATTCAATGGACGCGTCCGTGTCCGTGTTGAAGCCTAACATTTTGCAAAGCTGTCGTCCGACCTCAAGCTCGATCAGTGTGGTGAAGGGACTTGCTTCAAAAGCAACGTTGTTGGGGTTGTAGAACATCGTCGCGAGATAGCCGAGAATAGCTGGCATACTCTGGTCCACACACATATGTGCACTGTAGCGGGGCGAATAGAATGGGACAGAATATTCGTTCAGACCATTAAGGAGGGTTTCAAGTGCCGAGTAGATTTGCTTTGTCTGTAGGGTGTAAATTGGCGACCCTCGAATTCCTTGGGTGATGAAAGGCTGGCACGGGGATCTCGTATCAGTTACACCATTGCGAATTATTGACAAGAGCTCAACGTACGTGGTCGTTGGGGAAATAACTATTCCTTCCCTCCACCTGCTTCGTGACGATGAGGTCGAAACAACGCTTAAGAAGCTCGGCGTTCTCAGCCTTTGGGCCAAGAAAAAGAGCCGATATTCGCTCATGTTCCCTACTGGAGGGGATGCTGTAGTCCGGACGTTCTTTGTGATTATGTGCCATATGGAAAAGCGAGTGGCACTCGTATACCACCGGGGAGTTGAAGAGGCAAAGACAGGTAAAGACCAGGTTCTGAATATCAGGAACACATTCATTAGAATATCACATATAAATCATTGAAAATTATGTATACCTTTTTTGAAAGTGTCAATGAGTCAAAGGGAGGAGGGAAAGACGAAGGACGATAGCAAGTTGCATACGCAAGAGTAGGCCGTTTATAAATGGACTGGCGCTTATCTCAATCAAGACAAGGCGAGCATCCAACGGTATCTAAACATACTTCATACGCAATCCCAGATGGCCTCCCAAGAACGATCAGCGAGGGTCTTGATGTGCTAAGCGTCAGTGTAGAAAGTTGACCACAAGACAGGGCGTGAATGACTCGACCGCTGCCCCAGATACGTCGAACACTCAAGATTGCTTTATTGTTCGAGGCATTGAATGAATAGGGAGTCGCCAAAGGCACTTAACGAAGGTAACATAGTTTCTAATTAAGCTACGTGTACTGCATCGAAAGTCAATAAAGATTCACTCACATCAAAGGATTCGCGGACACATCCACGGATAAGCCATTCCATCGTGCTTTCGATTCCTTAAACCGCCTGAATCAATGAAGTTAAGTAAGCTATACGTGTTCGCGGGTTTTGTCCTTGTCGCTAGGACAGCTCAACCTCCAGGAAGCCTGTAAACGCTTTAGCGTTGATAAGAATGTGCAAAACTCTGTACATCTCACCTCAACTTTCATTTTCCTGGTGCGAAAGTCGGAGGTCCTCACTGACAAGCTCTGAGCAGCAACTTCCGCGACTGAATACCATGCTAATGATGACGCAAACCGAACTAAAACTATTTTTGACAGCGTCGGACTCGTCACAACCTCATCCAACTCGCCTGGAAAAGTTTTTAGTGGGCTGCTGATTTATTAGACTGGACACTGACAACGCGCAGCGAAGTCTAGGAGTCGGTGTTCAACTTCACAGTCCACCGTCGACGCCGTGACGGCAACTCTTGAATAGTGTGACAATTAATGATAGCCTGGCACGTGGTGTGACTGTAACGTTTAAAAAACTTGATCATCATGATTACACATCATGCCAATGTATTCAACGACATTTATTTGGCGATTTGCCTCCGAGAGTCTTCCTTGTCCCCCACGACGACCTGGCTTCTCACTGCTATGCCTCGCTGCTTGTCCTGCTCGTGCAGTTTTCATCCCTATCACTATACTTAGTCCTCAGAATATCATTTTATCAGAATGGAATTAAGGTTTTCAGCACATGGGTCAAACAAACCTCCGAATACACTCGACTCAGATGGATATACATGGATATACCTTGTCAAAGTATACTTAAGGAACTAAACAGGGCCATTCAGAAGACGTCTTGTGTCGAAGGCGAGCAGCACTCAAATGAGTAGAAGACTTCCTGATGACGAGCGAGATATCCGAACTCGTTCTTGCGCTCCCTCACGCTGCCGTCCGTTGTTGACAATCTAGAGGGAAAGGCTTCCGCGAGGGAAGGAAAAAATGGGCTGGCAGGTTCTTGTGGGAGGAGCCGCCGTGGAGCTCGCTGAAACGGACCTTGCTCTAGAGCGACTTAGGTTGCCGAAGGAGCGACAAGTCAAGCCCACAACCGAGGAAGGCGCAGCCTCTAACGAAGAGCAACCTCGGCAAACCCACGCTGCGCCGATCGAGGTCTCCATAGATAGTTTCGCTCCTATGTCGGCTACATCATTAGATCATGATGATGGCATTATTCGGTAAGTTAATATTCAACAGTGCGTACTTCTCGGATCTGGCAGGGTGATAAAAGGCCCAAGACGCTGAAGCATCGTCCTAAGCTCGTAAAGTGCAGATATGTACTTATCCAAGATGTCCTCAAGATCAACGAGTACTATCGTGCTTTTAATTTCAGCGCTAATATCGCCTGGGCTGACGGCTGTACCGATATCATCACTTCCTGTTTCGCTTCTGATATCATTGAACGAGACTTTGGGGGGCAAACTTCGGGAAGGTCGACCCCTGGCTCTCCCGTGTTTTTCCAAATACGACAATTCATCGATAGATTTTGATGAAAGCGCTTGTGCTGAGATTCAGGCAAATTATACTTCTCCTGTCCTCAGGGCACTGAACTTTGGGGCTTTCATGCAGGTACGCCTACTAAATAACTCGAACTCAATTCAATGCTAAAGATTGTCGTATGCACGAATCAGGCAGAATGGGAGACGTGTCAGGACTCAAGTCAAGGGTGCTTGCTAGACTCAGATAATCCATCCGATCCGTCAGCGTTCGTGGGTCCTACGTGCTTCCAAGGTAACGTCGCGCCATATTATGTGAGCTACATGCAAAGTCGTTATGTGTTACGATATTAAAGCTAATTGTCTTGCCAACAGGTCGAAGTCAGCTCCCCCGCAGACGTGCAGACGACTCTTGCATTTGTGCGACAAACTGGTGTACGGCTTTCGATAAAGAATTCAGGCCATGACTATAAAGGTCGGTCGAGTGGCAAAGGCAGTCTTTCATTATGGGTGAGTGTGCATTATTTGCCATACCTTTGTGACTTTCGTACGAATGTTTTACGTAGATGCGCGCTTTAAACTCTGTGAGCAGTTTCTAAGGCTATGTCGAAACCTTGACTTATTGACGCCTATACATAGACGAGCTTCGATACCCATTTCATTCCTGAAGGCTGCGATACCGTCTCATACAATGCTGTTACTGTTGGTGTGAGTTAGGAACACTTTCCATGTTACAAACAATCTTACACGATCACAACTCACAGTCAGGTGCAAGCTGGCAACAAGTCTACGATTTCGCAGATGAGGTGAACGCAACCGTTATTGGTGGATATCATCAAACCGTCGGAGCTGGCGGCGGCTGGATCATGGTGATTTTTATAACCGTCTCGCACTTACTGTATCTTATGAAAACTTGCTCTCATCTAGGGAGGTGGTCACAGTGTATTATCTCCCGTTTTCGGACTTGGCGTCGATCGAGTTCTGCAATTCAGAATCATTACACCCGACGGCGAAATCCGTGTTGTAAATGAGTGCCAGAACGA
Organism: Trichaptum abietinum; assembly: GCA_910574555.1. Lineage (NCBI taxonomy): Eukaryota > Fungi > Basidiomycota > Agaricomycetes > Hymenochaetales > Trichaptaceae > Trichaptum > Trichaptum abietinum. The sequence continues at coordinate 901,626 of CAJTBE010000004.1, read as the reverse complement.
CGATCTGTTTTGGGCACTCAGAGGAGGAGGGGGTGGGACTTTTGGAGTTGTTCTAGAGGTGACATACAAGGCGGAACGACAATTGACGCTTCAAGTGTGAGCTTCCATCCCTTTTACTTATACATTAACTCATTACCAACATAAGGGCAAGCTTCGGATTCAACGCCTCCTCGCCAGATCTGTCTGACTTCTACGGCATTCTTGTCAATAACTCATTGACTTGGGGAAGTGAAGGCTGGGGAGGCCATATCGTGGTGTGTACGGCGACCTTATCAAGATGTGGCCTACTCTCCTCTTTCATGCCGCAGCTGAATTCTAGAACTTTTTATTGACAGGAGACTTCAATGATCTATGTCAACCCAATCCTCAATTTAGACGAGGCAGAGGCGTCGATGAAACCAATGTCTGACTGGATACTCGCTCACAATGGGACAGCCGTTCTGGAAACTCTACCCTCCTGGAATACCTTCTTCAAGAAATATGTACTCACGGCCGAAGCCTTAAATTACTTTTCTCTCTCTTCCGGGATGCCGAAGCTGAAGAATGTTCACTAGCCTGTCGGTACTCCCGTCATCCTTACAACGCGGTTAATCCCCAGTGCACTCTTTGAAACTGACGAAGGCCGGCAAGGGATACTCAACATCCTTCTAGAGACTCTGAAGACGTCTTTTCCGTATATTCCCGTGGTCACTCCAGTATTGTTTAACGCGTCTGCGGATGCTACGTCAGTTACACCGGCTTGGAGAAACGCGCTCTGGCATGTACGTGTTCTATCTCATTATACGTTTTATGACGTATCCTGAGGTAGATGAATAGTTCGGGTCGCACGGAAACTGGAATTTTAATAGCACGAAGGACGACATCCGGCGCCAATATCAACTCGTTCACAACTTCACTGAGCAGCTTAGGACACTTGCCCCAGATTCGGGTGCATATTTTGTACGTGAGACTCTTTTCCCTTTGATGTGTCTCACTAATGATGCCTTCCAGAACGAGGGTGATGTATACGAACCGGATCACGAGAGTAGGTACATCTATACATAATTGCATTTTTCACTCTACTTACCCACCGAAAACAGAATCATATTGGGGTTCCAACTATCCCCGACTTCTACAAATCAAGCAGAAATAGTCTGTTTACCTCATTGTAACCAACGACATCACTCTGACTGTCTTCAATAGTGACCCATTGCACATTCTGGATTGCTGGCAGTGTGGTAAGTCAGCTTCATGTGCCGTACTGCAACAACTCTCTAATTTATTCGTTACGTTCCTCGCAAATAGTAGGGTGGAATGGACCTTCAGATGATCGTTACTCGTGCTTTTTGTCCAATCCCACATCCTAAAGCTGCATGCTGGTCTCCCTTTGATCCTGCCTCTAAATTTACGCGAATCGTCTTTGCGAGTAGCGATTGTTCTATTTTGATAGCTACTGCGTTTGCTTGTGCTCAGAAGATGCTGGCTATCTTGAGGTCTTTGGCAGGGGCGGTCATAGCGTGCTGACTCGAGTCTCTGAGCAGTTAGGTGGTAAATGCGCGTACGTACGTTAGTTCATCCTGTGTAAATGCTATCCTTAGTCACAGAAATCTCTTTAGAGTGTTCATGCCTGAATGAAACTTGGGTAGTTCTTATACAGCATCTCTGCTCTCACGGAACGCGCAATGGATCGCAGTACTACCAGTGATCTGTTAGTAATGCGTACAAGTACGACAGTTTCGCAGGCAGAGCTTCTCCTTCAGCGAAATGCACCGACTTATGAACGCTTCCGCTGGACATCAACACTGCTCGTGACTCTCGCGACCTTTCATTCCACGAAGCAACTTCCTCTATTTGAGTTCTTCGGGCGTGGCAACTTTGACTAACAGAAAGGACGGTAATCGCGGACTCAAGTCCGATGCCGAACCGAGAATTCGAAGGTCGCTAAACACTGATTGGTTGTCTCGCCTGGATGGATTGGATGGATCGCGCGAACTTCCGACCAGATCAAGGCCTTTGTTAAGTGTTTTGTTGAAGAGCTAAATATTTATTTTTATTTAATGAGGATGCTGCGCATGAGAGAGCGTATAAAAGCAAGTAGGACAAGGATATCTTGGTTGTGCAGCGACTTCTCTACGCCGAGTTTTGTTAAACTACTACATACAACATGCCCTCAACTCTCTTCTTAGGAGCGTCCGGCTACATAGGCGGTGCATACCTCCTCGCTACATATGACGCATAAATCATTGCTGATAGATTCATAGGTGCCGTTCTCGTCGCATTGATCAAGGCCCACCCGGAAGTGATATTTACGACAGTCGTGCGTGCTGAAGCTCATTTGGATGCAGTATCCGGTACAGGTGCCATAGCAGTCAAGGACTCGCTCTCGGATTACGATGCGTTGGCTCTTCGGGTGGCTGAGTCGGAGGTCGTCATCAATTGCGCCAGTAGCAGCGACGTTCCGCTTACTACCGCAATCTTGCAAGGGTTCAAGAAGCGATTCGAGCAAGGCAAGGGCGTTGGGACATTGATCCATACCAGCGGAGCTGCGAACTTCATAGACTTCAACAAAGAAGGGAAATTCGATCCATCGGCAAAAATTTGGACAGTATGTTCTCTAGTGTACATCTAATGAATGATGTCTAGACTTACCGATACCATTTGAATAGGATACTGAAGATGATATACGACAGATCAATACTCACCTATTTCACGGGAATGTCGACGTACCGTGAGTGAGAGAACTGTCATCGTTTACGACACTGTTGATATGTTCCCACAGCATACTGAAGGCTGGGGAAGAAGGATATGTTAATACATTCATAATTGCCCCTCCCGGTGTATTTGGTCGTGGAAGCGGCCCGGTCGGAAAGGCCGGCCTTTTCATGCTAGGGCATTATATGCGTCAAGGAACGGTTACGTACATAGGGGAAGGTAGCAATTTGTGTAGCACTGTAAGCTCTGCAATGATTCTTTTCTCTGGTGGTAATTTACTACCATCCATCTAGGTCCATATCAGCGATATCGTGGACCTCTACAAGCTAGTCTTCGATCGCGCCCTTTCTACTGGAGGAGGTATACTCGTAGATAGCCCGTACAGTAGATACTACACGCCGACATCCGGGGAGCTGAGCATGAAATCAATTGCCAACGTGTACGCAAAAGCACTCCACGCGAAAGGGATTGTGCCAAGCGCGGAATCCACGAGGATTGCTTTTGAGGAAGGAGGGCCGATGGCAATGTAAGTCTTTAATACTCCTCCGGCATAATATCTTACATTAGACATTGCATAGTATTAGTGCGTGGTCATCAAATATGTTGGTGAAGACGGTTCAGACACAAGTTCTGGGATGGAAGCCGAAGCGCAAGGTTACAGAGGAGGACGTAGTCGATGGTTTAGATGAAGGATTATCTCGTATCAACAAGTAGAGTTGTGTGCCAATCCTATGAGGAGATACTTCGTCGCAGCTAAAGATCATAAATACTGTTTATTTCCGTGTATCCATATTTGTTCAATCGGATGATCTGCATGCGGAGTTTGCCGGCGAATTTGCACCGGCAACTTGAACGTAAAATCGGCACAGCGTATGGGTCTGTAATTGTTCAAAGGCCAGTAGCGCAAAAATGGTGCAGAATATACAGATGATTGTGGCTTATTATCATGAGTCTGACTTTCCTTGAGTTGTATGTTTGCTTTAATTTGTAAATCGCTATGACTGATACCGCCGTAGAACTCCGTGTAGTTGATATAACTCAGACAGCTCAGATAATGTCTGAGAAATTATAATTTCAAGACATTTTAGTACATGATTCGACGCTCGATGAAGGGCCCCTTAACCGCTGCAAGAGAAAGAGCTGATGACATCGTTGAAGTTGAAGTCTCCGAGAGCCGCGACATCCGAGCCGATGAAAAGGTTACGACCGGAGCATCCGTTGTCACTGCACCATAAAGATGTAAGTCGCGCTATAGATCAAAGGAGGGCCTGTAGCTTACACAAAGACCGTGCAGGTTGTGCCACTCTGAACATGGACGCTAGAGACCTGGTCGTTGAAGTCGGATCCGAAGGTAACGCATTGACCGTTCGAGGGGAAGATGTTGACGCAGCTGCCTTGGAAGTTGTTCGAAGTGCAGAACTCGACGGCGGCAGACCTCTATTGGAGAAGTCAGTGAGTAGCTTTATGCGCATAGGGAGGATAGAGACTCACAGCCTCAAGGGCGGCAGCGTTTCCAGTGCCGGCGACGGCGAAGAGGAGAGCTGCGATGGAGAGGATAGACTGCATGGTAGACTGTGAAAGTAAGTGCGACTGGTGAATTCGACTTGGACTCTCTGGCTCCGTTTGACGTTGGCTTTTATACATGGAGGGGACCCTCTAGACTGGCCTCTAATGAGCTCGGTCATAGACGGTAGTGATCTGAGCCTCGAGTAAATGGCATTCAAAGTCGACAAAAAAGGTGTTTCAACGCATAATCCCTACCTTAGTCATGTACTTAGCTTAACCACAGCGGTTCTATCCATGTTGCATAGCACGACGTATTATTTGTTAGAGGATTTACTTGAATCTCTCGCTTTCGAAACCGTATCTTTTCTTCAGACTGGATACAATACAGTGTTTGGACCTCTGTTGAACTATACATGCATTGATTCCTACCTACCCAAGAAAGGAAGTCGGATAAGTTCGCGTCCAACTTTCTTTTTGAAATCCGCCAAATACGGACTCCGGAAAGTACGGCGCCCATATGTATGTTTGTCCCATAATCAGTCAGTCGATGTCAATTAACGCACGAGTTGGTAGGCGCTATAGTATGTAGTGTGTGTGCTCTTGTAGAAATGCACAATTATTCTGGTTCTTTGCCAAGAGTCTCGTAACCCTGACCGTGATCCGGCGAGAGAAGTTACGATACTGCTCCAGCTTAAGCGAGGCTTGCGGCAATTATTAACATGCCGTCACTGTAGGGCGGATCATAAGAAAGCAATTGAAGGACCGTGCTTCCTAAGCAGCTGATATGTCTCTCGAGAAGCTGTGCAAAGATCCATGAGGGTTATATGCAAAAGCTTTATGAAAAGGATCTTCTTCCGGGGTGTGTGAGAGAAATTCAAACGCCAATCTGCGTTGCCGAGGAAGTTATTCGTAATATATAGCGCTCATTGACCGAGCCCGAGATGGATTATCTCACTTGGCTTCGTTAGTCTGTGAGAATATGACAGAAAAGTTACTTCCGTACTTGGAGACAATCGTAGTCCGTAAGTTTAGACGTAAATTCGGTGCTTAATCCGCACGTTAGAGATATAGAGATTTTGCCCTGCACTACAGAAATTGACAGAAAGGTCAACATCCTGTAGAGATAGTTTGTGAGAGGCGAAGGATGCTGTCTGTAGCCCATTTCTGTAACCTGAGTAAGTGCAAAATTAGCAGAGCTTGCCTTAGCAGACTGTTCGAACGGAGAGAACCGCAAGGCATTCATGGCCGTCGATCTCACCACATGACCCTTCCATCCCTAGTGAGATGACATCTGATACTCAGAGAAGCATACAGCCGAGCGAGCGACCAGGGCGTTCGCCGCGTTTTCCGCAGATCGATAAAGTGCATTCATACAGCTTTCAATGCCAGCGACCTACACTGGTCAAGGAATGCCTAAGTGGCAGAACACCTTCTTGCGGAACTTGCGATGTGACACTTGTTGGCTCTACAGAGTGTTGCTGGCAATAGAGCAAAACCGTCAGAGTTCTCGCTGGCAAAAACAAAGTCGAGCCTCCTTCATTTGTTTCCTTGGCGAAAGAACGACACACAGTCTCTTACAAGTACTGCATTGTCTTCTCTTCCATATCATCAGAGCGAGCGCTGGACTCCGCCCGGTGGACGTGTTTCAGAATTTACCTCGCTTAGCTTAGTTCAAGGTTTCCTTTGATGACCGTGTGCGAACTTTTGTGAGATGGACAGGATCATACCTCAGCAAGAGCAGGTGCATGTCATGCGTAGCGAATATGAAGGTAATTCAGGACACGAGTGGAGGACCGTCTCTGGCCGATGAAGAGGCATCTGAACGTATAAAAGCCAATGTTAAACGGAGCCAGAGAGTCCAAGTCGAATTCACCAGTCGCACTTACCTTCACAGTCAAACATGCAGTCTATCCTCTCCATCGCAGCTCTCCTCTTCGCCGTCGCCGGTTCTGGAGACGCTGCTGCCCTCGAGGCGGTGAGTATCTACCCTTCGTATGCGCACGAAGCCACCCACTGACTTCTCCAAATAGAGGTCTGCCGCTGTCGAGTTCTGCACGTCAAACAACTTCCAAGGCAGCTGCGTCAACATCTTCCCCTCGAACGGTCAATGCGTTACCTTCGGATCCGATTTCAACGACCAGGTCTCTAGCGTCCATGTACAGAGTGGCACAACCTGCACGGTCTTTGTGTAAGCTAAAGGCCCTCCTTTGATCTATAGCGCGACTTACATATTTATGATCCAGTGACAACGGATGCTCCGGTCGTAACCTTTTCATCGGTTCGGATGTCGCGGCTCTCGGAGACTTCAACTTCAACGATGTCATCAGCTCCTTCTCTTGCAGCGGTTGAGATGACTGGCGAGCAGGCTGGTAAATGGTTGGAGGATCTTTTCATGAAAAACTATGTTGCTGTAGCATGGAATAGTATCATATTGATGACTTGCAGTCGAAATAAAGACTGTAGAGCAGCATGTTTTTCTGACTAGTTGATCGCGCCAGCCATGAGTGAGGTTAAGCAGCCTGAGGATGCGAGCGGTAGTGACCTGCAGGTTGTACACTTTTTGGAACTCCGATTCTGCCATTCTAGAAAGTGACACAAACTTGAACGCTAAAACTTGACCTTCGACTCCCACAATGAACTTCTCGCATCTCTTGGGATTAGTATACCTAATGTTACGACGCTTCCTCTAGATAATCTTGAGAAGAAACCAGAGAAGGCACTGGAGTAAGCGCAAAAATATCCTCAGCTGATCGGAGACAAAACCCTCGACCTCTGGAGCTTGAATGCCTGGTCATCTTCGTCTACGAATTCGCTCTACAGCGGCGTGCTTCGGTGAACAGTCAACCTTGGGGAGGCAATATTCAGCTCACATTCTGGATCGAGGAGGACGATGCAACTGAATAGGACAACGGCATTCGTGTTGTGGTATATGAGGATGAGGGTCGAACTAGAGCAATCGAGATAACTGTGAGCACTGAGCATAACTTTTCATGAGCTTAAGCGCAGACCATTGCTTAAAGTTGATCAAAGTCCTCTCCCTTGACTCCGGAGCTGAGGAACCAGCCTTTCTTGTGTCGTAAGGTTTCCAAGCGAGTGATTGGAAAGCCCATAAAGACATATGTAGGTCCTTAGCGCAAGGAACATGGCAGACGATCCCTAAAGGCTTATCGATGGGCAAAGTTCGTGGATGGCGAAAATCTTAACGTCGACCCGAAGGAGGATATTCAATGGTAGACACTGCTTGTAAATGGTGAGCTAGAAAGCGAAAGCGACTTGTGTTTCTGTACTTTTATGACGAATGAAAGTTCAAGTGTAAATTCAATTGTATTGCGAAGCTCTATGTTAACACTTTAATCATCTAGTCCCATTCTGTCCATTCACTATCCGTCAAGCCCGAGGTCTGCGATTTGGACGAATTTGTGCGTCTTGAAGCTCTCGTTTGCCGCAAGGCCAACAGCGAGTGCCATCGTGCCGTCACGTACACCGGCCTTCTGTGAAGCTGCATCGCCTGTGTCGACCTGCTCACCTGGCCGTGGGCCAAAGATAACACTCAGCATACGTGCGTCTCCACCTCCATGCCCCGCGTGCTCGTGTTTGATCGGTACATCGTATGGACGTGACCAGAGCGGGTGGACGGAGATCTTCGCTCCTCCAGCATTTGCGAGTGCTTCTGTGCCGTGTACCATACCGCCAGTGATCTTAGGACCCTGGGGCTCCCTGAAGGAAGACTCGACGACATCAAGCTCGAGCCTCCCCTTCGATCCATTGAACATCACGCGATATCCTTCCCATGGCGAATAGGCAGTCTACAAAATGATCAGTATGCGTGAAGCTTGAAGAGAGTGGCACGTACGAGATGGTAAGACATGGTTGCGCCGTTTGAATATCGAACTATCAGACTCATATCGTCTTCAATGCCAATGTCAGGAGCGAAAACCTACGGAATTCGGTCAACTTGAGAAAGACGGTCAATTCTACTTCGACTCACATTTTGATCACGGTGATAACCATCCTCCTTCTCGGCATCGGCATACAAGCTCTTCAGAGTGGGATCGTCTTCTAAATCCAATGCAAATGGATCGCCCGATGCTTCCGAGCTTCCTCTTGCCCTCGTGTACTCCTTCGCCCAGCCATGCTTCTTGCCGTTCTTCTCGCCATAGAACGCAAGCTGTCCGAAGCCAGCGACTTCCACCGGCTCGGCGTCGATCCACCAGTTTACGAGGTCGAAGTGATGTCCGGACTTGTGCACCATGAGGCCACCAGAATTTGACTTCTGCTTATGCCATCGACGGAAATAGTCGGCACCATGGACAGTGTCGAGGAGCCACTCGAAATGGACGGATAGCACTTCGGGATTCTAGTCAGAACGACAGGCAGGACCGGGAAGACCGTTTTGCTCACCATTTCCTATCTCACCTGCAGCAATGAGGCGTTTCACTGCTTCGTGAACAGGGTTGTAGCGGTAGTTGAAGGTGACGGTGAGCTGGTTGCCTGTTCTTTTGACGGCTTCATTGATCCGTCGACACTTTTCGATGTCCGTTGTCATTGGCTTCTCCGTTACGACTCGGACTGGGTGCAGTGGTGTGTGAGTAGACTGCTAGGTCGAGTAAGACTGGGTATCACTCACCTCCGGCTTCTAACGCAGGGACGATGTACAAGTCATGGAGAGCGTCGATACAAGTAATAACGACGGTGTCCACGTTCTCCTTTTGCAGCATCTCTTTGAACTGCTCTGGCTTGTAGACGGGCGCGCGTGGCTGCTTCAAGGACTCAAGGTGCGCATTGTAGTACTCGGCGCGGACAGCGTTGGGCTCGCAGAAAGCGACTATCTGTGCACCAGGTCGCTCGGCGACACCGTTGACAAACATGATGCCCCGGGAGCCGGTCCCTACGACTGCGACGCGGCCGATTGAGCTCGACATTGTATTTTTGTGAAGTTCCTCTTGGCAGCTTTCTTCTGATATTATATTGAATCAGAGCGTGACTAACAATACCGTCAGGCACGATCCAAGCCCTCTGGAACTTGCATCCGGGCCGTCGGAAGCATATGAAAATCGGTCAAATGACATACGTCTTCCGATTCAAATGTATCTGCCGGTCTCACTCAAAGACTGATATAGCAGGTGAAGAGATAAGATAGCTCATTACGATCGAGGCTAAACATCTAACCCGGTTAAACAATTTAGTTCCCTTCATTCTACCCCGCACTCTACCCCACACACGGGCCGGATTACAGAATCTTCAGCCATATGACAGACGGTAGAGCCTTTCCCCTGCGCTTGTCGCATTTCGCCAAGTTTTTCTTGTTCATTAGGCTGTTACCAAAATCATCATGTTATTTATAGGCGTCATCGCTCGAGCTTTGGAGTTCGTATGTGGTTCTCCGCCATTTCTCCACTACTAGAGACCATCCATAACCTCATCGAACGCCTCTGATATGTCTAAACGCGATCGTGAACTCCCTTCCAGTGTAGCTGATGACGAGGAGAAAGCCTCCATCAGCTTGCATGAGGAGATTCTCGCGTCGTCGAGCCAGCCGCCACTCAAACCGCGCGATCTGAGGCATGCTGATGAGGCTGCTCAGGTACTTGCTGAGGCGACTGAGAAGGTTGTCATCACACCCGAGGAGGACAAACGGATACTACGAAAGATTGATATTGGTGTTCTACCAGTCATGCTCGTGGTCTACTTCCTCCAGCAACTGGACAAGTCCTCGTTGTCATACACTTCCGTCTTCGGAATCGTCTCCGAGGCGCACCTCGTTGGCACTCAGTACTCCTGGCTGTCGTCTGTCGTATACCTTGCCCAGCTCATCTTTCAACCTTTATCATCGTATGCTATTGTTCGCTTTCCCGTCGGAAAATGGGTGAGTTTGTTCCGTCTTATATTGATGTCTTCCAGCTTTAAATCAATCGCACACATTCAGGTGTTCTTCAATGTCCTAGCATGGGGTGCGACGGTTGCTGCTTCTTCGGCTGCGCATAACTTTACTGGCTTACTCCTGGCACGCATGTTCCTGGGGATTTTCGAAGCATCAATTGGTGAGTCCATGGCTGTGCTATCAGGTTTTCAATGTTAACTGTTCTTAAGCTCCTGCGTTCATCACCATCACGCAGATGTGGTGGAGGCGTCGGGAGCAAACATACCGTACAGCTGTATGGCAAGCTGCAAACGGTATCTGCGGTGTTGTGCGCTCTTAATCATGTCCATTTGATAAATACGATTCACTAAACTACATAACCGTGCGTAGGTTGGGTCTGTCCTGGCATACGGTGTCGGTCATATTCATAGTGGAAATCTTAAGCCATATCAAAGCATCTTCCTCTTCTGTGGTTGCATTACGCTTGCCATTACACCGTTCATCTGGTACGTTGCTTTCTCGAGCAATCCATGTCGCCCAGTTGCTTATGTGAAATCTATCCGAATGATCTTAGGTTCTTCCTCCCTGACTCCCCAACTACTGCGAAATTTCTTAAGGGCGAAGACCGAGTGAAAGCCATCGAGCGCCTTCGCGACAACAATATGGGTACAGAAGCTAAGGAATGGAAGTGGGATCAGTTCTGGGAGACATTCAGGGATCCGAAGACCTACCTATGGTTCTCCTTGTTATTCCTTGCTGCGTACGTTTGTACACTCCGCCTCCTTAACCCCTATCACTGAAATGTTCTTGTATCTATTAATCAGACTTCCGAGCGGAGGGATTGGCGCGTTCGGGCCTTTGATCATACAAGGCTTCGGGTTTGACTCTGTAAGCTGGTGAACTTCATTAAGCGTGTTTCTTGATTGTTCATTCCATCCTTCAGTTCCAAAGTATTCTGTTCAACATGCCATTTGGCGCACTATCAATCGTGGCCATCCTCGGCTCTGCTTGGCTCACAAATAGGATCCGTCTCCGGTTCCCCGTCATTGTCCTCCTTTGTTGCTTCCCAATTGCTGGGTCTATTGCGCTGCTAAAGCTAGGTCGCAGCGCCGAAGACCGTGGCGGCTTACTTGCAGCATACTATGTGTTATCCGTCATGGGTGGTCTTCAGCCAATGCTCTACGCTTGGGCACCACTGAACGCTGGCGGTCACACGAAGAAGGTGACGACGACTGCAATCTTCTTCGTTGCGCAATGTGTCGGGAATGTTGTCGGTCCTCAGGTATATCAACCATCCATGAAACCTAGGTACACTCCAGGCCTTGTGGTTGAGTGAGTTCAGAACCCCTCCGTGACGCTAAATTTGATCCTGATTATCTTGCGTTAGTCTTATCTGTTGGTGTATGTGCGCATTCATTGCTTGGTGAGTTTCGTCAGAATTCTTTTTCGGAGAGGTATAACTTAGACTGACATGGAACATCAGCATCACCGCTGCGTATCTGCACTATCTCAATCGCCAGCAAGCAGCTAAACGCAAGCGTCTCGGTAAGACAGCGGAGGTAGTCGACACTTCTATCCTCTCGATCAAGGATGCTGCTGCGGTGCGAGCAACTTTCAATGAAAAGGAAGGTGTCACAAACGACCAGGCATTTGATGATCTGACAGATAGGCAGAACGAGGACTTCGTTTACGTTCTATAGCGCATTACAACTTGCTGTCTACATTATCCTCTCAGGCTTTCGGCAACTTAGTTCTCCTTTATGACTACTTAGAAAAGTATACATGATCAGCTCTTCTCATTATGTCCTTTCCTATTTGCTTTCGCATATCTTCTTGACACAATGACTCGTTTATTCTCTATAGACGTGATGTCAACATAGGATAGCATAGGGCTTCAGATCTTATAAATTTAAGCTCATAGAGTTTATCTTATTTTAACATATCCAGGCTCACATTGCTCGGCACGCTTTTCCATTGCCGAGCAATCCTATCACTCTTATTGCAGTCTAGCACGAAGTCGTCTTCGTTGTGCTATTCCCTCCAAGGATACTCCGCACTTATGTCTCTCTGAAGGAACCTCGCGCTCCGGTCGCATGATCAAATCCCCCAACCTTAAGCACAAATCCCATCTTTACTTCTGCCTTGCAGCGTTGTTCTCTGATACCATCAGTCAGGTAAAATCTACTTGCACAATCTCGGTATACAGGCCCGGCTCGATGGGTGTTGTCGGTTGGACACCCCGGATACAGTAGTGATAATTACCTGGCCGGAGAGTTTCTGGCCGCACATTGGGCTGTTATCTGAATCGAGCGGGGAAGAAGAGGTGCAATGCCAACTTGTATTGTCTGAGAAAGAAGTGCTGTAGGCAGAGTCGACTGTGACTGGTTGGATTGGAGTAAGTAGTGGTGAATGGGTATGACCTAGGATTACAAAGTATGAGGCCCGGGGGTGCTAGGAGTCATAGGGAAAAAAAAACTCGGTCGTGCAGGTCACCAGTTTACTCCTACATAGATCTCCCTTTTCTTCCTCTGAATTTCAACAGCTTCGGCATTTTGGGGCTCCTCTTCTAGATCGCTCACAGTATCCTGATAGCAAATCCTTGTTTCTGCAATCTCTATACCAAAGCCTCACTCGATTCAGCTGCTAGGCCGTCGTGATCCTGGACGCTGCATATTAATCCTCATTATAATGAGGCAAATGAAAGCCGCGATCTCTGTGACCTAAACGAAGGACAACCGTAAGTTCTTCCACGCTTGTTTCTGAAGGAGCACACGTACAGCTGCAAAAGTAATACCTCTCCACCATACAAAGTCTTTACCAATAATCATGGCTGTGATTGGAGATCCTACTAGATAGGCAACACCAACTGGGACTAATGCGACGCCAATCCGTCGCCTTCGTTTATATGCGTTAGTTTAACAAAGACGGCTCAAAGAGATACTTATCTAGAACGCCACTCACCCCATGTCATGTCTCCCTTTGCTAATCGTCGCTATCAAAGGCATGTACACAGATATCACTGAATAAAGTGATTAGGGCAAGTGAAAGTTGTCAGATTCATAGATCCGCTACTCACCTCCTCCCACAGAGAAGCCATAGCTGCAGAATAGTGAGCAGTGGGGAATGATAAATAATTCAGGGACCTACAATATCGAGAAGGAAACCAGGCCGGCCGGATTTCCGCACCCCAACATAGCGAAGGTAAGGAGACCTAAAATATCGACTGAGCGCTTTGCCGGGTGCGTCTGAGATTATCTTAGTACTACCATTCAGCAATATCAACGTCGTAAAGACACTCCATGTCCCTACTTTATCAGCAATGTAGTTTGGCACGATACGGCCAATCATATTGGCCGCATTCAAAATGGCGATTGAATAGAACGATAAATTCTTGTCAACGCCATGAAAGTCTGCGAATTGCTGAACATAATAAACCGGAAAGTAAGATCCGAGAGACGCCAAAAAAGCAGCCAGCAAGATCATGGAAAATGTAAGGTCCCAAAAGCGTTCAGGGACCTCTTTTACGGCATCGCCTGGTGTCTCCACCTTTTCTGGATCGCCCCGTTCAGAATTATCGTTCGGCGTTCTCGGCTGTCTCATGAGGAGGTTTCCAAGAGCGAAGCAGCCTAACATGAGAAATGCTGCAGCACGGACGCCCTGTGGAAAGCCGACAGAGCCTCGAATCAGTTTGTTCAACATTACTGTGACGTTCAGGTGTAAAACAACGTAAGATGAAGGAAATCTGTGAGACAGACAGCCTTGTGCGCACTCGAGAATATGACACCGCCTAACGAGCCTCCAGACGTAACTATTCCCTGTCACAAAATGAGTTACTAAATGATTTTTGTAGCATTCATTACTGACCATCGCAAGTGCCCTACTAGAGACAAAGTGCTGTGTAATGACAGCTGAAGTTGGCAGAAATATCAGACCCGCTCCGATTCCCATACCAATTCCTTGGCTCAGGAAGACCTAGCAGTTTACCATGAGCGCGATGTCGGATGCAAAACCGAGGTGATAGGCATGATCACCTGGTAGAAGCTTTGCTCTTGTGCAAGTGACAACATAAAGAAGCTGAACTAGCAATGGGTATAAGACGTAGATTACACCCAATACGGGAACGAACCTGAACACGTATAATGAGCTTCCAAATAAAACAGGAAGCCTGAAGTGACCTGAATCAAATCTGATACCATTTAATTAGCATTTTGCTTCGGAGTATCTTCGGGAAGGGAATTAGGGGCAGTACAGTTTACCGCCTATTGGAGCGAAAGCGAGCTCAAGAAAGAGCTGGATGCTACCAATCCAGCTTATTGTCGAGGAAGAGAACTTCGATAAATAGACTGTGGCGTAGAAATCTTGAAAGACACCAAATGATATAATCTGTTACTGGTGCGGTCATTATTATCCCGGACGCAACTACAAGAATTGACTTACTATGCCCATGGCACAGAACTGCATCAAGCAAGCGCCAGCAACTATTAATCACTGCGTGTCAAAGAAGCGTTCAGCCTCGTATCGAAATGTTGCACACCTGTCATCCATGCTTGCGAGCGACCTCCTATTGTACAACACCGACGAGCAAGAGCATCCTTTTCCTTGTTCAAAGAATACTCCTGCGTACGTTGATCGACATCGAAGGATTGAGGCAGCCTTCTGGATGTTGTCATGAGTGGCAGGGTGTGGGTGACGATAGAAGAGAGCTGCACAAAAACACGATTGACTTAAACGTAGAAGAATGATGAAGAAGTATAAATGGACCAACTTCCGCCTGACACGAGTATTCTTACCTTCGAATCGTGGTTTCACATCGTATGTCATGGTACATGTGCCAGCGTGCGACTTCTCATGTGAATCGTCGACTCATGAGAAACCCGTGCGGATACAAGCAGAAGAACGGAAGACAGTCTGATAGTCTGATAAAGGCTTCTGCTCTTCCCTCTGTCCGGATGTTCTACTGAGTTCTGATTGATCTTCGCGGAAAATTAAGTGACTTGATCCGATATGTTTGCTGTGGTGGCCGATACTTCGATTCTCATGGTAAAAACCGTCACGGTAAGAAATCACAGTTCCGCGGATCAGCTCGGATCTACTCACTTCTTGACTGGCTGATCGAAAGAACCATCTTCAAGTTTTGCTGTGGTGGTAGTCGACTCGAACAGAACAGTCATTCACTGGCAGAAGGTAAATTCACTTGTTTGACGTTATTTATAGATATTTGTACCGGCTCGTCGGGCGGGTAACTTCACTTCAGCGGACCAGTTCGTTCTGTAATACACGCGACACACAGGTGACAATTATGTTTGACCACTACTCAGTACGAATATATAACCTTCAAAACCGAGAGAGTAGTGAATTTCAGACATCTAAAAACCCGATGCTCCTCCAATAAGAAATCCACGACTTCGCACTCTCTCCAGCGAGCGATGGAATATTCTCCCTTTCGACGCTCGGAGACGAGCTGATAGCGAGGGACAAGTCCATACGCCTCAACCCCATAGCCTCTCTCCCTTTCTGCTCATTTCCATACGCACCAGAAGCCTGGAAGAAGTCGAGAATGCGAAGTGCCGGGCTTCGCTCCATTAATGAGACAGAAGACGCAGTATTCAGGCCTTCTGCGCTTTGAGATAGCTTCTTGAGCCATTCCGAGTATGGCACTAGCGGTATTTTCAGCTCATTGGATGCTGCCGAGAAGATAGCCGACCAAGAGACCGGCTTTGGGTGCGCCAAGTGCAGAACTCTGTGATTAGAATTTCGCATCTCACAGACCGCACGCGCAGCGATATCAATGGGTATCCACGAGATGTCCTGATACAATTAGTTAGCGGACGATAAGAGAAACCGACTAGAAAAAATGCTAACATTCTCAATGAGAGGCAGACAACCAATATGGACACTGGACTTGACCAGAGCAGGAACCCATTCTTTCGTATTCCAGCAACCGGATGTGCTGATTCCGCTCAGTTGACCCACCCGGACGACGACCGGCTTTAAGCTCGTACTCCGGGAAGCGGCGCTAAGAATGGACTCGCAAACCCACTTGGACTCGCTGTAACCCGATCCCAACGCAGAGCGCGCATCTACGAAATCCTCTTTTACGGGGTCTTCCCCTGGCTGTTCTAGTGAAAAAATGAGTATTTCGATCCATAAAATGTGTTTGGCATGCATACCATTGACCGCACTAATGGAGCTTATGAAAACGAAACGAGGAGAGTCCTCCAACGGGGAAGAAAGGGCGAAATCCACAAGACGACGAAGGCTGAGAATAGCAGACTCGAAAGAACCAAGTGATTTGTTGAAGTCGACAGGATATGCTGATTAGTTAATTGTGAGTAAAGCTTTGGCAAGACTTATACTAAAGGAGGCGTAGGACATACCGTTATGAATTATGTGGGTTACAGAGTTCTTGATCTGTTCCAGTATTAGAAGCGTTTAAGATATAGTACGCAAACGAAGTACCTCTTCGAATTCCTGATCGGCGAGACCGAGCTTGTCCACCGTCAAGTCTGCCTCAAGTAAGTGAAGCTTCTCCGATTCAACAAGTTTACTATCGAGGCCTCGCTCGGCAAACGCATCTGTCTGGCGCTGTAGAAGTGAGGATCCTTTGCGATTAATTGCGTATACACGTTTGACATTGGATTGCAGGAGCTCCGCCAGGATCAATGAACCGAGCCACCCTGTAGTCCCTGTAACAAGGACGACCTCCCCATCCGATCGCGTAGAGGCGAAATGTTGGCCGAAATTAGTCGTGTACTTGCGTACCATGGCATGCATTGCATCAATCTTCGCGGAGCTCGGATCGACGCCGTTGGATACCTTTGACCCTTCTAGCAAGCTCGAGATGTACGATGCGAGTGATGATATGGTCGGATGTTGGTAGACGAAGGAACTAGGAATGACTCTCGGGTCAGCTACCGACGTTTTCCCAAGCGCGTTCAACAGCGTATTGCGGATCCATGTCGCCTGTAGACTGGAAGATACGAAACTCAGTGAAATATTGATGGATGTTTCCACGTAGAAGCTCACCTATCACATCCGCTTTCAAACATGTCCTCATCATCGGGTATCTCTCGCTTCAATACTTCCGTGACGATGACACGAATGAACATTAGGGTACTCGAGTGCGTCCAGGTTGTCGGCAGTGAGATATGTGGCTGCGTTGTTTCTTGGACTGCTGCGTACAAGGCATCAATCTCATCGTCGTAGTCCACGATGACGGCCTGCCTCCGCACTGTGTTCTTTGCCGTGTAGGTGACGGGCTTGCTCGGTTTGGCGACAAGTATCATCTTGAATAAATATTATTATTGGAATTAACGTTAGCGAGAAAAGGCTGGTCACACCTCCTTGAAGATACGAGAATGTTGCGGAGCATATTCATTCATCCTTTCCACAGTTGGCCTGGTCGTCAAAAGTCAATCGGCTATGCAGACATGCAATATTGATTCGCGTAGCGCACCAAATCAAATTCCGGAAATCGCCTAAGGCTTTCTCGTCGCTTGGATCAAACTTGAACGCGGGCTTCGGATCGATGATGACACCAGGATAGAACCTCCCGCGCCCAAACATCACAGAAGATAGGACATGCGGGTCTTGGTTGAGTATATTTTCTATGATTTAGTAGTCAGATACGTTTCCGCAGTCATGGAACTAGAAATATTTAAACGAACCAAGAGGCCCAGGATTCGTCTGAAAATGACGTGTTTAAACCATGACGGAAGGGACAAGATAAACAACGTCCGCACCTTTTCTCCAGTTGAATGCATAAGCTGATCGTCTACCCTTCCAAAGACTTTCCAGTAGTTGGGCTTCGTTGGGTGAGGTGATAGTAAGTCGCTCGTTGCATATGCATCAACGCCATCGAGCTTAGTATTGAAGACGCAGGGTACTTCGAATGCATTCGGCTAATAAACGTAATTTTTAACAAAATGTGATTAGCGAAACAGACGATAAGACTCACAATAATGACAAGCTCTGAGTTCCCATTGCCGTCTGGAACAAATTTGCCTACATTGTTACCGGAAAGTTGGAAATATTCCCAGTCTTCAGGAGATTTGTCTTTGTAGCGTCGTTAGTGAATGAATTGCAGGCTAAGTTTCCTGAGCGTACCTGGGAGGATGGGGCTCATTATCCCGACTTCAGTACTGCACAAACATGAGCACGTCGCGAACTATGATAGCAGGGGTGTTGACCTACCATCCATACAGGATAAAAATGCCTACACCCTTCTTCCATAACTCATCTCCGACTACTTTGTTCAGCGGACCACCTCCGTATAGCTGTAGTAACATGTAAGACAAAGGAGCCACGCAGTTTTGTCAAGAGTTACTTACAACGCCATAAATCGCCTTCAAATATTCGACGTATTCCTTATTCCGTGACCAGGCCTGTTTATATTGAAGACATTAATACGACCTCGTAAAGTAACCGTGGTAATTCACCTCTACAAAACTAGGAACGCAGAATATGATATCGCTTTTCGTGTGCATACAGGCTTTAATCACACTGTCGGGGTCCGGAAATATCGCTGGGCTGCGCGGCTCAAAGGCGGTTATCACAACACCAGACATAGCCTAAGAATTATGAATGAGTTTTTATTGGAGCAGCTTTTCTTTCTCCTAACTCACAGTCCAGCCAGTCTGCATCATTCCCATTCCGTGGTACATCGGCATCGAGTGGCATGAAAAGCGCCGGCCGGTAAAATCAATCTCTCCGAAATCTACAAAAGGAGGAAGTAAATGACCAGTTCATGTTTCCCGAAAATCTTCAACCCACAGGGTGTGAGACCAACTTGAAGTAGTTGATAGTGAGTCCAAGCGATTGGCTTCGGGAAAGCGGTCGACCCAGACGAATGCAATATGACAACTGGATTCTCAAGTTCGAACTTTCCAGGACCAAGTGGTTCAAATGGCTCGCTATCCGGTCTGTAGATCTCGTCGAAGGCAGGAATTACGGATATACTTGGCTTCAGGTCCTCATTCTCGTCCAGTAAAGCGAGAGAGCTGGCAATGAGGCCTTGAAGTGCGTTCTCTGGACCGACTAAGACATGTGCGACATTTGCTTTCCGCAGTAGATGCGCAACCGCGGCAGGAGAGTTTCGAGGAGAGATAGGGAAGGCTGTGAACCCTGTGCGGAAGATGCCTGCCATGACGGAGAAATAGGTGATGGTGTCTGGCGAAGATGATGCGATATTGTCAAGACAAGAATTGAAGGATATCCAGCTAACTTACCTGCCGCCGCCAAAATTGCTACCACAGGAATTTCTGAGCCTCTCGGTTTCACTCGATCCATCACAATCCGCGCGGACTGGTGTATTGCGCGAACACCTTGAGGCCACAAAATTACATGTTCCTCGCCATGCTCATCCGAGTAGATGAACAGAGGATGATCTGGAGTATTCTGCAGGTGCCAGTCGAACAGCTCAGGCACAGTCAATGAGCCATCGATGGGAGGGGCTCTGAATGTCTGGCTAGCGAGAGCTTGGGTAGCAGGAGGTGGAGGAATCGGGATGACCTTGTAATTCATAGCAGACATATTGTAGAAAGTGCTCTGCTGATCGTTGGGTGTACTCTGGCCTGGGAGTACACCGACCGAAGGGTTTATCTACAACGGCCATTATCGGAAAAGAATCTGATGAGACAAGCAGGGGAGCATGGAAGAACAGAACGCTGATTGCAAGATATCATTATGCAGAGTAAGAAGGAAGTTGCGGTCGAAGGTGGAAGTGGAAGACAAACACCGCGGACGCCCAGGTCACCATTTCAGGCAGTCCTATTTCGGCGCGTGTGAACTTCAAGTTGAACATAGTTTTGAATACTTTTTCTTTACCTTGACTCACTTCCCCTTCGTCGCACGGCCCTCGGCGCACCTGGTACAGTGTCGCTGTCTGATCATCTGCTAGAATCTATAAACTGATGCAAAGTTCTCGCATTCAGGGTGGGCGAATTTACAGAATTGATTGAGGTTGCCTTTTGCAGACTCGGACCTACCAGTGAACGTCTATAGGCTTCAGTGTACTTGTGCTTCGACTTCTTTTGCCATGTCATTTCTGGCTTGATAGCAACAAATGGCTATCTTCGCTGTTAATCGTGGCATCCGACGGCTAATCAACTTCTCTAACTTTGATGATCATGATGGCGGATAAGCTTTCCCGAACAGCAATGCCACAACTTGAAGAAGCTGTCAATGCAAAGTGCCCACGCCTCCCGTCTTCTCTGTCATAATCTTATAATCTCATTTCCTGAAGTGTTACTATATATTCTCTCACCGGTAACTCACAGCTGCCTTCGACATAAGATAAAACCACGAGCCTATTAGTCCGCGTGCCTTCAAGATTGGCGCTGACACTTCACTTCACTGTTCTTCACCTCCGCGAGACCTTGCCCCGGTCAGAAATTAGCCCTTGGTCATGTCGTCTGGAATCCAGCTGCTCCCTGCTGAGCTAGGCGGGATTGTCATCGAGTCACTAATCTACGGCGTTTTCTTGGTGCTCTGCTCTACTTGCTTCTATGTGTTAATCACCAAGAGGCGTTCCTCTGGGGTCGCTTCACAAGGACCTGTGAATAAGACGATGTTACTCATTTGTACCGTTCTTTTCTTATCTATAACAGCGGTGAGTACTTGCAGTAGTATGCTATAGCGAGCCTTTCACTCATGCTTTTCTATCCAAAGCACTGGATTTGCGACGTTACCAGGCTGTTCAATGCGATTCTCTACTACCCTCAAGGTCCCGTTGCATACTATGCGAATCTTGCGATTCCAGTCAATGTCGTGAAAACCGGTCTCTACATCTTCGAGTGCATGGTAGGAGATTCACTCATGGTAGGACTATTTGCTGAATTATGCCAGATATTTTACTCATGCAATGCCTTTACTGTAGATTTACCGTCTCTGGGTCGTTTGGAATCGTAAAACCATTGTTTGCCTCCTACCAATCGCTTCTTTCTTCTGTCTCACAGGTCGGTCTGCCGTTCTCTCACAATCTCATATCTAACGGCCCACAGTGACCGGCATCGGGATCACCTATCAGTTCTCACAAGTGACAGTAGGAGAGAACGTTTTCGAAACAGCCTGTGGTATGAAATTTGACAGCACTTACTAGACAATAAAGCCTCTAATATGACAGTCTCTAGGGCGATGGATTACTTCGTGTTTCTCTTCCACGTTGTTGTGAGTCACCCCAGCTGACAGTTGAAAGCGCACCTCTTAACCTCATCCTCGTAGAACAAATATTTACTGCACTAGTATGATCGCTCTTTCTTCACTCACAGAATTGTCCTGACAGCAAGACAAGTCTTGATTTCCTACAGAATCTGGAGCATCAACCGTCGTATACAGACGAAGACAGGAAAGTCGGATCTCTCCGTGAGTTCTCCCCACAGTAACTTGCCCTCAAACAAATGATTTACCAGAGTCCGTACAGTCGGTCATCATTATAATCGTGGAAAGCGCGTTACTTTATACGTGAGTGCACCAGCTTACCGTGTAATAATCGTCATTCTGACGGCTTATCAACACGCAGCATTGCAACGCTGGCGACATTCGTCTCTTATCAAGTAAAGTCCAACTTCCAGTTCCCCGGCTTGGACTCGGTACATATTTCTACATTCATATGTTGCGACTTCCACTAACTGAGATTTTATTTCAGACTAGTCCTGTTATTGGCATCGTTTTCTGTCTCATCATTATCCGCGTTAGCTTGGGTATCGGCCACCGCGGGATTACCACGGCAACGGGCAGCTCCAACTTCCCGGTCAAGGCCGGAGAGAGTCGGATTCAGACCTACCCTATGCGTCCTCTTCAAGTCAACATTTCCCAGCAGGTACACTCATCCGCGGACCCATATTCTGAGAGTATTGGAGATGTCAAGGAATCGTCAAGGTACTTTTTTCTATTGCGATTATAGACTTTACGATACGGGGCGCTAACTTGTGATTCCTCTCTGCTTAGCGATCACGTCCAGTACAAAGGACAATTTGCGGAAGTTTGAAAGACCCGGACACCACTCTTTTATTTTACGGACTGTTTCACTCTTACATTCTTTCACCTTCGTTGTACTGTGATGGGAAATAGTTATTTGTCAGTAATTAAAGCCTCTTGAGAACCTGTATGTCGATGTACCGAGTATGAATTATTTGTTTAATTAAATAAATATTTCCTTTAACAGTTGTAAAGATGTTTGAGAAGAAAGAAGTCCAATTGGGCTCCGTCAGGTACGAGTCTTCTCTTTAGAAGCTCTCAGCATCTTGAAAACTTTACATAGGAACAGAATCAGAAGAACATCACTGTGATAAACTGTGCGCGAAGTCCGAGCGTTGCCGATCGCCCTACTTCTTAAACTTTATGCTCGTCTCCCAGTGCTCAAAATAGACCAAGTCCATGCGGGAGGGTTGTCTTTGTCTCCGGAGTTGGCGGAGGCAGTGAAGTCGCATCAATGCTTGATCTTACTGCGTGACAGCTTCTGATCGCAAACAAGAAGAAGGACTTCGAACCCGGTGATAGTGTAGAATCCTTCAGCATGGCTCAAGATACATCAACTTCTTGAGACGAAACAGGCGCCCGATTGTCGGCAACTTTTTGGATCAAGGAGAAAAGGAGAAGCACCGTAGTCTCGAAGTCGAAGCGTGAGCTGTGGACCTGAGGTCCGACTCTTCTTCGGGAGTAGTACTATACATATGGGGGAAAGGAAGAGAAGACCGCGGTCGCCGAAGTTTTTCAGATGCTCATCTGTCGGTGCCGGAGTGTCATCTGGTGGGTCATTTTTCTAGTATCGAAAGTAGGTAGTAGGAGGACCTCAGACGTTCAACATATAGTGTGCAAGTTTTGAGTGCTCACTCTTACATAGCTGATTTCGGAGTCGAATGTGAGGGTCCCCTCGTGAGGCAGTTAAGCGCTTTCACTGAAGTCAAAGTATCTATGCCTCATCTGCCAGTTCTAAATTGACTTTCTTGATGACCCTGACATTGGATGCTCTTCAATTTGAAGGCCTGATAGCGGGAGAATTAGCATCACGAGCGCAATGAGATACAGGCCAAAAGGTATCACCGGTGAGAATTTTGTGCCCAGTGGCATAACTAGCTGTCACGACGTATCCATTGAGTAAGTAAGTTTCCGTTGTCTTCTCACGTTGAATAATGCGAGGTGGTCGAACTGCCAACCAAGGGATAGTCCTATGAGAGGAGCAGCTGAAGACTTTGAGCAAGCACATGCACAGTGGATTTGGCTGCATTGTCTTTAGCGCAAGCATTAAAAGCATATGGTTCTAGTGTACGACGTGTGCATTCAGATCCCTGATTGTTTTGACCTGCGAAATAACGGAGGAAGAATAGAAAGAGCATATCAGACATTCGTCTTCAACACGGATAGAAGCACATGCCGGACTGACCTTCACATGAATATAGGTATGCCAATGTTGTCTCGAACTCTCATGCTGCGCGTCCTGGCGTGCGATGGTATGTGATCGAATGATCCCAACATTTCTCAACATCTGCTTCTCGAGCAGCTGAGCGGCACTTCGAGAAGAGAAGATTTACTGGTGAAGAAGAAGAAAAAAGATCTCGCACCAGAGTCGGATCTATCGGGATGGTGACTTTTGCATCGATCAGAATGCAGTCTGTGTTCTGAGCTCTTCAACGTGTGCGATTATTTGATTCCATCGAATGGAACGCAATAATTCACACTCAGAATACTCTGCGTTTCCGAGGACAACCTGTGGGCTTCGTTGGCTAAATCCAAATTATAAAATCCTATTCCACTGTTAATAAGCATCAGTGCACCAAGATCAGAGAGCTAACATACCTCACACATCCGATGCAGCAAGAGAAACGCAAAGACGCTGTCGCAATTGTGAGTATATTTCTCCTTAAATTCTGAGTCATGGCTTGGAGGAAAGCGGGTCTCTGGCACGGCACACGCTCGTGTCACACCACTGCCAGTGGGCGTCGGGCAACGTCACGTCAGTCACGCATCGATTTTTAACGCGTGATAGTGCGACGACTCTTCGCCATTTTGAACAACACGAGCCTCGGGGCCCAAAGAAGATTGAGGTCTTCCCATTCGCGCCTGTATTTTAGCCTGAGTGGCCGTTAGTTGGCTGGCATGCTGCCTTCGGGTGTGACATGTACTCCTAGTCGAGTTGCTCCGAAGTAGCTCGCCCACATTATCTGCTAGACGGCCTTCGTGTACTTATAGCTGCTCCGATGTGCGAGAGCGGAGGGAGTTGATCAAATTCGACGTTACTGAAATCATTTCAAATATGTAGGTCGGCATCGCCACAGAGTTTCCCAGCGGGGAGCATTCTACGTCCAACTTAAGACATGAAGAGTTCTTCCGGCTGTTGTTGCAGAAGAAAGAGACGTACCAGAAGATACCAGGGGAGCGTTTCATCACCGAAAGGGCGGAAAAGTTATGAAGCACTGCAACCCTTGCAGTGACTTACAGTGGCCTTTTAGGCGTATATAACTATTTTATATGATTGTAACCCCCTGTAATCCTTATGTGTAACATACAAGGTCCTGGTAATAATAGATAATATTATTGCTTATCATACATTGCTTATCGGAGCAGCATAACATTGCGCGATTCTTATAAGGTACTGATAAGGAGGCTGAAACCCCGATTCTGATATTGTGAGAAAAACATAATACTTAGTTTGGTCTGATAAGCCCGGAACAATGTTATGCCTGCATTATGACATATAGTCTTATCACGTTTCTTATCAAGCAAGGCCAGCCGGATATCGGGCCTTTAGTCGGAGATGGAGAATTTTGACGCGTCGTGACCAGAACACCTCTCGCGACTCAGACTCTCAGAGCACATCCAGCATCCCTCCTCAATTTGCTACGATTTAATTTCGTATATTCCATCCTAACTACACAAAAAAACGCTACCCTCTACAAGGAGATCACAATAATGCTCTGTACTGCAAAAGGATGCAGGAAACCTGGCCCATACACATCGTCGAGAGCATATACAGTACATCAAAAACATTGTGCAGCCGTGAAATTACGATTCCTAAATGTCAAACAACGGCATAAGGATATTGTGGAAAAGAAAAACCAGCTGGCCGAGGAAAGAGAAAGGGCGGCGCAGCAGGTGGCATATATGCTGTCCGAACCCATGGTCGAAGTGCGTTGCGTCTTGTTTTATACGATCGTACGCGTTTGACGCGATGATACAATCTAGGACGCGTCAATACCTTCCGAAATGGACATAGATGAACCCAGCGTACCTCCTCAAGTTCCTACTCCTCCTATGGGACGCGGCCACCGCGTAAAACGTCCAAGTAGAATCATTCGGGAGAGGCAACCGGAAGGTCCGAAGCTCTCGGCGGCGGGTGCACGACGACTTGCGAAACTGAAGAAAGAAGCGGCCGAGAAAGCTGCAAAGGAGGCACAGGCTTCCACCCGTGAACGTGAAGGGGAACATGCGCCAGAGCCAGAGCCAGAGGTTTCCGACCTCGATCGTGAAGGTGAACGAGCGCCAGATCCAGAACTAGAGCCTCCAGCTCAACCCGATTCCAGATCTGAGTTCGTTACAAGTCCGAACTCCTTTGGACTCTGGAGACAATATCAGAAAGAGCCGATAACGATTCCCGACACGGTTACTTCACCTGTAACTTCCGCCGCTACCACCAATAACGGCGAGGCTTCCGCTGAAACAATCGAGGAAATAATTAGCCCGTATCCGAACTTATCTGCATTTCGACTCGCTCATATTGCTGCTATGATAACACGGGTTACGACGTCCTTGGTGAACATCTTGAGAATTGTGCGACTTGACACCCGAATTATCGACGAAGAGATAGAGGGCGTTAACTTTGATGCTCTAAGGGATAAGACGGCCGATTCTTGCAAGCCATGGGAGGAAGGGAAAAACGGCTGGCGAAAGGGCTGTCTTAATATTGATATTCCGACTGGTCAAAAGGCACAAGAAACTGGGGACTCACAAGAAACAGCTGGCAACTTCCAAGTCGATGACTTTTGGTATCGGCCTATAGTTCCTCTCATGCGCACAATTTTAACAACTTATCCGGACGCCCAAAGATTCCATTTCGATCCATATTATCAATGGTGGTCGAGACCAGAGTCGTCGGATCCGCCAAGCAGAGTTTACGACGAGCTCTACACGTCGGATTCTTGGTTAGAAGAACATAAAAAAGTGCAAGAAATTGACTTACCGGCGGACGAAACTGATGACTATCCTCGGGCGATTGCAGGTTTGATGTTCTGGTCAGACTCAACGCATCTTGCGGAGTTCGGGCAGGCGAAATTATGGCCTATCTACTTGGCGTTCGGTAATCAGTCGAAGTACGAACGTGCAAAGCCTGGCAATCGTGCCATGCATCATCTTGCTTATTTGCCTTCGGTGAGAGCTTACTGATGCTTCGGCTTTACGACTTATATTCATGATAATCATATTAGTTACAAAAGAAAGTGGAGGAAGTCATTGCTAATCTTACTGGTTCAAATAAAGCCTCATTGCCCATGCTTGCTCATTGTCGACGAGAACTCTTTCATGCAGCATGGAAAGAGCTCCTTAAAGACGAAGAATTTCTCCATGCCTACCGGTATGGAATCGTCCTGACATGCGCAGATGGCGTCACCCGTCGTATCTTTCCCCGAATATTTAGTTACTCTGCTGACTATCCTGAGAAGTAAGTCGCTTACCTTCCCCAAGATCTGTCTTATTAACTTTCAACGCTAGAGTATTGATTTCTACCATCCGAGACAACGGAGACTGTCCTTGTCCGCGTTGTCTTGTACAAAAGTCAGCAATACCAAAGCTTGGTATGGTAACGGACGTCCGAACTCGGATTCGCAATGCTCGCGAAGATACTGAGGCATACAGATACGACATTCGCCGCGTCCGACAGTTTATCTATAATGATGGCTTCGGAGTGAAGAGCGTTGCGGTAGAGAACATGTTGAAGGGACGCTCACTGGTTCCAACAGAGGTAATAAAAAAAAATGCCGGCATTGTCTAAACCACTTTCTCACATTTCGACTTGCAGAATGCGTTCTCGGCTACGCTATCGCAATATGGATTTAATTTCTTCAAAATGCTTCGCGTCGATCTTTTGCATGAAGTTGAACTCGGGCTATTCAAAAATGTGTTTGCGCATTTAATTAGGATTCTCCACGCTCGAGGTGACAACTTCATACGTGAAATTAATAGCAGGTCAGAAATTGAACCCATCCAATTCATGTTCCTCATCCTCATTCACTTGAGCAGATACGCTGATGCCCCGCCATTCGGCGTCTCAGGCTATGGAATCCGTCGATTTCCTAACAACGTGAGCGAGATGAAGAAATTAGCTGCTCGGGACTTCGAAGACCTATTACAGGTTTGTGGTAAACAATAACTCACAGGTCATCGGTTGATATTCTTTCAGTGTTCAATTCCGTGCTTCATGGGTCTCTTTCAAGAAAACGATAACAAGCCTATCAGCACTCTTCTTTATGTCATTCTGACCTGGCATGCATTAGCGAAACTCCGATTGCACACTGATCTCACACTCACTTTGCTAAGAAAATCGACAGTGCGCTTGGGTCAAGAGTTGCGAAACTTTCAAAAAAACGTCTGTCCACACTACGACACGAAGGAAACAGCTAAGGAAGCCGAGTCCAGGATTCGCACTCAAGCACGACGTGTTGCTGCTGCGCAGGCATCAAACACTGTGCCGACGGCTACACTTCAAGTTGCTGGCCAACCTTCAACACAGCCGACATCAGCGAACGCCCAGAACACACCGGGCACGCGGAAGGATTTCAAGTTCACACTCACGAAACCTAAGGTCCACTTTATAGGAGACTATGTTCCTGAAATTGAGTATTCTGGAACTACAGACAATTATTCAACTCAAATAGTACGTGTAATTTTTGTGCACCGCTCACCTCAACTAATATACTTGTACCGAGCCAGGGTGAACACGAGCACCGTCGTTCGAAAGGTCGATATAAGTCAACCTCCAAGGTCGACGCCACCGGGCAGTTGGTTAAGATTGATTCGTACGAGAATGAAATGGACTTAAAAGGAAAACGGCTTCAGGCCCGTGGCGTGTCACTTCTTATCGAAGAAGATGTGCGCAAGACTCGTACTGCCAGTGCGAACGAAGGATCGGAGAATCTTGCAATGCACTGTGTGATTGCTAAGGAAGAAAAAAACAGGGTCGGATTGTACCCATGGCTAATAAACAACTCCAGCGAGCCCGCATGCAAAGTGAGTTAGACGATGACCCAAAGTTTAGGCTCTTTACTCACTTAAAATGTAGAACTTTATTAAACGTCTCAAGAATCACTGTCTCGCACGTCTATCAAACCTGGACATGGCTGAAGAAGATCTCCCGTTCACGTTTGAGGATCGCGAAATGCTAGAGATTGAAAATGATTCAATTTACTCCCATGCAACTGCGCAAATCAATTATACCACCTACGATGTGCGAAGGGATCGAGACGTTGTCAAGGCACTCGGTGACAAATGCGACATTATGCTTCCATCGTATGAAGAAGACGGTGACCATCCATTCTGGTATGCAAGGGTCATTGGCATATACCACTTGAAAGTTACACATGCACCTACCAATACTACGAAGAAACGTATCGAATTCTTGTGGGTTCGTTGGTTTGGACTCGATCCCGAGTGGAAAGGTGGGGATGCGTACAATTGCCTTGATCGACTTGGTTTCGTCCCATACGGAGGGGAGGACGAGCCTTTCGGATTCGTTGATCCTGCAACAGTTATCCGCGCCTGTCATCTTATTCCGGCCTATGAGTTCGGGCGGACGTTGGATCTTTTGCCTGAGTCGCAGTTCCGGCCAGAAAAGGGAGATTATGTTAATTACTACGTCAATAGGTAAGATTGCAAACGTCAAACTCACTCGACACTAAACATACATTTTTTTAGATTCGTCGACCGCGACATGTTTATGCGGTACATCGGCTTAGGCGTTGGCCACGTACACCGTTCCCTTCGCGCGCCTCCTGCCTTGGTCAAAACCAACGAAGTATTTAATCTCTTTGAAGGCGCTGAAGAAATCGAGGAAGACGAACCTATGGAAGACAACCAGAATGCGGACGAGAACGAATTAGTGGATCACTCCGATGAAGGTGAAGATGACTACGAAGGTGAAGATGAAGGTGAAGGTGAAGATGAGGATTACCTTGACATTGACGACGAACCACGAGCACGGCTTTAAAAGTTATCTTCACATCAAATCGACGTTAACATTCCTTCCCGCTCCATTTCGCTTTCCATAGAAATCCCAGTTCGACGTTCTGTTCAGTTCTCCATTTCCAAAACTATATTCCAGCACATTCAGTTCAAGGACTGTAATAGATTGCAGCGGTAGCCATTCGCCACCAACAACGGTGAATTACATAGTTGAGAATATTTAATTACATTATAGCCTAGCTATTTTCAACATTACAGTCTCCACTCTTGCTGCAGTCAAGTTACCTAGTCGCACACTTGTCTACCCCATCACATCCGTCGGACAGCTATAGCAATGTGTTTATTAACACGAACAAAAACGATAGCACTCCGCGCACTCACCTCGTCGTCAGACACGACGACTGGCACACTGTCCCAAAAGGGACGATGGTGGGGGAACGGAAGCAAAAGGTTTCGGCAGATTCCGCATGGCGCGTTGGCTTTGGCAAGTGCGGAGCACTGTGAGAATCTTAGAGCTCGAAACGGACAGTGAGAACTATTCAAGCAAGGACAAATAATATAACCTGTTTACAGCTGTAAAGTCACACGCTGGCCCGCACTTGCCAAAGCTAACGCACCATACGGAATAAGCCGAAACCTTTTGCTTCCGTTCCCCCATCATCATCCCTTTTGGGACGGGCAAGAATTTGAAAGGGCTTTGGAGTTGGCTGTCGTTGTCGTTGTCGTTGTCGTCGGGTGGTCAGACTAATTGTTATCTTTATTATTATAGACATTATCATATTATTGAACTTCAAATTGTAATTAAGAATATCGTAACTTGTAAGATTAAGTGAGAGAAAACGAGTAAGATGTGCGCTAAGATGTGCGATTCATTTTCATCTTAGCCAAAAAAACCCATTCGACCTGAAACATGTCAAATATAGAGACAGAGCGACCGACGAAACGTAGGCGACTTGACGTCCGTGTCGCGCAATTCTTAGATTTGGAGGCGGCCGTTGATAGTGAAGAGGATTCGGAGGTGGAATCAGAGGATGAAGGTCGAGCTTCTATGTTTTATACACATTTTTTTTGGTCTGACATGGATTACAGTACCTTTTGTCGTCGAAGATGAGGCGTTCGATGACATCCGCCCGCCCGAATATACCGTCAAGTACCTCGATCGGGCGGCACAAGAGCTACTTGCTGATGAGGCCAAGGTACTAGCCGACTTCGTGTCTGCTAGGTCGAAAATGAAAGCCACGAGCTCGGAATCACCAATGGAGTCCGATGGTGCATGGACATGGTGGGTTGTACCTGTTCGAGTAGGTCTTTCAATGTCACTACATCGAAATTGTGTATCTGAGTAATTTGCAGGTGGGAAAAGAGGATTCAACGGCGAGGCGGATGAAGGAGCTGCTGCCCGACTTCATGCAAGTAGAGGCGACACCATGGGGCAAAGGTCGTGTATACGTTTCTTGCCCATCAGAAATTGCGGCGGACGAGCTACTGCGGCTGCGCGCGAGTTCGATCAGCAGCGCATATATGCATCGGACACTCGTGCCATTGGGTGCCCTTGATCGACAACTCCTAGAGGACCGACTGAGGAACACGAACAAGTCCAACGCCGACTTTGACTACGGTTCGTGGGTCCGTATCCGCCATGGACGGTACACGGGCGACGTTGGTCGAGTTATGAACGCGTCAAAGGAGACGGATAACATCTGTTTAGCCGTCGTTCCTAGGATATGGCCGGACGGTACAGAGACGACCGACAAACGACTTCAAAAACCCCCACAAAGTTTGCGCGCACTTGGGCACAAGAAACTGCAGCCAGGTCCGTTACCCAGAACCTTTTTTCTGGGAGACATCGTCTATCTGTCCAGCGGACTGCGCGTCCTAAAAGTACAAGGCCTTCACTTCGTGAACAACACCGAGCCGACCGCGCACGAACTCGTATTCTTCACGATGGCGGGCATCGACACCCTTCGTGAAACGAATCAAGCCCTTCTTCGCGAATCCGATCCAGTCAGAGTGGTGGGCGGTTCATTGAAAGGCAAAGAAGGTGTTGTGAAGCGGCGAGACAATGAAAGTGTTCGTATCGCGACTTTTGAAGGAAGTGAAATCGAGGTCTCTATGGCTGAGCTGCGTAGAGTTTTCCTCGTGGGGAATACCATCTCTTGTGTCATGGGTCCCCTGAAAGGGCGTAGTGGCATCGTCGTCGATGTGCTGGATCACGAAGTATCATTCGTGGATAGTGAATCGAATGAGACGGTAAGAATTTTAAGTCAAAGTCTATGTTTAGGAGTTACTGATCATTCCTGCAGCTCTGCTATCTCCAAGCCTTCATACAATTGGACGCCCAAGACTCGCGAATGCGCAACATCCCAACAATCGCAACAATGAAAGCGCGAGGGGAAAAAAAATTGCATGCCGCGATGTACAAGTTGGTGTACGTCCGGCCATTGCTTCGCTTTGGTCGAGTTGTGGGTGTTAAAGATGGTACGCAGTTTCTCGTCGAACATAAGGGAATGCATGGTCGTTCTGCATTTGCCGCGTCCGACTTAATCGCAACGTAAGTGATTTAGCACATTTCATATGGGCCTCAATTGACTAAATTACATCATGATATATAGGGACGTATGGCTGACACTCGACCACCAGCATGTCTCAGAGATAGACGAGATTAAGCGTCGCTTCAAGACGTACGTTGATCACGGGTTTGCATCAATCCGGAGAGTCGCCAACACGGACGAGGTCAAACCCGTTGTGAGAACGCCAGCACCTCGGTACATCGACACCCTATCGACTCGCGACCACATCGTCTTCGTTGGCGGTGACTTGAGGTACAAAAAGTTTGGGGAATTCGTGGGCACCAATGGCAAGGGCGATGCACATGTCCGTTTCGACGATTCGCAGAAGATCGTGAGTTTCCCAGCCACTCATTGCATTTCAATGTAAGTGTCAAACTTGTTCAAGACCTTCTCGATGCTAAAAATTACAACTCAGGAAAACACGTCACTATCTGGACGGCATGGCGGTCCCTGGCGCCTCCGGCATGCGGACCCTGTGGACAGCCTACTACCATCGGTACGGTAAACGACGTCCCAGAGCTGTAACTCCCCCTGCTTCGGGCGTTACACTGCAGGAAAGGACGACAACAACAACAACAGCAGCAGCAGCAACAGTCGGGCCTGGAACTCATGGACGCGACCGCTTTTTATCTGGACCGACGATGCAGCCAGCGACGCCAGTGGACTTCGTCTTCAGCGAATGGTTCTCGCAAGTCGTCCTCACTCACCATGTGGTGTTTCGGTTCAAAGCCGGTTGCGAGAATCCGCGGGGAGTGGATGGGAAATTCGCTTGGACGACGAAGGAAACGCAGGCTCGGAGAGGAACAGCGGATGTTCGTCTGATGTACAAGACTCAGGATGGGATGAGAATTAAAGACGAATACGTTCCTTTGCTCAGCCTCGAAACATGTGTACCTGGTCTCAAAAAAGGCGAGCTGGCGTTGGTGGTCCAAGGCGAAGAATCCGGTCGAATCGTATACCCTTCACATGGCGCGCGGGAAGGGAAAACGAGGACAGGGACTTATTGTTGCGTGGGGGAGAAGGTGAAAAAAAAGGATGCGAAGCTTTATGCATCAGATAGCATCACTCGGGTCACCCCATTAGATAGCGGCCCCCCATCTTAGACAGTTAGAGATACGGATTCAGAGTAAAGTAACTTATATGTATTTATGTAGTATATTGTAGTAACTTGAAATTCTATGTATTTTTTCAACGTTCGTCGACTCAGTGCAACTGCGAGGTTCCGTCCGACGAAGATTCAACACACAAATACAATCGCCATCAAATCATCGGTATTAACTCATGCACATGCGGCGCTATTATATTTGGTGGAATGAGAGGCAAGTCATCTTTCGGTTTTACACCAGTTACTCAAATACTAACTAATATCGATTTTACGAAGGCACAACGGAAATGCGCTGAATGCGGTAACTTTAGTAAGTAAAGGTTGACGCGTCGCGGTCACGTGTTGTTTTGTTTACGCGTTGTTTATGTTGAACTTCGGAGCGCCCATAAAAACGTAATCGGATCATTTTGATCCCCCGTCGCTTCTTCGAAGTCTCCCACATTCATCTCCGCCTAAGAATCACCGACTCCCGCCCTTCCCGCCTCGATGACCTTCCCTCGGTCCTCTTTTGGACAGCAAGGTAATTCAATTCCACCCCCGACGCCGACTCCGTCCTTTGGTTTCGGGTCACGCATTGATGGCCAAAGCCGGGTCCCCTCGACACCAGCCCGATTCAACGAGTTCGTTCCATATGGCCAACAAGGTAATTCACAGGGTACCGGACCCACACCGAATGCCTATGGCCCTCAGTCAAGTCCATTCGCCTTAACCAACGGCGGCTCGGGTTCTCACTGGGATGATTTCCCCGAGGACCCCTTGCGTCTTCCACCACCTGATCAATCAGGTCCCTCTGACCCTCGCACCGGGAGCCCGGAAGTACCGCATACAGAGCCGAACAGCAACAGCAACAGCAACAGCAGCAAGCGCAAGCGCAAGCGCAAAGGCAAAGGCAAAGGCAAACGTCATCGCGCTCGACGCCACGAGGAGTCAGGGTCAGAGTCGTCTTCGGACTCTGAGGATTCGGGGAAGCGCACACGATTGACTAGGTGAGTTAATGTTATCAATATTCAATCCTGGATGCAGCTCATGTCGTATACTGTATAGGGATCATACAACAGATCTTGTCAGCAAGGGTAGGATGGCTGCCCGCTACGTGGACATAACGCACTCCGTGTTCGAAATTTTCGGAACCGGTTTTGATGTTGACCTGGACGACCCGAAGACCAGTGAAAAGTAAGCACTATTAATCACCATTGGATCCATTCATTCATTAATCGTCATTATATAAAGGGAAAAGCTCGCGGCTTTCCTTGTGGAGGAGTATACGAAGCTCATCCCGAACCTGATAGAACTCGCACTGGAAAATTTCAACGACTTGTGCGCGAAAGTAAGTCCGTTGTCTTCAATAAAGTGCAAGTCTAATACGTGATATATACATGCTCATTTCGTAGATCCATCAGGGTCGGACTGACGAGCGCACTGATGATGTTAGAAATATCAAACGGGTCGTGGGCAGCATCTACAAGTTTGAACCTTTCTTACCGATGGACAAAAGCAAGCGTGGCTTCATGCACGATCATTGCTTGCGTCTGCTAGTTTCGGTGAAGCTTGACGTCAATGACCCCGAGTATTTTTTTTTCGCCATTCGCAGTGTAACAAATATACTCATCAATATATGTTTAGGATTGTCCGGAAGATCAAAGAGGGTACCATTTTGACCTCAATCTTAGACTCTGGTCGCTACATGTACAAGAATGAGACAGCTCGCGTGACTGACGACCCGGTGGACCTGCTTGACGGATGGCTGGAGTCATCTTTATTGTTACAAGTGAGTATATTCAGCTTGTTGTTCTGAAGAACGGATTGTCATTTATTAACATGCCATTTCGAATATAGGTTGCGACTGTGCTGTGTTTTGGGACAAAAGCTGGCGAAGATAACGATCCCAGCGCTCGACGAAACAGAGGATGCGTCAACAAGTACAATATAAAAAGTGTCACTATTCCGTTCATTGCATATACAGTTGTATTGGTGAGTGACAAATACCGCTGTAGTGGACCTTCTCACTGATTATTCGTCAGACTCGCTATGCGCTTACCGCCGAATCTCAGCTGGCTCTTTTTACAGGCGGAGCTGGTCATTCTTATGCTGCGTTATACAATCACATTGTCAAGGCCCTTCGTCTTATGAGCGCGAAACGTCTAGAAGAACTAATGGATGTTTGGAATAAGTAAGCTAGAATTTCCTGTTCGCCCCCTACAATACTGAGGCAAATATAGGTCATTGGCTACGAACATGGATGATGAGGATGATGATTTCTACGACAACGATGGCACTGCAGCAGATATTCTTGCAGCGCTGGCCAGTAATTAGCCTGCGCAGTACTTTCCTTAATCTCTCTGTTTTATTGCATTATATATGATTCCATTTCTGCTAAACGTAGACGAACATAATATGTCATTATTTTATAACATAGCAAATCTAAATATACTATGATTACGTTTCTATCTACTTCCACGTGATTTGCCTGATATAGAAATATACGTGATACAATTACGAGCGGCTGCGTAACAGTTTCACGACCTGTATAAGCCACTTACAAGTCACCGTAAGCTTATGTGGCTCAATAATGCTTTGATTGTACTTGCAATCCTTTGCAACACTTATGTGGCTCAATAATGCTTTGATTGTACTTGCAATCCTTTGCAACACTTATAGAACATTGTAACTTCAAATAACATTACGGGCGGGTCATAAGGGACCATAATATTATGCTATCTTATAACATCATTATAAACTACTTATAAACGTGCATAAGGACGCTGATAAGAAATGCAAGTCTTATAACACATGTTACGTGTTATCAATACTTATCAGGGGCAGATAAGCCCGTTACAATGCCCTTGTGACATTTCCGCCCTTTCGGTGATGTTCGACATCGAGCGGTATGTGATTAGTCTTCTCCAGATTACACTCATCTAATAAGAATAGCTGGAGGGGATATGGTCCTGGTCAAATCAAAGTTGACACCGGATCGTTCTTGAAGAACGTCTCCGAGTTCGATCACGTCGAGTTCGGAGTCACTGCGAAGGATGCAAAGGCGATGGCCCTCAGCACTCGTAAACTTTTGGAGCTGGCTTTTCTGTCTCTTCTCGACTCCGGCATAGATTACAGAGGCCAGGACGTGGGATGCTATATGTCTGCTGTTGACTTTGATATACTAAGTATCGCAAACCAGGTACGATTTCGAATAGTCCAATAACGGTTAGTCGCTAATATCTATCAGGACATACACGATGCGCGTGGATCATTTGCAGGCGTTCCGTGCATGGTCGCAAATAAAATCTCTTACCATTTGGACTTGCTCGGACCGTCAATACCCCTCAACACCGCTTGTAGTTCTAGTTTAACCGCCTTGCATCTAGCTGTGCAGTCTCTGAGGGACGGAGACTGTAAAGCTGCAGTCGTAGGAGGATGTCAGCTAAATCATAGGTAAGAGTCAGTGATAAGAAATCAAGAAAATTCAATGATGTAACCTCAGATTAGGCTAGTCGATTGGATCCAGTATAGCCAAGGCTCTGTACTTTCCCCAGATGGGAAATGCAAGCCCTTCGATGCATCTGCTGATGGGTAGGTAAATCATTGATAGAGTTAAACTTTATGTGTCGCTGACGTCCAAGATTAGATTTTCACGCGGAGAAGGTGCGGCGGTCATAGTGATCAAGCCCCTAGACGACGCGATTCGCGATGGAGATTACATTTACGCTTCAGTAAGGTTATGTAATACTCAAACAATCGGAATTCTCACTTTTGTTTGTCGCAATTAGATACTGGGCACTGGAATAAACTCCTCTGGGCTAGGTGCACCAGTGAGTGCACCGGTGGGGGCTGCGCAGAAAGACGCGATGTACCGCGCATACCGAGGAACTGGTCGTCTACCATCTGAGGTTGACTTCGTTGAAATGCATGCGACCGGTCAGTAGACTATGTCTCACATCTGATCCTTCTTGACCTGACGAGTGGACGAAGGCACCGCGGCTGGAGATCCAACTGAAGCGAATTGCGTTGGAGAAAGCTTCCAAAGAAATTCGGATATCCTAGTAGGCAGCGTCAAAGGCAACATAGGACACCTGGAAATTACAGCATTTCTGGCATCGCTCTCGAAAGTCTGCTCGATGTTTGAGACTGGTTTGATTCCACCCAACGTGAACCTTCATACGCTTAACCCTAAGATCAAGTGGAATGAATATCGCCTTCGAGTCGTTTCCGAAGTCGCCCCTTTGACTGCTCGCCATCCGTCGGGTCGGGCTCTGGTATCGATAGCAAGCTCAGGAATTGGTGGTAGCAATGGCCACGCCGTGCTCGAGGCACCACCGCGACGCGAAACTCCTACACTCCTTCAAGTTATCGACAAAAGGCCCGTGCTCCTGGCTGTCGGAAGTCTTTCGCTTCGTTCCATCCTAGCGCTGTGTGATAGAATGACCAGTAAAGCACCACAGCAGTGTCTCCAAGACCTCTCAGCTCTCGCAGCAGTCAGTGGAAGGCGAGCGAGGCAGATGAATTGGCGTTCAATTGCTCTTTACTCCCCCGATGATCAGTCTTCACCTACCTTTTCTTTTCCGGTCCTCTCTCCTCGGTCGCGCGGACCTTTAGTATACGTCTTCTCTGGACAAGGTCCTCAATATTTTGAAAGTGAGTGATCTATTGACATATTGCTGCTACTACACGTATTGATCCCTCCTCGAAGTGGGTAGAGAATTATTCCGCTCATATCACGTCTTCCGCGAAAGCATACTTGCCATGGATGAAGTCTACAAGAAGGAAGTTGGAGAATCCTTCCTCGCAACGACTGGTCTTTTTGCATCTGCAGAAACTCCCTCGTCTCTTTCGTCGACATGGCCCGCCTCCGTTACCTTGCCTGCTATGGCAATGATCCAGCTTGCGCTAGTTGATCTCCTTCGAAGCATTAATGTTTTCCCCGACATCGTTATCGGACACTCCGCAGGTGAAACAGCCATGCTGTATGCCTGTGGCGCAGCGTCAAAAGAGTTTGCCTTTTCTCTTGCAATAGCTCGCGGAAGAGCCATGCATTCTGTCGAAGAAGCCGGCGGATCAATGGCCGCTTTGTCTTGCAGTCCCTCCGTGGCGATGTCTATCATTATAGAGGTCTCCGGCGGGGCTGCGAATGGTCTGGAGATTGCTTGCTACAATGCATCGGAAGCCGTTACAATCGCGGGGCGCGAGGATCTCGTTGACTTGGCTGTACTGGCGGCCGAGAAACAAGGCATATTTGGGCGTAAACTCCGTACCCGTGTAGCTGTGCACAGCCACTTAATGGACGTATGCCAATCGCAATACAGAGCGCTAGTGGCGGACGTCTTCGACCGTCATGGGCAAACTTTGAAACCTACAAAGACGACGTATTCGACACTCACCGGACAGTTGTGGAATGATCCTTTCACAGCTGATTACTACTGGAACAGCGCTCGTAACCCCGTCCTGTTCAGCAATGCCGTATCGGAATTATTGAAGGACCACCCCAATGCGACTTTCCTTGAAATCAGCCCCCACCCTGTCTTATCCTCTTACATACGCACCATGGGAGCTCACAACAATACGATTATCTGTCCTATGGAACGTCCCAAATTATCTCGAGACTTTCACGAAACTTCGGTATTCCTTTCTACGGTTGGCCAGCTCTTGCTCAAGGGATATAACATGATAGATTTCGTGTCATTGAACGGTTTCCGTGCCGTTCCACGAGTATCGCCAGACCTCCTTGAATATCCTTTCACGAAGAAGCAGGTTCCTTTCTTGCCAGAAGAGCCATCATCCGATCTGCGGCAAAGCAAGGGCATGATAAGTAATTACCCCAAGATCTACAAGATTAATGGTCAGACGCATCCGGAGCTCACGCAGCACGTTATAATTGGAGAACCAATCATGCCAGCTGCTGCTTTCATCGACATGGTTTGTGAATGCACTTCTCTTTTCGCTGAACTAGACTGAGCCTCAAGTGTTTAGGGACTTTGTCTGGGGTCGAGACACATCCGTGACGTACGCTTTAATTCAATGATGCCCCTCCTGTCAAATGACACGCAGTTGGTGATTCTTGAGCTTGATGATATGAATTGGTCCGTTGTGACTGTCGAGAGCAGTGGAAAGAAGGTACGTGTCATAAAATGAATACTCAAGCAGGAAGGCTTCTTACAGTTGGAAAGTCAAGAAAAGTTCACGCAGAAGGATTCTGCGTAAAACAAACTGCCACCGAACCTCCGATGAAGATTGACTTACAGGCTATTACTGAGAGATGCACCCTGGTGGACACGAAAGGTGCGAGGGCTCAAAAATTAAGTTCTACGTCGATTAGTAACATAGCTTTGCAGATTTTTACGATCAGCTTCGTTACTTCGCCGATTATGGCCCCATTTTTCAGCGACTTTTATCTTGCCACATGGGTGAAGAAGAGGCGATTGCGAAAATCCGAGGATCTAGTCAAGATTTGCAGGCATCGTAAGTGTTCATTATTTAATCTGTATGTCATGTACTCACATAAACCTTTAGTACGAGCAAATATGTCATTCATCCAGCAATACTCGATGCATGCCTTCATTTAGGCGTTCATAGAATGTTCACTGGGAACACGAACGACCAAGAATATTACCTCCCATCAGGAGTCGATTCCGTTATTCTGCACGACAGCTTCTTCAGCAATGGGATGCCTGAGGAGCTCTTCGTCCACGTTCGCTTCAAGGCTTGGAAACCAGGTATTTTCTCGGTGTTGTTTGTTGCATATTTTATCTAGATTAGGCTGACTTAACCTTTTAGATGGGATTTCCTTCGACTTCACCATTGCGGATGAAAACGGGACATCTCTGTGCGACCTTTCTGGAATGTCTGTTTCTAAACACAGGGCCATTAAGAAAGCTTCGATTGAACACCGCTATGACATCAAAAACGAGAGACTACCCGTCCAAGCCATTCCCATGAGTCCCAGTCTCGCATCTCTCCTAGATCCTTTTACCACCGTCATACAGTATGTTCGCGGCGAAGAAATGCAGATAAAGGCCAAACTTCTCTCTCTAAACCGATATCAGCAGTTAGATGTCTGGTTTCTGTCCGGCAATGATATCAATGGCGCTGCTGCCCGTGGATTCACAAGGTCCCTTCGTCGCGAAATTCCAACGTGGAGAATTCGTTTGGTTCTTCTCCCCACATCTATCGCAACAGAATACGGCGTTTCCATTCTGCGATTGATTCAAGAGCGGGTTCCACTGGAAGACGAGATAGAGCTGGATGATGACGGACACATATTTGCACCCCGAATGGTCGAATCTCCTGCGCCTCAGCTTCAGAAAAATGAGGCTATTTCCAAGAAGCCGGAAATACGCTTTGACGGTGACAAGGTTTATTTACTTCTCGGGGGAATTGGTTCACTCGGTATTCGACTAGCTCTTTGGATGTACGAGGTGTGCCAAACTATTACTACTCAGTAACTCTAACTGCTGACCTTTTGTTAAGCATGGTGCTCGCCGTATGCTTCTCACCTCCAGGAGTGGAAAGAAATCCAGAGCGCTCCGTGACCCGTCAGCCAGGCGTATCCTGTCATATATACGCGGACTTCCAGACATCACCCTTCTTTTGGAACAATGTGACATAGCATCCTCGGAAAGCCTAAGATCTGTATTGAAAAGCATTGATCATCCAATCGGGGGCTGCATGCTCTTGGCCGGACTTGTCTCAGACAGATCTTTCTTCTCACAGAACGCAGAGAGCTTTGATGTACCGTTTTTCCCGAAAACGGATGCCTTTTTGGCTGTTAAGGACGTTATCGACATATCAAAGCTAGATTTCCTCATCGCATTCTCATCTGTCTCGACATTTGGAAATTCTGGCCAAACCAACTATGCAGCGTAAGTCATACTCATTCAAGAACCATCTTTCTTCTCTAATTTTGCGCAGAGCGAATACTGCCTTAGATGAGATGACTCGTGTTTTCCCTAATGCGTTCTCCATTATCGTTCCTCTCGTCTTGGATAGCGCGATCGTAGAGAAGGCAGGCAACTTGTCGCACCTTAAACCGTGGGGAATCTCGTCTGAAGGTGAGAACTAGGTTGACCTCCATTTCGACCCGATCACTAATCATCATGTTCTTTACTCAAGATCTTTGCGAGTACCTCGAAGATGCACTCTTGAAACTTGCGGATGGACCATTCTGGCTGTATGTTCCGGATATTGACTGGCGTGTCGTTCGTAAAAACATTGGCAGATCCTCGCTGTACGACCATCTCATACCCCAAGACACGGAAGAGTTAGCGGGGTCGGATACACAAGATAGACCGGCGCTACTTCGTAGCATAATCATGAAATACGTTGAGGTCGATCCGGAGGACTTCTTCCCCTCTGTTCCTCTATCCTCTTATGGATTAGACTCACTGACAGCCGCTCAACTATCCTTCGATCTCCAACCTTTCCTCCCTATTACTCAACTGCAGCTACTAGCCGACACATCCTTCGACGACATACTCACGCGAGCTGATGAACATTCAGAACAAGCGACATTGGTCACAGAAGCGAGCCAGGGCGATAATTTCAGTTGGTCAGAACTCAATAAGGCGGGCGAAACAATCGTCAAGCTTCGGGAGGGCGAGGGTATCCCTTTGATCCTAGTCCACGGGGCATCGGGAAACATTGTGGCTTTCAAACCCCTCCAAGACCTCTTCACCACGCCTCTTTGGGCAATTCAGCTCACTCCCGAAGCGCCCACCCAGTCAGTTCCCGAGCTTGCAAAGTTCTACTTTGAGGAAATTAAGAAGGAGAGGCCGGACGGGCCTTACCGGATTGGGGGATATTCGGGCTCCAGCATGATCACATACGAACTGGCACACATCCTGGAGAGCAACGGCGATGAAATAAAGCAGTTGGTTATGATTGACCATTTTCCGACATTGTTCTATTCGTCAGTGTTTCAAATTGATGAGGAAACTGTCGAACGCGGAACGCCCAGCCGAAAACTAGTTGCACAGGTCGTAACATCTATTTGCGACTTGTATCGCAGAGACAAGAACCCTGCCCGCCGTAGAATTGCTGATGAGCTGGACGAAGCCCTAGAGGGAGGCGAAGTCACACCGTACATCAAGGCGTACTACACAACGTCTGAGATCATCACTGCAATAACGGCAAAGTTCATACTCGACCTCACGGGCGGAGAGATCGATTCCATCCGGGAGGCTATCCGCGCTTGGGTGCGCCAAGTAAGAGCCCCAGTGTCTTTGTACCTCGCAAGCGAAGGAATTTCAAAGTGTGTCACGGACTCTGGTGAGGAGTGGGAAACCTTGGGTGCTACTTATTGTTTGGATGAGCTAA
Source organism: Trichaptum abietinum (assembly GCA_910574555.1). Lineage (NCBI taxonomy): Eukaryota > Fungi > Basidiomycota > Agaricomycetes > Hymenochaetales > Trichaptaceae > Trichaptum > Trichaptum abietinum. The sequence goes on along the minus strand of CAJTBE010000004.1, from coordinate 859,421 downwards.
ATGTCATAGCAATTGAAGGCAGCCACTTTGAGATGATGGAGGATCGTAAGCTAATCAAGAGCTTGGAGAAGGACTGGTCATCTGCACTGCTTGCATAATCTTCTGTATTTAATGTTTAGAAGCAAGTAGGTAGAGATTGCATATCAAGATTGCGTCGTGTCATCGCCATCCAAAGGTCATGAATAAAAAACCTTATGTGCAAGTAATATCTTATCTATCTACTATCTTATCTTATCTTATCTACCATCCTCGAGAATTTTCTCGACCCGTCTTTGGGTTTGCGATTTCTCCTCATAAGCCTCCATGTTCGAAACTTTGCCTAATAGAAACCATTGTCGTGGCCGACTCTAATTGACATCGCTGTACTCGATTTATGTTGCCCATACACCTACAACGAATCCGAAGCATCACTTCCTCAAAGTCACTTTCTTCCACTCCGAGGATCTCAGCTACTAGTGTATCATGTCGGAGACTGCAAGTCTTGGGTCGATACAATGCTCTGCCATACATCCAGCAGACTCGTAGATATGCACAGGGAGGAGGTGGTGGGGGAGGTGGATTTCCAGGTGGATTTCCAGGACTTAGTCTGAAGCCACAGCATCAGAAGGGAGAGGCGCTGAAAGAGTTTGTGAGTGCTTCCTGTTTTTAATTGTTTGCGTCTGCGTTGTCGTTGATGCTGGTTATCTCAGAGTACCGATTTAACAGAGCTCGCAAAAGAAGGGAAGCTAGACCCTGTCATAGGGAGAGATGAAGGTAGGCTGGAAATGCCTGGAAAATGAGTAACGCTGACTTCCGTGACACGCATCCACAGAAATTAGAAGGACAATTCAAAGTACGTTTCTCTTCTCAGATGCAATACTTCGTCTTATGAACGTACCTTAGTCCTTTCAAGGAGAACGAAGTCGAATCCAGTCGTGAGCTATACGTATTACTATTTCTGTATTACTTCTGACTTTTCGCTGTCAGCTCATTGGTCCTCCAGGTGTTGGGAAAACGGCAATCCTTGAGGGACTCGCTAGTCGAATAGTGGCTAAGGAAGTTCCTGAGGTAAGTATTATCTCACTTAGTGCCATGCCTCTGTCTTACATGGCGTTAGTCATTACACGGGAAACGAGTGCTAGCGTTAGATCTCTCGGCGATCATGGCGGGGTCTGGCATCCGCGGGGCATTCGAAGAGAAGTTCAAAGCACTTCTTCGAGATATAGAAGACGAGGTTGGTGAACTAATACACGTCTCCTCTCGCACATCTGATAAAGGGAATTAGGGCGGAAATGTCATCTGTTTCATAGACGAGCTGCATACTCTCTTCAATCTCGGAAAGGCGGAGGGCAGCATTGATGCGGGACAGATGATCAAGCCTGCTCTCGCAAGAGGCTTACAGCTAGTTGGAGCAACGACACGTAAGTGCCTCCCGTTTTCGTATGAACTTAATGACTTACAATCATGTAGCGGATGAATATCGAAAGACGATTGGTAAAGACGCAGCTCTCGAGAGGCGGTTCCAGCCTGTATCGATTGACGAGCCGACCGTTGAATCGACGATCTCCATTCTCCGCGGAATCAAGCCTCGGTATGAAGTACACCACGGTGTTGAGATCTCCGACGCGGCACTTGTCACTGCAGCAGTATATGGGGCACGATACATTTCAGACCGCTTCCTTCCAGATAAGGCCATTGACCTCGTCGATGAAGCAGCATCTGCTCTCCGTCTTGCACAAGAGTCGAAGCCAGATGAGCTCGAGAAGTTGGATCGGGATATCATGACCCTACAAATAGAACTAGAAAGTTTGAAGAATGAGTCTGACGTTTTCTCAGAGGAAAGGCGAGCAAAGGTTGAGGCGGATCTAAAGGAGAAGAGAAAGCAGGCATCGGAATTGACAGGTATATGGCAAGCTGGTACGTGTTTCAATTGAGCCTATTCGTTAACGACGGCTGACTGTAAGTATATCAGAACGTACGAGGATTGAACGCATCAAGGATATTAAGCAGCGGCTGGAGTCTGCTAAATACGAACTCGAAGTAGCTCAGCGGGAGGGCCAATATGAGCTCGCCAGTCGACTCCGTTTTGCAACAATTCCGGAGCTACAGAAACAGCTTCCGAAAGAAAGTGAAACTTCAGAAGAAGGCAATTCACCCATTGCAATGCTTCACGACCGCGTCACATCAAATGACATTGCTCGCGTCGTAGCGAAGTCGACCGGCATTCCTGTCCAAAACTTAATGAAAGGAGAACGCGAAAAGCTCGTACATGTATGTTGATCGAGTACAGGTTATTCGCTTCTAATTCTTACATAAACCTTCTGTAGATGGAGGACACAATTCGTCAACGAGTCGTAGGGCAAGATCATGTGGTGAAAGCCATTAGTGACGCTGTGCGCATCTCCCGCGCTGGTCTCCAAGCTCCAAACCGACCTGTTGCTTCCTTCCTATTCCTCGGACCCACGGGTGTCGGCAAGGTATGTAACGAATTTCTGACTTCCAGATATTGTGGCTGATATAAGTTTTAGACAGAGTTGTGCAAAGCACTCGCTGGCTTCCTTTTCAATGACGAGCAACGAGGGCTGTAAGTGATATCGTAAACAATTTTTGGCCGATATTTAGTAACTTCTGACTCAGGATTAACATCAATATGTCGGAGGTATGTATTTGCCCAAGATTGGTCTTGCCCTCGATGCGTTTCTGAGAGAAGTATTATTCAGTATCATGACCGACACACTATCTCCCGCCTTATCGGCGCAGCTCCTGGCTACGTCGGTTTTGAAGAGGGAGGGCAATTGACCGAGGCTGTTCGTCGCAAGCCTTATGGTGCGTGCAAGCTTTCTATCAGAGTTGTCTCTAATGTTTACGTTCTGTAATGCAGCTGTTATTCTCCTTGACGAGCTGGAGAAAGCACACAAGGTTGGCATCTAATCTTCCGTTTCACCATCTGCTTACTGATTTGCTTTAAAAGGACGTCGCAATGATACTGTTGCAAATCTTGGACGAAGGAAGCGTTACTGACAGTCAAGGCAGGAAGGTTGACTTCAAGGTTAGCATTCTGATGCATCTGCCCTTGATGGTGCCCTTTTGATTCACGTCCCAAAACAAAGAACACCATTATCTGCTTGACCAGCAATCTTGGAAGTGACCTCCTGGCCCACTCAACCTCTACGACGAACGATGGCGTGGTTACGCCCGAAGCCCGCGATCTTGTCTTGCAGCGAACATCGGAGTACTTCCCTCCCGAGCTGCTAAACAGACTGGACTCGATCATGGTCTTTAACAAACTTTCGCGAGAGTCAATTCTGAAGGTTGTCTCCTTACGTCTGAACGACATCTCGGAACGCGTGCGCGATCGAAGAATAACGCTTGACGTTGATCAAGCGGCCCGTGAGTGGCTGGCTAGCGCGGGCTACTCGGAGGTGTACGGTGCTCGCGCAATCGCCAGGGTAGTCCGTACAGAAGTCCTATTCCCGCTTGCTCAGAGACTCCTGAATGGGACAATTCGGTGCGTAGGTTCAATATTCTCAAGCAGACTGTTGACTGATGTCATTGGGGCAGTAATGGTGACGTTGTTGAAGTAAGGGTCAGTGAGGACGGCAAGGCTTTGAATATAAAGGACAATCATCCCGTTGACCCAGAGCTCGGAGCATCAAACTCGGCTTCACCGCTCGTTAATGACAATGGCCAGTGATTTATTGTTTCTCATTCTGTTTCTCATTCTTAGTCGAGTCGACGGATTTATTTTGTTTTCTAATCAAAGCTTAATCCCCACTCATGGCCATGCCAAACGGCTATAAATGTAGCATTATGTATGTTCATACCACCAAAATATGTATAATTATTTCAATAGTACAGTAATTACATGCGCAACTCAAGAATTTTGCATAGTCTACACTCCGTTGGACTACTCCTATGCTTCTAGATGTAGGGCGCTGATTGAGCTTCAACTTGTAATGATGATATATTATACTGAAGCCCTAATCTCCATACCTATTCTTGGTTCGAAATATGATTTTATCTCCAAGAAATGGCCTTACTTTCCTTGGCAGTATTGCTGGCGAAAGATAAAGACAAGAAACGATTTCAACTATCCTGAGTTCCTCCCATGTCGAGCTTTCATACAGTGCATCCATTATTCTCTCGAACGCCTGAGCGCTGAGTAGGTTGCAGTCCTCTAGAATCAGAGATCGCAGAGGCGGGACGACAGGTGGAGCATTTGAATAGGTGTAGTCGCTCGCAAAGGTCGGGACGGCGACACGGAGGTGGTGAATTTGAGGGAAAGAGCGGAATATCGTTTCGAATGCAGACCTTTCGGCGTGCCTTGCCTCGCCAGTGATGGTGACACTTTTGAGTTCGGGACAATTGCGTCTATCCGGGAATATGCTTCGTAGAAACGACGTAATATTCGCCTTCCTGAACATCAGGTAGTAATCTAATGATTCGAGGTGAGGAAGGCGAAGAGCATGAATAAGCGATCGGACCACGACCATGCGATTTGAGCAGGAGACAACAATTCTGAGGTCCTGAAGAGAGCTGAGGGTCGTCAATGGAAGCGCCAGTGGGACATCTTGCGAACCGACTCTCTCGAACGCGAGAATGAGCTTCTCCAAGCGAGGAAACCCTTCAAGAGTTCTGAGGAGGGCAGCGAAGTCCCAGTCATAAGGTTCGTTGGCATTTAAATCGAGGTGGCAAGTGGATAGTTGGCAGGAAATGGGCATCAAGCGTGAAGGGATAATGTTATGGCCACGGAAGAACAGCAACTGTGGCATGTTCCAGGTTGAGAAGAAGTCGCTTTCGGGTCTTGAAGGCTCGTCTGGGTCCACATCGGTGGTAACGGGGCCCGCATCAACCATCAAGCGCTTCAGTCGCGGAAACTCTCTGGTGTGACTCGCTATTGCCCAGAGATCGGCCAGCTCCCCCTCATATCTATATTCGCGGTTTGATCTGAATTCGACCCAGCGTGGCGCCAATGGGATAACGACGTTGATGAACTCCTCAATTATCGGCCGGGACAGCCAATTATGGCGTTCGTGCTCCCAGTCCTCGTTTATGACTATAGTCAGGCCGACCGCTTTGGTTCTTGGTATGAAGGCCTTGACCTCCGCAATCGTTTGCGAGTTCGAGAGCGTGGACCACAAGAGCGGTGTGTTGAGGGCAGTGGTCCGAAAGCGACGAGAGATATGTGAAATGGCGATAGAAAAGTCGCTGCCACTTGGCTCTCCGCAGAATGAGCGATAGCCCGTCTCGAGGATCATTGCGAATAGTTCGTCCGGAAGTTGAGACAGGCCCTTGCTGAGGATGCGCGATTGCTCCTTTTCCCGAATCTGCGCGAGCTTGACCTCAACGGCATATGATATATCGCTTAGGCCATCGCGAAGACGTCGAAGATGCTCCAACTCGCGAAAAACCTCCGACACATCTTGTTCAGGCTGACTCGAGTCTGCGCATGGTGAGACGCTGAGATTTCAAGTTTTTTACAACCGGTCAACGATTGTCGTGTACAGTATGATATAAAAAGCCATGTACCTTTTCGTTTGAAGCCCCCGGGTTTTCTCCTTTAGCTGAAGGAATGCAGCTTGCTCGTTCTCTCTGTCTGACGGAATGGGCATCTTCTTCTGTCAAACCAAACCCAAGGAGTTCCTGTCTTCTGAAAATTTTCTACTAAGCAGTGGTAATGAGTTCCAGCAAGCTGACGAGGTTTACCCCGTCTTCAGTGCTAACTAGTAGTCTAGTGGTGAGCAACTAGTCATCCATAGTAGTAGTGCGATTAGGGTAGTATTCGACGAAAGTTTTGCTTTCGGTGGTACAGTAGTAAGTAAACGTCACAGGCAGACTTCGCAATTTGAATTAATTTGCCGCCTCGGAGCCGCGAGCCGCGCTTTCAAGTTCTTACCACCTGGCACCATCATCCAAGGTGGACGGCTATTACATTACAACATGTTCAACATAAACTCAAACACCCGTTATTCTTTACTGGAAATCATCGAGGATGTTCAGGGAGTGCAAGAAAAGGTGGTCGATCTCATGTACAGTCACAACTTTTTCATGATTAACACCGAATATCCACTAAATGTGACCTTATTCCCATCACTAGGGACACTGTAGCTTCTCCGGACAACAGCCAATCAGTTAGCTCTTTCCTTGCGCAGCTCAGGGCGCTCCGAGAGGCTGTTAAAACACTCTCTAAGACTGTGGATGAAAAGGCTATCGAGGTAAAGGACAGATGCTGGGATAGCATCTTAATCCGTGGAATCGCTGAGCTTCCGGATGAGTTGCTGGCGCTAATCTTCGAACTCGCCTATGATAACGACACCGAGGGATCTCGACTTGCGATTCAGCTCTCTCATGTCTGTCGTCGATTTCGCGTCATTGCTTTACACACTCCAATACTTTGGTCAACACTTACGACGACTCAGCGTATTGATGAATATCAAACCTTCATCTCTAGATCAAGAACCACACTCCTCACGATCATCATCGATAACCCATCACACCTCCGCGAAGCCTCATCCATTCTGCTTACCGACTTCATGGACACTGTCTTCACTTTGACTGATCGTTGGGGGGAATTCCGATGCCAGAGTACACTGATGCTCGACAGTGAGGGTTGGGAAGCTTTACTCCAAATTACCAATATTAACTTGGTCCTTCCCCGTCTACATACGTTATCTTTGTTTGGGTCCTTTAAAAGATGGTATTGGGACTACTGGAGTCACTGGAATATGCCCGGTCTTCGCCATTTTCAAAGTCATAATGCCGTACCTACCAGGCTGAATTCGACGAGCTTGGTTTCCTCTGAATTGGGGTTCGGTCCCTTCCGGTTCACTGTGGTGGAGATTAATCGACTACTTGCGCTACTACAAGCTTGCTCGGCGTTACAAACGCTGGCCCTCAATATGGACTCGATACACGACACAGGTGTAGATTCGGAGATCGATGTTGCACTTTTAGGTCAGCTGAAAACGCTGACCATTCGTGTCGTTGTCCAGTCAAACTCTGAAACTATACGTACGATCATCAGCAACATTGCTATGCCACTTCTGGAACGAATCGACTACGACATCGAGTTGAAAATTGATTATGACTCGACGCAACACCTCCCGGACATATGCCCTCCAATGCCGCACTGTCCTAACTTGCGCTCCGTCCATATGAAGGTCAAAGCCTTCGCATATTACTCCATGGGCATCAATATGGTATTCTCAAGTTTTCCACAAATCCATCATCTTCATCTGGAGGCGCCGATGTTCGGTCACATGGACATTCCAGATTTACTTCGTACAGGTACCTTCCCGCCACTGCGAAGTCTGACGCTGAAAAACTGCATGCTTCTCTCTCCTGAGTATGCGCTTGGCCACATGTTGTACGCAATGCACCGGTATGGACTCTATTGGGACATGCTCGAACGAATAGAAATAATTGGTGACAGTGATGCGCCTGGTATGAAGTTACATGAGAGTATAGAAAATCTTGTGAAGGGCAAGCTATTCTTCTCTTAAAAGAAGAGTGAGTAGCATTCTCCCCCGTTCATTCCTTGATGGCTGAAGTAGACTACAGCCAGCTCGAGTCTTTCATGGCTTTCCACGGCCGCGCAAGTTTGAGTTGGACGGTTGGCGTCTCATTAATTCCGATGAGTATTGTGTACACTATAGGTGTATAGAAGAGCTTTATTTCGTCAGATAACTATATGCGGACTTTCAGCCTAAAAGAAAAACTCTACCTCGTAGAAAGCTGAAGAACCTCGGGAGTAGCTTTGCCCAGCAATCAAGGCCGGCAAAACCCGGGGTGACGATCCTCCGAACTTATCCGACAAATAGTATACTATAGTATAGGTCTACTATGCGAGTCAGTGATCCTGATGCTAGACTGCATTGCAATGCCTTGGTAAACCAGCGTTGCGCTCAAGAAGAAACCTTGCTACCTATCTTCGCGATTGAGATCGAGCCTACAGCTCCAGTCTACTCCAGTCTGCCTCTGGGCTGTTCTCTTGAAACGTTTATTCACGAACCCTTTCTGCTCCACTCCTACCTTGGATGCATGTTTACACATACTTTAGGTGCGCAATTCAGGTTTAAGTCCCCTTGATCACCGGTATCATATACAACACATCACATAAATACAGTATATGAACATATATGATGTGATAGACGGGCTACTTAGTCCATAAAACAACTGCACAGAGGAGACATATCTCTTCAAAGAAATTCACAAAATTTATCCCTTGATCTGCTTCTTGATGATATCCGCAGCTTTCTCTGCGACAGCTATCGAGGGGGCAGCCTATGAGGAGTTTTATAAGAAGGTATTCGCGATGATGTTTGGAGAGACATACAGTGTGACCGGCTATAATGGTCGGGAAGACTGATGCATCGACTACTCTAAGGCCATCAATACCATAAACCCGAAGATACGCGTCAACGACCCCTCCTTCTTCAAGAGGCGCCATCCGCGCTGTAGATGTAGGGTGGTATAATGTTTCAATGCGCTTGCGAACTTCCTGTTCTATGTTCGCGTCACCAGAGTCGAGCAGGGCGTGATCGAGATCCGGATTTGTCTCCGAGTTGTCAAGAACGGACGCTAGGGGCTCCGTCCGTGCGAGGCGCAGGCAGAGCTTCATGCCACGGACAAGAACATCCACGTCGTGCTTCGTGGCGAGGTAACTACCAAATATCGTCAATGCGCATAAAATCAGCAGTATAAATTCTCAAGCTTACTTCGGATCAATGATAGGCTTATCGAAAGGATCTGACGAGTTGAGAGACAGAGTCCCCAAGCTTGAAGGCCTGAAATGCACAATTCACGTCACTGGAAAAGGTTTCTTGGCGATGGCAAACTGACCTGAGCAGCACCGCGGCCATACTTGTAAGATCTCCTTCCGGTATAGGTCCATGACCATGTTCAGTCCAGGCGAGAGGACTTGATATGATCTCCAAATCGGGTGCGTTCTCACCCGATGCCGTGTCTTCGATTTTGTCTGCATACTCGGCAGGACTGAACACCTTCGGATCCGTGCTACGAAGGAATGCTGCGCCCTCCGCAAGCTACAGTCCTGTCAGGTTAAACGATGATTTGCGGCATTCTGATATGATACGTACATTCGTTGTCAAAGGGCCTTGACCCGTGACTAACCATCGTACGAGGGCGAAGACCGCACGCGAGATGTCGTAGATGCTTGTCCCCTTGAGGTAGTTCAATGACTCGCCGCTCTTGGAGCGGAAGCGTACAAACACAGACGGGTGGTCCAAGAGATGTTGTCCGACTCCCGGTAGATCCTGGATGACTGGAATAGACTTCGATGTCAAATGTTCGGCAGGCCCCACCCCCGACAGCATCAGAATCTATAGGCAAGTCAGACTATCGCTCGTTGATAAGTTATTCTGCTACTCGCCTGAGGACTGTGTATTGCTCCAGCTCTAAGGTTCACGACTGAGACATTATTAATATATATGAAAGAAGATGGGAAACTCACGAGAGAATGACTTCCTTCTTCGCACGAACGCGATAACGAGGGCTTTCCTTGTTTCGAGCGAACTCAACTCCAACAGCACGCTTCTTGCCATCATTAGTATCAAAGATAATCTTCGTGGCTTGACACCCCGTCGCGACGGTCAGGTTTGGACGATTGAGCACGTCCTGAGTGAGGTATGCTGACTCCGTGGACACGCGACGTCCGGAAGGGTCAATGTACGTCACTAAAGGAAATGTTGAAAGCCTCTGAAAACGCAGATGACGGATAGAACGTACTAATCTAGATGAATGTTGGAAGTGAGTTTAGTGAAATAAATAAAAGTAATGATGCGCACCTTGGTTGAGCCGAGAGTGCCAGCAAGAGTATTAATATCTGGAGCGTGTGGAACGCCCACCTTCTCGCATGCTTTGATCCATTTCGAGCAAAAGTTTGAGAAATGGCCAAAGTAACCAACTGCAAAGATTTACAGAACTAAGCGTCGGAATAGGAAGCAAGACCGATAATCGAGTACCTTGAACGGGTCCGTCTGAACCACGCTGAGAAGCATCGACACCAGGGAATAACTTGCTCGGCACAAACTTCTCAAACTTCAAGAAGTACCTGAGGAATCCGTGATTAGATTATTCTCTAGATAAAGCAAGTATACACATACTTCTTGAAGTCCTTGTATGCCCATTCCTCCGATCCTTCCTGGCCACTCTTTGCCCATTCATCGTAGTCGGTCGGAGCTCCATAGTGAAACCTGAAAGATATGAGCTAGCAAATAAAAAGACAAGACTATTGACTCACATCATAGCATTTATTGAAGAGCCTGCGTAGAGCATGTTAGCGTCGGATAGGTTTCGTAGCCTGAAACATGACTTACATCCACCAAGCATTCGAGCTATGAAGAAAGAAGTCAACACCAGTCGTAATCTCCGCAAAGTCATGGGCATTACCTCTGGGCCAATACCGTTCCTTTCCCCCAGCATTCGGCTGTTTTACAGTATACAAATCATAGTCATGTTCCGTGTGGAATAGAGATGTGAAAGCTCCTGGAATGACAGAGTCACGGAGAGCTTTGCCACTGTAAAGGAGTTGAGCCGGTTGGTACCGAAACATTCCACGAAGCAATCGACTTCTTACCTTCCACCTGCTTCGAGTAGCAGGACATTGATTGCAGGGTCTTCTGAAAGACGAGCAGCTAGGACACAGCCCGCGGTTCCTAAACGTGCACGCCATTTCAGGAATTGTACTGAGCTTGGATAGGAATGTCGCACTCACCTCCTCCGACAATCACGACGTCAAACTCCGGGCCTAGATCGTCCTTCTCATCCACCACTCGTCCAACCTCCTCTGGGCTTTCCTTGTATCCGTTCTTGAAACCGAACATGTTCTCCAACCGCAGGACTGTGGAACTAAGAGCGATGACCGAGGCGGACGTCACCTAAAGCTGGCGAGTTGAGTTGTCTTCAGGCAGGGCAAGGATGCCATGGTCCATTAAATATAACCGCATGACAGCTTAAATTATGGCAAAGCAGTTGGTATGAATGTTTGGTATGAGCAGAATTCTGGAGACGGTTGTCAAATTTACGAGGGGCCGCCGGAGGGCAAGACTTCATTCAAGTTTGGGATAAGCTGCACCGCCGCAGCACCGGTGAATTTCGGACCAAGTACTAGCATTTTTTCATGCAGTAGTACCCCTGGGGCCTGGACAACTTGAACCCAGAGCCTGAGGATTCAACGGGGTTCGACTCACGAATTCACTGGTACGGCGTTTAAGTTGAAGTGCCCAAATGGTATTTACCTGCAAGTTCCAAAAACGGATAACTTAAAGCCAGTGGTTTCATGACCTGCACTGGCCGCTCCATGAGTCAGTGATGACGCACAACTTGAACTCAATCATGAGGTTGGAAACAACTTGAATGGACACTGGCAGTCACAATGTGCCTCATTAGTACTCATTAAAGCGATGACACATTATCACCCGGTGTTCCTGGGTTACATGGTTTTCCGAAGCTTGGTCTTTCTTTTTTAAATTTACACGCAAGTTTTAACGACGCAGCTTATTTATCTAGCACTGCGGGAGTTCTATAGACCCGAAGAGATTGACAGAGCTTCACTGACGTCGCTTGGCCGACAGACTCTTTCGGCTGGCAATAGCAACAGCCGAAGCCGTTCTGGACTCGTGTCTCCGAGTCGACAACGACACAGCTTTTCGTTTCTAAGAAAGTATTAATTTGTTTATCCTTACGGTGTGCAACATTCTTTCTTAGTTCGCGCATGTGTCTAATCTCTACAACAGCTGTTATTCTCCTTGACGAGCTGGAGAAGACACTCAAGGCCGTTGAATCCACCCTTTCCGATCTCCTTTCTGATTTCCCTTACAAGGACGTCGAAATGATCCTGCTGCAAGTATTGAACAAAGGTCGGGAAGCGGCACAATGATCTTGAGTTGTCCCTTCTTCGGTAAATACGTAATTTATCCATGATGGGTGTTCCGAGACGGAGGGGCTCGGACTTTCAGTGCCTTGCGAAATGTCTCGCCTTTGGTTTTTTCACGATCAGAGTGACATTATCCTGCCTATTTCGTTGATTACGACGGGTCTAGTTTCGTGCAACCTTCGGTTCGACTCGTTCAAATTCGTTGCGCTGAAGATCGAAGAGTTGCTCAAGTCTCTACAAGCTTGCTCGAAGGCTGCACTTGCTGGTTGACTTCGATGGCGTCGACGACTCGAAGATCCAAGTTGTACATCTGGACCAGTTAAAAGTGCTCACCTCAGGCTATCAGTTCTCTCTCCTGTAGCACCGCATTAGATCCTTTGCAACATTGTCATGCCACAGCTTGAGCGAACCAACTACGACATCGAGTTCTGTCGTTCGCTTGAGCCAAAGGAGCTGCTCACGAGCATAGCTACCGGTTCGATGCTACATTGCCACAATTTGTTTACCGCTTACATGGCTAGTAGTGAGTCGATATCGTTCGGATACTTTGAGGAAGGTCTCCATTTTTTCTTCACAAGCTTTCCGCAGATCCATCATCTGCATCTGGAGGGACCATTATTAAATTACGCTTCCGGATTGATGTCAGAGCTTGAAAAGTGTGCCCCCCACTATGGACTTTGATAATGCAAGATTGTTTGCTTCTTTTTCCTGATCATCAGGGGCTCCGAGACAAGCTGTACCCTGGCCGCATACAACGCTCAAGGATCCATCAGTTGCAGTCCAAATTGTGAGCAAGCTTCATGTGAACGTTTGCTCCGGGACGCTTATGCGGGACTTCTTTATATTTCCATTCGGCAAGCTCGCACAACTTTGACATAAGGAATAGCTTTGCGGCTAGGATATGCAGGCCAAGTTGTTCCAGAGTTACTCGCGCAAGACAAGCGTCGCCAACGACCTGACAATCCGTTCCGTCCAATTATTCCTAGACTCTGTGCCCAGCCACTAAAAACCAGAACTGCGAATGGTATAATTCTAGCTCGTGAGTCGAGACTTATTTATTCTCATAAGGTGTTCAGGAGGGTGCGTAAAGTTCAATCTCGGCAAAACCCGGTGACGATCTGACTTGGACTTGAGCATTGTTGTGCTAAATATAGCTTGTATGACGTAGTGCACACTACTTCTTGAGGCGCCCTATAAAGCTGATCGAGGAGGAACCCAACAACCAAAATCCCCCGATTCTCTCTTTCTCTCCGACCATTATCATCTGCAAAGGCTATCCTCATCTGTAAATGCCCGGAACACGTTCAACACTGGCGGTCTCAATATCAATTGGTCACTAGCAGTCTTACCCATGATTGTTGCTGGATTGCGATGACTTGTAAATCAGCGTTCCGAGATCGACGCGAACCATGGTTCAGTTGAGCAAACTACGGTCACCTGGGAGTGGTCGCTGACTTTGGAAGAAATTTTTCCATAAACAAGGCTCTTATATTTGCTTTATGTCCCACCTGACCGTAATGTCGCTTGGCTACATGCGCTTCCCCCGACTTTCAGTACTAAGTGCTCGACAAAATGCTTTGCCATCGACAAGCGCTGTGGAAATAGAGCTTAGAATTTCAGACTGCCGCTGGAATGTTGTTCTGAAAGCTCGCACACGGATCCAATTTCTTCCCCCCTTCCATACATGTAGGCTACAATTTGCGCGGGTTCATGATGGTCCTTGAAACGATATCGAATACATTATTGGTAATGTACGAATACGGTCGAAGGATGAAATTGAGTGAGTTGAGTTCTGATGATGATATAAGTTGTTGACATCTGGTTTCTTCGTCACTGCAAGCCAGGGATGCATCAAAGCCGTACCGTCGTCGGTAAGCAACTTAGGTTTCCAGTCGGGTGGGTCCTCTTGTTCACCAGCGCTCACGACACCATTCATACTGCATGTAAGTAGTACATACGAATTGGTTTCCATCCCAGAACTGTTTGAAGATGAAATGACGATATCCGCAATGCAACATATCTCTTTGGACTTTGGATTTTCCCGGGCCATATGGTATTCAATTCCTGATAAAATCCGTAATAAAACAGACACAAAAAGCTTCCGTTAAACAACAAAACATATCCAAAATAGAACGCTTCAAGCGAATTAGACAGATCTATCCTTTGATCTGCTTCTTGATGATGTCCGCAGCTTTCTCTGCGACAGCTATCGAGGGGGCAGCCTATGAGCAGTTTTATAAGAAGGTATTCGCGATGATGTTTGGAGAGAGACATACAGTGTGACCGGCTATAATGGTCGGGAAGACTGATGCATCCACTACTCTCAGACCATCAACACCATAGACTCGAAGATACGCATCCACGACCCCTCCTTCTTCAAGAGGCGCCATCCGTGCGGTAGATGTGGGGTGGTACAATGTTTCAATGCGCTTGCGAACTTCCTGTTCTATGTTCGCGTCACCAGAGTCGAGCAGGGCGTGATCGAGATCCGGATCTGTCTCTGAGGTGTCAAGAAGGGACGCTAGGGGCTCCGTGCGTGCGAGGCGCAGACAGAGTTTCATGCCACGGACAAGAACATCAACATCATGCTTCGTCGCCAGGTAACTACCAAGTATCGTCAATGCGCATGAAATCAGGAGTAAAACTTCTCAAGCTCACTTCGGATCAATGATAGGCTTATCGAAAGGATCTGACGAGTTGAGTGACAGAGTCCCCAAGCTTGATGGCCTGAAATGCACGATTTATGTCACTGGTAAAGATTTGTTTGGCGATGATGGTAAACTGACCTGAGCAACACCGCGGCTAAACTAGAAAGATCTCCTTTCGGTACAACCCCAAAACCATGTTCGGTCCAGGCGAGAGGACTTGAGAAGATCTCCAAATCAGGAGCGTCCTCGCCCGATGTCGTATCTTCGATACTGTCTACATACTCGGCCGGACTGAACACCTTCGGATCCGTGCTACGAAGGAATGCTGCAGCCTCCGCAAGCTACAATCCCGTTAGGTTAAATGGTCGTCTGTGGGATTCTAATTTGTAAACGTACATTCGTTGTCATAGGGCCTTTACCCGTGAATAGCCATCGTACGAGGGCGAAGACCGTACGCGAAATCTCGTAAGCGCTTGTGCCCTTGAGGTAGTTCAATGACTCGCCGCGCTTGGAGCGGAAGCGTACAAACACAGACGGGTGATCCATGAGATGTTGTCCGACTCCTGGTAGATCCTGGATGACCGGAATAGACTTCGATGTCAAGTGTTCGGCAGGTCCCACACCTGACAGCATAAGAATCTACAGAAAAGTCAGACTATCGCCCGTCGATGAACTAAATTGCTACTCGCCTGAGGGCTATGTATTGCTCCAGCTCTAAGGTGCACGAATGAGCACGAATGAGATAAGAGTAATATATATAAGAGAAGATGGAATACTCACGAAAGAATTACTTCCTTCTTCGCACGAACGCGATAACGAGGGCTTTCCTTGTTTCGAGCAAACTCAACTCCGACAGCACGCTTCTTGCCATCCTTAGTATCAAAGATAACCTTCGTGGCTTGACACCCCGTCGCGACGGTCAGGTTTGGGCGATTGAGCACGTCTTGAGTGAGGTATGCTGATTCCGTAGTCACGCGACGGCCGGAAGGGTCAATGTACGTCACTAAAGCAGATGTTGAAAGCCTCTGAAAACGCAGATGACAGATGGAACGTACTAATCTAGATGAATGTTGGAAGTGAGTTTAGTGAAATAAATAAAAGTAATGAGGCGCACCTTGGTCGAACCGAGAGTGCCAGCAAGAGTATTAACATCCGGAGCGTGTGGAACCCCCACATTCTCGCATGCTTTAATCCATTTCGAGCAAAAGTTTGAGAAATGGCCAAAGTAACCGACTGCAAAGATTTACAGATTTAGCGCTAGGATAGAAAGCAGGAGCGACATTTGCATACCTTGAATGGGTCCGTCTGAACCACGCTGAGAAGCATCGACGCCAGGGAATAACTTGCTCGGAACAAACTTTTCAAACTTCAAGAAGTACCTAAGGGACTCATAAGTTCAATGTTTGCGAGATAACGCAAATATACACATACTTCTTGAAGTCCTTGTATGCCCATTCCTCCGATCCTTCCTGGCCACTCTTTGCCCATTCATCGTAGTCGGTCGGAGCTCCATAGTGAAACCTATAAGATATGAGCTAGTAGAGAAAGAGACAAGACCCCACACTCACATCATAGCATTTATTGAAGAGCCTGTGTACAGCATCTTAGTGTCGGATAGGTTTCATAGCCTGAAACATCACTTACATCCACCAAGCAATTTACCTACGAGGAAAGTTAACACCAGCTATAATCTCCGCAAAGTCATGTGCATTACCTCTGGGCCAATACCGTTTCTTTCCTCCAGCATTTGGTTGTTCGACAGTATACAAGTCATAGTCATGTTTCGTGTGGAACAGATATGTGAAAGCTCCTGGAATGACAGATTCAAGGCGAGCTTTGCCACTGAAAATGGTTAAGCCGATTCAAGTTGGTTTCGAAACCTCCCACGAAGTAATTAATTTCTTACCTTCCACCTGCTTCAAGTAGTAGGACATTGATGGTCGGGTCTTCCGAAAGCCGAGCGGCTAGGACACAGCCCGAGGTTCCTAAATGTACAAGTCATTTCAGGAGATGTATTGAGCGAGGTTAGAAATATTGCACTCACCTCCTCCGACAATCACGACGTCGAACTCCGGGCCTAAATCGTCCGCGCCGACACCCTCATCCACCCTTCGTCCAATCGCCTCTGGCCTTTTCTTGTATCCTTTCTTGAAGCCGAACATCTTCACCAGTCGTAGAACTGTGAAACTAATAGCAATCACTGAGGCGGATGTCGCTAAGAGCTGGCGAGCTGACTTCAGGCGGGGCACCGTTTCGGATGCCATAGTGGATTAAATCTAACCTGCATGAGAGCTCAGATGATGTGAAGTAGTCATGTGAATAAATATCTTGTGTGAGCGGCATTCTAGAAATGAAGATGATTGTCAAATTCAAAGAGGTCGCTTGAGCTCGACCCACGTTGCCCAGGTTTGTATATACTTTCCAAAAAAGGTTCAGAGAAGTAGTTGTATATTATGCCGGCCTTATGATTGCAAATGACCTGCACACCTATACATCTTTGTATGAAATTGCACCCGGTCAGAACCCGTCCGTCCGCTGCGCGCAGCTTATTTGCCAATAATCACACGTAAGGTTCACCAGACACACAATTGCAAGAAGAAAACTAAGATAGTACAAAAGGTCTTATGACTCTACAAGTTCAACAGCGCTTTAGCTTTCTGGGCATTCGCTTTCATTCCTTCTACTTGTAGCTCAAGATTCCGGATTTGAGCCCGCGCCTCGCGCAGCTCTGCAGTCAGCCGGTCGTTTTCATCTTGTAGTGCCTGAATTCAATAGTTAGGCCCGAGCGGGGTTAAGGAAGAATGTAGCACTAACATTCTGTTTATCATTTGTCTTCGCCTTAGGGGACTCGACTGGGCTGGAAACCTTCACGGGCTCTGCTGCCTTTGTGGGTGCTGGTGCTGCAGCAAGGACGGGTACGGGAGCAGGTGCGGCTGCTGGCGCAGGGGCGGGAGCAGTACTCGTCTTCGTCGAAATGGGAGATGCAATGAACGATGATGTGCTGGTCGCACGAGCCATTGACGGTGAGACTGAAGGCTCTGACGAAGCCGATACGGAACCAGTTTCAAGCGAAACGAGTTTCGGCGGCGCTGACTTCCCAGAAAAGAATTCGCCAGCGGTGAGTGCGGGTTCAGAAGACATCGCAGGGGGGTAAATGTCCGATTGGAATGAGTCCGCCTGCAATTGCACGTTGAGATGAGCCTTGAGCTAGAAGCAGGATGCATAGACTCACCTTGCGAGGGACGACGAAAGAAATGGGTTCGATCGTCGTTCCAGCAACTTTGTACGCTCGGGCGATCTCACATTCCGAGACGTTGAGCGATCGACGCGGGAGGAAGCACATTCCACGCTGAGGAGTAGAGGACTGATATTCAGATAATGGATACAGTGAGTCGGAGTCGTATTCGTAGTAACGGATATTGCCATCGCCCTTTCCAGCTTCAACAAACTTAGCGAAGATAGAAGGATAAGATAGTAAACTGCTCACCGAAGAAAAGAATGTTGTTGTCGCTGTAGAATGGCATGAGCACACCGCTGGACTGATCGACGGTTATCATCTTGATGCTCTTCAGACTACCGGTCTCCCACAAACCGATCTGTCGGTCGCTCATCTTACTGAAGCCAGTCGTTGCAATCCGCTCCTGACCCCCCATCCACACAACTCTCGTACCCTTGATACCACCGTGACCCTCCGTGACCCTCACAGGCTCTCCTCCTGCACGCGGATCGAACATACGCAGTTTACGGTCGCGACAGGTGGTCACGATGACGTTCCCAGAGAAATCGAAGCAAAAGCTCTGGATTGTGTCCGTATGGCCACCCAGAACGACTTTTGCATCATCTGGCGCGCCAAGGTCAAAGAGTTTCACAGTATGGTCGCCCGTAGCGCCAGCCACGACATGCTTTGCGGTCGGATGGAACAGGACTTGTCCGATCTTTCTCGAAGAACCGGCGATACGAAGCACAGGATCGAAGTCGACTGGCTCCCATTTCTCGTGTCCCCAGCCCTCGAACGCATCCTGGTCGACCTTCCAGAGTAGAATATGACCGTCGTCACCGCCAGAAACGACCAACGAATCGTCGTGAGGGGACCAGTCCGTGTCGAGTACGGGCGCAGTGTGGCCACGAGCGAGGGGAATGACGTCCGGTAACTTTGGAGGAAGATTGTGCGCCTGGAATGGCGAAGGAAGGGGCAAGATTGCGAAAGCACCTCCACCAGATGAGTTCCAATTTACACTGATGTAGCTCTTGAGAGGATGTCAGGATCATTCATCGATTGTGCACTTGCATTGCGACGTACACCTGAAGCTGCAACAAGATTTGTGTCCCATGCACTGTTGGAGAGTTTTACGTTGTCGTAGCATAGTTCCTTCTTCGCCGCAGATCCATAGACATGCCTGTGATGGACAGAAAGTGAGTGGACTGCCGGAAGGATAGTGTGCAGTAGAGAGCAACGTACCTATACTTCGATGCTCTGACGAAGCGAGACATAACACCTTCTTATTTTTGTGAGGCACACAGAGCTGCCCGCACTGCAGTCCTTTGAGGTAGAAAGGTAAGTGCGCAGGGAAAAGAGAATGATGGAGGTTGGCAACGAAGGGTGTTGCGCAGCTTCAAGCTCCCTAGATGCCAATTTCGGCCAAGCAATCTTAGGCTTGAACCACCATCTTCTTCATTCACTTCTTCTTCTTCCCTTCTTGCAGCTGTCTCTTTATAAGTTTATGAAAGTGAGTAAGTACATTTATACCTTTGTGGACCCTCCTGTTCCAATATGATGTCTAACTCGATGCACAGTCACACTATCAACGTTCCAATTGTCGGACCAGGCAACAGTTGTGCTCTACTTAACAGATAATGCAAGCCATTTCATAGCAATCGTTACGCCTCCTTTGCGAGGATATCTTCGACGGCTTCACTAGCTCTTGGATGTGCAAACTCGCATATGCTGAAACTTTCAATGGCTTGATATGTTTTTACATATTCCACTGGTAACTGAAGCATTCGAACCTTCGAGGGCTTCGAGTCTCTACCCAAACCCTGCAAATGCACCCCTTCACTTCAAAGTGTCTGCTTGAGTCTTCGAAACGTACAGGGACCACATTGTTACTAGTGTTGTGGGACTACGTTTAGTCAAATTTACAACGGGCAAGGGAGCGTAAAAGTGAGATAACAAATCTTTACGTCCCTTACACTCAATTATGCTAGCCAATGTCTAGTTTTCTTCAAAGTCTTTCTCGGTGACACATCCGTGAGTTGTAATCCTATCGTCAAGTCACCACGCTGACTGACTCCTGGCGTAGGTGGGGTTCCGTAGTCTTGTACGTGCTTTTGGTTGACGCATTCATGCGCGTGAACTCCGAGCTGGAAGCTCAACGTGGACAACTCAAAAGGCGCTGTGATCATCAACGCTCGCCGACTTGATGGTGGACATACAGTCTTGATCGATGCTGCAGTGCTCATATATGCATTAGACGATTTCAGCAAGTTCTCAGTCGAGTACTCCCACTAGACATCTCGGGTATGGATCACAGTCGGCACACTTTTTCTTCTACTTACAGTAGAACGATTATGACTTATGCACTCTATCTACGGCCCATGGATTACCTTTGACTCGTAACTAGCCGCTTCATGTTCATTGATTTATTTCAACTCCCAACCACCCAATAAATTTCGACAGGCTCGAGTCTAGAATCGTATCCTCGTGTCCAAGCTAGGCTACTTTTTGTATATTTGTCTGCCAGGGGCAGACTCGGCGTAGCCAGCCTGGTTTCTGAGAGCCAAAATTCATAACCAAATCCATTGAATTTGAGTTTCTAGACCGGACCAATAGAGCATATTTAGAGAAAATTACATGCATGTTATCTTCAAGATAACATGCACAAAATAACATCAAGGGTCCACGGACGTCGTCGGACGTCACATCGCTTATTTATGAAACATGTTGGTAAAGTGCATATACTGTGACACCAGCGTGACTTACCTAATATATTAAGACTTGTTTATTTGTGCAAGCTTCTCATTGTGCATGTACTCTCTCTTAGTGGATGACTTCCCGTAAGGATTTAGGACGACTAGGGTCGTCCTAAACCACGTTCCGAATATTTTCCGGGAACGGAGCCAACCGTTCGGTCTTGGTCGGAGCGACCAAAACTTTTAGGATCTGGCAGAGGGGGGAGGGGGGTCTGCCAGATGGTCAAGTCAGCCTAGATGATGTCACACATACCTTTTTGGGTTGTGGCACCATTTTTTGATGACGGAACGCACTTGGCGAGTAGTAGCCGGTTGGTACCGGCGACTCAACGCCAAGTTGACGCTGTCGTCGTCGCAAACTGAGCACTCATCGTTGCCCACACTTCTCTGCTCTATAGGCTTTGTTTGACAACTTAGACTACCTACGGCTTCTCAGCAGCATCCCTCTCAACATTATTGAAGCTTTATTTCAGCAAATGGATCAAACCCATGGAACTGAGCACAAAAACTCATCGAGCTGGTCTCTGCAAAATGCTCGTTGGGATGATCAGCAGGCTGAGGAGGATGGGCTGTATGTGACAGATGAGGAGCATCAAGCAATGCTAAGGGAACAAGTGAGTATGATGTTACTATTTTGACTACATACAAATAACAATGCCTAGTTGCAGAAGCAGAATTTATCGCAGCCTCCCGGATATTCAACGCAACCCTCACACCCAGCTTCGCTCCCCCCTCCTCCCGCTCTTGCAACAGCTCGCGTCTATCCTGCGCAAGGCTACTCGCAGCATGCCCATTCACAACAAACTCCGGACTCAGAACGACATCGCCAAGCTTATCAACCTTCTGGTACTACGCACTCATTACATTCAACGCCGCACTTCTCGATAACACCCCAACGGGGAGCACCAGAAATTTTGAACTCATATCCAAGCATCAGAACCCCTTCCAACCTCCAGCCCTCAACAAATCTACATTTGACTTCATTATCTGACGATGAAGTCGAGCTCATTCAACCGCCATCTCTGTCTGCTACCGCAAATTTGCACGAACGTACACGGGCACCAGTTTCCGCCACCTCCGCAACACCTACCCCTGCATCTTCGAAGAAGCGTATAGCAGTGCCTGAGCCCCTGACCTCATCAAAGAGGCCAAAGGCAAAGAAAAATGGTGGTGACGAAGACAGTGATGCGAAAGGCAAGGCTGGGGGTCGAAAGACAGGGAGCACGAACTATTCTACGCCAGAGTTGCAATATCTGGTGTATCTGGTTGGCGAGGTCTTGCCCACTGGTCCTGATGGCTGGGAAGATGTTACTCGGCGTTACAATACGTGGTCGCGTGAGCAACAGCTCCCCGAACGGCTTAAGGAAAGTTTGCGAAAAAAGTTCTATGCTGTACGTTAACTGTTTAGACCCTCATTTTCTTATTAAACTCTTAACTAATATATAATTAGTTGGCACATGCTACGAAGCCCACAGGTGAACCTGTCATTGCTGATTACATAGAGAGGGCAAAAGCAGTGGACCTTAGAATCCAAGGGAAGACTCATATGGTGGACCTCGATGACGATGATGATGAGCCAATTGAAACCCTTGGATCTCTTGACACGCTTCCTCTTAATCAAGCAACTACGGTGAACCGGAATGACGATGCTCCAGAGGCCCGCGTTATCTATAAACGCGAGGCTACCACTCCTACGCCAGCATCAACATGGGCCTCGCGTAAGCCTTCAGCTCAGCGCAGCAGCTCCGGAGCAGAAGCCTTGAAGCAGATGACATCGTACTTTGACCCTAGTGTTCGTACACAGTTGAACAACAACCAGGCTGTGAACAACATGTTTCTTGGCCAAATTGACTCACTGCAAGCTCAGCTACGGTACAAGGATGAGGAGATAGATAAGCTGCGAAAGGAAATGCGGGACATTGAAAGAGATAAGGAGAGGCAGATGGATGAGCTCCGACGCGAGCTTCGTAATGTGGAGAAGGAGTTGACTGCAGCGCAACGGTCAGCAGATCGTCTTGAGGCTGAGCTGAATATGCTACATCAGGGAAACTACTTTCTGCTGAAAGTGACTTAAGCGTTACTTAAACGTCCTGAGTGACTTGAAGTCTGAATAAGGCAAGCTTGCCTTATTCATGCATGTCCTCCCATTATTCAGGACGAGTTGCCTGAAATAAGGACGAGTTGCCTGAAATAAGGACGAGTTGCCTGAAATAAGGACGAGTTGCCTGAAACAGTGCTCTAAGTGTTTCAGGCAATCTGCACCCCAGTGCTCCAGTGCTTCAGTGCTTCATCCTTTATTACAGCAGGAGACAAGTGTTGTAAGACAAATTGCAGCGCTCAAGAGTTCAAGTGCATAAGAATGATCCAAGTATTTCATTGCATCAGAAATAATATAAGACAACGGTAAGTAGCTATCAGTGCCTCAGTGTTCAAGTACATCAGTCATTTACACAAGACTAAGCATAGCAGTCACTATCGTGGAACCCGCCACGACACGATTCTGAACCACTGCCACGGGCAGTGGCAGGCCCATTTCGCTACCGTGCCTTCAATTCTGCATGTTCTTTAGCGTGCCAGTAGAAACGAAGGTTGCTCTGCGAGTCGATGGTAATAAGTTATTGAGCGCACGGACAGAAACGAAACGAGAGGCTCACCAGTGAACGATTTGCTCTTAGAAGTCGACGCATTCCGTGGCCGAATCCCATTTTGAAGCGTCGTCCTCCTCATTATCGCCATCTCCGCCTGGATCCTTCTCCTCGCCCTCGTCCTTGTCCGCGCCCTCGTCCTCGTCCTCGTCCTCGTCCGCGCCCTCGCCCTCGTCCGCGCCCTTGTCCTCGTCCTCGTCCGAGCCCTCGTCCTCGTCCTCGTCCGCGCCCTCGTCCTCACCCTCACCCTCAATCTTGTCAGCGCCCTCGTACCCGCTCTCACTCAGGTCGTCATCTCCTTTAGCATTGGCATCCTCGTCCTCTGCATCACCTTCAACATCGCTTCTATGCTCAGCTCCTTCACGCTCGTCGCCCTTATCATCGCTCCCGTCTTCCCAATTACCAGCGCCTTCGTCATACGCTTTCTCGCAGGTCGAACCCGGACCTGCAACATCAAAATATAAGGAAAAGTCCCTGCCAGTGATACCCGATCCAAAAAGTTCGGTGTTCTTTCCAGCATCGATATCGTTACTGGCATCGTAAGCTAGGAGGTGGGATCGAACCTTTTCCCAGTTTGATTCAGTGAAGAAAGAGGGATTCGACAGCAATTTAACATAGTCGTCCGTATGAGGCTGCCACAGAGCGCTAGTGAAATACCACTCAGCGCCGCCAAGCTCTTCTTTGATATTTTGCAACCGAGCCACCTGTTTATCAATGGCGACCTTGACCTATCCATGAGGAGATCAGCGAATAAAGCCACTATAAGTTCTGAAAAAAAATACCGCTGTTGCCGCAAGGGCGAGGGCACCGATAGGCTTTCCTATGGAGTTTTTGTCCAGTACTTTATGCCGACCCATGGCTAAGACGATGTGTACGGACAACACTGAGACCACGAGGTCAGAGCAGAACAGTCCTTGCTTCTGTACATTCAGGGTCAATGCATGGACACAAAATGCCACAAGTACTATTTTACTTACCCTTTCCATACTATACCAGCTTTCCCATAGAAACGGTTCGGCTTTCTTCTTATCAACTAGCGTCTGCAACGTCTTCACAATTGCTTCGTTTTGCATTGACTTTGATTGTTCGCCGCTGATAAAACTCGCAACTGAATGCTCAGCTTTCTCAAACAGTTTCTTGCGCCAGCTATCAGAGCATCTCTGGGCCGCCTGAAATACAAGGATTGCATCTCAATCTGGTAAAGGTAACTTGAAGATAACTAAGAATGACTCAACTAGAGAACAGATGTCGGCGAACTGTGTTTCGTAACTTAGTTCCACAGAATCAAACACTTTCCCCCACAGTGTGCTGATGAGCTCATTGTCCGGGTTTTGCCATGGCGTTGAAAGAAGAGTTTTAGTGTGGGGTTTGTATATGGTGTAAGAGAGTCTCAGAGAGACTGTTCCCGAAGGATAAAGACAAATAGGGAGTTAATGGACTTAGTGAGTGAGAGCGAACTCCTCAAGTGATATAAACGTATAGTCGTTCCGAACCGAACCGTACGGTTCGACGTATACGTTCTGCCTGACAATCCTATGGCTCTACTGGCCTCGATGCCTTGCCAGTGCCTTAGGATTTGCTCTCGATGCCTTAGACTATGATGTGGTGGGTGGTAATCAAGTGATTTTCTCACGACTCTCAAGTGAGTCCTATATAGGTAGGTACAGAGTCTGTCTACATCGAACCAATGTCCAATAAATCAATGTAAAATGCCAAACGATGCCCCTACGCTCGCCGGACCGTACCGCTCGTACGAAGAAATGTCTAGGTTTGTTGTTGTACCGGCCACTATCGCAAATGCTGCACCCGGAATGGTACGACCCGTTCGGAGGTGCGTCCGGCCGACTACTGATATCGAGGGTTTATGTCCGGACCCGTACTATCGTACGGACGCTCGTTCGGACCACGAACCGGAACAAAGTGTTACACCTCCCCCTGACTTTAGAAAGTGACCCCCTGGTCACTCGGGCCCCTCCCGAATCCGTTCAGTATTGGTAATCGAGAGGTCAGCTGCCAGAAGTGTCAGGCTTTGCTTTACTAATTGGTTCAGATCCGACTTCCTCGGATCTCGTCGTCCGGACCGTACGGACGAACCACCTCAAAGCCAATTTGGTGAGACCAGGCGTGGAGAGTGTGTCCGATAATAGGTACTTGGTTCCACACGTGTTGGGCCGGTCAAGAGTACGTCCGTAATCGATTGAAAGTCTCCCTTTTTGCATCTGACTTCCATCACCCCCTCTATGCCAGTGACCATGGACACAAAGAGGTTTTGCTGGGTACTGTGAAGAGCTTGGGTCGCCTGTACTGACCGAATGGTACTACAGTTGGATGGTGAACGTTGCAAAGTGCCGGGTCAACTGCACGGTGTTGAAAGGTGACTCTGGCGTTTTCGGACGACGCCGTACCGTCCGTACGAAAATTTCGTGACCGGTACCGCTAAACTGCTGGTGCTGCAATGTATTGACTGAAAGCGGTCGATAGACTTGTGTGCTTTGTGCTCGGAGTGGTATTGCAATTGCAGTTGTTGTGACGTTGGGCCGTTCGGCCGTACGGATACGCGTCCGGTCGTTCAAGTTTCTGTAGTCAAGCGAGAAGACAAAGCTTGTGACTGTGGTGCTTGTTGGTACGGGCCTTCGTTCGGCTACGCGTGCGGTTGCTCGTATGGGCTATGGCAGAAGAAGAAAAGTAAACTGAAACAAATAGAGGAGAAATGAAGATAGTGCATGTAAAGTAAAATGAAAACAGGTGCCCCAGACTCATCAGCAAGTACCTGCGATAGCATAAAAGGAAAAGGAGACAGAGAGAATGGAAATAGGTGCCCCGGACTCATTAGAATGGTGTCGATGTATCTACTTTTGCCTTTGTTTCTATTTTATTTTTATTTTTGTTTTTGTTTTTGTTTTGAACGTTGACTGTAACTGTTATAGAGAGTAAGTAAAAGAAATGTGGACTTTGCTTAGAATTAAAGGAGCGATGGATAGAGCGAAATGATAAAAGAAATTAAGATACCGGCGGTTCGGCCGTATGGTACGGTCGTTCGGAGAACGTTAGCTGACACGCCTGGTATCGAAGAAATTAAAGATATGAAACTGATAAAAGAAACTAGATCCCATTGCACTTAGCGTCTGTGCCCTAGGATGCCTACGGATGGCTTATACATGTCCACCAGGCCACGTATTTGACGGTCGTTTGGTACGGACGGTTCGAAGATTTTCGTCCGGACGCGTCTATTGCCAGGTATCATCTTCGCTCGCCTCACTGTCCTCACTGCCCCTCTGACCTTCTTTCCCCCCGTCTTCTTGTCCGTCCGAATCATCTGCATCTGTCTGCTCGTCGTCCGGCGTCCGTTCGGCGAGATCGTCCAGTTCAGCCTTTGTCATTTGTGTTAATTCCTCGTGTCATAGCAATGTTCGACCTGGCAAAGTATGGAATGACTCTGAATGCTCCAAACCGTGCCCTTGCAACCGCTCCATTCATTTCAGACAAGATATACGATCCACCGGTCGTTCGGCGAAGTACCACGTACGGTCCGAGATAGCGTGGCTTTGTCTTACGATTCAATTCCTTCTCGACACGCGTATTCCGTACGAGTACCAAGTCCCCCGGTACGAAGACTCTGTCCACAATTGTATTTTTGAACCGCTGCTTAAATTGTAATGCCCCAGCGTTCCGGGCCTTCAGGATTCGTTCGTGAGCTCGCTTTAAGTCTGCCGGACGCTTCAAAAGTTGTCTTGCTCGTACCGCAAGCAGTTCGGCTGTCGACAGTTGAGTAGTTGGCGGATTAACAAGAAAGGTAGCCTCTTCCAAGTCGAATGGCAAGATCGGTTCGACTCCGTGCGCCATTTCGTACGGTGACATGCCGGTCGACTTCTGTATGGTGATCCGTTCGGCCCAGAATACTGCATGAACAACACTGGGCCACTTGGACTCGTCTCCCTGTACCATTTTCATGATTGCTTCTCGGACATCACGATGCCTTCGTTCGACTGCACCGTTCGCTTGCGAGTTGTAAGCCGAAATCTTAATATGGCGGACTCCGTACGACTTGTACATCTCCTCGACACCTTCAGCAATAAATGGCTTGCCATTGTCCGACACCAGCTCAAAGATAGGTCCCCAGCGACAGAAGATCTCTTCGTAGATAAATTTCCGTACCGTTTGGGCCGACTCGGACGTCAAAGCGCGCCATTCTGGCCAAGAAGTCAGTGAATCGCGAGCCTGAATGATGTACTTATACCCTCCGGCAACCGGCATCAACATAGTGTCGATATAGACCTTCTGGAATAAAGGGGCCGGCGTAGATACCACTGGGGGAATGTGCTGCAAACGAAATTGCCTAGTTTGACAAGCATGACATGTCCGGATGTACCACTTGACGTGTTCCTCGAGCCCCGGCCACCAAAACCTTCGCCTCAGCGTTTCCTTCACAGCAAAGACCCCCTTGTGTCCCAGCTCATCGTGTGCAGCTGTGATTAGGCCGAGCCGCTTCGTACGGTTCGGTACGAGTCGGTGCACGCCGTCCGCGTTCTTACGCCACAGCTTGTCGTCTCGTACGAAGTACCCTGTTGCATGTCGAATTAGCATCTTAAAATCACTATCAGACATACCTTCTTCGCGTTGTAACGATTCCAAGAGTGTTTTAACCTGTACCAACCGAGCCTCCTGTCTTTCTCTCCTTGGATCTGTCGGTAATTCGACCTCGTCCGTACCGACCTCGTCCGCCCATACCTCCGCTGCTAAAATCAACACCACCTCAGTCCTATCCTCCCATTTCACATAGCCTTCTACGAAAAACCCGTACGCCCGGTCGAGCCATTCCTCTGGATCGTCCCCTTCTCCATCCTCTTCCCCCTCTCCTTTTCCGCGTCTTGACATGCCGTCCGGTCCCTTGTGTCGTGCGCCCGGTACGTGTACGAGTAGAAAATGAAACAGTAAAATACCAGCGATCCATCGATTGATTGTTGCGTTCGGCTGTATGTCCGGATTGTTAATCATGCCTCGAATGTACAAGGCATCTACTTCGACAATCAGCTTCAAGACACCAATAATGTATGTTCGTACGGCTCGAAGTGCTCGAAACAGGCCATAAAGCTCGATCTTTGCTTGAGAGTAATGAGATTCTCGGACGTTCCACGTTCCCGAACCGAACCGGTTCGGATATCGTTTGCCATCTTTGCCTTCCTGCGAAAGGACATAGCCAAAGCCAATGTATGACGAGTCCACACCCAAGATGACCGGCCGTTCGGTCTTGTAGTCGATTGGCCGAAGTCCATCACTGTTCACTATGGCATCCTTCATCTCCTGCATGGCTAAAAGGCAGTCTTCATCAAACCTGAACTCCACACCCTTTCGAGTTAGCAAGGTAAGTGGTCGAGATATCAAGGCATAGTCTTTAATGAATGTCCTGAGTACACTAGCAGTCCCCAAGAAGCTCCGGACCTCAGAAACGTTGCGCGGTACGGGCCAATTAACGATTTTCTGCACTTTTGACTCGTCCGGGATCCGCCCTTCGTACGTGCACTTGTGTCCGACTATCATACCAAACTGACTTGCAATTGACATTTTCGAACCGGATATTGTGACACCATGGACCTTCAGTGTCTGTAGGACCTTGTTGTCTGCGTTTAGGTGCTCCCACACGAACCGACGTATGTCCGGGTTCTCAGGAATCGTCTCGTACGAGCCGTCTTCAAGTTCGTACCGTGTTTTTGGCCCTTTCGTGATGATATCGTCCACGAACGGTTCGGTTACGTCCGGTATAAAGTCCCTAAGCATGAATCGAACATCATTGTGAAGGATCTGCATTGAATTGGTGTAACCCATTGGTATAGACGTCAGCCGGAAGGTCCCCATAGGCGTTTGGAAGGTCGTTAAGTCTCTCGAACGAACATCCAGCTTCCTTTGGTCGAAGGCCACGTACAGATCGTACGAGGAGTAGCACGCTCGTCCGGCATACGTTTCTCCAAGCTGATCCACGAACGGCGGTACGGCCGCGTCCTTAATCGACACCCCATTCAGCGGTTGTAAGTCGTGCACCAGCCTCAATGACTTTCCATCCTTCTTGACCACGCAGAACCACCGACTTCGGTACGAAGAGTTCGACGGTTCGTAAATTCCGGACGATATCTTGTCCTTGATGATCTGGATGACCTTGT
The DNA here is from genome assembly GCA_910574555.1 of Trichaptum abietinum. NCBI lineage: Eukaryota > Fungi > Basidiomycota > Agaricomycetes > Hymenochaetales > Trichaptaceae > Trichaptum > Trichaptum abietinum. Next base: position 830,128 of record CAJTBE010000004.1, on the reverse strand, counting down.
CATGGATTCCGTTCGGTATTGGGATGTTTCTGAAGACCCAAGGCACATGCTCAATAGTAGGAATCAATACTGGTGGATAGTACTCTGGATCGAAGGCCCCTTTCTCTGTTTCGTCCCAGGCAATCGCTAGTTCGTGCGACCGTACGAGCCATTTTGCCAATCGAACCTCTGTCTCGGTCAGAAACCCGTCCGGATTCCACTCGTGTGCATCATGTCGCTCCTGTGTCAGTCTGACACCTGGTTCGAAGTCTGGCGGGTTTGTAGGTAGTACTGGCAAGTGCTCGAGCGGGTTCGGGTACGGTATCCGTTCGATTCGCATGTCTTCCGGTAATGTAGTCGGTACGGGTCGAACCTTCTTCGCAACCGGCTTGTACACAAAGCAGTCGACGTCTGACAGCGATACACGAGACTTTGCTTTCTTTCGGACACTGTTGTTTGTGTATACCTGCGTTTCCGAACCGTCTCGTTCGGAGTCCGCAAATGCCAGCTCAAAAATATAGTGGGGAAACACAACCGGATCATCCTCATACGAGGCAGCACTCTGGTTCGACTCAACCATACTGTTGTATAACGCACTGGCTGCGTTTTCCCCTTCTTTGGACACTCCCACTGTGTCGTCACCTGCGCCGTACGGCCAGGCCCTCGTCAACCGCTCGCTTTCCTCGTTCGTCCGTTCGCCCGTCCGTCCGCTCGTCCGCTTTCCATCCCTTTTGCCCTCTATCTCCTCCACACTCGCCCCTCGATACCCGCTGCCCTTCCGTCCCTCTACCTTCTTAATCGATCCTGGGTCTCCGTTCGACGCGCTCGGTTCGCCTGGCTCGCTAGCCTTTCTGACCTCGATGGTCTTCGTCCGTTCGTACGCTTGTGTCGTTGTCCGGCTCGTCCGGGTCGCGTCTTCGTCTCTCTGGGCCTGTCCCAAGTCCTTGACATCTAAAGAAAGCAATTTGTCCGTACCAGATACGTGGTTCGAACTTGTCTTCAATGCAGCTACCTGCCCAAAGAACACTGCGGCCTGTGGTACGCCATGAACGGTCGGTACGGACGGCTGCACAGATGTCCCCCTGCTTGGTATGGCGTGTTGCACGACGTACGACTGTCCGTACGACTGATAGTCTGCTCGTACACGGTCTCGGACGCTCAGGCCTCGCTGCCATCTTGGTTCGAGTCCGTTCGGCATTAGCACACGGTACCGATTGTCTTGGGTGCACAATCCTGAGCTTATATCCATATGTAAATCAACACAGTCTCGTTTCCAGTGGTCCGGACACCAGCAGTACGTGCATGCCGAACGACGGTACGGACCTATGTTATGCCAGGTCTGGTTTGGACTTGCGACCGACTGTGATACTGGAGCCTGTATTGGTTGGTTGGCCTGCAAATGGGTTGTGTGCTCGTGCGGCTCGGCCATGGTTCGGACCGGCAACATCTGGACGGCTGCTGCTTGCATAAGGGTAGCTACCTGCCTGCTCATTGTCTCTGTTGCTGTACAAAAGTCTGCCAGCATGTTTCTCATTGTCCCCACCTCGTCCGTTCCATTATCTTTCGTACGCGGGTCGAACGGGACGGTACGAAGAATCTGCTCGATTGGGCCTTCCAGCAAGAATATGGCCGCGTCCCTTGTCTGCTCGATTTCGTACGGTGTACCCGGATGTATCAGTGGGTGTGTGACTCGTAAGTGTGTCCGAATCTCGTGTCGAAGCCTCTGTTGCTCTGGCCGAACCCCATCAAAGACAGACGCATAAATTTGTGCTGCCTCCTGTCCTGAAAGCCTCCCACTCGACTTCAGGTGTGCTGCAAAAGTGGCCGCGGTACGGTGGTACGCTTTGAAACCGTCTATGGTGCCAATGTGTTGACTATCCTCGCATTCGCGTGATTTCCGAACGAAGGCTTCGAACCGGACCAGCGAATACCGTGTCCTGGCCTCTACAATGTATAGACCTTGCACTTCTTTCTCAAATACGGCCCAGCTGGTTCCTGCGAACGACTCTAGCGCCTCCCATATGTCTCGGGTGTCCTGGTCAATGTAGTTTAAGCACCTCTTGATCTTTTCGACCTCTGTCAACCTTGCTTCCCTTGCCTGCTCGTTGAACTCGTCCAGAAACAGCTGAATCTCGTTCGGTTTCGAACCGTCGAACCCTGGTGCATGTGGCGACGTTCGTGCAGGCATGAGCTTGTGGTTCGTCATCGTTCGGGCGTCCGGTTCGTACGAAAAGTGTTCTGCTTTACCCTGGCCGCACTCTCGTCCCTTGTCCGAACCGAACGATATCTGCCTCTGCTCTTCGCTGACTCAAGGTAAACAAAGGCAAGGAATCGCTCCGGCTCGTTTTCAGGCTCTCGGTTCGTCCCAATGCCACTCTGTGTCCCCTCTAATCCCCTGTTCCTGTGGTCCCACTTGCCCCTAATGCTTCTGTTCGTCCGGGCGCGTTGTTCTCTCGCCGTACGCGTGGTACGAAGGTCGGTTCGAAAGAACGATCGTTTCTCAGTGGGAGAGGATTCTCTAAGTCGCACCAAAAACCCCCCTCGCGGTGGGCTCCAGATGAAAGAAGAGTTTTAGTGTGGGGTTTGTATATGGTGTAAGAGAGTCTCAGAGAGACTGTTCCCGAAGGATAAAGACAAATAGGGAGTTAATGGACTTAGTGAGTGAGAGCGAACTCCTCAAGTGATATAAACGTATAGTCGTTCCGAACCGAACCGTACGGTTCGACGTATACGTTCTGCCTGACAATCCTATGGCTCTACTGGCCTCGATGCCTTGCCAGTGCCTTAGGATTTGCTCTCGATGCCTTAGACTATGATGTGGTGGGTGGTAATCAAGTGATTTTCTCACGACTCTCAAGTGAGTCCTATATAGGTAGGTACAGAGTCTGTCTACATCGAACCAATGTCCAATAAATCAATGTAAAATGCCAAACGATGCCCCTACGCTCGCCGGACCGTACCGCTCGTACGAAGAAATGTCTAGGTTCGTTGTTGTACCGGCCACTATCGCAAATGCTGCACCCGGAATGGTACGACCCGTTCGGAGGTGCGTCCGGCCGACTACTGATATCGAGGGTTTATGTCCGGACCCGTACTATCGTACGGACGCTCGTTCGGACCACGAACCGGAACAAAGTGTTACAGCGTGAGGGACTTTCCTACTGCGCGGAAAAGTGAAGGTAAAAAAATATGAATCCAACCGGCCTGAGTACCGGGAGGGAGACACTGGTTCGTCGCCCTTTTTCTGCCTGGCACGCGAGATCCTTCCTTTCCTTCATTTCGACCCTTGTCCTCCAGCCCCACTGATGTCTGCATATAAGTGAATCAGCAAAAATATGTCATAGTAATGAATTTGATTCGACACACTGAGCTAGTAGTCCGAGAGACTTTGCGATGACCAGGATAAAGCCCCAATCACTAATACTTCGGGTCCGGGAGTGCAGGATACTCTCGTCATTGCAAGCGACTGTGTTAGAGGTGCTAACGGCATCTTTCGACCACCAGTCTAATAAGAATAGTGAGTGAATGCTCACATTTAGAGTGTATCAATCGACCCACACTTGCTTCATTATCAGCCACCAGCGACTGCCTCTTGCGATGAGAGGTAGCGGATCCAATCTCAGACTGCAATACGTCAGAAAGCTGTTATCCATGGCAAGTGAGCAGCTCGAAAGGAAGCAATTACCATCGTGTCGGCCTCAGGCCGATAAGGAATGTCAGAGGGTTTCCTCTTCTTACTCAAGTCCTTTCCGCCTGGTCAGAAACGAACTTAAAATGCCGGTTACCAAAGAATTGGCACTTACTGTGGCACTGACCTGTGTGTCCATGCCAGTGAACAATGACTTCTTGACCTTGACACTCTTGCTAGCCTATTGAGATGGTGTAAAGTAAACATAAACATGAAGGAATCCATAACACGTGAAGGTGGAAGAATTACCACATCAACCTGGGAGTCGGTGTCCGGTGGCGACTTTCTCTTTCTGTTTTTTGTGACTATGATGTCCTATTCATAGGCACAAATTAGCGATCGACCCGATGTGAGGAAGGGAACGAATAGTTGCTACAGCGGAGGTGAGCCTACGGTGCATCGACGCTCACACATACCTGTATACGGGGTTCCAAGGCTAGTGATTGCACCTTACAACCATAAATCAGGGGGAAACGAGAGAAATTGGAGTAAGATAGGACTTACCGGTGCGCTGAGCTGCGAGTTGGCAGTTCTCTTGGTTGCACCCTGTCCAAAGATCAATTCAGCAAACAATGAAGGAAGGATGTAGCATGAAGATCACTGTGCTTCACTGTCTGGCACTCACCTGTCCACCTGGTTTTGTTTCGTTGTTCTTATCCTCAAGTACGGAAAGGGATTGGTTAGTAGATTGGAAAAGGTAGGAATGATATGACGTCGCTTACCGTTGAAACCTGCGACCCGGAGAGAGTGTCGCGCAGCAACTTCCTTTTCTTTGAGTTCAAGTTGCTGCTACCTCCATCCTGTTCATTACACGACAGTTGGCAGAAAAGTAATAACGAAGGGATATGATCAAACGGTCATGGGGTAACTGACGTGAATCGAACAGTAATAAGTCGCACTCACACTAGCTTGAGCCGGCCTTGTCAGCCTCCTCGGATCGCTTTCGCCCTACAAGCAAGGTATTCAGACTGCATCTGCCATTCTAATGTTCCGTCAACTCACAATATTTGTGTCCGAATCGACAAAATGTGCTGTCTGTTGCACGCTGATTGAGCTATTCTTTACACCATGATAGCTTGCGAGGGTTATTGTTTCCCCTTCATCCTCCCAAGGACTTAAGTTTTCATTGTCTTGCAATGAGATGCTGTGTCTAGTGTAGCTTGGCGTCAGCGAAGCTCATAATATGGTAACAAAGACGAGAGTGTCAATGTTGTAGGTAGAAGGAAATTTGATCCCGTTCTCCATGATCCGCTTCCTCAGCATGAACATTAGTAATCTAGTTGGATCATACTATGAGCTTTAGCTGAGTCTAAATCAAGCTTCACACTTACCATTACATCGTGCATACCAGAAATTGATCCCGTACGCATTGCAAGATTTCAGATTTAAACTCACAAATTGATCCCTCTCGAGTCTATCCCTGCCACCTCAAGTCCTCCATCCTCTTCACCAATGAAAGTGGATTCATCTGTGTTGCGAAGCGCCCTGGCAAGTCGCTTTGTCTTGTCGTCCCGCTTTGACGTAGCGGGCGAGTCTATTATATCCGTTTCTTCACCAGAAAGGCTCTCGTTCTGTCCGGCAGGTGCGTGAAAGAAAGTGTTGCTTGGAGTGGCGGCAGATCTCGACGTCTTTGCGGTCTGCACACGGGTGCGAAATGGAAGTTCACCTTTGGGATCTTCTTTCCTAGCCTTTTTTGCAGGCTTTCTGTTTGACGCATCCGTACTTGCCGCTTCATATTGTGAGTCAAAGTAGTCAACCTCCAAGCTTTGAAAACATCTGAAAATGTATAGGCAATATAACTCACCAATGTCTAAGTCTTCGTCGTATTCAACTTCACAACCCGACACGTCTTTAACACCGTTCTTCGAGCCTGCTTACGCCAGTTCAAAGCTATGTAATTACTGATCTGAAGTTGAAGACTTACTACTAGCTTCGCCCTTTGGCTTCCTACGTCCACGTTTTCCAGCGAGTTTAGGCACTGTTGAGCCCATCTGGGTGCGTGTCTCAAGAGCCTTCGACAAATTGTTTTCAAGCTCTACGGTCTCTAGCATCGCTGCTTCTTGGTTTTCTGCTGCGGTCACCTTCTTGCGTACCTTGTCAGCTGCCTCTTGTTCTTTTGCTGCCCGTTTCTGCTCCGCAGCAAGTTTTTTCCTCTCTTTCGCGACCGCGACTTGCTGGGCCGCAGCTCTGCGGAAAGCTGCCCGTTCTTCCTTCTGTTTTTCCTTCTCCTCCTTCTCCTTCAATGCCTCATCCCGCCTCGCTGCCTGCTGTACTTTCCTTTTGTCTTTTTCTTCCTTCTCCCGCAAATCTCCTCCTTTGTTCGTCTTGTTCTGAGTTGGTCAACTACTGCTCCGGGGTGCTGGTTACTGTTCTTGGCCCTCGTCTGTCTTTCGAGTTGACATTTTGTGCAGTGTTTTGAGACTTGGGTGATAATAAGATGGATCGAAGGTGCAAGTTCAAGATCAGGGAGGCGAGGGCGTCTATCTTAGACAAGTTGAAAATTTACGCCCACTCACTCAGGCTGCCACTGGCCAGGCTGCCACTGCCAGCCTCAGGCTGAGTGTGTGACTCACGCACTGCCAGTGGCAGTGGCACTCAGGTTCACTGGCAGCCTTACGGCACTGGCACTGGCACTCAGCTGTGAGTCCCAATCATCGACATATACTACTGAAGGCTACATTGATGCCAGCGACACGGAAAAAGCACGACCCCTTTCATTTTCCACCAACTATTCGATGTACCTTGCCCAGCTGTAGTAGGACGTTCAAGAGTCAATCTGGAAGAGCAAGACATGAATATTCAGCTCATCCGATGTCATCCGTGGCAAGATCTACTGCCTGTGGTCACGACTATGATTCTTCACCTATTCGACCCACACGAGCTCCAACTCCTCAACCTCTACCGAGGTCGTCCGAACTTCCAACAGAGGGTCATTTTGAGAGCGGCTCTGACTCCTACGATTACGATATTTCCATGCTTACACAGGATATCTCGATGCTCAGTATAGGCCGAGACGAGTTGCTTCAAGACCTAGACAGACCTGATTCTCTGTCCCATTCTGGCACCGGAAGTGACAGTGGCCGTAGTGCATCCTCTGAAGACTTGGACTTCGACATTGGAGATCATGAGGAGAGTGATGGTAACCTAAAGGTGTATCACAGATATATGAATGGTGCGCACCAAGTATATTGTCCTCGGTTTGATAGCACTCTGATGAAAAACATCGAGCAGCCACCCCGTGTGATGCGGAAGGAAACAACTTAAAAAACGAAGAACCACCTGTTCCGCGAAATGAACCTGCACCAAATGACTGGTCTCCCTATTCGTGCCGAGCAGATTTTGAGCTAGCAGACTTTCTTTATCGCGATGAGCAAATGTCTGCTGGTAATATAACAAAGCTTCTCGGAATCATGAAGGCTTACCAGCGAATTCAGTCTGTGAAGAACGCAAAATCTGGCGGATATTCTGAGTTGGACGTAACTGAACCCGACGATGACTCAGATCTGGATCCTACTAGTACGCTACTCGATGGAGACGCACAAAAGTTGTACAATGTCATTGACGCTACGAGAGTTGGTGATGTGCCTTGGAAATCCTTTAGTAACTTCTACACGGACGACAATGGCCAAAAAGCGACAGACGAGAACACCGAGTCATGGAAGAGGAAAGAATATGATGTATGGTTTCGGGATCCCTTGGAAGTGATCCGAAATTTGGTGGATAATACGGCTTTAGAAGGCGAATTTGACTATGTCCCATTTCGTGAATATCAGCCAAAGGAGGAATCTGATGACATCAATGACAAAGAACGAGTGTTCAGAAATTACATGTCCGGAAATTTCGCTTGGGAACAGGCTGTAAGTCATGAATAATGCAGCATTCAAAGTTGGAGGAAGCGTACTGATTATCCTTGACTTAGAACAAAATCTCAGCCGAAGATGAAGCAGTCCATGGGTCCATGTTCGTTCCGGTGATCTTGGGGAGCGACAAGACAACAGTTTCCGTTGGAACTGGCAACAACGAATATTATCCGTTATATCTCTCAATAGGAAATGTATCAAACAAGGCCCGGCGGTCCCAAAAGTTGAATACAGTCCAGCTCGTAGCATTTTTAGCAATACCAAAGAGTGTGTGTCAAAAACGGAGCTATTCGATTGTGTCTAACGCTTTTTTTGCAGCTGAGCGGCAGTACGAAAAGTCAGATGACTTCCGTCGCTTTAGACATCAAATTTTTCATTCATCTATATCGAGAATCTTGAGTTCACTGAAGACCGCCATGTCCATAAACAATGAACAGACCATTCTCCGGTGCCCTGATGGTCACTTGCGTAGGTCGGTTCTCGGACTCGGCTCGTATATAGCCGATTATCCGGAACAGGTGAGTCTATGCGCAATATGCACTGGATGGTGCTGCAAGTAAGTACTGTCCTCAGGCAACGCATACAAGCCCGTGAAAATGGCTTACTGTGGCTATATGATATAGATGTACAGCACCTCACAAGAACCTGGATAATCCGGAATTTGTTATAAATCCTCGAACAAAAGAGCTGCACGAACGATTGATAGAACAGGTGGATGACAACGTCATAAGTAGAGCAACAATTCGAAAAGAGTATGGATTCCATCAGGAAATCGTGGTATGTGCTTCAAAGTCTCCCCTGGATGCATATTTTACAATCAGGTTGTCCCGTAGCCTTTCACCAATGACTTTCCGCGAGCGGATATATGCGATCTCATATCTCCGGACCTACTACACCAAATCATCAAAGGTGTGTTCAAGGATCATCTTGTCGAGTGGATTTGCCAGACCTTGACCACGACAGAGCTGGATATTGTGGATAAAAGGTGCTATTCTCTCACAAGTCGTATAATGTAAATACCATTGCTAACCCTCTACAGGATTAGAGTCGCTGCTCCTTTTCCTGGACTTCGCAGATTCCCCGAAGGCCGAGGCTTCAAGCAATGGACAGGCAATGATTCTAAGGCACTGATGAAAGTATGTGGCCTTTCTACCTAATTCGAGGCGGTGGATTGCTGATATTTGATGCAAACCGCTTAGGTGTATCTTCCGGCTATTGTGGGCATTGTGCACGATGATATAATCACCACAATGAGTGCATTTCTGGACTTTTGTTACCTTGTACGTCGGTACACGATTACAGCCTCAACTCTTGATCAGATCAAAGCCTCTCTGGACCACTTTCATCAATTTCGGCAAATATTCATAGCCAAGGGCATCCGGGATAACTTCTCACTGCCACGACAGCATGCCATGGTCCACTATCCTACAATGATCCCTCTCTTCGCCGCCACCGAGCGGGCTGTGTTCATCGATCACAGAGAATAAACACATTTACGCGGTCAAGGAAACATGGCGACGCTCAAACAGAAATGATCCTTTGGGTCAAATGATCACAGCAAACCAACGACTAAGTAAACTTATTGCATCGAGGGCAGACTTTGAAAGGCGTGGAATGCTGGACGATTCGTTGGCGGAGGCTTCGTGGAGAGCTTTGCGTGATGTTCTGCGCAAGAATATCTCAGAGTCGGACACGGATGACGCTGAGAAGATTTCTACTAGTACTCGGGGAGAGCATAGGCACCTCCGTGGCGTACCATTGACAGGCGCAGCTGATGATACAGAGGACTTCTTCGATGACATTGTGGGCAATCATGAACTCAATGAAATTGCAGACCTGGACAATTCCGAAAGCTTAGTGGATGGGCCGCAGTGTGGTGCGGTTCATGGCATACGACATGCTGAACGCCAGATCCGCGTGGGCGGCAGAAATGACCCTTTGAGCTTGATATTAATGGCTTCGAAGCAACGTGAGTATTACTTATTACTAGTAGTAACCCGTGCTTTTGGTGCTGCTCAACTGACTTCTTTGATGTTATCCTTGCAGAGTCCAGTAAGGTGTACCCTAAACAGCTCAACGCTCTTGCAGCGATGAAAGGCTATCCTGAGTTCCGACAGCTCCGACAGCTCATCAAAGTATACTTACTTAACAAGTACGAAAAGCACACCTACAACTCAAGGGCTTATTCTGGCAGAACTGAACCAGGACATGCGCAGTTTGAATTAGACATGAGCAATGACTTTTCAATTTTCCATTCAGCCACCGCTTTCTTTGCCTACCGTGGTGAATCGATCCCTATAGAACAAGCAATGAGGGAGGTGATCAGGTCCAATCCGTCTTGGCGCGGAAAACCTCGACGAGATGCAGTACTTGTCCGAGTTAGTTCACGCAAACAGGGGTTCGCAGGAATGAGAGTTGCTAGGGTTATACTTCTTTTCTCCTTCACAGCCAAAGCGGAACGTCAGGAATGCGCTCTCATACAGTGTTTCAAACGTGTTGGCGACTCGCCTGACCCGAAAACAAGTATGTGGATTGTCGAGCCGGATTATGAGTCAGAGACTTCTAGTACCACCTGGCAGCGTGTCGAATGTTGTCCTGGAGTGAATGCCAGTGGCAGACGTCACTATGACCGTGACTGCAAGGCTCCGAAGTTATCTGTGATAGATATAGGGGACATCTTCCGTTTAGCTCACCTCCTTGGGGTTCAGAAGGGTGATGAATGTCCTCCGAAGTCATTGACACCTGAGGAATCCCTGGACTTTTATGATAGATTTTATGTTAACCGATTTGCTGACATGCACATGCACGAAACATTGTATGAAAGAAGACACTGTCAATGATAAAGATAAACTCTTCATTTAGCACATACTACAACGTAGATTGAAACCTACGAAGTGAGGATCCTGCAACTTCAAGTTCTTGAAGTTGAAAGTCCGACGACTCCGACTCCGGCGACTCGGAGCCTGAGTCGGACTCGGAGTGGAACTTCAAGTTCAAGTGATAACTCACGCCACCTCAGGCTGCCACGTAGCCTGAGTACGGTAGTACTACTGCCAGTGACTCCGACTTGGAGGACTCGGACTTGGAGCCGACATCATGATGATGATCCGAGTTTCAAATTGAACTTGAATGCCACTGGCATGTCAGTGATGTTTGGCGACTACTACCTACTATTAGTACTCACTGGCAGGGTACCGTACTACTACTAGCCACTGGCAGCTGAATTATCCAGTCTCAAGCCTCCAATTCTGTCCACTCAGACTGGCAAGTTGTCACAATCTCAACTTTGAGTTCAAACGGTTGTTGTTCGCTTCTTCTAATACTACTACTCAGGGCAACTACTACTATCGTGATTACTACTACTAGTAGTACTCGCTTCACGTTCAGCAGTCTACTAAATCTTCAACTCTGTTGCCTGGAATGTCTGGGACTCGGAGTCCCACTGGCTCCCTATGTTCGAGTTGTGGACACAGCCTGAGTCACGGTAGTACTACTACCAGTACTGGCACTCAGGCTGTTGGCACCCGCCGGCGCCGTGTCAAACCTGAGAGTCGGCTGCCGACTTAGGCATTAACGCTCACTGGCACTGGCAGGCCGGCGCTCACCGTGTTGACTCCCCAGCCAGCTCTCAAGTAGACGGGTACCATCGCTTGCCAGTGCCAGTGGAAGACTGGCATGATTTGGATTCAGAACTTGAAGAAAAAAACCCAGACCACCCAAGTCGCTCATACCACACACAGGACACTACACACTTCCGTGGTAGATCCACTCGGGCCGACTCGGAAAGCACTCGCAGTCTGAGACGCAGGTCGCGCGAGGTTTCAATCGACAACTTGAACATGGAATGCCAGAGTCGTCACTATACTACTACTAGTGTACTACGTGATAGTAGTCTTGGGCTTGGCCAAACTGTTCGCAACACTGGCAGTGGTAGCCAAGGTTCAGTCAACAAGCGCTCAAGCTTCCTCCCCAACTTGAAGTCGTTGGATCAGCGTGACAATCGTCATCTGCACCCACTATCGCACGAGGAAATGCCACGAACTTTCTCAAGTTACAAGGGCTTGTCGTCATCCCACTCAGCTCCTTCAAGTCAGCGATCCGACAACGTCGCGAGAGTGCGAGATCAGTCAACGAGTTCCTTGAACAGCCCGAGGGGTAAGGTGTCAGGAGCGCGGAACTTGTCGCGCGACCCAGTGGAATTCAATCTAAATAATGCGGAGGGCCCAAGGAAGGAACCTATCTGGGAGGTTAAAGCTGAGATCAACGAGACAAATTCGAGTCCTTCAGGTGTGCATTATTTTCAATTGATAAGTAGAAATGATTATCGATTAACGCAAACGATAAGCCTTTATCGCCAGGGAAACTCTGACGAAAAACATATGTCGGCAAAAGGAAACACTCAGGTCTTTATCTTCTGAAACAAATGACCACGTCGAGGCAATACAGAATAACCACTATGAAAGCGTATCGGATCGTGCTAGGACGGAAGAGCAAGTCGAGCAAGAGGAGGGGCAGGATGCATCAATTGTGCAGTCGGAAGACGTCGATCTTCGTGCAGCGGTGGCAGCTCTGAAAAGCGAGATGATGGAAATGAAGAAGGCGTACCTTGCGAAGTTTGAAGAAATTACGAGCCTTAAACAGTCTTTCAATAAACGGGAAGAGCTCGTCGAAGAACTCTTCGAAACAGTCGATCTATTATGTGAAAGTGTCGTTGGGGTTCGTAACAGTCATACTCATCAACATTGATGTTCTACATCTGACTGCCTTTCTTTAGAATCAAGCGGCGAAGGATGCGGTGACTTTACGGTCTTTCCTGGAGGACCTTCAACGCTACGTAGTTCACGGCTCATTTTTCCTTCTCCGTTTCTCGAAGACTGAGAGGGAAAAATGCCATCAATTTCGAGGCCAGCGGAAGCTAGAATGGTCAAGTTTCAATAAAGAAATGAAGGAGATCTTCCTGAAGTATCATGGTACACCTCGAGGTATAGAAGGATACTCCCAACTGTATCAAAAGAGGTCTCCGTTGGGAGAAGCTTTATACCCAGGGGACGGAAAGACGCCTAGTCGAAAAGCATCACCTCTGCCAAGGCAACAGGTGCAGACGCATCTGTATTATACTGGAGACAGACTCGAGTTCGACGTTTACAAGCTTGGGATATTCTATTTCTTCATTCCCTTGTTCCTAGCCCACTATGTTGCCTATAGGAACCATATCGAACTTCTGGAGGAGATGATTCACGCGTTTCGCGACAAACTGCCCGATGCCGTCGAGAAGGAACGAAGGGGATTGGGAGGATCACACAATTATCAGACAGCTGCGCAACAAGCACGCATTGATCTTACCAGCAATGTGGATATCTACCCAGATGGGTATACTCGGTGGCCCTCTGTAGGGGCAATTGGCTTGGACAGTTTACTGAAATTGGTGAAAGACGACGTAACGACACGGCGGGAGAACAGCAAGACTGTTGATGATGAACTTCAAAACGCAATTGCTATTTTCGAAGGCAGCGGTCTGCTTACGTCCAGCGACCTGGCGAACGATTTGGAACCCACTGTATTATCCTTCCGACATAGACGTATGGTTGCATATGAAAGGCACCGTACACGATTGAATCAAAGTATTGCTTCGGCAAACCCACGAAATGTGGAACAAGGACCTGATACCCATTCCTCTAGCCACGCGGGTGAACGTCGCAAGCTTGACTCTTTGGATTCCCCGAACGATGAGGATGAGCCTCAAAAGAAACGTACCCGCAACTCCGACAATCAAGTGATCCCCACCGAACCGCAAACGACGAAATTTTTTTCTCGGGCTCTAGAGAAGGCGGAAAAAACGCAGAGTGTTCTAATTCACGGATATACGACAGTGAAAAGATGGCTCGCGATAGTCACCAACGATGAAATATTTAAGCACGTCGTAACCGGGAAATCTGTCATGGGTGAAGCACTGAATGCAATTGCGCATGAGAGAGAGAGGAGTGTCGAGAAGATTTACGAATCCGCTACAAGGCTGTCAAGTCTGTTCGCTTCGGACGCCGAAGGTTCCAATGGGAGACCCCTTTCAGAAACCGAGAAAGCAAAGTATACGGACGCGTTTCAGGAAGTGGTCGCGAGTGTTTACGAGGTCAGCGGTGATTTGTTGGGACCAGATTTACCTCTTCCGTCAAATAATGGGCGGTTGAAAGTTGCGGAGTTTATCTCACGCGCGAGGGCTCGGACAGGGGAAGAGCAGTTGAAATCGATTTTTGGATGCGCTGAATTTGCCCATCTGGACTTAGCATAGCAGGGAAACGTAGGGATATCGGGCCTTGAGCCAGACTGTACTAACAGATGTGCGTATTCAAGTAGTACTAGTACATCTACCTCTTCCTATGAGTTTCATATGTACTAAATCTTGCTTTTACTTCGTTCTAGTAGGTTGGTATATTATAACCACCCCAATATCAGTGTTGAAACTACAGAACTTCGTTGGACTTCGAGAGAGTCTGGCCTCGGCGAGCTTAAGTTTAGATTATTGGCAGGCAAATGCTGAGTTAAGGTTCATCATCATTTCGGAGTACTACTAGTGCCAGCCTACTAGTACTACTACTATAAGTGACCATGATGCATCGGGGCGGCGGCTCTCCAACCTCAGCCTGCCAGTGAGCCTCAGGCTGAGTCTGACTCGGAGCTGAAACAGATTTGAAGTTATACATAGGTATAGTACTATCGTCGGAACATCTATCAGCCGGCTGTGCTCCGACTCCGATTCGGAGTCACTCCCACTCAGGCTGCGCCGTTCAAGTTGGCAGTGCCAACCTGAGACTCCGAGTGCCAGGTCTCTGGCTCACTGGCGGTGGCGTGTGACTGGAAACTAGAGTTGAAGGTATAAGAGATAGAAATGCCCCCTCAGGCCACCCTCTCAGAACCCTCTTGGCGTATTTCGTCTTGACTACTGCCTAAATCATCTTGACCGCAACTTCCTGTACTACTACTACATGGCAGTTACTGAGAGGAGTCCTCCAATTGCCAGAAATCTGTCAGGCACTGGCATAGGCGCAAATAGTTTTTTATAGTAACTCACACTCTGCGAGCCGTATCAGTGAGTCCTGTGTTCTCCTTCACTGATACTGCCAGTGGCAATACTGATTGTTGCTCACCACTATACTGGTAGGTAGTACCCAATCGCTATCGGACAGCGCGAGTCCAGGTTCAGATTTGGACCCATCCTCGCAAAACATGGAGCCTGCTATCAGCCGGAATCCTCGACAACAGCTTCTCAGTGTTGATACTAAACATAGGAAAGGACGCGGGATCGACTCCACTGGCACCATTGTCCCCCCTCAGGCTGGCACTGGCACTGGCACCGACGTCCTCGGTCGTGACAATCTCGGTCGGCACATCGTTCACGAACGACGGGTTACTGTCTCGCCAGAAGAACAACGGGACTACTACCTTGGCCTCCCTTGCAAGCCTCGCCTGGTCGGGCGCACCGGTCCCGATTGGAAACCGCAATACAAGCGGAAATTCGTAGACGTAGTTGGATCTCATCCCATCGCCCCTCTCTGGCAGAACATCTTGGGCCCGAAGATTCTTGACCTACTTGACAAGGAGAATGTGCGTTGGAACAGTCTGGAAGCCAATCGCATTGGCTATGAATTCGATGACAAACAGCCTTCCGTTGTCGTTCTTGTCGGAATCGCTGAAGGTTCGCTTAAACCTGGCGAGGCGTGCCGCATCTCGGCAAAGGCTAAGAATATTTTGCGGCAATTTGCCATTGAAGACGTTGAGGTTGAAATGAGGGAGCGCAAGGTCTTGCCCGCCATCTTCTCGTCGAACGACAGCAACAACGTCACTACTCCTGATACCCCCACCGACAACGTCACTACTCCTGATACCCCCACCGACAACGTCACTACTCCTGATACTGGTGGTGATGTCCCCGCCGATGCGGAAAATGTATTCTCCATTGAAGTCGGTCCAGCAGTCCACAAGGACGCCTCCAAGCCGAAGCCTGCCAGTGTGCCCGCCACTGCCAGTGGCAGCCTTGAGGGTGACGTCCCCATGGAAATTGACTCTCTGACTCGTCATTTCCAGTTTTGGAATCAGGCGTGCCCAGCGTTTGTAGGCTCGGTGACGAATCAAATCTATGGTCCTTTCTCCTTTGTTTCGGGATGCTGTGTTGGCTCCAAGGACAGCGACAACAATGACCAATGGTCAACAGGGACACTCTATACGGTTGCAAAGGTTAATGGCGTGCACAAGGTGTTCCTCCTCTGTTCTCGCCATGGCCATGTTTATCCTTCTCCACCAGACGTGCTGGACGCCACTGACTATAGGAGGTGGTCTGGCGTTACCGACGTCGAATATCCTATCAACCTCTTCACTGAGGATACCCTGAAGTCATACTTACACTGCTACCAGCTGTCTGATTGAATGAGATACTGCTTTACTGCAAAACATTTATTGTTTCAAGTGCAGCAAATGCTGGCTGAAGCAATGTATGGTAAACCAGCCTTGCTGTACTCTGATGAAGGGTTTCATACCTAGGTAATACTAGGGCCTTTAATCTGTATTGGGAATATACTACTGGATAATAGATAATGCAATTGTATACCCACCGCTTTTTTGAGCTATTTATAGTGTCCAGGCACTGCTGATTGACAGCATGCTGTAATATATCAGAATTTCATAATTTCTGCCCGTTTTGGCATATGAGGCACATCAGGGTCTAGGACCCTGAGGTCCGGCAGGTTCCAGGTCACCTGGAGCTGTTACTGCTTCAGGAGGCCGTGGGAATAAATTCAAATTAGCCTTTGCAGGCCCTACAGGCATCCAAAAATAGCGCGAAAATAGCCAATAAATCAGAAAATATTCTGGGGCACTGCCGCTTTGCTATAGCGTGGGAATTACGCATTGGGACGATCCAAAATGGGTCCGGGGGTGCTCTGGGCCACCCTGGGCCCTTCCTAAAGCGGTAAAATCATCATAAAATAGATAATTATATTGGCACTCGAGTGCATATATGCAGGCTTCCCCTTGGCTTACCGGCTGCATATAAAATACAATAAAATCAGATTATATTAGTAGAAGCATATTGAACATGTTCCAGATAGCTATATATGGTAATTCTAGCCAGGAACATACCAGAAACATCAAAACACATTCCGGTTGACATGCTAATACTATCGGGCTCATTTCACCACATTCGGATACCCCCGGGACGCGAATCTTGATGGGATTCCATTGCTGCATAGTACTAGAGTCCAAGCAGTCATTAATCATGGCAGGGGAGTCATTTTACGTAGCACTGTTGATTATTCTTTTATTTAAATGTCATTTTCATTACTGCACTTCTACTGCACGTAATGGCGCGTTTAGATAGTCAAATTATATCTAACAAACGAGGGGAGTAAGAATATGCAGCCAGAATTGTCACACGGTCACTACTGAGCTCAGTAACACACTTTTATGTTTCCGTGTGCATGCGGAATTTGCACAGCCTCCACAGGCACCCCAGTATGTGCCACATGTGTACTAATAACTTTGATCAACTGTATATATGTCTCACGTATATCTCACGAAGTTTTACGTCAATCGGAGCTTGTGTTGAATTGATATTGAGCCTACAATATTGAGAAAGAACAGTCATTTTTAATTTTACGGGAGGCTTACGGGTCAGGCACACAATGCCAAACAGCCATCATAAGTAACCTAAACATATTCCAAATGCATGTTTGGGGTACAGAGGGAATGTATAGGTTATATGTGTTTTGGACATGTCATATGTATAATGATATTACAAGTAGCAATCCACCCTACAATGTTGCATATGACTTGCACATTCTAACTACATCTCAAACATGCATTTGGATTATGTTTAGGATACATATGATGGCTGTTTGGCATCATGTGCCTGACCCGTACACCTCCCATAAAATTAAAAATGACCATTCTTTCTCAATATTGTAGGCTTAATATCAATTCAATGCAAGCTCCGATTAACGTGAAACTTCGTGAGATATACGTGAGATATATATGCAGTTGATCAAAGTCATTAGTACACGTGTGGAACATACAAAGGTGTCTGTAGAGGCTGTGCAATGTTTGCATGCACACGGAAACATAAAAGTGTGTTACTGAGCTCAGTAGTGACCGTGTGACAATTCTGGCTGCATATTCTTACTCCCCTCGTTTGTTAGATATAATTTGACTATCTAAACGCGCCATTACGTGCAGTAGAAGTGCAGTAATGAAAATGACATTTAAATAAAAGAATAATCAACAGTGCTACGTAAAATGACTCCCCTGCCATGATTAATGACTGCTTGGACTCTAGTACTATGCAGCAATGGAATCCCATCAAGATTCGCGTCCCGGGGGTATCCGAATGTGGTGAAATGAGCCCGATAGTATTAGCATGTCAACCGGAATGTGTTTTGATGTTTCTGGTATGTTCCTGGCTAGAATTACCATATATAGCTATCTGGAACATGTTCAATATGCTTCTACTAATATAATCTGATTTTATTGTATTTTATATGCAGCCGGTAAGCCAAGGGGAAGCCTGCATATATGCACTCGAGTGCCAATATAATTATCTATTTTATGATGATTTTACCGCTTTAGGAAGGGCCCAGGGTGGCCCAGAGCACCCCCGGACCCATTTTGGATCGTCCCAATGCGTAATTCCCACGCTATAGCAAAGCGGCAGTGCCCCAGAATATTTTCTGATTTATTGGCTATTTTCGCGCTATTTTTGGATGCCTGTAGGGCCTGCAAAGGCTAATTTGAATTTATTCCCACAACCCCCAAAAGCGGTAGTAGCTCCAGGTGACCTGGAACCTGCCGGACCTCAGGGTCCTAGACCCTGATGTGCCTCATATGCCAAAACGGGCAGAAATTATGAAATTCTGATATATTACAGCATGCTGTCAATCAGCAGTGCCTGGACACTATAAATAGCTCAAAAAAGCGGTGGGTATACAATTGCATTATCTATTATCCAGTAGTATATTCCCAATACAGATTAAAGGCCCTAGTATTACCTAGGTATGAAACCCTTCATCAGAGTACAGCAAGGCTGGTTTACCATACATTGCTTCAGCCAGCATTTGCTGCACTTGAAACAATAAATGTTTTGCAGTAAAGCAGTATCTCATTCAATCAGCTGCTCTATATCATACAGTGATTGCTGCAGCTTCATTCAATGAGTATGTCTGATACATTCAGCAAACACTGTATATCATTCAATCAAGTAGCTGGCAGGACTGGTTAATCAAATTCTCTACTAGATAACAATGCATCTAACACCACGACCTCGCCGCCAATTTAGAATTCATGCCCCTCAGGGAAAAACTCAATTATGAACTTGCTGGTGTCGTTGACGCTCGTAGTGACAGAGAGCCCGTCTCCATGTGCCACACACGACAAGTACTGCCTGCCGCATGCGAAAGTCACAAACTGGTTGTCGACGAAACCGACTACCAGAGGCCAACCGCCAGTCGGTCCTCCACACAGGATACTCGAGTAGAAACGGTTTACGAACTTGCCATTTGCGCCTGCCAACGCAAGCATTTGTACTTTACGTCAGTTCCACGATCGACTGCAATAGTGCGCGCTGAGATTGGGTAGACTTACCGTGAAGATAGATCCTCTTTCCGTCTTCGATAGGCTTGATCTCAAACTTCGCGAAGCGGTCGGGCTCGCTGCTAGACCAGTCGAGGCCATCTTTGGGCGTTACCTTGAGATATTTTCCCTCAAGGTTGCGAATGGCGATGACACCGGCGTGGGGTAGTTCGGGGCTACTGCCGAAGTTGACGTGGAGGCCGTCATCGGTAGGGTTGGGAAGGATCTTGAGGAAGTCGGGAACGGCGTCACCGAAGGGGAGGATTTCCTGCTGCTCAAACATAGCTGTCTGGTTCTTAGAACGTGGGCGAGTGTTAAGGGATAAAGGGTACCACTGATTGCCTACGGAGAGTTGTACAGCGGTGAGCAGTTGGGAAGTTGAACAGTAAGGAAGCCGGCCTTTTAAAAACATCCAAAGGCAATTCCGCTTAAGCTTGTAGCCTTGACATAGTACGGTACACTGGGCTCTTATCGACGAAGATGAGGTGAGACTTCGTCCTTCTGTTTACATACAACTCAGCTGAGCACATGCATTTCTTGGATGTCAGTTTTTACCTGTGGTCAGGTATTTCTCTTTTGACTGACAAATTTTTATAATATCTTCAACGGAAGAGATTAATAGCGCTGCTCTCGCTCATACGCTTGCTTCTATTGGTATCAATCGGCCTGCACATAACTTCGGGCTAGTAAACCGTACGTACATGACACAGTTCGATATCTTTCCTTTGCCATCGCTCATGCCAGTACCACATCAGCAGACCATCTTATAATGGTAAGGCCTACTTGACATCGTTATTAGCGGAAGGACCACGTTATACTTCAATGCAGTACTCCGCTCATGATACTTGAGTACCGCCAGATCTTCTCGTCAATATGCCTTCACCATATTCCTAGGCATAATTGCGGGTATGATTAGTTGGTGCTACACCAATTGCGGACGTATTAGGAATTTTGGTTAGCGTTAGTCTTCGAAGTTACACTAGAGTCCTCGACCGAGGTAAGCTGTGAGCTGTGTGCTATAGTAGGTGAATAAGCATGGTGTACATGCTCGAGTCAATAGTCCGTTCGCGCAAAATTAGACAACTCCTTTAATTGTGCCATAACATACGTATATGTAAGTTGCCTGTCAGGGTTCTTAGCCAAAAAAAGTACAACCAAATCCATTGAGTTTGAATTTGCCATTAGAGCATATTTAGAGAAATAACATGCATGTTATTTTGAAGATAACATAGAAGTTCACATCAAGGGTCTTTGACATGCCGAGAGCCGAGGCAGAGCCGAAAAAAATAAGATTGGTTGTGTGACAGTGCACTTGTAACACAGGTCAGTACTTTACACTGTATTTCTTTCATATCTCAGCCTCTACCTGTCCGATTCTCTTGATTTCTCCACTAAGTAGGTTATAGTATATACTGGATGACTTCCCGTAAGGATTTAGGACGACTAGGGTCGTCCTAAACACTTCAAAGTCCGCCAGGTACGAGTTTAGGACGGGATCCTAAACCGTAAGCAACTTTGGGGTGTGCGTTGATCTGTTGGGGCTGAACATCGTGAGCGTGAGAATAAATGCTGTAACTTACCAAAAATGTACCTGTTTACTACATTGGGCGTAGTACAACGCGTCAACGCGCAAACTTGAACGCGCTCGAGTTTGCTCAAAAACACATCTATAAAACTCCTCTATCTCCATGAAGACTCTATCTTCTAGCTACAAATCTTATCGGACACTGCAGAATACCACGGACATTGATGAGGAGGACTGCGAACAAGCTGCCGCATGTGCAAGCATCATTTACATGGCAATGGACGATGCTAAACGACGTCGTTCAGAGCGACGATTCCAACATCGACTGTACCTTGTTCGCCGCGACTTGCTTCCTGATCCACGACACAGCACCCCATGGCAGAGGATCTATGGTGGTCAAAATGACCGTGCATTTATCACTACAATGGGGGTTGATTGCAACACATTCCAGCAAATATTGGATCAAGGTTTTGCACAATTATGGAATACAACGTCAATTCCACGAAACGATGTTCAAATGAACGGCGCACCTCGACTTGGACGACGCTCTCTTGATGCAAGCGGAGCACTAGGCCTTGTGCTACACTACCTTTGCTCCACAATGCGAGAATCAAGTCTTCAAGAAATCTTCGCTCTCATTCCTTCAACCGTGACTCGGTATCTCAACTTTGCAATGTCACTCCTTCTTAAAGCTCTTCGAGACATGCCTGAAGCTCGTATTAAATGGCCGTCAAGTGAGCTTGAATACAATGAGCTTACAATGCTTATTCAGGCTCGTCATCCTCTCTTGAAAGGAGCATTTGGATTCATTGATGGTTTGAATCTGGCTGTACAAGTCTCAGATGACAACGAAATTGAGAATGCAACGTACAATGGATGGCTGCATGATCATTTCATATCCAATGTCTTTGCGTTTTCGCCAAAAGGTACACATCTATATTGGACATTATACAATACTGAAACACAGCTTAATAGGTCTCATAATTGCCTGCCGTCTAAACGCACCTGGTAGTTGGCATGATGCAAAAATTGCACAAGGAATATTTGACAAGCTTCGTGCTGTTACACCCGAAGGGTACTACCTTGTTGCCGACACTGCATTTCCGCGCGGGTCAAGGTCAATTCTTGGACGCATTAAAGCGCCATTGAAGGATGGCGCTCGTCTGCCCCGAGATCCATTAGAACGGACTCAGCTATTGCAGTTCAATCGAGCATTGCTGTCCTGTCGCCAGGCTGCTGAATGGGGAATGCGAACCTTGCAGGGTTCCTTTGGTCGTCTACGTCTGCCACTTCAAGTCAATGACCCTCAATCTCGCGCCAATCTGTTAGAAATATGTGCTCGCCTTCATAATGTCCGGACTTCATTGGTTGGGATCAACCAGATACGAAATACTTATGAGCCAATTTGGCGTGCATCCGATGATCTATGGGATAGTTTTGGAGATGAATTAATTTCAGAGATAGGTAGAAAGGATAGAGTATCACGCTTCCACGTTAATTACCACTCGAATGTTTAGCTACAAGTTGAATGTACAAACAGGAAGTCTATTGTGGGCTTGCTTTTTTGCTGGGTGTCAGTGTGATCTTCTCACCGTTAAGGAATGTGAGCTCCACTGAATTACCAGCAGCAATACTTGAAGACTTTGCTGGTGTGCTATTGCCTCCAGAGCCACGTATCGGAGGACTTGATGGTTGATAATAATTGCGGCCTGGCTCGGGAAAGATTGAATACGAATGTGCTTCAGAACGGCTGCCAGGGATGGGAATTGGTGTACCCCGATGTTGGAACATACGTACATCAGGGAAACTACTTTTTGCTTACGGCGACTGACGCGTCCTGACGCTGCCTTAAATGGACTGAAGCGTTGCCATGCCTGTCTGAAATCTGCTGATGTGTTGCTATGCCTGTCTGAAATCAACTGATGGCCTGAACACACTGAAATAAGCAGATTTTCAGGACACACTCAGTACGTCAGTACATCAGGAGGTCAGTCAAGCATAAGTAAAGACTAAGTACAAGCATGTACAATTCAAATGTCATAGTAAGTACAAATCAGTACACCAGTAATTCAGTACGCCAGTATTGTAGGTCGTGCGCTGCTTTCCTCTCGCCATCGCTGATAAGGATGTTCATGCTTTTCGTTGTTGGCTGAGCGACTCAAGCACATTCGCCTTGTGCGCTTCGAGAATTGTCCGACTTCCGCCCAAGTGGCATCTTCTTCCTGGCGCCTGAAACAATTGTCAAACATAAATTCCAGAGTTCTTACTACGGGTTTTCGGAGGACTCGGACATACTATTTCAATCTGTTCCGAAAGCAATTTCTCTCTTGCCCGATTGCGCGCGCTCTGCTCTTTTCCCTCAAGGTCCATGTACTTGAATTACCCTCCACCTTGAATGGTCCGCCGTAGCCGCTCGTGTCAATTCTCGTCACCGCAACCTGTCGATCTAGCTCTGCTTCTACATCCTTGAGAAGCAGATTGCCTCCGGTGGGAAGTGGGGGTAGATCTCGGTCTGGCAGTCGTTTGTTCGATAGGGAATTCTGGTCTGACGCGTGCAGAACGATCGGTATATATCGCAAGTGTTCATACTCCTGGTTTGTTCCTTCTGGACCATCCGAAACGTGTTTGAGTAAGGCTTTATACTGTAGCTCAAATGTACTTTAACAGGATGACTTACGGCCATCAGCGAATCAACAAGTATCGCGCCGATATGTGGGCAACACTCCTTATCTGCAACTTCGCTCACGTCGCTCACGTCGTAAGGCTTCAGAATAAGCTCTGTGATACGCATCACTACACCTGTTCGGTCGTCCAGCGTATTGGCAAGCCGGATTTTCTGCTTCGCGAATGACTGCATCATCGAAAGTACGTTCTCGGTGGACGACTGGCTGATTTAGGAGGTGGTCGTGAACTTCCCTTGCCCAGCTCGCTCTCAACTCACATCGTGTTATTCATCAGCGACACAAGACACTTCGATACTGATTGATCAAGGACAGTACCACCGTAGTCCTAGATTTAGGTCAGTAAGACCACTACAGGCCGGAACAAATGACTATTCGAAAAGAGCTCACTCGAGTGGTTGATCCATCCCCTCGCACGAACGTACCACAGATCAAGTTTACTGTACCTTTGTAATACCGATACCGTATCCGTGAGACAGAACTCTAACTTCACCATCGAGTCCTTGATGCCAACCAGACGGCACGACAGCGCAACGTGTCCCTTCCGCACGACCTTGCTCGAGGTGAACTTGATAGCGTTGCCAACAAAGTTCGTAATAACCTGGCGCAGACGCAGCGAGTCACCGATGAGCTGATCAGGAATGTCTGGGTAAACGTCATATGTGAGGTCAAGGTTGTTTTGCGATGGTCGTACAACGAGAGTCTTGAGGTTACCGAAAACCGTGTGTCTCAGTGAATACCAAACTTGCTCTCGTCATCCTGCCTGCTTCGAATGTAGTAATTAATCGAAATATTAGCAACTGAATTTGGAAGCATCGGCGGCGGATTTGCTTACTCTTCGAGATATCCAAAATATCGTCATTAATCAATAGCAGACTCCGAGCCAAACTATGCACCAGCAGAAGACTCTCGCGCTGACTCTTATTCAAATCGCTATCCAGCGTAAACTCATTCATACCAATGATACCGTTCATAGGGGTCGAATCTCATGAGACGTGTTCACCAAGAACTCCAACTTGGAGCGATTGGCAAGTTCGGCAGCTTCACGAGCGGCGGTGTTCTTCTAAATCGACTCGCGCAAGTAGTGCAGAATTTAATTGATTTGATGAGTCTCAAAGGATTCCATCTCGCCTGAGCCTTCGACGGTGATGAAACACGTGAAGTCGCCGTTCAAGGCTGCAGTACTGATCTGCGCGAAACCACGCATTTCGGTCGTCAAGTTTCCGGCCATGGTGTTAACACCATTCTATTAGGAGTGCGTTCAGTAAAAACCACACTACACAATTCAGCGGAATGCTAGTGAAATAAACATACGTGTTTTTTTGCTGTGACATGAACATTCTTGATTTCAGCTTGAACACCGAGTTTTTCCGTTCTGACTTCCCGCGCGACTTTGGTCACCCCCGCAGTGAAGAGAGCCAGCTGGTCAACCATGACGTTGATGGCCAAGTCCAGAATATTGCCCTGAACGGACACGCCCACGATCTTCTGCGTCAAGTCGCCACGAGCGACGGTCGTAGTCGCGACAACAATGGTACGCACTTGAAAGTTCAACTGCGTCAAGAAAAAGTGAGACAATTCTCTCCAAGACAAAAGCGCAGCATAGGTTGACCGCCCATTTGCTGTACTAGTAGTCGCAGTCTCGAGCTCCATCGCCCCGCGAAGTTGTCCAGATCAATAATTGTCTAACACATTTAGCTTCGGTTAGATCTGTGTTGATATGATATGTTTGAAGAGCAAAGTATCCGAATAGACGCATGTGGTTTCGCTGATGAATAAACCAGTATAAGCCTAGTAATATAATAGCAAGAAGAGAAGTCCGTACTTATAGTTCCAGAGGCTTCAAAGGTTGCGCTTATTCTCTTCCCTCGCATGCCCTCATAGATGTTCGCCACCGTAGTCCGATGCTTGTGAACTAGATGTAGCGCCTAGGTTCACGCTACCTTCCGGCGACTTGCTAGAGATTGGCCGGGAGATGCTGGCAGCTGTTTCATGGAAGGATGTTCGCCTCGCTTCATCGCGTTTTTCTCTATCGGAGGTGTATCACATTCAACTAGAGGTATGAAGGTGTCTCGCGAGACGGTATGAGGTGGTGTTCCGAGGCCGAGGTCGGGGCCGGGGCCGTCAGCCTGCAATTGACGGACGCGAGATTTACTACGTTGCAATGGCGGTTTCGGCGCAGGAAACTGGTATGTGAAGCGAGGGGCATCCAAGGACACATGCGCAAGGCTGGCGCGGGATCGGTCGCGTAGTTCATCCACCTCCGAGTTCATCTGCCGCACTCCCTCATCAATAGCGTCCTCTGCCACCTCTTCCATCGTCAGCGGACGGCCCTTGCCCTTCCTTTCCTATAAAGCGGTGTCGACTCTAGTTGAAGACGAAGGATTGTTACTAATTCTTGATGAAGATTACAACAGTTGGTGATGCAACATGTATCGGCCTATCCTCAGCGGGTGTCGTTCGAAAGGTAGAAGTTGCTCGCTTCAGCGTGCACGTCAGAGCTCCTTTCACTATAACATGGCCGCCCGCCTTCTCCTCTCCAGGTACTGAAGACAAATGTGAGTGATAAGATGAAACAAGAAGCACATTCTCAGACATACACTATTATTGTTTTTTGGTTCATTCGGAAATGTTGAAGTCTAGGCAAATTCAATACAAGCTTGAGGGTAGGATAAAACATAACTTGTTCAGGCCAATAAGTGGTCTTAGGGAATGGGTGGGGGATGGCGGAGAAGTGCTCATAACAAGACTGGAGAACGTACACTGTGTTGTTGAGGAGGTGGTAAAAAGTTCAAGTTCAAGCCTGAGTGCAGTCTGAGTCACGGTTGAACTCTTCAACTTGAAGTTCCAATTTTAGATTTAAAGCTTGTTCACCACTGGAAGCATCATCATGGCAAGCAATCCGAACAGCAGACAGACACCATTGGCGACATCTTCCAAACCACTTTGATACCTCAGACTATGGTGATCATTCGAAGAGAAGCAATTCAATAATAAATTCAAATCATGAATCTCCTGGCAACTTTGAAAGACAAGAGCATGCGCACAACAATTTACTCGATAACTCAAGCACATTTGGTCAAACCTGCTACTGGTGGGCCTCAGCCTACTAGATCAAGCCTTGAGTCGTTCTCGAAGTTCTTGATGTTCATCCGGTAAGGGTGAGTGGCTTTGGCTCAGGGCCAAAGCTACAGCAAACGTGCTGTGAACGTCGATAGCAGCATCTAGTATTCCAGTACAGCAGATCATGCAAGTGAGAACTTGAAGATGGTTGATCTTGAGCGACAAAATGATAACTTACACTGTATTTGTGCCACTGATAGCTCGTTAGCTGCCCAGTCACTCATCGTGACCTCACTACTCTTCTTGACGTTCAGCCTCAATACTTCTCCCACTATTTTTTCGAGCTTGACAGTCGGAGTCGGATGCTGGAACCAGAGACGAGGGTTTAAGAGCACTTGGGACCAGGTCGGTTTTTTGGGCCAGACTTCCGGGTAGACAACGCGCGCCCAATCTGTCAGATCGACACAGGAGCGCACAGAGGTGCGAAACTTGCGCTTTATACGCACTGCTTCACCTGCCATTTCTTCTGTTAGGCCACCTCGCAGGAGAAAAGATGAGTTATTCATACCGTTAATTCCAGCTGATACTTTCATGACTGTACCATCCCCAAGGAGTTGCACCAACGTAGGAGGAAGGTCAGTAAGAGTATGCGTCCTGACCAGATAAACCTGGTTTTGAACTGCGAGTTGGATGAGGTCTACGCGATGATTGGACCCTTTTCCGCCACTTGCCCACTCGATGTCGATTGAGATAAATCTCCTAGCTGGTACCTGTGGCAAAGATGCATATATTGCAGTCATTGCATTGTCCACATCCAAGCCCGTGCGACACTGTATCGGAACTATCTTATGGAGCCTATATTCATCTAATTTGGAGAGAGGTGTGGGTGGTACCCTGAGAAAATCAAGAAATGTTTGCAGTTTCTTGTGTATCTAGCAACAAGTCAGTGTTCAGATCTTGATATGAATGAAACAAGTACCTTCGTTTGAGCCCTTGCTGTCCACCGTTGAACGAGCTGGTAGCGGAGGACGGCGCGGAGGTGCAGGCGTGCGTAATCAAGGGAGAGGAGGATGAGAAGGATAGTACGAAGATTTGAGAACATGATTCACGGTGGAATGGCTTGATGATGATCTTGGGGACGATACCCACTCCCACTTCACACTTATACAAAGTAGTTGAAGTTAGTTTTCTGATTTCCCATTCTTCTGGAAAGAGAGAGGGAGCTATTAGTGCTTTGTACTATGACTCGGATAAACCGCAAGTTGAACTGATAGGAGATAACAAATGATTTCTTCCGGATGACTTGATTATACTAAGGCTTCTTTTCATTTTAAGCACAAACGAACAAGAAAATGAGTCATGTTAACTCCGAAGAAGTCGGGAGGATACAACCCACTGCACAAGAAGCTGCTCCATCAGCTCTAGAAGGATTTCGAAGAAAGCCACGAGTAACTCACCATACAACCAGTCATCCCTGTACACAACCCGAAGCCTGAACTAGAACCGTGCCAAAATGGGAAATGAGCCAACTTGAATGCATCCCAACCCGCTTCGGAAGGAGTAATTTGCATGAAGGCGCGTTTCTCGTCCTCGGGGCTGAGGGAATCGCGCTGTCGGCCGACGATCAACTCATACTGCACATTGAAACCGAGCGTTCTCCGTTTAGGCGGCAATAATGGCGGGGCAGAGGTGTTTGGCAAGGAATGGGGACACGACACGTTGGATGATGTCGAAAATGCAGTTATAATTTTTCCCTTCGCTGCATTTGCAAATTGAGTTGTGTGTCGCTTTGTCGACGTCTGGTGGACTTTGTGCATGCAAGCGGAATATTAGGACGCATCAAACTGCCCGGTGATACATAGCCCCGCATATACGAATCCGACCGCGCAACTTCGCAACCTTTTCTCTCCTCACTGTGGTAGGTGGTGAGAGAGCGTCGCTGTCCAGCATCCTTCCGATGTTTTTGGGCTCTTTACGCCGCTCAGGCCAGGCGAACTTAGGCTTAGATGTCGATTGAGCAGGGATCCCTGAAGTGAGTGTAGACGGTAGGGATAGAGACTCGTCCCGACTGACTGCTCAGTGCGAGTCCTGTGGCCGCTTATTGTTGAGCTTGAGATGGTCGAGGAAAAGAGGAACGATGAAACGAGAAGAAGCTGACGCGGCCATCGTTCCTTCCGGTGACCAGAAAGTCGGAGTCGTACTGAAAAGTTGTCACTGACGAGTCGGGGATGAATGAATGTGAAGAAAATCATACCCATTTGCAGATTCCATACGCGAACGGATGTGTCCAATCCCCCACCCCCCAGAAAATAGACAATATAATTTTCGGCGTAAATCTTATGCAGATGTTCTCGGAGAACGTATAGACATTCCCTGTGCCGATGCTCCAAAGCTGAAGAAGCCTGTGAGTATTATTATTCAAAAACTAAAATAACAACTTACTCGAGAAGTACAGTTGTGGCTTTCGCTCACTGATTACCGCACGCACATCCTCTCCTGTGAGCGCCGAAACAGTAACTTGCCTCTTTGCACATTCCAAACGTCGGTGATGCGTCTCGCGATTCAAAACCTGGGAGGAACGGACCTCGGATGCAAGTGCAGCAACCAGTTTTAACGTCCTGCACTCTGAGCTGGTCATCAACCACCACTGATGATGAGCTCTCTGGCGTAGCCCTATCCCTTTGAGAAGGTTCACTCATGATATATGGTGACGGATGTAATCACTCTACCATCACCAATTGCTGAAGGAATTCGTGTTGTCAACTGTGGAGGTGGACGTGTGCGCATGCGCTCCAGTATGCTCGCCATTGCTTTAGTCGGTAAGGGGATACGCGTCGGGATAAATCTGCGAGAGAAACCTGGGTCAATACTTGGGGCAACCACCTGCTGTGGGCGCAGTAAATTGCGTAGACGGTAGTGGTTTCGTGTCCTCTGCAAAAGCGGTCGAACTCCTACCCCCTGGGTTTCCATACGAGCCGAGCGTGCCGCACGAGCCGAAACACGTCGACCCACAGGGAGCTTACAAAGTATCGTGCAGACGTACGTGAGCTGCGCAAGGCGTTGAAACCGATAGAACAATTGAGCGTGCCGAGACAGGCAGAGCGAGTGAGTCGGCAGATGCGTGGCGGAAGAAAAAGGAGAGTATACACAGCAAACTCAACAGTGAAACGAAAGGCCTACTACCTCTTGTAGTAGTAACCTCAGTTCTAGTTGGTGGCATTCACGAGTCGGGGCGTAGAGCAGTAGTAACTTGAAGCCTGTGAGACTCCGAGTCCGAGTCGGAGGCTCAGCTTCAACTTGAAGTTCTTGAATTGATGACGACTCGACTCCGAGAGTCCAACTCCGACTCCGACTCCGACTCAGCCTCAGGCTGAGCCTCACTTGAACTTCAAGTTGAACTTTGAACTTGAATTTGAACTTGAAGTACCGCCGTCACACCGGCCGGACAGCCTGAGTACCACTCACTGCTGGGCCAGCCTTCAAGCTCACTCAGATCCGGTGTCCGGCCTTGAACTCAGGCTCGGACTCGGACTCGGACTCGGACTTGGACTCGGACTCGGACTTGGCACCGTGACTACTAGAAGTATAGTACACTGAACACAACTTATTTGAAATTACTGTGCTACTCCGACTACTGATAGTAGTAGTACTACAGTTTTTTAATGAATTGTACTATGTTGAAAGAGAATTAGCATCAGTGCAGCCTGAGGCTAGGGACTCGGATCATGATTATGATAAACATACTCTTGTTGATGTTTATGACTCGGGGCTTGAACTTCAACTTGAAGTTGAAGTCTAACTTAGGTACGATTTATCGATCACTACCAGAATAGCAGTAACAACCCAAGGTTAGTAACAATTCAACTTCAAGTCGATTTTACTAATCACCTTTGTCGAGAAGCTCATCATCCGCGTCGGAGTCATGATGGTCCTCTCGGAGTCGGAGTCTACGCCTCTCAAGCTCGCCGTTTGGGCGAAATGCGATGAATGTTAAGAACCACACGATATAGAGCATTGCAACTCCAACTTGAAGTTGGATGTGTATCATTATAGTAGTGAAAGCTGTTGTGGATAGTACTACTAGTAGTAGTAATGGTAGGCTGAAGATTTTCGGCAACTTCAAGTTGAAGCGACATCATGATTCTTTCCTCATTTTATATGTAGTAGCTTTTTGAACCCTTCATTCTGGATCGTTCGAAAGATCACTCACCACTAATACTACTAGTACTACGGAGCGCCCTAACTTGAACTCCGAGATGAAGGACAATATATCCTCTTCAGTAATCCTACCAATAGGAACTTGAACCCGAGTCACATTCAACTTGAAGTTGATCTTGAAGTTGACTTCTTGATTTCATTTTCCAAGGAACCACACCAATGATGATTGTGATGACTTGAAGTCTGTGATACTACTAGTGTTGGGTTTCCGAAGAAGCCGGAAAGGTAGAACTTGAACTTGAACTTGAATTCACAAAATTATCCGAGTCGGCCTGCCACTCAGGCTACTACTACTACTACTACTACTACTAGTACTAGTAGTAGTAGTGGCAGCCTGAGTGAGAACTTGAAGGTCTTATCATGAATGTCCATCAAAGGATCCGCTCATATGCTTTTACCTCCTCCATTGGTAGTAGTGCGGAAGCCGGAGGGAAGCTTCTCAAGTTCAAGTTCAAGTTGTCTCTGGAATGCGCAGTACTAATAGCTGCGCACTGGCAGTGCTCCTCACTGGCAGGCTCAGGCTGCCACTGGCAGTGGTGGCAGTGACTCGCACTCACCAGTGCCAGTGGCAAATGAAGGGACTCGAACTTGAATGCGCATACTACTAATACAACTTGAAGTAATACTAGTACTACTAGTACTACTAGTAATACAAGTGCAGTGCTACTGCGCACTGGCATACTATAGTACTAGTACTAGTAACTTCAAGTTGAAGTATGTATTACTAGTACGCATACAACAACAGGTACAGCCTCAGATGATTCAAGTTCCGAGTCAGTACTACTAGTATGCTGGATTCCGACTGTGGCATGGCACAGAGCCTTACTACTACTATAGTATTACTAGGCCGAGGGCATCTTGAATGCCAGCCTGAGCCTGAGCCTGAGTGCGCAAAGCCTTCAAGTGTGGTGCTAGTAGTAGTGTGCACTCCCAGTACCTAGTAGTAGCACTGACATTGACTCGAACTTGGATCATGCCAGTGCTAGTGACTGCGGCGGTTCGTACATCAATGTCATGCAGTGCTGGCGAAGTCTCAAAGTCTCGACATTGGCATCATGATGGTGATGATGGTGCTGTAGTAACTTCAAGTTGATGCCTGATGTGGGTTCTCGACCTGAATTTCTTTAAAAAGTTATTTTCAAGTTGATGACACACACACTCATTCTACAGCCCGAGCCTGAGGGAGATATACTATGCAACTTGTAGTAGTAATATGGGCAAACGTTCAATACCATTTCTGTTTCATCAAGTCATACATCAACACTGGCTATACAAGTACACAAAGCGCACGCAAAACACCACCAAAGACAGAGCAGAAGACAACATACTAAGACACATGTATGAGATATTGTATAAGAGCAACGAAACTCATACCATTGCTCTCCTACACCTGACTTCCAGTGGCGACAGATTGAGCAAATTTCTTCTTCAAATTGATAATGTTGAAATTGTAACCAGGAAACCAGCGTCTAATATCATCGAGAATCTGCCAGAAGGCTACCGCATAAGCAAAACCATCGCATTCGTTTTGCCCATCCACTACACGGATTCCAACGTGTGTAATGACACCGAATGCTCGTTTGTGCTCGTCGATAATTAAGCTGCCTGAATCCCCACACATTGCAAATATTTCGCCATCCGACGCTCGTTGCATTGGCTTTAGCTCCTTTAGCCCACCCAGCCCATATGGGATTTGCACTGCAAGCATTCTATCCTTGCTGTCCGGACCACGAGTAAAGGCAGGGACGTTGTTGGCTGTACCTAACGTATGGCCAGTCGCCCAGCCAAACTTGTACACCTTGTAGGTGCGTTCAGCAATCGTTTCGTTCATGACCCAAAATCCGTCACCGTCCCGATCAAGATCGTCAAACTTAACTCCTGGCGGGAACGTAGGGTAGAAGATGTCTTCTTTCGGTGCAAAGTGTCCAATGTACATGGGTCCGTTTGTGTGACTCCAGTTCATATGGCCTAGAACTTCGTCTTCCGAACGGCCTCTTCTCAGGTAGTTCGGGCTTGCCCTTGTGAGGTCCACGGCAAGTGGAAATTTCTCCCAGTAAGAATCTGGAAAAACCCGGCGCGGATATGTTTCCTCGTCCAATTCGACCATGCACCAATCCTTAGCGTAGGGATCTGTGCCGAGAAGCACGCTACCCGTTCTCAATGCCGGAGAGGTATTAACAATCCCGATACGATTATCGATCCACTGGCGTCCATCTTCACCAAGGTAAGATTGATTAACCACGTCAATCATCCGCTGAGCCACCGCTTTATCCTTTGCATAGACGGGCAGGGTATACAAGCTACTGTCGTCGCTTGCAGTCTTCTTTAAGCAACTTTCCATCACTCCTAAGTATCAGTCCTGCCAGCTACTTGATTGAATGATATACAGTGTTTGCTGAATGTATCAGACATACTCATTGAATGAAGCTGCAGCAATCACTGTATGATATAGAGCAGCTGATTGAATGAGATACTGCTTTACTGCAAAACATTTATTGTTTCAAGTGCAGCAAATGCTGGCTGAAGCAATGTATGGTAAACCAGCCTTGCTGTACTCTGATGAAGGGTTTCATACCTAGGTAATACTAGGGCCTTTAATCTGTATTGGGAATATACTACTGGATAATAGATAATGCAATTGTATACCCACCGCTTTTTTGAGCTATTTATAGTGTCCAGGCACTGCTGATTGACAGCATGCTGTAATATATCAGAATTTCATAATTTCTGCCCGTTTTGGCATATGAGGCACATCAGGGTCTAGGACCCTGAGGTCCGGCAGGTTCCAGGTCACCTGGAGCTACTACCGCTTTTGGGGGTTGTGGGAATAAATTCAAATTAGCCTTTGCAGGCCCTACAGGCATCCAAAAATAGCGCGAAAATAGCCAATAAATCAGAAAATATTCTGGGGCACTGCCGCTTTGCTATAGCGTGGGAATTACGCATTGGGACGATCCAAAATGGGTCCGGGGGTGCTCTGGGCCACCCTGGGCCCTTCCTAAAGCGGTAAAATCATCATAAAATAGATAATTATATTGGCACTCGAGTGCATATATGCAGGCTTCCCCTTGGCTTACCGGCTGCATATAAAATACAATAAAATCAGATTATATTAGTAGAAGCATATTGAACATGTTCCAGATAGCTATATATGGTAATTCTAGCCAGGAACATACCAGAAACATCAAAACACATTCCGGTTGACATGCTAATACTATCGGGCTCATTTCACCACATTCGGATACCCCCGGGACGCGAATCTTGATGGGATTCCATTGCTGCATAGTACTAGAGTCCAAGCAGTCATTAATCATGGCAGGGGAGTCATTTTACGTAGCACTGTTGATTATTCTTTTATTTAAATGTCATTTTCATTACTGCACTTCTACTGCACGTAATGGCGCGTTTAGATAGTCAAATTATATCTAACAAACGAGGGGAGTAAGAATATGCAGCCAGAATTGTCACACGGTCACTACTGAGCTCAGTAACACACTTTTATGTTTCCGTGTGCATGCAAACATTGCACAGCCTCTACAGACACCTTTGTATGTTCCACACGTGTACTAATGACTTTGATCAACTGCATATATATCTCACGTATATCTCACGAAGTTTCACGTTAATCGGAGCTTGCATTGAATTGATATTAAGCCTACAATATTGAGAAAGAATGGTCATTTTTAATTTTATGGGAGGTGTACGGGTCAGGCACATGATGCCAAACAGCCATCATATGTATCCTAAACATAATCCAAATGCATGTTTGAGATGTAGTTAGAATGTGCAAGTCATATGCAACATTGTAGGGTGGATTGCTACTTGTAATATCATTATACATATGACATGTCCAAAACACATATAACCTATACATTCCCTCTGTACCCCAAACATGCATTTGGAATATGTTTAGGTTACTTATGATGGCTGTTTGGCATTGTGTGCCTGACCCGTAAGCCTCCCGTAAAATTAAAAATGACTGTTCTTTCTCAATATTGTAGGCTCAATATCAATTCAACACAAGCTCCGATTGACGTAAAACTTCGTGAGATATACGTGAGACATATATACAGTTGATCAAAGTTATTAGTACACATGTGGCACATACTGGGGTGC
Organism: Trichaptum abietinum; assembly: GCA_910574555.1. Classification (NCBI taxonomy): domain Eukaryota; kingdom Fungi; phylum Basidiomycota; class Agaricomycetes; order Hymenochaetales; family Trichaptaceae; genus Trichaptum; species Trichaptum abietinum. The sequence goes on along the minus strand of CAJTBE010000004.1, from coordinate 795,388 downwards.
CTGTGGAGGCTGTGCAAATTCCGCATGCACACGGAAACATAAAAGTGTGTTACTGAGCTCAGTAGTGACCGTGTGACAATTCTGGCTGCATATTCTTACTCCCCTCGTTTGTTAGATATAATTTGACTATCTAAACGCGCCATTACGTGCAGTAGAAGTGCAGTAATGAAAATGACATTTAAATAAAAGAATAATCAACAGTGCTACGTAAAATGACTCCCCTGCCATGATTAATGACTGCTTGGACTCTAGTACTATGCAGCAATGGAATCCCATCAAGATTCGCGTCCCGGGGGTATCCGAATGTGGTGAAATGAGCCCGATAGTATTAGCATGTCAACCGGAATGTGTTTTGATGTTTCTGGTATGTTCCTGGCTAGAATTACCATATATAGCTATCTGGAACATGTTCAATATGCTTCTACTAATATAATCTGATTTTATTGTATTTTATATGCAGCCGGTAAGCCAAGGGGAAGCCTGCATATATGCACTCGAGTGCCAATATAATTATCTATTTTATGATGATTTTACCGCTTTAGGAAGGGCCCAGGGTGGCCCAGAGCACCCCCGGACCCATTTTGGATCGTCCCAATGCGTAATTCCCACGCTATAGCAAAGCGGCAGTGCCCCAGAATATTTTCTGATTTATTGGCTATTTTCGCGCTATTTTTGGATGCCTGTAGGGCCTGCAAAGGCTAATTTGAATTTATTCCCACGGCCTCCTGAAGCAGTAACAGCTCCAGGTGACCTGGAACCTGCCGGACCTCAGGGTCCTAGACCCTGATGTGCCTCATATGCCAAAACGGGCAGAAATTATGAAATTCTGATATATTACAGCATGCTGTCAATCAGCAGTGCCTGGACACTATAAATAGCTCAAAAAAGCGGTGGGTATACAATTGCATTATCTATTATCCAGTAGTATATTCCCAATACAGATTAAAGGCCCTAGTATTACCTAGGTATGAAACCCTTCATCAGAGTACAGCAAGGCTGGTTTACCATACATTGCTTCAGCCAGCATTTGCTGCACTTGAAACAATAAATGTTTTGCAGTAAAGCAGTATCTCATTCAATCAGACAGCTGGTAGCAGTGGATTAACTCGCCTTTCTTTGACTGCTTCCTGACGCTTCACGCGTATCCAAGTCTTTGCCCCATCACGATCGCGACACATCACAGACAATGCCCAAACTTTCTTCTACGCAATTAGTGTTCCACGTGAGTGTACTTTGAATAGCACATGCACTGCCGTAGTGTGACATAGCTTCATTTTTCTACGCCAGAGGTCCCAAAAGATTGTTCCCGCATCGCAAGAAAAATCATTTTCACATAACATTTTCACCAAGAAAGTACCGAGTAGCCTTTGAGTTCTCCATCCGTGGTATAGCAGGCGCCACGCTGCGAGCTACGAAAAATATCAACAGGGAAACCACCCGTTGCAGTATGCAGCGGCCAGATAGATGCCTCCATTGCAACACGCTGCCAAACTCGATAAAGAATTCTAAAGAGGTGGGCTAGTAAGAATGTGTGAGTTTGGTACGCCGTGAGGAGCACGGCTGACTGGGGCAAAGTGCTGCTGGCGTTACTGTGAAAAAGGTCCAGGTTTGTGTTTGCAAGAGAACGAGCCTGAGGGTAACAAAATTAAACGAATAGAGTTCAAGTTGGCAGTGTTAGCGTGGGAAAATAGTACTACTTACATCAGGGAAACTACTTTCTGCTGAAAGTGACTTAAGCGTTACTTAAACGTCCTGAGTGACTTGAAGTCTGAATAAGGCAAGCTTGCCTTATTCATGCATGTCCTCCCATTATTCAGGACGAGTTGCCTGAAATAAGGACGAGTTGCCTGAAATAAGGACGAGTTGCCTGAAATAAGGACGAGTTGCCTGAAACAGTGCTCTAAGTGTTTCAGGCAATCTGCACCCCAGTGCTCCAGTGCTTCAGTGCTTCATCCTTTAATTACAGCAGGAGACAAGTGTTGTAAGACAAATTGCAGCGCTCAAGAGTTCAAGTGCATAAGAATGATCCAAGTATTTCATTGCATCAGAAATAATATAAGACAACGGTAAGTAGCTATCAGTGCCTCAGTGTTCAAGTACATCAGTCATTTACACAAGACTAAGCATAGCAGTCACTATCGTGGAACCCGCCACGACACGATTCTGAACCACTGCCACGGGCAGTGGCAGGCCCATTTCGCTACCGTGCCTTCAATTCTGCATGTTCTTTAGCGTGCCAGTAGAAACGAAGGTTGCTCTGCGAGTCGATGGTAATAAGTTATTGAGCGCACGGACAGAAACGAAACGAGAGGCTCACCAGTGAACGATTTGCTCTTAGAAGTCGACGCATTCCGTGGCCGAATCCCATTTTGAAGCGTCGTCCTCCTCATTATCGCCATCTCCGCCTGGATCCTTCTCCTCGCCCTCGTCCTTGTCCGCGCCCTCGTCCTCGTCCTCGTCCTCGTCCTCGTCCGCGCCCTCGCCCTCGTCCGCGCCCTTGTCCTCGTCCTCGTCCGCGCCCTTGTCCTCGTCCTCGTCCGCGCCCTTGTCCTCGTCCTCGTCCGCGCCCTTGTCCTCGTCCTCGTCCGCGCCCTTGTCCTCGTCCTCGTCCGAGCCCTTGTCCTCGTCCTCGTCCGAGCCCTCGTCCTCGTCCTCGTCCGCGCCCTCGTCCTCACCCTCACCCTCAATCTTGTCAGCGCCCTCGTACCCGCTCTCACTCAGGTCGTCATCTCCTTTAGCATCGGCATCCTCGTCCTCTGCATCACCTTCAACATCGCTTCTATGCTCAGCTCCTTCACGCTCGTCGCCCTTATCATCGCTCCCGTCTTCCCAATTACCAGCGCCTTCGTCATACGCTTTCTCGCAGGTCGAACCCGGACCTGCAACATCAAAATATAAGGAAAAGTCCCTGCCAGTGATACCCGATCCAAAAAGTTCGGTGTTCTTTCCAGCATCGATATCGTTACTGGCATCGTAAGCTAGGAGGTGGGATCGAACCTTTTCCCAGTTTGATTCAGTGAAGAAAGAGGGATTCGACAGCAATTTAACATAGTCGTCCGTATGAGGCTGCCACAGAGCGCTAGTGAAATACCACTCAGCGCCGCCAAGCTCTTCTTTGATATTTTGCAACCGAGCCACCTGTTTATCAATGGCGACCTTGACCTATCCATGAGGAGATCAGCGAATAAAGCCACTATAAGTTCTGAAAAAAAATACCGCTGTTGCCGCAAGGGCGAGGGCACCGATAGGCTTTCCTATGGAGTTTTTGTCCAGTACTTTATGCCGACCCATGGCTAAGACGATGTGTACGGACAACACTGAGACCACGAGGTCAGAGCAGAACAGTCCTTGCTTCTGTACATTCAGGGTCAATGCATGGACACAAAATGCCACAAGTACTATTTTACTTACCCTTTCCATACTATACCAGCTTTCCCATAGAAACGGTTCGGCTTTCTTCTTATCAACTAGCGTCTGCAACGTCTTCACAATTGCTTCGTTTTGCATTGACTTTGATTGTTCGCCGCTGATAAAACTCGCAACTGAATGCTCAGCTTTCTCAAACAGTTTCTTGCGCCAGCTATCAGAGCATCTCTGGGCCGCCTGAAATACAAGGATTGCATCTCAATCTGGTAAAGGTAACTTGAAGATAACTAAGAATGACTCAACTAGAGAACAGATGTCGGCGAACTGTGTTTCGTAACTTAGTTCCACAGAATCAAACACTTTCCCCCACAGTGTGCTGATGAGCTCATTGTCCGGGTTTTGCCATGGCGTGAGGGACTTTCCTACTGCGCGGAAAAGTGAAGGTAAAAAAATATGAATCCAACCGGCCTGAGTACCGGGAGGGAGACACTGGTTCGTCGCCCTTTTTCTGCCTGGCACGCGAGATCCTTCCTTTCCTTCATTTCGACCCTTGTCCTCCAGCCCCACTGATGTCTGCATATAAGTGAATCAGCAAAAATATGTCATAGTAATGAATTTGATTCGACACACTGAGCTAGTAGTCCGAGAGACTTTGCGATGACCAGGATAAGCCCCAATCACTAATACTTCGGGTCCGGGAGTGCAGGATACTCTCGTCATTGCAAGCGACTGTGTTAGAGGTGCTAACGGCATCTTTCGACCACCAGTCTAATAAGAATAGTGAGTGAATGCTCACATTTAGAGTGTATCAATCGACCCACACTTGCTTCATTATCAGCCACCAGCGACTGCCTCTTGCGATGAGAGGTAGCGGATCCAATCTCAGACTGCAATACGTCAGAAAGCTGTTATCCATGGCAAGTGAGCAGCTCGAAAGGAAGCAATTACCATCGTGTCGGCCTCAGGCCGATAAGGAATGTCAGAGGGTTTCCTCTTCTTACTCAAGTCCTTTCCGCCTGGTCAGAAACGAACTTAAAATGCCGGTTACCAAAGAATTGGCACTTACTGTGGCACTGACCTGTGTGTCCATGCCAGTGAACAATGACTTCTTGACCTTGACACTCTTGCTAGCCTATTGAGATGGTGTAAAGTAAACATAAACATGAAGGAATCCATAACACGTGAAGGTGGAAGAATTACCACATCAACCTGGGAGTCGGTGTCCGGTGGCGACTTTCTCTTTCTGTTTTTTGTGACTATGATGTCCTATTCATAGGCACAAATTAGCGATCGACCCGATGTGAGGAAGGGAACGAATAGTTGCTACAGCGGAGGTGAGCCTACGGTGCATCGACGCTCACACATACCTGTATACGGGGTTCCAAGGCTAGTGATTGCACCTTACAACCATAAATCAGGGGGAAACGAGAGAAATTGGAGTAAGATAGGACTTACCGGTGCGCTGAGCTGCGAGTTGGCAGTTCTCTTGGTTGCACCCTGTCCAAAGATCAATTCAGCAAACAATGAAGGAAGGATGTAGCATGAAGATCACTGTGCTTCACTGTCTGGCACTCACCTGTCCACCTGGTTTTGTTTCGTTGTTCTTATCCTCAAGTACGGAAAGGGATTGGTTAGTAGATTGGAAAAGGTAGGAATGATATGACGTCGCTTACCGTTGAAACCTGCGACCCGGAGAGAGTGTCGCGCAGCAACTTCCTTTTCTTTGAGTTCAAGTTGCTGCTACCTCCATCCTGTTCATTACAGACAGTTGGCAGAAAAATAATAACGAAGGGATATGATCAAACGGTCATGGGGTAACTGACGTGAATCGAACAGTAATAAGTCGCACTCACACTAGCTTGAGCCGGCCTTGTCAGCCTCCTCGGATCGCTTTCGCCCTACAAGCAAGGTATTCAGACTGCATCTGCCATTCTAATGTTCCGTCAACTCACAATATTTGTGTCCGAATCGACAAAATGTGCTGTCTGTTGCACGCTGATTGAGCTATTCTTTACACCATGATAGCTTGCGAGGGTTATTGTTTCCCCTTCATCCTCCCAAGGACTTAAGTTTTCATTGTCTTGCAATGAGATGCTGTGTCTAGTGTAGCTTGGCGTCAGCGAAGCTCATAATATGGTAACAAAGACGAGAGTGTCAATGTTGTAGGTAGAAGGAAATTTGATCCCGTTCTCCATGATCCGCTTCCTCAGCATGAACATTAGTAATCTAGTTGGATCATACTATGAGCTTTAGCTGAGTCTAAATCAAGCTTCACACTTACCATTACATCGTGCATACCAGAAATTGATCCCGTACGCATTGCAAGATTTCAGATTTAAACTCACAAATTGATCCCTCTCGAGTCTATCCCTGCCACCTCAAGTCCTCCATCCTCTTCACCAATGAAAGTGGATTCATCTGTGTTGCGAAGCGCCCTGGCAAGTCGCTTTGTCTTGTCGTCCCGCTTTGACGTAGCGGGCGAGTCTATTATATCCGTTTCTTCACCAGAAAGGCTCTCGTTCTGTCCGGCAGGTGCGTGAAAGAAAGTGTTGCTTGGAGTGGCGGCAGATCTCGACGTCTTTGCGGTCTGCACACGGGTGCGAAATGGAAGTTCACCTTTGGGATCTTCTTTCCTAGCCTTTTTTGCAGGCTTTCTGTTTGACGCATCCGTACTTGCCGCTTCATATTGTGAGTCAAAGTAGTCAACCTCCAAGCTTTGAAAACATCTGAAAATGTATAGGCAATATAACTCACCAATGTCTAAGTCTTCGTCGTATTCAACTTCACAACCCGACACGTCTTTAACACCGTTCTTCGAGCCTGCTTACGCCAGTTCAAAGCTATGTAATTACTGATCTGAAGTTGAAGACTTACTACTAGCTTCGCCCTTTGGCTTCCTACGTCCACGTTTTCCAGCGAGTTTAGGCACTGTTGAGCCCATCTGGGTGCGTGTCTCAAGAGCCTTCGACAAATTGTTTTCAAGCTCTACGGTCTCTAGCATCGCTGCTTCTTGGTTTTCTGCTGCGGTCACCTTCTTGCGTACCTTGTCAGCTGCCTCTTGTTCTTTTGCTGCCCGTTTCTGCTCCGCAGCGAGTTTTTTCCTCTCTTTCGCGACCGCGACTTGCTGGGCCGCAGCTCTGCGGAAAGCTGCCCGTTCTTCCTTCTGTTTTTCCTTCTCCTCCTTCTCCTTCAATGCCTCATCCCGCCTCGCTGCCTGCTGTACTTTCCTTTTGTCTTTTTCTTCCTTCTCCCGCAATATCTCCTCCTTTGTTCGTCTTGTTCTGAGTTGGTCAACTACTGCTCCGGGGTGCTGGTTACTGTTCTTGGCCCTCGTCTGTCTTCGAGTTGACATTTTGTGCAGTGTTTTGAGACTTGGGTGATAATAAGATGGATCGAAGGTGCAAGTTCAAGATCAGGGAGGCGAGGGCGTCTATCTTAGACAAGTTGAAAATTTACGCCCACTCACTCAGGCTGCCACTGGCCAGGCTGCCACTGCCAGCCTCAGGCTGAGTGTGTGACTCACGCACTGCCAGTGGCAGTGGCACTCAGGTTCACTGGCAGCCTTACGGCACTGGCACTGGCACTCAGCTGTGAGTCCCAATCATCGACATATACTACTGAAGGCTACATTGATGCCAGCGACACGGAAAAAGCACGACCCCTTTCATTTTCCACCAACTATTCGATGTACCTTGCCCAGCTGTAGTAGGACGTTCAAGAGTCAATCTGGAAGAGCAAGACATGAATATTCAGCTCATCCGATGTCATCCGTGGCAAGATCTACTGCCTGTGGTCACGACTATGATTCTTCACCTATTCGACCCACACGAGCTCCAACTCCTCAACCTCTACCGAGGTCGTCCGAACTTCCAACAGAGGGTCATTTTGAGAGCGGCTCTGACTCCTACGATTACGATATTTCCATGCTTACACAGGATATCTCGATGCTCAGTATAGGCCGAGACGAGTTGCTTCAAGACCTAGACAGACCTGATTCTCTGTCCCATTCTGGCACCGGAAGTGACAGTGGCCGTAGTGCATCCTCTGAAGACTTGGACTTCGACATTGGAGATCATGAGGAGAGTGATGGTAACCTAAAGGTGTATCACAGATATATGAATGGTGCGCACCAAGTATATTGTCCTCGGTTTGATAGCACTCTGATGAAAAACATCGAGCAGCCACCCCGTGTGATGCGGAAGGAAACAACTTAAAAAACGAAGAACCACCTGTTCCGCGAAATGAACCTGCACCAAATGACTGGTCTCCCTATTCGTGCCGAGCAGATTTTGAGCTAGCAGACTTTCTTTATCGCGATGAGCAAATGTCTGCTGGTAATATAACAAAGCTTCTCGGAATCATGAAGGCTTACCAGCGAATTCAGTCTGTGAAGAACGCAAAATCTGGCGGATATTCTGAGTTGGACGTAACTGAACCCGACGATGACTCAGATCTGGATCCTACTAGTACGCTACTCGATGGAGACGCACAAAAGTTGTACAATGTCATTGACGCTACGAGAGTTGGTGACGTGCCTTGGAAATCCTTTAGTAACTTCTACACGGACGACAATGGCCAAAAAGCGACAGACGAGAACACCGAGTCATGGAAGAGGAAAGAATATGATGTATGGTTTCGGGATCCCTTGGAAGTGATCCGAAATTTGGTGGATAATACGGCTTTAGAAGGCGAATTTGACTATGTCCCATTTCGTGAATATCAGCCAAAGGAGGAATCTGATGACATCAATGACAAAGAACGAGTGTTCAGAAATTACATGTCCGGAAATTTCGCTTGGGAACAGGCTGTAAGTCATGAATAATGCAGCATTCAAAGTTGGAGGAAGCGTACTGATTATCCTTGACTTAGAACAAAATCTCAGCCGAAGATGAAGCAGTCCATGGGTCCATGTTCGTTCCGGTGATCTTGGGGAGCGACAAGACAACAGTTTCCGTTGGAACTGGCAACAACGAATATTATCCGTTATATCTCTCAATAGGAAATGTATCAAACAAGGCCCGGCGGTCCCAAAAGTTGAATACAGTCCAGCTCGTAGCATTTTTAGCAATACCAAAGAGTGTGTGTCAAAAACGGAGCTATTCGATTGTGTCTAACGCTTTTTTTGCAGCTGAGCGGCAGTACGAAAAGTCAGATGACTTCCGTCGCTTTAGACATCAAATTTTTCATTCATCTATATCGAGAATCTTGAGTTCACTGAAGACCGCCATGTCCATAAACAATGAACAGACCATTCTCCGGTGCCCTGATGGTCACTTGCGTAGGTCGGTTCTCGGACTCGGCTCGTATATAGCCGATTATCCGGAACAGGTGAGTCTATGCGCAATATGCACTGGATGGTGCTGCAAGTAAGTACTGTCCTCAGGCAACGCATACAAGCCCGTGAAAATGGCTTACTGTGGCTATATGATATAGATGTACAGCACCTCACAAGAACCTGGATAATCCGGAATTTGTTATAAATCCTCGAACAAAAGAGCTGCACGAACGATTGATAGAACAGGTGGATGACAACGTCATAAGTAGAGCAACAATTCGAAAAGAGTATGGATTCCATCAGGAAATCGTGGTATGTGCTTCAAAGTCTCCCCTGGATGCATATTTCACAATCAGGTTGTCCCGTAGCCTTTCACCAATGACTTTCCGCGAGCGGATATATGCGATCTCATATCTCCGGACCTACTACACCAAATCATCAAAGGCGTGTTCAAGGATCATCTTGTCGAGTGGATTTGCCAGACCTTGACCACGACAGAGCTGGATATTGTGGATAAAAGGTGCTATTCTCTCACAAGTCGTATAATGTAAATACCATTGCTAACCCTCTACAGGATTAGAGTCGCTGCTCCTTTTCCTGGACTTCGCAGATTCCCCGAAGGCCGAGGCTTCAAGCAATGGACAGGCAATGATTCTAAGGCACTGATGAAAGTATGTGGCCTTTCTACCTAATTCGAGGCGGTGGATTGCTGATATTTGATGCAAACCGCTTAGGTGTATCTTCCGGCTATTGTGGGCATTGTGCACGATGATATAATCACCACAATGAGTGCTTTCTGGACTTTTGTTACCTTGTACGTCGGTACACGATTACAGCCTCAACTCTTGATCAGATCAAAGCCTCTCTGGACCACTTTCATCAATTTCGGCAAATATTCATAGCCAAGGGCATCCGGGATAACTTCTCACTGCCACGACAGCATGCCATGGTCCACTATCCTACAATGATCCCTCTCTTCGCCGCACCGAGCGGGCTGTGTTCATCGATCACAGAGAATAAACACATTTACGCGGTCAAGGAAACATGGCGACGCTCAAACAGAAATGATCCTTTGGGTCAAATGATCACAGCAAACCAACGACTAAGTAAACTTATTGCATCGAGGGCAGACTTTGAAAGGCGTGGAATGCTGGACGATTCGTTGGCGGAGGCTTCGTGGAGAGCTTTGCGTGATGTTCTGCGCAAGAATATCTCAGAGTCGGACACGGATGACGCTGAGAAGATTTCTACTAGTACTCGGGGAGAGCATAGGCACCTCCGGGCGTACCATTGACAGGCGCAGCTGATGATACAGAGGACTTCTTCGATGACATTGTGGGCAATCATGAACTCAATGAAATTGCAGACCTGGACAATTCCGAAAGCTTAGTGGATGGGCCGCAGTGTGGTGCGGTTCATGGCATACGACATGCTGAACGCCAGATCCGCGTGGGCGGCAGAAATGACCCTTTGAGCTTGATATTAATGGCTTCGAAGCAACGTGAGTATTACTTATTACTAGTAGTAACCCGTGCTTTTGGTGCTGCTCAACTGACTTCTTTGATGTTATCCTTGCAGAGTCCAGTAAGGTGTACCCTAAACAGCTCAACGCTCTTGCAGCGATGAAAGGCTATCCTGAGTTCCGACAGCTCCGACAGCTCATCAAAGTATACTTACTTAACAAGTACGAAAAGCACACCTACAACTCAAGGGCTTATTCTGGCAGAACTGAACCAGGACATGCGCAGTTTGAATTAGACATGAGCAATGACTTTTCAATTTTCCATTCAGCCACCGCTTTCTTTGCCTACCGTGGTGAATCGATCCCTATAGAACAAGCAATGAGGGAGGTGATCAGGTCCAATCCGTCTTGGCGCGGAAAACCTCGACGAGATGCAGTACTTGTCCGAGTTAGTTCACGCAAACAGGGGTTCGCAGGAATGAGAGTTGCTAGGGTTATACTTCTTTTCTCCTTCACAGCCAAAGCAGAACGTCAGGAATGCGCTCTCATACAGTGTTTCAAACGTGTTGGCGACTCGCCTGACCCGAAAACAAGTATGTGGATTGTCGAGCCGGATTATGAGTCAGAGACTTCTAGTACCACCTGGCAGCGTGTCGAATGTTGTCCTGGAGTGAATGCCAGTGGCAGACGTCACTATGACCGTGACTGCAAGGCTCCGAAGTTATCTGTGATAGATATAGGGGACATCTTCCGTTTAGCTCACCTCCTTGGGGTTCAGAAGGGTGATGAATGTCCTCCGAAGTCATTGACACCTGAGGAATCCCTGGACTTTTATGATAGATTTTATGTTAACCGATTTGCTGACATGCACATGCACGAAACATTGTATGAAAGAAGACACTGTCAATGATAAAGATAAACTCTTCATTTAGCACATACTACAACGTAGATTGAAACCTACGAAGTGAGGATCCTGCAACTTCAAGTTCTTGAAGTTGAAAGTCCGACGACTCCGACTCCGGCGACTCGGAGTGGAACTTCAAGTTCAAGTGATAACTCACGCCACCTCAGGCTGCCACGTAGCCTGAGTACGGTAGTACTACTGCCAGTGACTCCGACTCGGAGGACTCGGACTTGGAGCCGACATCATGATGATGATCCGAGTTTCAAATTGAACTTGAATGCCACTGGCATGTCAGTGATGTTTGGCGACTACTACCTACTATTAGTACTCACTGGCAGGGTACCGTACTACTACTAGCCACTGGCAGCTGAATTATCCAGTCTCAAGCCTCCAATTCTGTCCACTCAGACTGGCAAGTTGTCACAATCTCAACTTTGAGTTCAAACGGTTGTTGTTCGCTTCTTCTAATACTACTACTCAGGGCAACTACTACTATCGTGATTACTACTACTAGTAGTACTCGCTTCACGTTCAGCAGTCTACTAAATCTGCAACTCTGTTGCCTGGAATGTCTGGAACTCGGAGTCCCACTGGCTGCCAATGTTCGAGTTGTGGACACAGCCTGAGTCACGGTAGTACTACTACCAGTACTGGCACTCAGGCTGTTGGCACCCGCCGGCGCCGTGTCAAACCTGAGTCGGCTGCCGACTTAGGCATTAACGCTCACTGGCACTGGCAGGCCGGCGCTCACCGTGTTGACTCCCCAGCCAGCTCTCAAGTAGACGGGTACCATCGCTTGCCAGTGCCAGTGGAAGACTGGCATGATTTGGATTCAGAACTTGAAGAAAAAAACCCAGACCACCCAAGTCGCTCATACCACACACAGGACACTACACACTTCCGTGGTAGATCCACTCGGGCCGACTCGGAAAGCACTCGCAGTCTGAGACGCAGGTCGCGCGAGGTTTCAATCGACAACTTGAACATGGAATGCCAGAGTCGTCACTATACTACTACTAGTGTACTACGTGATAGTAGTCTTGGGCTTGGCCAAACTGTTCGCAACACTGGCAGTGGTAGCCAAGGTTCAGTCAACAAGCGCTCAAGCTTCCTCCCCAACTTGAAGTCGTTGGATCCAGCGTGACAATCGTCATCTGCACCCACTATCGCACGAGGAAATGCCACGAACTTTCTCAAGTTACAAGGGCTTGTCGTCATCCCACTCAGCTCCTTCAAGTCAGCGATCCGACAACGTCGCGAGAGTGCGAGATCAGTCAACGAGTTCCTTGAACAGCCCGAGGGGTAAGGTGTCAGGAGCGCGGAACTTGTCGCGCGACCCAGTGGAATTCAATCTAAATAATGCGGAGGGCCCAAGGAAGGAACCTATCTGGGAGGTTAAAGCTGAGATCAACGAGACAAATTCGAGTCCTTCAGGTGTGCATTATTTTCAATTGATAAGTAGAAATGATTATCGATTAACGCAAACGATAAGCCTTTATCGCCAGGGAAACTCTGACGAAAAACATATGTCGGCAAAAGGAAACACTCAGGTCTTTATCTTCTGAAACAAATGACCACGTCGAGGCAATACAGAATAACCACTATGAAAGCGTATCGGATCGTGCTAGGACGGAAGAGCAAGTCGAGCAAGAGGAGGGGCAGGATGCATCAATTGTGCAGTCGGAAGACGTCGATCTTCGTGCAGCGGTGGCAGCTCTGAAAAGCGAGATGATGGAAATGAAGAAGGCGTACCTTGCGAAGTTTGAAGAAATTACGAGCCTTAAACAGTCTTTCAATAAACGGGAAGAGCTCGTCGAAGAACTCTTCGAAACAGTCGATCTATTATGTGAAAGTGTCGTTGGGGTTCGTAACAGTCATACTCATCAACATTGATGTTCTACATCTGACTGCCTTTCTTTAGAATCAAGCGGCGAAGGATGCGGTGACTTTACGGTCTTTCCTGGAGGACCTTCAACGCTACGTAGTTCACGGCTCATTTTTCCTTCTCCGTTTCTCGAAGACTGAGAGGGAAAAATGCCATCAATTTCGAGGCCAGCGGAAGCTAGAATGGTCAAGTTTCAATAAAGAAATGAAGGAGATCTTCCTGAAGTATCATGGTACACCTCGAGGTATAGAAGGATACTCCCAACTGTATCAAAAGAGGTCTCCGTTGGGAGAAGCTTTATACCCAGGGGACGGAAAGACGCCTAGTCGAAAAGCATCACCTCTGCCAAGGCAACAGGTGCAGACGCATCTGTATTATACTGGAGACAGACTCGAGTTCGACGTTTACAAGCTTGGGATATTCTATTTCTTCATTCCCTTGTTCCTAGCCCACTATGTTGCCTATAGGAACCATATCGAACTTCTGGAGGAGATGATTCACGCGTTTCGCGACAAACTGCCCGATGCCGTCGAGAAGGAACGAAGGGGATTGGGAGGATCACACAATTATCAGACAGCTGCGCAACAAGCACGCATTGATCTTACCAGCAATGTGGATATCTACCCAGATGGGTATACTCGGTGGCCCTCTGTAGGGGCAATTGGCTTGGACAGTTTACTGAAATTGGTGAAAGACGACGTAACGACACGGCGGGAGAACAGCAAGACTGTTGATGATGAACTTCAAAACGCAATTGCTATTTTCGAAGGCAGCGGTCTGCTTACGTCCAGCAACCTGGCGAACGATTTGGAACCCACTGTATTATCCTTCCGACATAGACGTATGGTTGCATATGAAAGGCACCGTACACGATTGAATCAAAGTATTGCTTCGGCAAACCCACGAAATGTGGAACAAGGACCTGATACCCATTCCTCTAGCCACGCGGGTGAACGTCGCAAGCTTGACTCTTTGGATTCCCCGAACGATGAGGATGAGCCTCAAAAGAAACGTACCCGCAACTCCGACAATCAAGTGATCCCCACCGAACCGCAAACGACGAAATTTTTTTCTCGGGCTCTAGAGAAGGCGGAAAAAACGCAGAGTGTTCTAATTCACGGATATACGACAGTGAAAAGATGGCTCGCGGTAGTCACCAACGATGAAATATTTAAGCACGTCGTAACCGGGAAATCTGTCATGGGTGAAGCACTGAATGCAATCGCGCATGAGAGAGAGAGGAGTGTCGAGAAGATTTACGAATCCGCTACAAGGCTGTCAAGTCTGTTCGCTTCGGACGCCGAAGGTTCCAATGGGAGACCCCTTTCAGAAACCGAGAAAGCAAAGTATACGGACGCGTTTCAGGAAGTGGTCGCGAGTGTTTACGAGGTCAGCGGTGATTTGTTGGGACCAGATTTACCTCTTCCGTCAAATAATGGGCGGTTGAAAGTTGCGGAGTTCATCTCACGCGCGAGGGCTCGGACAGGGGAAGAGCAGTTGAAATCGATATTTGGATGTGCTGAATTTGCCCATCTGGATTTGGCATAGCAGGGAAACGTAGGGATATCGGGTCTTGAGCCAGACTGTACTACTATTCAGATGTGCGTATTCAAGCTGTAACTACTACTAGTACCCATAGTACCTACTAGGAGTACTAGTACCTCTACCTCTTCCTATAATTTAACTAGTACTACATTTTGCTTCTACTTTGTTCTAGTACTAGGTTTTAAATTATAACCACCCCAATATCAGTGTTGAAACTACGGAACTTCGTTGGACTAGTTGATAGTAGAGTCTGGCCCCGGCAAGCTCCACTCAGCCTGAGGCTGGCAGTGGCAGTGCCAACTTCAAGTTGAAGCTGACTCAGTGACTCGGAGTGCAGCCTGAGTGACTCGCCGGAGCACTCAGGAGCCTGAGGCCGGCAGTGCCAGCGCCGGTGGCGTGTGACTGGAAACTAGAGTGGCAATGGTATAAGAGACAGAAATGCCCCCTTGGGGCGCTCACTCAGAACCCTCTTGCATATTTCGTCTTGACTACTGCCTAAATCGTCTCGACCACAACTATGATGTCAATTCCTTACCAACAGGCTCCCAGTGGACGTGAGTCCTGCGTTCTTTTTCACTGACAATGCCAGTGGCAATACTGATTGTTGTTCACCACCACTATAGCAGGCTCCTCATCGGACACCAGCTTGCCTGACCCAAACTCGCATGCCAATCAGCGTCAGGCCGACTTTCATGTTCACTTACATGAAATCTTCCGTACTTCCCGTAATTTGGTTAATGGACAACCATTCGATACAAACGTCCCTATGTCATCAGGCATACAAACGAACGACAATGTTGGCCACCCTGGCACGATAAAGTCCCAAACCACCGGTTCAAAGACAGAAGTTGTCCTTCCTGTCGAGCCTCAGAGCACCGCCCGCAAACGAAGGGAAAGCGTGTCACCAGAAGAACAAAAGAACTACTACCTTGGCCTCCCGGGTAAACCTCGCCTGGTCGGGCGCACCGGACCTGATTGGGAACCGCGAAACCAGCAGAAATCCATAGACGTAGTTGGCGACCACAAAATCGTCAGTATCTGGGGAATCTTGGGCCCAAAGATTCTTGACGTACTTGACGAGGAGAACGTGCGTTGGACCAGTTTGGAAGCCAACCGCGTTGGCTACGAAGACGATGAAGGAGTGATCCCCGTTGTCGTTCTTGTCGGAATCGAGAATGATTCGCTTAAACCTAAAGAGGCGTGCCGCATCTCGGAACGCGCTAAGGATATTTTGGTGGCACATGACATTAACGACGTTGAAGTCGAGATGAGGGAGCGATATGTCTGGCCTGCCATTCTTTCCTCCGGAAAACCATCGAACGCAGGCGACATTGCCTCCTCCACAGACCACTCCCCGAATGGCTCATCGGACGCAGTCGACATTGGCTCCTCCTCCCCGGATGGCTCATCGGACGCAGTCGACATTGGCTCCTCCTCCCCGGATGGCTCATCGGACGCAGTCGACTCCGAAGGCAAAGAGCATGGCTCCACTCATGTCAACAACATGGTTCGTAGCACGCCGGCAGTCCACGTTGAACCTGTTCGGACTGGTAGTGAAGGGCATGACGTAGTCGCCATGGATGTTGTCTCTACATTCAAATTGCTTGACCAACAGACACCCAAAATTCTGTCCTCAACATCACTTTATAACAAAGTGGTGTCTTGTTTCTCCGTTGCTCCGGGGAACTGTATTAGCTCCAAGGACAAACAGTCCAGGGACATATGGTCAACAGGGACACTCTACGCTCTTCGAAAGGATGCGAACGGCAAAATCTTGGCGTACATCCTCTGTTGCCGCCATGGTCACGTCTACGAATCTGTAGAACACGATATACTAGACACCTCTGTTTACAATCGTCCTAAATCTCCGAATAAGGGTCTAGAATATCCTATCAACTTGTTTGCAGAGGCGCCCCTGAAGTCTGTCTTCTTTGGGATCAAATCAAAGGCGGACAAGCTTCTTGGCGACCGGTATCCGGACAAGGATGATTTAGACCGTGCACAGGAGCTGATATACCATTATGCCGGAATTTATTTCGTTGGCGAGCGCTGGCAGGACAATCGTATCGGACAAGTTGAGTACTCTCCGGGCGTAAATAAGGGCAACTTGCTTAAGACCCTAGAACCCTACATGAGGGACTGGTGTCTGATCAGCGTGAATCAGGCTTCGTTGCCAGATAATCTCGACTACGACGGTTTTCATAATGTCGTGAACATAGAAAAGCCGACACAACTGCCTAAGGACTTAGCCCATACTACGGCAGACGCTGATAGTATTTGCCTTCATCTCGGCTGGGACTATGGAAACGATACATCATTCGGATTGGTGCCCATCAAGACATACGCACCAAAGGAAGACATCTTCCCCAATGTGATGGATGCGAGCGGGAGGGACTGGTATTGGCCAATCAACGATGGTATACGAGGTCGATCTTTTAGAGTGTATAAGTACGGCTGGGCAAGTGGCCATACGTTAGGCGAGGCCAACAACGTCCCTGCCTTCTTTCCTGGACCGGATCGCGATTCTAGGGTACTTGCACTGCAAATTCCTCCGAAACAGGCGTTGGATAATAACGGGACGTCGATCAAGTCCGGCGCATTTGCAGTAGGTGGGGATTCAGGCAGCTTGATTATTGACAAACACAAACGAGCAATTGGTATTGTCTCGCACACGGGAGGGACTATACGTCCGGACGATGGCTCGGAGGATAAGAAATCCGAAGGCGACGAATTTACTTATGCAATAGCCTTTTGGCAGGTTATGAAGGATATTAAAGACTTACCTTCACTAACGGCGACGCGAGGTGGAGAGTTGAAATTAGGCATGGTGCCGGAACATAGAGACAATAACTACTAGTAAGGAGTGGCGATGCTCCTTTACAATATCTCATACATGCATTTTAGTAGTATATTGTCTTCTGCTCTGTCTTTGATGGCGTTTTGCGTGCACTTTGTGTATTAGTACAAAGTTGTTGTCGTATGACTTGATGAAAGAGAAATGATATTGATTGCTTGCCCATACTTTGAGCGAAGTTAGAGGTGCGACGAGCTGGAGCTTCAGGCTGAGGAGGGAATCTCGTCTCAGGCTGTCATTGCGTACTACTACTAGTAGTAGTGGGACAACCTTTGCAAAAATTTCAGCATTTTGTGAGCTTCAATTCAAGCACGGCTTCCTTAGACACAAAATGCCTTCAAGTTGTAGCACTTCTCTAAGATATTGTCTACATTTGTATGATTTTTATTTATTTTATAAGAATTAGACAAAGCTATCCAATCGGCCACCGAGATGTGACACTCAGAAAGACCCCACTTGCAAAATCTCGGCCGTAGTATGCATGATGAGGGAATGAAGAGCTGTATGCGCAAGTTAGCACAATAGTACTACTATAACCCGGCCCTGGGATTGAAATTGCAGAAGATTGTACAAGACAGTGAATACTACTACTAGTGGGCACGAACCCGGAGCCGACTCGGAGGCGTGTCCAACTTGAACTTGAAGTCCGAGTCTGATGATCACTCAGGCTGCCACTGGCAGTGGCATCCGAGTCCGAGTCCGAGTCGTCGACTGGACTTCAAGTTGGCAAAACTCCTCTGGTGCAATTTTGAGTATCGAGAAGAACGATAGAGTATGCTTCATGATCGCGCGTACGGGGATAGTACTTGATCGGCGTCACGGTGCTGCCAGTGATGCTGCTCCGCCGAGTCGTAGTAGTAGTACAGTATTCCGGTCCTTGAAACACCTATTCGACTTTGCTCAATTTTAATTCTTCCTCAACATATATAGCACATGTAAGTAGATATATCTTTACTATAGCAGTGAATACACATTCTGTGTGAATTATGGGGCGAGAAATACTGCACATGTATTGATATGAAGGATTTATGAATCTGAAGCAATTGTCACACTTTACATGTCCTTGAAACACCCGTGACCGTAGCTGTCACGGCTGAGCTTGGATCACTGTTTCACGCATTTTCCTCTTTGTTATATATTTGAGAAGTATCTTTCATTGCCTATGATAGCATTGATATATCCATTGGTAGAAATATGCTGCACTTTGTGTGCATTCTTTTTGCTTTAAGCTTTCATTGAAGTAATGTATGAGTGAAACAAGACTCGGAGCGTGGGAACATATATGCACCTCTTTCACTGTCACCTTTGCAGGCAGAAAATATTCATTCATTTTACACAGCTACATTTTTGTTCTCAACCCTTGTAATAGAACATGAATAGAATCCTTAGCATGCTATTATACTGATGGAAAAGGTTCCAAAGTAAATGTTTGTGCCGAAGAATTAATAATCAGCAGCTATGAATGTATGTTTTCATCATTTTTGGGTTTTTCGTGCATATTGCTACATTGTAGCCGACTCAACCATCATAAGATTCTCAATAAATCACAAAGAATAGCTTTAGATATAGTCATAATATGTACAAAAAATGAGATAACTCTAGTCAGTGGATGTGTAGAAAATGTCAGTGTTTGAAGGACAGGTGATGTTTCAAGGACCGGTGGAACAACTCAGGCTGTAGTACTACTAGTATGCGCAGTACTTGTACTACTAGTACTAGTAGTAGTATGTGCAGTACTTGTATTACTACTACTACTACTACTTCTACTACTACTACTACTAGAAGTAGTAGTAGTACTTCAAGTTGTATTAGTAGTACTCAGGCTGTGCAGTCACTGGCACTCAGGCTGGCACAGTGGTGAGTGCGAGTCACTGCCAGTGTCAGAGTGACAGAGCATTCAAGTTGCGCAGCTACTAGTATTAGTACTGCGCATTCCAGAGACAACTTAAACTTATAGAGCTTCCCTCCGACTTCCGTGCTGCTGATGGAAGAGGTAAAATCAAACTATTAGCGAGTGCTTTGATGGACATTCATGCCAGTGATGAGACCTTCAAGTTCTCATTGCCAGCTGAGTGCCACGCGGTGGCAGGCCGACTCGGATAATCTTGTGAATTCAAGTTCTACCTTTCCGGCTTCTTCGAAAACCTGAACCCAATAGCATCACAAACTTCAAGTCATCACGATCATCATTGGTGTGGTTCCTTGGAAAATGAAATCAAGAAGTCAACTTCAAGTTCAACTTGAATGTGACTCGGGTTCCTATTAGTAGAATTACCGAAGAGGATATATTGTCCTTCATCTCGGAGTTCAAGTTAGGGCGCTCCGTAGTACTAGTAGTATTAGTGGTGAGTGATCTTTCGAACGATCCAGAATGAAGGGTTCAAAAAGCTACATATAAAATGAGGAAAGAATCATGATGTCGCTTCAACGTGAAGTTGCCGAAAATCCTCAGCCTACCATTACTACTATCCACAACAGCTATCACTACTAGAATGATACACTTCCAACTTCAAGTTGGAGTCGCAATGCTCTATATCGTGTGGTTCTTAACTTTTATCGCATTTCGCCCAAACGGCGAGCTTGAGAGGCGTAGACTCCGACTCCGAGAGGACCGTCCTGACTCCGACGCGGATGATGAGCTTCTTGACAAAGGTGATTAAAATCGACTTGAAGTTGAAATTGTTACTAACCTTAAGTTGTTACTGCTACTCTGGTAGTGATCGATAAATCGTACTTAAGTTAGACTTCCACTCTAAGTTGAAGTCCAAGCCCCGAGTCATAAAACATTAACAAGAGTATGTTTATCATAATCATGATCCGAGTCCGATGCTAATTCTCTTTCAACATACTAGTAGTACAATTCATCAAAAAACTGTACTACTACTACTACTAGTATCAGTAGTCTGAGTAGCACAGTAATTTCAAATAAGTTGTGTTCAGTGTACTATACTACTAGTACTACTAGTAGTCACGGTGCCAAGTCCGAGTCCGAGTCCGAGTTCGAGTCCGAGTCCGAGTCCGAATCCGAGCCTGAGTTCAAGGCCGGACACCGGACCTGAGTGAGCTTGAAGGCTGGCCCAGCACTGGTGAGCAGCACTCAGGCTGTACGGCCGGCGTGACAGCGGTACTTCAAGTTCAAATTCAAGTTCAAGTTCAAGTTCAAGTTCAAGTTCAAGTTGGCACCGAACTCGCCGGAGCCTGCTGAGTCGGAGTCGGAGTCGGGGTCGGAGTTTCAACTTGAAGTTGACTCAGCTCGTCACCAACTTCAAGTTGAACTTGAATTCAAGAACTTCAAGTTGAAGCTGAGCCTCCGACTCGGACTCGGAGTCTCACAGGCTTCAAGTTACTACTGCTCTACGCCCCGACTCGTGAATGCCACCAACTAGAACTGAGGTTACTACTACAAGAGGTAGTAGGCCTTTCGTTTCACTGTTGAGTTTGCTGTGTATACTCTCCTTTTTCTTCCGCCACGCATCTGCCGACTCACTCGCTCTGCCTGTCTCGGCACGCTCAATTGTTCTATCGGTTTCAACGCCTTGCGCAGCTCACGTACGTCTGCACGATACTTTGTAAGCTCCCTGTGGGTCGACGTGTTTCGGCTCGTGCGGCACGCTCGGCTCGTATGGAAACCCAGGGGGTAGGAGTTCGACCGCTTTTGCAGAGGACACGAAACCACTACCGTCTACGCAATTTACTGCGCCCACAGCAGGTGGTTGCCCCAAGTATTGACCCAGGTTTCTCTCGCAGATTTATCCCGACGCGTATCCCCTTACCGACTAAAGCAATGGCGAGCATACTGGAGCGCATGCGCACACGTCCACCTCCACAGTTGACAACACGAATTCCTTCAGCAATTGGTGATGGTAGAGTGATTACATCCGTCACCATATATCATGAGTGAACCTTCTCAAAGGGATAGGGCTACGCCAGAGAGCTCATCATCAGTGGTGGCTGATGACCAGCTCAGAGTGCAGGACGTTAAAACTGGTTGCTGCACTTGCATCCGAGGTCCGTTCCTCCCAGGTTTTGAATCGCGAGACGCATCACCGACGTTTGGAATGTGCAAAGAGGCAAGTTACTGAACCGGCGCTCACAGGAGAGGATGTGCGTGCGGTAATCAGTGAGCGAAAGCCACAACTGTACTTCTCGAGTAAGTTGTTATTTTAGTTTTTGAATAATAATACTCACAGGCTTCTTTAGCTTTGGAGCATCGGCACAGGGAATGTCTATACGTTCTCCGAGAACATCTGCATAAGATTTACGCCGAAAATTATATTGTCTATTTTCTGGGGGGTGGGGGATTGGACACATCCGTTCGCGTATGGAATCTGCAAATGGGTATGATTTTCTTCACATTCATTCATCCCCGACTCGTCAGTGACAACTTTTCAGTACGACTCCGACTTTCTGGTCACCTGAAGGAACGATGGCCGCGTCAGCTTCTTCTCGTTTCATCGTTCCTCTTTTCCTCGACCATCTCAAGCTCAACAATAAGCGGCCACAGGACTCGCACTGAGCAGTCAGTCGGGACGAGTCTCTATCCCTACCGTCTACACTCACTTCAGGGATCCCTGCTCAATCGACATCTAAGCCTAAGTTGGCCTGGCCTGAGCGGCGTAAAGAGCCCAAAAACATCGGAAGGATGCTGGACAGCGACGCTCTCTCACCACCTACCACAGTGAGGAGAGAAAAGGTTGCGAAGTTGCGCGGTCGGATTCGTATATGCGGGGCTATGTATCACCGGGCAGTTTGATGCGTCCTAATATTCCGCTTGCATGCACAAAGTCCACCAGACGTCGACAAAGCGACATACAACTCAATTTGCAAATGCAGCGAAGGGAAAAATTATAACTGCATTTTCGACATCATCCAACGTGTCGTGTCCCCATTCCTTGCCAAACACCTCTGCCCCGCCATTACTGCCGCCTAAACGGAGAACGCTCGGTTTCAATGTGCAGTATGAGTTGATCGTCGGCCGACAGCGCGATTCCCTCAGCCCCGAGGACGAGAAACGCGCCTTCATGCAAATTACTCCTTCCGAAGCGGGTTGGGATGCATTCAAGTTGGCTCATTTCCCATTTTGGCACGGTTCTAGTTCAGGTTTCGGGTTGTGTACAGGGATGACTGGTTGTATGGTGAGTTACGCGTGGCTTTCTTCGAAATCCTTCTAGAGCTGATGGAGCAGCTTCTTGTGCAGTGGGTTGTATCCTCCCGACTTCTTCGGAGTTAACATGACTCATTTTCTTGTTCGTTTGTGCTTAAAATGAAAAGAAGCCTTATAATCAAGTCATTCGGAAGAAATCATTTGTTATCTCCTATCAGTTCAACTTGCGGTTTATCCGAGTCATAGTACAAAGCACTAATAGCTCCCTCTCTCTTTCCAGAAGAATGGGAAATCAGAAAACTAACTTCAACTACTTTGTATAAGTGTGAAGTGGGAGTGGGTATCGTCCCCAAGATCATCATCAAGCCATTCCACCGTGAATCATGTTCTCAAATCTTCGTACTATCCTTCTCATCCTCCTCTCCCTTGATTACGCACGCCTGCACCTCCGCGCCGTCCTCCGCTACCAGCTCGTTCAACGGTGGACAGCAAGGGCTCAAACGAAGGTACTTGTTTCATTCATATCAAGATCCGTACACTGACTTGTTGCTAGATACACAAGAAACTGCAAACGTTTCTTGATTTACTCGGGGTACCACCAACACCTCTCTCCGAATTAGATGAATATAGGCTCCCTTATATAGTTCCGATACAGTGTCGCACGGGCTTGGATGTGGACAACGCGATGAATGCAATATATGCATCTTTGCCACAGGTACCAGCTAGGAGATTTATTTCGGTTGACATCGAGTGGGCAAGTGGCGGAAAAGGGTCCAATCATCGCGTAGACCTCATCCAACTCGCAGTTCAAAACCAGGTTTATCTGGTCAGGACGCATACTCTTACTGACCTTCCTCCTACGTTGGCGCAACTCCTTGGGGATGGTACAGTCATGAAAGTATCAGCTGGAATTAACGGTATGAATAACTTATCTTTTCTCCTGCGAGGTGGCCTAACAAAGAAATGGCAGGTGACGCAGTGCGTATAAAGCGCAAGTTTCGCACCTCTGTGCGCTCCTGTGTCGATCTGACAGATTGGGCGCGCGTTGTACACCCGGAAGTCTGGCCCAAAAAACCGACCTGGTCCCAACTGCTCTTAAACCCTCGTCTCTGGTTCCAGCATCCGACTCCGACTGTCAAGCTCGAAAAAATAGTGGGAGAAGTATTGAGGCTGAACGTCAAGAAGAGTAGTGAGGTCACGATGAGTGACTGGGCAGCTAACGAGCTATCAGCGGCACAAATACAATGTAAGTTATCATTTTGTTGCTCAAGATCAACCATCTTCAAGTTCTCATTTGCATGATCTGCGGTACTGGAATACTAGATGCTGCCATTGATGTTCACAGCACGTTTGCTGTAGCTTTGGCCCTGAGCCAAAGCCACCCACCCTTACCGGATAAGTACATCAAGAACTTCGAGAACGACTCAAGGCTTGATCTTGTAGGCTGAGGCCCACCAGTAGCAGGTTTGACCAAATGTACTTGAGTTATCGAGTGAATTGTTGTGCGCATGCTCGTGTCTTTCAAAGTTGCCAGGAGATTCATGATTAAAATTTATTATTGAATTGCTTTTTTTTCCGAATGATCACCGTAGTCTGAGGTATCAAAGTGGTTTGGAAGATGTCGCCAATGGTGTCTGTCTGCTGTTCGGATTGCTTGCCATGATGATACTTCCAGTGGTGAACGAGCTTTAAATCTAAAATTGGAATTTGAAGAGTTCAAGTTCAAGTTGCCACCGCCGTGACTCGGACTGCACTTGAACTTGAACTTGAACTTGAACTTTTTACCACTGCGTCCCCTCAACGACACAGTGTACGTTCTCCACTCTTGTTATGAGCATTTCTCCGCCATCCCCCACCCATTCCCTAAGACCACTTATTGGCCTGAACAAGTTATGTTTTATCCTACCCTCAAGCTTGTATTGAATTCGCCTAGACTTCAACATTTCCAAATGAACCAAAAAACAATAGTGTACGTCTGAGAACGTGCTTCTTGTTTGATCTTATCACTCACATTTGTTGTTAGTACCTGGAAAGGAGAAGGTGGGCGGCCTTGTATTAGTGAGAGGAGCTCCGACGTGCACGTTGAACCAAAGCGAGCAATTTCTACCTCTCGAACGACTCCCGCTGAGGATAGGCCGATACATGTTGCATCACCAACTGTTGTAATCTTCATCAAGAATCAGTAACAATACTTCGTCTTCAACTAGAGTCGACACCGCCTTATAGAAAAGGAAGGGCAAGGTCCGCTGACGATTGAAGAGGTGTCAGAGGACGCTATTGATGAGGGAGTGCGGCAGATGAACTCGGAGGTGGATGAACTACGCGACCGATCCCGCGCCAGCCTTGCGCAAGTGTCTACGGAGGTCCCTCGCTTCACATACCAGTTTCCTGCGCCGAAACCGCAATTGCAACATAGTAAATCTCGCGTCCGTCAATTGCAGGCTGAAGGCACCCCGGAATATCACCTCATCGGCTCGCGAGACACCCTCACACCTCTATTTGAATGTGATACACCTCCGATAGTGAAGAACGCGATGAAGCGAGGCGAACATCCCTCCATGAAACAGATGCCAGCATTTCTCGGCCAATCTCTAGCCACTTGAAGTCGCCGGAAGGTAGCGTGAACCTAGGCGCTACATCTAGCTCACAAGCATCGGACTACGGTGGCGAACTTCCATGAGGGCATGCGAAGGAAGAGAATGAACGCAACCTTTGAAGCCTCTGGAACTATAAGTACGGACTTCTCTTCTTGCTATTATATTACTAGGCTCATACTGGTTTATTCATCAGCGAAACCACATGCGTCTATTCGGATACTTTGCTCTTCAAACATATCATATCAACACAGATCTAACCGAAGCTAAATGTGTTAGACAATTATTGATCTGGACAACTTCGCGGGGCGATGGAGCTCGAGACTGCGACTACTAGTACAGCAAATGGGCGGTCAACCTATGCTGCGCTTTTGTCTTGGAGAGAATTGTCTCACTTTTTCTTTGACGCAGTTGAACTTTCAAGTGCGTACCATTGTTGTCGCGACTACGACCGTCGCTCGTGGCGACTTGACGCAGAAGATCGTGGGCGTGTCCGTTCAGGGCAATATTCTGGACTTGGCCATCAACGTCATGGTTGACCAGCTGGCTCTCTTCACTGCGGGGGTGACCAAAGTCGCGCGGGAAGTCAGAACGGAAAAACTCGGTGTTCAAGCTGAAATCGAGAATGTTCATGTCACAGCAAAAAAACACGTATGTTTATTTCACTAGCATTCCGCTGAATTGTGTAGTGTGGTTTTTACTGAACGCACTCCTAATAGAATGGCTGTTAACACCATGGCCGGAAACTTGATGACCGAAATGCGTGGTTTCGCGCAGATCAGTACTGCAGCCTTGAACGGCGACTTCACGTTTTCATCACCATCGAAGGCTCAGGCGAGATGGAATCCTTTGAGACTCATCAAATCAATTAAATTCTGCACTACTTGCGCGAGTCGATTTTAGAAGAACACCGCCGCTCGTGAAGCTGCCGAACTTGCCAATCGCTCCAAGTTGGAGTTCTTGGTGAACACGTCTCATGAGATTCGACCCCTATGAACGGTATCATTGGTATGAATGAGTTTACGCTGGATAGCGATTTGAATAAGAGTCAGCGCGAGAGTCTTCTGCTGGTGCATAGTTTGGCTCGGAGTCTGCTATTGATTAATGACGATATTTTGGATATCTCGAAGAGTAAGCAAATCCGCCGCCGATGCTTCCAAATTCAGTTGCTAATATTTCGATTAATTACTACATTCGAAGCAGGCAGGATGACGAGAGCAAGTTTGGTATTCACTGAGACACACGGTTTTCGGTAACCTCAAGACTCTCGTTGTACGACCATCGCAAAACAACCTTGACCTCACATATGACGTTTACCCAGACATTCCTGATCAGCTCATCGGTGACTCGCTGCGTCTGCGCCAGGTTATGACGAACTTTGTCGGCAACGCTATCAAGTTCACCTCGAGCAAGGTCGTGCGGAAGGGACACGTTGCGCTGTCGTGCCGTCTGGTTGGCATTAAGGACTCGATGGTGAAGTTAGAGTTCTGTCTCACGGATACGGTATCGGTATTACAAAGGTACAGTAAACTTGAACTGTGGTACGTTCGTGCGAGGGGATGGATCAACCACTCGAGTGAGCTCTTTTCGAATAGTCATTTGTTCCGGCCTGTAGTGGTCTTACTGACCTAAATCTAGGACTACGGTGGTACTGTCCTTGATCAATCAGTATCGAAGTGTCTTGTGTCGCTGATGAATAACACGATGTGAGTTGAGAGCGAGCTGGGCAAGGGAAGTTCACGACCACCTCCTAAATCAGCCAGTCGTCCACCGAGAACGTACTTTCGATGATGCAGTCATTCGCGAAGCAGAAAATCCGGCTTGCCAATACGCTGGACGACCGAACAGGTGTAGTGATGCGTATCACAGAGCTTATTCTGAAGCCTTACGACGTGAGCGACGTGAGCGAAGTTGCAGATAAGGAGTGTTGCCCACATATCGGCGCGATACTTGTTGATTCGCTGATGGCCGTAAGTCATCCTGTTAAAGTACATTTGAGCTACAGTATAAAGCCTTACTCAAACACGTTTCGGATGGTCCAGAAGGAACAAACCAGGAGTATGAACACTTGCGATATATACCGATCGTTCTGCACGCGTCAGACCAGAATTCCCTATCGAACAAACAACTGCCAGACCGAGATCTACCCCCACTTCCCACCGGAGGCAATCTGCTTCTCAAGGATGTAGAAGCAGAGCTAGATCGACAGGTTGCGGTGACGAGAATTGACACGAGCGGCTACGGCGGACCATTCAAGGTGGAGGGTAATTCAAGTACATGGACCTTGAGGGAAAATGAGCAGAGCGTGCGCAATCGGGCAAGAGAGAAATTGCTTTCGGAACAGATTGAAATAGTATGTCCGAGTCCTCCGAAAACCCGTAGTAAGAACTCTGGAATTTATGTTTGACAATTGTTTCAGGCGCCAGGAAGATGCCACTTGGGCGGAAGTCGGACAATTCTCGAAGCGCACAAGGCGAATGTGCTTGAGTCGCTCAGCCAACAACGAAAAGCATGAACATCCTTATCAGCGATGGCGAGAGGAAAGCAGCGCACGACCTACAATACTGGCGTACTGAATTACTGGTGTACTGATTTGTACTTACTCTATGACATTTGAATTGTACATGCTTGTACTTAGTCTTTACTTATGCTTGACTGACCTCCTGATGTACTGACGTACTGAGTGTGTCCTGAAAATCTGCTTATTTCAGTGTGTTCAGGCCATCAGTTGATTTCAGACAGGCATAGCAACACATCAGCAGATTTCAGACAGGCATGGCAACGCTTCAGTCCATTTAAGGCAGCGTCAGGACGCGTCAGTCGCCGTAAGCAAAAAGTAGTTTCCCTGATGTAGCAACTATCCTGAAGTGCGTCTTTGACTGCCATCACTTTGACTCTCACCGAAAAGGCTGCGACTATCGGTCTTTTGGGTACCAGCTCAATCTTCATACTAGATATGCAATCCCTATATCTGTAGAATGCAACGATTACAACCTAGTGCTTAACATAATTCTGCAGGGGGGATTTATTTGACATGAAATTTGGAGAACCGAGGTAGATCGGCGACCAGCACCGTCTCTTGCGTTCATTAAGATATGTTACTCTCGTCATCTACTAGCTGTTCTTACGCGTTTCTGTCGGTGGAAATGGCTTGTGGTGCTCATTTTTGCAAATTTACACGTAGAAACACGGTCAAACACGTCTACAAACCAACGGCTTGCGGAGTGGGAGACTAACAATGAATCGTGTTATTTTACCTGGAAACATAGACAGCTCATGTGTTGATTTTTGTATGAGTTTGAACTACAAGTTGTTAATTTTTTGTATGTGTTGTATTGTACCAAACATTGCTTTCTTTCTACCGTCTGCCGGGGCAACTAACCCGGCTGTCAACTAATGCGGGTGGCATGAATCCGAATAACGTCGGGACTTGTTTTGCACATACGCAACCATGTCGCATACCGATTCAACAGCGCAGCCTCCCAAAGACACAGAAATCGAGGAAGGGGATAGATGGGGTAGAGGTATGTAAATAACAAACGTAAATTTAGCGCATCTAAAACGTCGAATCCCGCAGTGTTGATATGTGGGGGTACTGACTGGTGAGCTTCTTGGACACAACCATCAACACCGCTACGCTCACGACGAACGCGCAGGCCTCATCTCGGTCGAAAGGATAAGAAAGGGTCAGCTGCATCAAAGGAAATTGACGAACAGTGAGTCGTCGTACGAGAGCGAAGGTGCACGACGAGGCATGTTGACATATCGGACAGCCCGGATCTCCTCGAGCCATACGTCCTTCGCTCGCTGGCAAATGTCCGTATAAAGTCGATACATGCATCTGGGGCGGGCTGTCACTTCGTATGCATTGACATAGACGGAGCTGCGTGGCTTTTTGGACGAAACACACCCTCAGCATTAGGGAAGGCGCAAGCCGGAGAATCAGCGAGCGCACACGAGCCCGGGACGGTGTCCGAGAATGCACCCAGGCGTATAGCCCCTCAGAATCTCGGGACCCCGAAGGGCGTGACTTTTGTGCAGGCTGCTGTGGGCAGATCCCATACACTGTTGGTGGGGAGCAATGGAGATGTCTGGACTGCGGGAGCAAATTCGCATGGCCAGGTCCGTCAGAGTTCATATTTGATATGCAGTTTATAGTATGCACTAACGGAGAGTTCCTTCTGCACAAAAGTGTGGCCAGCCACCGTGTTCGGAAGTGTCGGCTTTCACGCTTGTGAAGGGGCCTTCGCCTGGAGGAGTGAAGGTGAAAGTAGTCAAAGCTGCTGCAGGTGTGAACTTCTCAATTCTCCTAGCTGAGAATGGACAGCGTACGTTTCATTTGCCCCATTTTATTATGCGTTAAATCAACAAATATAAGGATTCAGTCTTCGCGTTGGGGAGCGGTGAGCATGGTCAACTAGGTAATGGACGGACGGGAGAGTACATTGCAACCGGCAATAAGAGCATGTTCGACATGCATTCGGAGCCAGGTATAGACCTTTACCTTCGTTCGAAGCTGCATTACTTACGAGATCATTTAGTTCTTGTAAAGGGCCTTGAAGGAAAGGCAATCACTGATATTTCCTGTGGGCACCAGCACACTGTTGCTCTAGATAAAGACGGGTAAGATCTATTTATCCCGACTATTCAGTCTCACAATATGATACTTTGATAGGTTTGTCTACGTTTGGGGCTATAATGGCTATTGTCGTCTTGGCCTCGGTAATCAACAGGACGTTCTTGTTCCGAAGGCAGTTCCCCAAGTGAGATCCTCTTTTTCGCAACGAGGAAAAGAATTAACTCCTTTCAGTTCGCCGGCCCCAACGAATTAACCCGCGCGAGTTTTATCGCTGCTGGGCCTTCATGCTCAGCTGTAATTGATCGACAGAAGATGTACTGGATGGCTGGAAAGGTAAGCCACCTAATGTATATATTGACGTTCGGTTTCTAATTAGACATATCAGTGGAAAAATAGCGGAGAGGGTCAGGATACAGAAACGCTAATCCCAAAATTTGACATCTAATCATTTCATCGACAGGCTCAACCGGATCACCTTATTCTTCTTTCCGATACATGCAAGATATAATGTTTGTATTTCCCTCCTAACCCCCGGTTCCCCACAAACTTACTGTATTGCTGTAGGGGATGCAAAGTTTTCCATGCTTGCAGCGGAGGCGTAACTCACTTTGCCTTGGCACCGGACGACGGTGACACGGTTATGACGATTGCATGGGGCCAAAATGCTCTTAATGGTTTGCCCGATCTCTGTTGTCTTTCAAACAATGAGATCTCATATAGATGAGTAGGCGAGCTCGGGTATGGTCCTGAAGAGCCAAAAAGTTCGACAAAGCCCACTCGACACCAGCCCCTCATCGGAGTCGATGTCTTTCAGTGAGTGTCATACTTTCATGACATTACCCAAAGCATTTAAAAATTGCCATGTTTAGAATTGCTGCAGGCCAGAATACAACGCTTTTTCTAGCCCGACCCAACCAAAAGCTTTCAGACCTACCTCGTCACCCTGAACACGTGGATGCTCCTGAAACTTGTGTGGTCTGTAACAAGGAGACAGGCGATGATGATTCTCCTTTGGAATGCGAAAAAGTTAGTGTTCCTCCTGTCCTCGTTCTTCGACACTTGCAACTAAGACATGCTAGTGTGAATACCCGTACCACTTGGGGTGCCTTGATCCACCGCTGGATGCTGTTCCGGAAGGCGAATGGTTCTGTCCACAATGCTCGGAAAAGCCAGGTCGTCCAGTTGGTACGGAGGAAGAAGAGCCACCAGCTCCAGCTGCGAAGAAACGCAGAGGAAAACAGGAAAGCACGGATGAGGAAGATGAAGAGGATGAGCCAGCGAAGAGGCAGAAAGGAAAGAAGGCCGATGTCCCTTCAACAAAAGGTATGTTATTGGATTATCCTAATAACCGACTTCGGACTAAAGCGTCGAACTGCAGTGTCGAAGCGAAGGAAATAATCTAGACCTGCGTCTACATTGACACCTTTTTTTGTTAATCTTTGCTCATTTTTATGGTATACGGACGGTGGACACTGTTCATCCTGTGCTATGTACATGTTGAGCATGTATGGGGAAATATACGTATAATATACTAGCAAGAAAGCGTGAGGGTCGATAGATGCTATGAAAAATAATCCAATATGCGATGAAAGCAAACGAAAGAAAAACATACGTCATAAGCACTTGCTCGTTCATGAAGCGTAGGTGATAATGACCCAGACAATGAACGCGCTGAGGCCAACCACCAATGAAAGACCACCTCCAACAAACATGAAAAGCTCCCGCGTGGACATATCCTCTGACGGACCCATAGGCACTGCTTGCGCGTTGCGCATGGCCTCGACTTTCCGTTGAGCCTGCTTCTCGATGGCCTTTTTCTTTTCAGCTTCCACGACACGGGTGCGTATGTCAGACATGTCAAGCGTGAGTTGACCACTGCCTGACGATACTGAAACGAACGACGGATAGTGGTGTTCGCACCATTGCTCGATCTGAGAGCGCGAGATGAGTCGAGGAACAGAGAGAATGAAGCGTTCAGCTTACTTTGCCGCATGCAACGGAGATACGCAGGAAGTTCGGGTCTGAGGGGACTGATTTGGCGTGAATGATGCGAGCATAGTCGCGGAAGATGTACGCGACGTCGCGGGGGTTTGATGAGCGCATTATCAACTAGAAAATCTTATATTCAGTAGCCATACTTAGCAGGTTGAGACTATGTGCACTCACTTTGGCAGCCTCGGCTTTCCGGATTTTGACATTCTTCTGGAAGACAGCCGGGTTCATGAAGCATAGAGCGATCGTCGCCATAGCCATGGTCTGCGGGATGGCACAGAAGTTGAAGACGGTCTGGTTCTTCAGCAGAGTGAGATAGTCGAGCGAGTCGACGGCGTGGCGGAGCGTGTCGAGCGTCATCGAGCTCAATGCCCAAAGTGCGCGCTGTGTATTCTGAGGCTTGCACATCTCCTTCGGGTCCGCGAAGCCATACGCGCCCCAGATCTCCTTGGGCCAGAACAGCCGGCCGTCGTCGACGTCCTCGCGGAAGTCGCGCAGGATGTTCGTCTTCTGTAGCATCAGGCCCATGGCGTTGCTCAGCACGAGCTGGTCCCCAAGCCACTCGCGCTCCTTCCCTGAAGCGGCAAAGATTCGCGAAACGCCCTCGCCCACGAGGCCGGCGACGTAGTGGCAGTAGAGATCAAAGTCCTCGCAGGAGTCGAGGCCCAGCGTGCCCGCCAGATGCGCCTTGTGTGCATAGTCTGCCATGCCGACGCCCATCTTGTGTGTAATGTCGACGATGACGGTGCGGAATTCGGCGGGCAGTCTGAGGATTTCTGTGACGACGACGTCGAACTCGACGAGCAATTGGCGGTCCTTTTCGTGAGGGCCTGACCCGTCAAACTTCCATCCGGGTGTCTGAGCCTTTTCATGGAACGTCCGTAGCAGCGGTTGCTTCACGTCGTCCGCGATCGTCATGTCATCCTCGATAGTGTCCAGGCCACGAAGAACCAGGTAGAACAAACAAATCTACGAAAAGTGAGTAATCATAAAGAAGAAAAAAAAAGAGATACGGGGATACTCACCACTCTGGCGAGGTCCCCGTCGAGCTCCTTTATGACTGCAGAGAAACTTCTGCTCGTCATGTCTAAGAGCTCCCAACACCGTCGCATGGATTCCCTATCCCATCCCGATGTCGCATGCTCAGACTTGAGGGTGATATCGCGTTTAGAGTCGTGCCAGAGATAGAATTGCACAAGCACCCGAAATTCATTGGGATGCGTTACGAGCAAAGTAAGCATGTCGAGTGCACCCATGTTAATCTTCGTTGCACTGGTCTTGAACTGCAAAGGAGGTCGTGAACGTCGTGGCCAAGACGTTAAACACAATTCACAAACATCGTACGATGTCAACTCTATAGCTTCCAAAAATACAGTTTCACCGGATAAAGCCATTACGGGAAGACTGGGGTTCCTGAAATGGAAGTTCACGCCAACTACTAAAAGCAGCTTAGTTATAATGTCCACAATCCGATTGCCAGTCGTTAATTTTGGAACGCAAGGCAAATAGTGATGGGGAAAAAATGAAATGGAGTAATTAATGCAAACAAACTATTGTCACAAAAAGGACTTCAAGTGCGAAGTGGCCCGTACGGGGGTCGAACCCGCGACCTTGGCGTCACGTGATTAAATCATGTGATAGCTACGTAATATTAGCACCACGCTCTAACCAACTGAGCTAACCGGCCATGCATAAACTAATAAACGGACGTTACATCACTCGCCTACATTATAAGACTAGTCTCGGAGTTCAAAATCGTCACGTCTTGGTAAGAGCAATTTTTTCAACTTTCCATAAAGTTGAACTACCATCGCCATAACTCGAACTTGCACTGCTTCATTTTAGAGTCAGTGCCATTGTTTTCATAGAAGAAGAATTTAAAGCCTGTCGATATGGGAAAGAGAAGGCGTACAGTCACCAGTCTCGCAAAATTCGTGCGGATGATGGGTGACTCGACTTCTCAAGAAAAGGAAGAAAAGGAAGAGAATCCTCGTGAACCTGTGGTCATCCCACCGGCTGGTACATGGACGGAAGAGGACGCCCCTAGAAAAAGGAGTAAAATCATCATACCACTCGGAGATAAGGGGATTTATAATGCCCGCGATCTTGTACCCAGCTACTCATCGGTAGAAGAAGTGCCTGACCATCTCCAAAAATGTGAGTATAGAATACTTTTGTATCTCTATACTGACATTGACAAATTAGACTATGCTCAAAGATTTAGATACTTCTCACGTTTTGACGAGGGCTGCCTCTTAGATGAGGAGGGCTGGTATAGCGTCACTCCGGAAAAGATTGCGGACCAGATTGCTGAGCGATGTCGTTGCGAGACTATTCTCGATCCTTTCTGTGGAGTTGGAGGAAATGCTATAGCATTTGCGAAGACCTGCAACAGAGGTGAGCTTGTGTAGTTATCGCTACTTTCTACATCTCTCAAACAATGTTCCTCGTCCAGTTGTAGCCCTTGATATCTCACCTATCCGTCTCGCACTTGCACGGCACAACGCTATTATATACGGTGTAGCGGATCGCATCGAGTTTATACTCGCCGACTACGTCGAATTTGCCACTGCTTATCAGAAACGTCCTCCCGATGCGAGGTGTTTTGACGTAGTATTCCTTAGCCCTCCGTGGGGTGGGCCGTCGTATATCGACGCTCATCAAAGTGCCGACGGAAATCCCGAAACCCCCCTCCCACCAAAAGAATATTCTTTGAAGAGCATTGAACCTATCCCTGGCGATGAACTATTTCGATTAACCAGGAAAATTACACACAACATCGCCTACTTTTTGCCTCGGAACATCAAATTAGACGAGATCTCTCGACTTGTCGACTCTGCAGAAACCACTTCTGATCTGATTGACGTCCAGAGACCTTCACCGCAGCTCGTAGAGATCGAAGAAGAGTATATGAGTGGGAAGCTAAAGGCTCTGACTTGCTATTTTGGCGGGTTGGCTGATGGCCAAGATGACTTATTTTAATTATCCCCTAGCATTAATTTCAATGATTTTATTATTCCTTAAGCTATAGCTCGAGCATCCTGTCTCTCAAGCGTCATACAGGAAGACCTTTAAGCGATACATCTTCTCCTTTCACGGGATCTAACAACCTACTCATCGACGACACTGACACACTAATACATACGTACTACTCCGACATTTATCTTGGTACATTAGTTGCAAACCTGACCCCGGTTGGAAATAGACATTTTGTCAGCCGCGACAAATTTTGTATAGTGATATCTCCTGCACCTGTTAGACGGGCCATATTAAAGATTTTCTGGAGGCCCGACGGTAAAAGTCGTGCGCACAATTCCGAGTCGTCCGTTTTCAACCGGGGTCCAGTTTACCGCAAGTTGCAAGTTGAGACAGACGACAGTCACGATAACTCTTCTTTTCTGCCTTATTACATTCCTATGTGATTGTGTTAACTCTGAAACTTATGCACTTTGTAAAGTTTGATCATCACAGTCACGATTGATACTCTGACAAAGTGTTTTAACTAAATTTGGCTTCCGTGTGACAAGATCTACCCGTTTTTGGAGGTCAGAACTTGAACCGTCAAGGTTTGCATTCGGAACTGAATCTTCCATCTACTGCGTTCAGATCATTACGGTGAGTAGTTAGTTAGCGGCTGCATTGTCTGGAATTCTTTGCTAGTTCGTTTCTGACCGAAAATCCCACTACTACTAGTAGCTCTTGTGCCACTTCCGAGTCCGGTCTTTTCCTTCACTCCTCCGTTTCGCTATGACACATACAACAAAGTACGAAGACATCCCCCCGCGATACAGGAAAAGTGAGTCATCTACAAGTGACTATTTAGATTATCTGACTCTTTATTCCTAGCTTGGATTGAAGGTCATGAGGAAGTTGTCCAGAAGAAAATAAATGCACCTACGAAAGTGTCCGATTCCAGTATACCACTTGAACGCACTATCAGTCAATCCAAATCAAACTTGAATCTGGGTGGAGCCGGGGCGTCGACGAGTCAGCTGCCTTCTGTCTCCAGAGACTTATCTTCTTCAGGTACTAACCCTCTGGAGCGGTACCCGACCGAAACTCTAACGCCTCGTGACTCGCGAGAAGGGACACCCATTCGTCAAATACCAGATAACGAGAAAGAACGAGAGCTTCCGTTTCCAATCACGTATAGTACTCCTGCGATGCAGCGAATTATCGACTCGGTTGTCGATATGAATATGTCACGTTCAACCCCTTCGTCATCGAGAGCTAGCTCGCCAATTCCTCGCCACCTCCACAAAACAGCTTCACTATCTCGCCCCTCAACCCGCCCTAGCTCTCCATCCGGAGGTCCGTCTGGTTGGGTGGCTCTTACTGCTCGACATTCACACCGCCGCTTTGATATCCGTCCTTGGGGCCCGCGCCATTTGGAATACGACTATCATAAGGCCTACAAGGAGTTCCAGAGTGCTGCTTATTATGCACTTGGTCAGTTCGGCTACGTTCCCATCCGAGGTTCCTCTCGAGGAGCACTCCTTAATGCACTTCCGTCTATGGCCGACCTTCGTAAGGTTCCTTACTTCCAGAAAGCTTGCCAAGAACTTGATAAAGCAGATCGCGCTCTCGAGGAGGCATTAGCGAAAGATCAGACTTGGGATAACACACCTGTCCCCGCAGAATACCTTCAATTCTCTCTAGAAGATCTCAGCCCCGAGGACATGTGTAGAGGACGCCCGGGCAATGCAGCCGGTCTTACAAGTGATCGAAAACGAAGCTCCGTGGCGTTAGAAGAGGAAGCGATCACGAGGCAGCAAGTTGACGTCAACGACTATCCAGAGAAATTAATTCATCCGGATACTAATAACAAACCCTCTAAACCTTCCGAATTCGCTCATGATGTCGATGCCTCTCTGTCTTCGAAAGCTTCCCTCGTAGAAGAAGTCAGTGCTTCCGCGGCTTCGACGAAGACGAGCAACACAAAAATCGAAGAGACTTCTATACGCTCCAAACTACGCAAGAAACGCAATTTCGATGAAGCGTCAATCCAAACGAGTGAGCTGTCTTCAGCTCCGACAAGGCCGGTTTCTCCTTCTGCGGAGGATGATGTAGATAAAGCCAGTTCCTCGTCTTCGCAGCCTTTTACCAACTTTATCCCACCCCCTCACAAGACGAGAGGAAGGGGAAGGGGAAGAGGTAGAGGCAGGGGAAGAGGAAGACCGCGCGGACGTAGCAGCAAGAGGATATGACATTCCCTATTTTTTTTTCTCGATTTTATGTGACATAGTCTTCTCAAGTAAAAACAACATCAATGTAATTTTAGTCAATTTTCTCTAGTCATAATAGGTCGTAGCATCCTCTGGCTCTAACGTGCTTTCTATGGATTTCCTTCAATATGTCCTTCGACTTGTCTGGAGGAGCTTACACATTGTATATCAGTTCCCACATTTTTATTCGATAAAAGCAGTCTCAACTATCTGAATCCATTTTCTTATATAAAGTTGTCGCCTATTTCTTCACGGGAACCTCTGAACGGTTCCATGTTAGATAACGATTAGGCAGCCAGTTCGGGGGACTCCAGGTCCCTCTTGGCGCTTTCTCAAAGTCGTGTAAAATAAGCGATACAACGGCTTCCGCGCTATAAGAACCTCAAGTAAACATAATGGTTTTGCCCTACCATGAGCAACGTCACTGACCAAGCATATGTTCGAGGCATCCCATGGCCTGTGTACCCTGCTGAAATATATTGACCATCTATCTCTTTACCATTCTCATCGATAACCGGACCAACCTATGTTAGTGGCTGTCAGGGACCTACCGACTTTGACATATTGTATGCGTCTACTTACAAAGGGGTCTCTCAGCGATGTAAAACCCATAATTCCAGTCTAGGAATCGGTTAACACGTTTAATGCCATCATGATAAGAAACTACGATTACCCATTCAACTTCAGGTTGTTCCCCCTCTTGGAACTTGTTCGGGAATACTGCGGGTAGGAAGCGTCTCAGGGCTTCAGAAGCCTTGCTACCGAGAACCGAGTCATCGGTCTCGTTGAGCTCGAAGGATTGTTCTGCTTCCCGACCTCCACCTAGTATCACTAGGGGTTTGGTCGCCGTACTGCCCGTGTCCGGATGCTTGAGTGGTCCCGGGAACCAATACTCAAACCCTTCGTTCCCTGACCAAGACGAAGTGCCGAGTTCGTTAAGGGGGACACTGGCTCGCGTGGCAATGATCTGCCCCCGGACCGGAACAATCCCGGAAGGACCGGAGAGAAACGGTAGGAGATGCGAGGCATATCCGTTTGTCGCGTGCAGAACACTTTTGCACAAGACTGACCCCCTGGACGTGTGTAGTTCCCAGCGCCTGTCGCCTGTAGCAGTGGATGGTGTGATTGAGGTCACTGGTGTGTTCGTGTGTAGATGAAGAGAGCCAAGCTTGGATTTTGTTAGATAAAAGAGTTGCGTTACTAGCTTCAGCGGCCAAAGGTTATGGCCAGGAATTTTTACAGCCGCATACTTTGTGCCGTGAGCCTACGCATAGTCAGAGAACAACGTAGGAGTTCAGGGAACATTAGTATTCCGACCTTCTCCATTTCATCCGCGGTAAACCATTGAGCTTCGGATAGATCAGCGCCCGCTTCCTTCGCGAGCCTGAAATCTTCTTGCGCAGCCTCAAGCTCCAGCTTGGAAAACATCAAGTCGATGTGACCACCGGATACAAAGTCCACTGTCTCTTCTAGGCCGTGTTCTTTGACGATGCTACAAATTTCGGTCACGGAATGTCGCTCGAGCGCATACTGCTTGAGAGCTTCGGAGGCTCCCATATCCTTTACATGACCAGAGAAGTCTAGAAACAAGCCGGGAGTAAGATGACCTCCATTCCTACCTATCGTCCGGAGAGAAGTGAGCTCTCGCAGCTAAAAGGTAAGGTTTATACGAGCCTGTAGCTCCAGAGCCTAGCAAACTGTGTGAGGAGTTTTAGCTCAGCGTTATCCCTTCGAGAACTTACAGAAGTCCCTGGCTTCGAGGATGACTACTTTCAAGGGCTTTTCGCTCATTTTCGAGACGTGATAAGCGGCAGATATGCCTGTGATCCCTGATCCAATTATACACAGATCTGCATCACTGACGAGGGGTCCATCGCTTCCCTCCTTCGCCAAGGGGTTGACCTCCTTTGAAGGGTGCAACCAAAATGAATGTGTCGAATTGGAGACGGGTAATGAAGCAGGTTCATGGCCCGCGTCCCCAGCCTTGAGATTGTTAAAAAGTGCTTGATGTGTGTCGAACTCATTCAAAGGAACAGGAAGATGAGAGAAGTAAGGCATTTTCGATTTACTGTAAGACAAGAGTGTGGCCCAGTCACTGCTGCGGCTGCGAACTTAAATCTATATGATCATGAGGTAACCGGTATTTCCAGATTTAGAAGCTCCGTATGGATGACTTGCTTCATACCTATCTGGCACGTTCGTATCTTCTCCTCCTACCATCACGTTCGTACATTCTCTGTTATTTATTGCTATTTGAATCACCTCTGCACCTTCGGCCTCACAGATATATAATATTCGACGAGCAACTGCGACTGTCGCCGCCACGACAACGAACTGAGCTCCTGAGACTTCGGAGCACAGTACCTTCGGACGGACGTGAAGCGATCTCTACCGGGCGTATTTCTATACGCTTGAGAGGTCTGCTTTTCGTCTGCTTTCATATTGTATGAGCGCCCTCCATGCATACTTTCTTCTCCGAAATCAGCAGGCGTTTCAGCGTCTGCTTGACGCGAGCATCCGAGCTCAACCCGCTTCCACTGCAGCCCCCTTGAGCTCGAGCGGTGGCAAATCTTGGAACCGACCTAGCTCACTCTCCTCCTCGTCTTCCGTGCCACCCTGTGATGTAAACGCGCGCGACTGGCTTGGACGGACAGTACTACATCTTGCCGTCGCCTCTGCTGACCCCGCTGCGGTGGAATACGTTCGCCTCCTCCTCACCCATCCGAGAATCGATGTTAATTTGGCGGATACGGAAAGCAGATGGACGGCATTGCATAGAGCGTTGTATGTGGGGAATTTAACGGTCTGGTAAGCTCAATACCTTCTAAACATATGCTTGAAGATGCTAATTACGTAACCAAAGTGTATTTCTGTTGCAGAGATCTGATATCGACACGTCATTGAAGGATTATGAGGGATATACCGCATTCGACGTCTACAACTCGACTGTGGAAGGAACGAAACCGGAAGACTCTGATGCTACTGACTTATTTACATGGGGTGCTAATAGGTTAGATCTCTGTTTTTACCATCGAATGAGATTGACTAACGCGTCGTTGTAGGAATGCAGCACTTGGTCTCGGCGATGGAGATGACCGCATTTTCCCTGAACAACTCGTAATTGAACCATCGAAGGGGCTGCGAG
Organism: Trichaptum abietinum; assembly: GCA_910574555.1. NCBI lineage: Eukaryota > Fungi > Basidiomycota > Agaricomycetes > Hymenochaetales > Trichaptaceae > Trichaptum > Trichaptum abietinum. The sequence goes on along the minus strand of CAJTBE010000004.1, from coordinate 755,458 downwards.
ACACGGAAAATTCAAGTCTATCTGAGCGTTTCAGTCCTATCCGTGTCAAACAGGTGGCCATGTCAAAGCTTCACACCGCAGTCATCACATCCGAAGACAAATCCGGTAATCTGCGCGTCTGTGGATTCGGTAGTGGGGGACGATTGGGACTTGGGCAACATACACAATACAGCCTTGTCCCTATTGCACAACTTCAGCACATAGTCACCGCCGTTGCCCTCGGACAAGATCACACTTTGGCGCTCACGAAAGGCGGCGATGTTCTGAGCTGGGGTCTCAATCGCTTCTCTCAGCTTGGCTATGTTATTGAGCCTGCATCATCTGGTGTACTACACCGAAATTTTGCGAACGCAGACGAACCCATTCAAGCAGTACCAAGACGTATTTACGGCCCCCTTAAGAAGGAGATTGTGCGTGGCGTAGCTGCTTGCAAGACTGCATCAGCATGTTGGACAGACGAAGAGCTCTTCACTTGGGGAACGAATTCAGGACAGCTCGGATATGATAAGAATGCACAACCAGTCCAAATCCTGCCACGAAAGGTGACACCACTCACACAACCGGTAATAGACGTTGCAATGACTGTATGTCGTAATTTTTCGTCACTGATTTTCCTTCTGCTGACAAGTAATGTTCAGGATGCCGCGATGGCTTGTCTTCTGGAAAGTAAGGATGTAGTGTGCTTTTGGAACGGCAAGAACTTTAAGATTAAGTATGACTATCCTCACGTATTCATCCGCGGTAGCTTCTTACTGAACGCCTCATCTTTTTAGCTTTCCGACGCAAAGTTTCCCTTCAGAAATACAGGCTTACCGTCCGCCTATGGCCCTGAATAACGCTTCCATTGCAAAAGTAGTCAGCTGCGATTACACGTTTTCGGCACTATCTCGTAACGGTGAAATGTTTACGTTCTCGTTGAATCCACCCTCTGCTGCGTCGGAAGCTTTGCAGGGTAAAGCCGGACAGGGTGTCAAGCCTCAGCGTGTTTGGGCCTTGCGCAAGCAGTTTAGCGCTGTGAAGGTATGGGACCCTTCCATGCATGTATTTTTAGTCTTGTCAGTTGAAGATTGACTGTTAGGATGTGGCACTTGGTGCAGATGGGTCGATTATTCTCTGCACAGAGTCTGGGCATGTTTATGTCCGTAGTCGGAACACGAAAGGTGGCCAAACCGCTGGCGCGAAGACCTTCAAATTTCAGCGTATGCCGTTTCTTCAACGAGTCATCAGGGTTAGCGCAAACAGCACCGGGGCGTTCGGGGTGCTCCGTTCTGACTGCAAACCCAAGGCCATCGAAATCATTGGAAATTTATTGTTCCAAGACTTTGCATGCATTCAGCCGTTCCTTACCTTCGACTCACCCGAAGGTATCCAGAGAGCTGTCGGGCGTCATGTCGTGTTAGAAACTACAAGGGACGGCGATGATGATGACGGAGACGACTCGTCGATACTGCAGGATGTGAAGCTCGTCATGGACTTCTGCGACCTTTTGCTTGCCGATGAAAATCTGAGACAAGATGGCCGGTATGTCTTTGCGAACGCGGAAAACAGACATGGCGCAGATCTGCTTGTCGTTTCTGAATCTGGTTTCCAAGTTCCTGTCCACCGAGTCATTCTTGCGTCAAGGTCGACCGTTCTATGCAAGAGTTTTCGCGGCGAATCCCTTGAGGACGGGTCGTTGGTAGTGCAATTTTCGTCACGCCGTTCAGCAGAGCAAGACATGGAGAAAGTTTACTTTCCCGGAGCTCACCCGTTGACGATCTTGATACTGCTGCATTACTTGTATACGGATGGTTTGCTGGCTGTATGGGACCGTCGTATCGACTCTGCGTTGGAAAATCACCTTTCGAACTTGGCCGTTTCGTCATCCCAGATTCGTTCGCAGCTACGACGCCTTTCGAAATCTCTTCGTCTTCAGCCACTTTCGGTCTCGCTAGAGGCACATACCAAACGCCCCCCTCCACCTTCGCTTTCGACCGATATGCAATCGCTTCTTGATCTTGTCCAGGATGCTTCCAAGCTTGCCACTGTGTCTCTACCCTCCAACCCACTCATGCCTAATGTGATTTTAGAGCTCTCCGACAAGAATGTACTCTGTCATTCCGTTATTTTACGCGCACGATCACCCTTCTTCGCAGGTCTCTTCGACGACGAAGACTGGACCACCAAGCGCTGGCAGCCAGACCGTACTATTTCAGTGAATCTCAAGCACATGAAGTGGCGTGCATTTTCTTTTGTTATTCGATATATATACTGCGGCGGGGACAAGGAGTTATTTGACGTATTAGGTGAGTGATCTGCGTTTTATAGCATTGCTTGCCCCACCGACTAGTCAGCAGATTTCGTCCAGAATGTCGACGATGTGTTAGAGTTCATGTTCGAGGTTATGGATATTGCTGTGAGTACATTCAGTGTCTTAATAGATATGATGCTTATATCCCGTCTAGAGCGAGCTCTTGCTCGACCGTCTAGGCCTTATTTGTTCTGCTGTAATCCTACAACACATCACTATCAGCAACGTTTGTTCAGTGCTTACGGATGCCACTCATTACAGCGCAGGGCAACTCGTCGCAAGCCTACAAGGTTATATGGCACGGAATCTGGAAACATTGATGGAGAGTAGAATGCTGGACGATCTTAATTCTTACGTGGTCAGGCAGCTATCCACCTTCGTTCAGTCGCAACAGGAAAAGAAACTTCCTTTAACTAGGTCTACTACAATGTTGGACAGGGCTATAGAAGCCCACAAAGATTGGCTTGCACAGCAGGATATTCCTCAGCCGATAGTTCGTGCCGTAACGAAGGGTCCTCTTCGTCAATCTCCCAGATTATCACCTGTGGCATTAGGTGGCAAGCGTGGCGGAAGACATTCATACGGCCCACCTTCTCCTTCTACTAGTCCCCGCATTGTACCTCGTCAAGAACCTGCGGCATCCACCGCATCTGGACGTACAGTTGAACCTGCTATGGCTGGTGACGAAGTTTTCATGATGGACGATGAAACTCACGAAGATATACCCCCTATTAGTCTTTCTTCTCCTGATTCTGGTCCGACTGTAATACAACCTGTATCCTTCACTGCGATCAGTCCGTGGAAGACCAAGGTTTCTCAAGCAAATGCGAGGTGGGTGAATTTAATGCTACATCTCTAGGGATTGATCACTGAGCAAGCTTCAATTAGGTCTGACTTACGTAGCATAATGGCAGAGGCCGAAAGTCAACGAGATGGTCGGCCGTTTCTTAACCCCTCTCCTGTCAGACCTCAAGCTACAGGAACAGATACTTCACAGCTACCAGCCACTCCAAAACTAGCTCAAAAGACACTAGTTCCGGATACGATCCGCTCGAAGACAGATTTGCCGTGGAGAATTCCTACGTCTGTGCAAGTATCTCCGGGCTCCTCCTTGTTTACGCCTCAGACGCCGCCAAGGACGCCAGGCCCTTCAAATTTACCAAATACTTCACGCCCGGGCGTGTATCGGCAAACAACGGACTCTCCTTCAGCGAGTCCTTCTAGACCAATTACGACTACCCAGACTCAGACAACGCCTTCGTCGAAGAGCAAGAGCAGTCTTGGACCGGTTTTCGCCCCGACGAAGCAGGCCATTGGCATGTCTCGACGTACCTCGTGAGTGGCAAGCCATTAATCACACATTTCTTGCTGACTACTTTCGCAGAGACTCGAATTCGGCTTGGACGACCGCACCTCCTATTCCGCCTGCCTTTGAGGCAGGTCCCTCCTCCTCGCCACCATCCTTTGTTGCCATTCAACAGCAACAGCGTGAGACCGTTCCGACTAAGATGAAGAAGAGTTTGCGAGAAATTCAGGAGGAGGAAGAGGCCAGGCAAGCTGAAGAAGACTTCATGAAGTGGTGGACGGCTGAAGAAGAGCGGATAAGGTCAGAGACACAATCAAACCCACCTTCACAAGACACTGCCGGGAAGAAGACGAAGAGCACGCGCAAAGCTCCGTTCAAAGGTTCGATGGCGAAAGGAAAGCAGGAGTCCACACCGGGCGAACAGAAATTCTCCCGACCTCGAACTAGGAAACGCCACTCTTCTCATCTGCCGAAGGAGCTATAGTAATATCACCTTCGACTTTTGACTTGTATAAACATGTAGACATCTCTGTGCGCATCACTCTGTTACATCCATTGTAGAATTTGTGATACCTTTGACTTAGATCTACCATGTGGATATCTTTGAATAAACATTTTGTATGACTGGGAAAGAATAAAGAGTAATACATATCCGAGAAGAATAATAATGATACATGTATATATAGAGTGATCATATGTCGGAGAATTATCCTGCAACACGCTATTTGCTGTTATCCAGTCTTGCACTGATCGAGGATGGGTTCTTGAACGACTTTTTCAAGCCAAGCTCTTCTGCCTTAATCAGAAGTCCCTTGATGCCAGAGTATGCATTAGGACTGGAGACTGAGAGAACGAGGGAAATGAATGACATACTAGTTGTTTTGACATATACCTCGAATGGAAGAAATCTCCTCCAGCAAACCAGAGCTGTAAAAATAATGTAAGCGATGGCAACGGATCATGAGATAGCGAAACTTACGCCTGGGTGACCGGATGGTCTGTAACATCCCTTTAGCTCATATTCCTCGTCCAGACCCCAGACTTCTTGTGTTTGGTTAATGATCTCATCACCGAAAATCTTCTTCATAGAGGTCCGAATATTGTAGTAGCCAGTTCTGCGGCGCGATGCTATTTGAGTATCGCAGTGAAATGAGGGGGTAGTGATCTACGTACGCGAAGATAATTGAGTCGACTTCAAGTTCAGTGCCGTCGGTGAAGACGACTCTGGATTCTGTGAATCGTGCTATTTCAACGCCTTGTTTGACTCGAACGTCTCCTTTGTCGATGAGGTCTGCAACGCCAGCCTCCACCCCTGAAAGATATTGAGTTCGATGATAGGTAAGATAATGTAGGCACAAAGAACTCACAGAAACCTAAAATATATGTCAGTGAAAAGTTCGAGTCAATGAGCTGCTATTGTCTTACCTCCGAGCCTTTCATATAATAAAAACATCGGGCCTGCACAGTCCGGACCACTCGACAATTTGAGACCTCGGCGCTTCAGCTTGTTGTGGAGCTCGCTATCAAACTCGTCGTTCTGTGCCTGGGTGGCAATCATCAAGACCCTGAGCAGGCCGAGGGGCATCGCCGCGATCTTGAAATCGCAGATCTCCGTCGGGACGCCGTCGGGCCACGTTCTCTCGAACTTTTTCTTGATGAGCGCGGCGGAGGTGACGCACGTCGCTGAGCGCTGCAGCATTGTGACCGCCGCTGCGCCCCGCGTCGCGAGGTCTTGGCAGACGTCCGCCGAGGTGTTGCCTGCGCCGACAACGAGGACGCGTTTCCCCGTGAACGGACGTCCTCCTTGATATGCTGACGCATGCATCGTAGATCCGCCAAAGTCGCCAATGGAGGGTATTGACGGCGTGTATGGCTCTCCTAGGGTTCCGGTAGCAAGTACTATGTGGGAAGGATGAATAGTGACCTTGGAGCCGCCCTTGTTGATCACAGCGGTCCATCGGTGGGCTGAAACGTCGAATGTGGGGCCGGGTTCTAAGAATGATGAAGTCCAAACGACTAAATCTTGGGTTTCCGCGTAGCACTCCAGCCATGTTGCCATTTTATCTCGGCTAGTGAATATAGGCCAGTTCTTTGGGAACGGCGCATAGAGCACTAAAAAGTAATCAAGTCAGCACCGCGACTGAAGTTATTTTTTTTCTCTCTATTCAGAGGCACGACTCACGATTATGGTGGGTGCTTGGCGTATGAAGGCTGAGCGTTGGATACCGCTTGCGCCAGTTGTCTCCGATCCGTGTGTGCTTTTCTACGACAATCGCTCGTATACCCATTTGGCGGAATCGAGCCGCAACTTGCAGTCCAGTTTGTCCCGCACCCACTGTAGTCATAATCAGTATCTCGAAACCAGCGAATTTCGACTATGTCCATACCTATGAGTACGTATGGATCTTCTTCCACTTTAGTCCGACGCTCTGCGTCAACTTCCTCCCAAGATCGGGTATGTCCTTCGTACGTTCCGAGTTCTGGGCTGGCCTCCTCGTGACCCTTGATGTCGTCCATGGCGAGGTAGACAGAAAGAGCCTTCCAGTGTCGTATCCCGTTTGCACCAGGGACTAAGCGAGCGAAGCCACGGCCGTTGAAAACAGAGGTCTCGAAGGTGAAGGCAACCTCTACGCCAGAGACCTCATTGGTGATAGGGAAGTACGAAGGTGCTAATCCTGCCCGTTCGTCGAGGACGACATTTTCAATAGCGACCTTCACAAGCGCCTTCTCGAGATAGCGAGATATCTTCTCTCTGCCCTCGATTGAGTGGCAGTCCCATCCGAAGACGAGAGATTCTCGGAGCCAGCCAGTTTCAAGGAAGAGCGACGCCAGGCATTCCGTGTCCTTCTGCAGAAGCGCAGCAGAGAACGCTGACAGCCAGTCGAGAGCTATCTGTTGAGGAGTGGAAACACGAAGCGGTGCGAGGATTGTCATTGAGCGAAAGGATATCAAGTTCACTGAAGCCGAGCGACGCCGTATATAAGAGATGACCGGATGTGTGGTAGTTTTCCGACACGTAAAGCTGTCCATTCCTTACTCCTACGCGAGTTCAAGGGCGCTGGTTTCGTGAATGATGAGATCATACTGAACTCAGGTCCAGTAATGCCATAGTGCACAGTCCCTCCGCTTCGAAAGTAGTGAGACCAGTATCGCTTTCCCCGCAATCAACCGGAATAGTACCTTAACGCTGTGAAGGACGATAGGGAGCGATTGGTGGTAAGCCAGTTTGCGACGCTGCTTCGCATCTAGCAAAAATATTGATGATGAGAAACAAAGGCACCATCGGAATCGACTCGAACCAATGACTTTCTTGGTGCATGTCTCTCAGAGTATTGGTCTCCGTTCGTTGCAAACGTTCATGTTGTGACGCCGCGCGTACCGAAGGCTGGACGAAGCGAGAAAGTTTGATCTGATTAACGCGGAGTTTGAACTTTATCGCGAACGTTATCGTCACACACTGAACTGCCAGGGTCAGAATGCACAATGAAAAGAAGAGCTATTACCATCAAGAAAACAACATGATCCATCAATGAAACATGCAGTGCATAAATGCTTCGTCGCGGAGACTGACGGATTCAGCTCTTCAGATAATCAAATTCCAGATTTAACGTGCAAATGCATGCGAGACTTGGTACTAAATTGAAGTACGGTCATAGGCACGAACAGCACCCAGGCCCATGAAGTTGCATCATGATCAACCTTGAGCCTTGAGCTTGGTCTGACATGTTACCCAAAAAGCCGTATTATTCTCAACGTCGACGCGCATACATTTTCCTAACAAAGAGGAGGATATCACAGGACTCAATCAAGAAGCACGATCAATCAGAGAAGCGTGTAATAGAAGCGAAGCTAGCATTGTTGCATCAGGATCGTCATTCGTAAATGGAGATAGATATGCGTAGCAGTGACTGACGTGGGCATTAGACTATTGGGGATAATAATCGTATCATTTTCGTGAGAAGGAGAAGCGATACTGCGAGAGCGACTTTCGGAACTCGGATGTACGTCGGGTGGAAACTACAAGAGAGATTTCGTGAATAACAACAACGACGGACCGATGCATATTGCGCATGATACATATAAAGATAAATATTGATGTTCGAATGAGCGAGAGAGAGAGAGAGATAAGACTATTTGGGCAAACGCATCTTACCAAGCTCGTACTCTTCGCTCGGACGTGATCTCTTCTCCTCGAGTGAGACGCCCTCCAGCTCGTTTCCTAGTGGTCCACATACAGCGGCTTCCCACGTATTCTGTGGGCCAACGAAGCCCGAGTGCAGATGGCTGTTCGACGGCGAATGTGTACCAGCGATCTTGAGGTTGAGGACAAGCCTAGCCGTCAAGAGGCTCGTGCATCTTGAAAACGAAAAAATTCAGCGCAGGCCACATTTCAATCCAGGAGAATCGGCTTACACAGCGCCGAAATTAGCGTTAATAGCCTTCAGGTCTTGCTAAACATTGAGTTAGTTTCTTCTCATTGTTAGTAGCTACTTCGAATCTCTCACAGGAAGTGTCTACACATCGGGATTAGTATTGTAAGTCAGAATGTAATAATGAAACAACATACCAGATACTGTATGACGGTCACGAGGTTTGAAGTAAGCATGATGGCGAAATACAGAATGCCTGGTACATAATAGTCAATTAACACATTTTAGTCGCATAATCTAGTCACTTACCATCTTTTACTATGACCCTCCAAAGGTACGTGGAAGATAAAGAGCCTCTCCCATTCTTCCAGTAGATATCATACGAGCGGTAGATAGTCGCGAAGAATATCGCGCCATCTAAGTAAATCTTAATTTCAAGTCTGTGTTACTGGACAGAACAATACATACCGGTGCATAATTCAGTCAACCAGTACCCGATGAATTTAGACGCACTGCCAATGGAACTCTGTCAACAATGAAAGTAAGGTTCTTAGATGCAAAAGACTGACTTTTGTGGCGTGACCGCTAAGATGCAGCTCGTGAGTCCCGGAGGCAACTGGACAGGAGCTGCCCAGAGCTGCAATGATACCTAGTACAAGATTAGATGGAGACTCGCGAAGCTACGAGCCAAGTCACCGCCTTACCAGCTTCACAGTAGCCTCCGCAATGACAAAAACGGCCACTATGGCGGCCGGCCGCAGATCTCGGTTGTATATGCAATATATACGAAGCAAGAAAATAGCTGAAACTAAATCAGATGGCCGCAGACGGAGACAGACTGAACGATAGCCCTACATCCAACTGTAAGCCTCTGGATCGTCAGAACATAGCCCGGATATCTGAAGAATGCATTGCATCTACAAGGGGATATCAGTGCCCAGAGCACGGCTTGTAATCTACATGACTAACGCCTGTAGCAAATGGGGGTTAGTGCGCTTGGCTCGGAGAACTCGATGGGGCTACTCACTGCTCCGCTCCAGTTCGGGTCAAGATACGCTGGAGACCGCACGTCAGACACATTGCTGCTCCAGCTCGCGGGGATTCTTGCGGATGCACTCACCCACGTATGTGATAGTCACTCCAGCAAGGAAAAACCATCGATTCTGCATTCTCTAAGTCAAAGCTCGTGAAGAATCACATTGTCTGGAACTCACAGAGAACCAGAGTACGGTGAGGCCGTTGAATTTCTTCGTCCAGATCTTTTCGATCTCCAGCGGAAACGTGAGGAAGATATCGTAAACAAACATAACTACAACGCGAAATCAGCTCGACAGCGCAGGGGTGTATCATGGTCACTCACCATAGGCTGCCAATGCATAGTACTTTGAGGCAGTCCTGACCATAAAGTTAGTATACAATTCAGACAGATGAGATACTGCACTTACAAGTGCGAGGCCGCTTGCGTTAACGCAGGAATTGAGATTGGAGGGGCGGACATCGTGCTCAACGCGAATGTAGGTGGTGACTTTGGCGTGAAGGGCTGTATACCAAACTTTGCTCTACGTTATACCTCGTTTCTACGGAGGTTATCGTACATGCAAGGCACAAGCAATGTCGGCTTCTGAAAGAAATGATACGATCAGACAAGAGAGAGATGGTATCATGTCTGTAAGCTTACCGATGCCCCGACGGTAAAGACACCCACACGCCGAAGGTGAGGACGGAGTGCCACAGGGCGACCGCAAAGGAAGCAGCGCAAAGAGGCGGAGGGTTCTTTGATCAATTACCGATCAGGTCCCAGAACCTGAAGTCCGTGTAAGACCTTCGCACACTCCAGCTGGTCACACCAGAGCGTCCCGACGTGGTCGGTAGAGGATCGGGCGGTATACAGCATCCGGACATCCCTCTTAGGCTATCCAGGGTCGGTGCTTTACCGTGCGGGTACCCCACACATCATGCAGTCTTACTCGACGTTTGATGCAGCTTGATATCGTTTCTCAGATAAGAGTGAATCTTCCCATCCTACGGAGTAAAATGCGGTTTCATTATGGAGGCGATCTACAACCATACGTACAACAGATTAGTCGCGCTCCCCGAGGAAGGAGTGAGCGCCAGTGCGCGTGGATTTGGTACTCACTCATGTTCTCTGCATTGCACAACTTGAGGATCCATTAGCCAGCCGATATCGGATCGCCGACGCTAAAGAACAATCGATTCTTAGTTGACGAACCTTTAGTCTGCACAATTAAAAATGTGTTGACTAGAAGCAGTGCTTCTCGAAGAAGAATAAGTTTCCGACAAAGACGCAATTACATCCCGTTGCTTCTGCCGCACCAGACTCGTTTTAGCATCCGTATGTAAGTGTTTGTAGGTATATTTACCTACATGCCTCTCAAAATGATCGGTGTAAGGGTATCCATTTCAGACTCGGAGTCGAAAGGATCCAGGGGTTCATTGGAGAACCAAGTGATGAAGAGTATAAATCCACATTCGACAGCCAGACTCAGTAGGTCTGAGGCCTCTGAGGCAGCACGATGTAGTCCCAATTGTGAGTGTTCGTAATGAACTTGAAGTATAGTTTCGGCGTGACTCAAAACACTTGCCGCTGTTAATTTTCAACGCGTGGGAAACATTGATGGCATCAACTTCAAATGACATTTCGCATCTTCAACGAGTAGCTGTGAGACTTCTTCGACCTCGACCTCTGCGATAGTTCTCCTAAATCATGCACGATCAATAGATGCCCGAAAGACTCTTGCCAGAAGCTAGCGGACGAATCGCAAAATCAGCCCTTATTTTGTACTGCATCGCCGCAAATCCACATCACTGGCTCAAACACTTCAATGGGGCCGAGAACTCCTTTTCCGCTAATCAGCGATAATGTCCAAGTGAATCCGAAGAGAAGAACCCTTGAAGAATGCAGGACTAGAACGGGTAGGCCTTCCCCATCATCCATTTCTTCTGATCTGTGTCTTCTGCAGCTTCTCAATCCGCTGCCTTCTCTGCCTGCATCACAGATGAGATGCATTTGATAATTTGCGGAGAAAGATAGAGAGCGTTTGCTCTCTGGGTCCAAAAGACCAATGCAGCCATCATGCATGATCATTATACGTGGCCTCGATATAGATCAGCGTTCACACATGCTGCTGTATCGCGCACTTACGCAACGGCATCAGGCGTGAAAGCTGGTATAAGAAGTTCGTACAGCAACGCTGCTAAAACAACCCCCGTACTCACCAAAAATGACTAGTGAACTGAAGGCTCTGCGCGATATCATCTCTTCCTCTGTCGACCAGATTGTCGACGTATGTGAGGAGACAGGAAAACCATTTCCCTCCTTGCACGAGCCTATCCACTTCTCTGAGTTTACTCCGGACGGAATCCGTAACAATCCAAAGGTCCTTGATGCAATCGGCCTCATCGTCGCCGCAGCGACACAACTCGCTGCCACTGTAAATCCACCACCAGTCACACTGACAACTTCCGCTTTTAGAGTGAGTGTTGTCTTCTCTCAGCCTATTTGTTCATTAGCACTAATCACCAAGTCCTACATAATAGTTCACCCTATCTTCGGCACTTGGTGTGGTCGAGAAGGCGAACGTTGCAGAGATACTGCGATCGGCAGGACCTAAGGTATCCTTACTGCTTATTCCGGGGCCAACGGAAGTCCCATAATCATCTTCATTTCTAGGGGCTTCACGTGAATGAAATTGCTGAGAAGACGGGCACAGATCCGAAGAAGCTCTGTAAGTGTAATCCGGTGAATTCTGATCAACCGCCTATTCTCATTCACGTTCTTAGCACGCATACTCCGATACCTTGCGACAAATCACTGGTTCAATGAAATTGGCCCTGACGTATTTACGCACAACCTCCTTTCTTCTATGCTCGATACAGGCAAAGAAATCACGCCTGACTTGTGAGTTTATTTTTACAACCACGGTGGGCGCTCATCTACCCGAGCTGATTTCGCGACTATGCATAGTGCTGCGACGAAACACAAGGACTCGCCCGGGTTGGCCGCCATAGTCGGTTATGGGTGAGTGGTCGCAGTTCATCCAAGCGAGCGCCCGCTCATGCAAGCTCCAGCGCCGACGAAGCGATGAAGGCCGCTGCATGCCTGCCGGAAACCATGACCGACCCAATAACGGCTCTGTCGGAAGAGCCGACGCAGTGTGCTGTTCAGCGCGCGCTCGGTACTGACAAGGCACTGTGGGACTACTTTGGAACGCCAGAGGGAAAGGTCCGAGGACAACGCTTTGGTGTCGTCATGGCAGGCGCGAACAAGCTGCAGCCGCCGGAGGCAGTGATTACTGGTAATTATAGTTTTTTATCTTACGCAAACGATAGGGCAACTAACTTTCGGGAATCGACTAGGTTTCGATTGGTCCTCCGTACCGCAAGGCGGGCTGGTGGTTGACGTTGGCTGCGGACTCGGACACGTTTCTCTTGAAATCGCAAAGGTCCGACCGGACCTGCATATCGTACTTGAGGATCGCCCAGAAGTCATTCACGAAGCAAAAGATGTGCGCCACTTCCTGTGCTCCTCGCATTATTGGTGCTTATTAATTATCCGTAGTACTGGGCGTCGAACTTACCGAATCAAGTTGCGGAGGGGAAGGTTCACTTCACGCGTCAGTACAATAACATTCGTTCAGTGGATCTGAAGCTGATTCGTGTCTTTCTCTTTTCTAGCAACTGACTTCTTCGGAAAGCAGCCTAAATTACCGGCTACTCCCGACGTGTTTTTGCTGCGCCAGATCGTACATGACTGGTCAGACAAGTATGCGGTGAAGATCTTGAGCCAGCTCAAGGAGACTGCGGGACCCAATACGAAGCTGCTAATAGTAGACTGTGTGGTCGACTACGCATGTGATTCTTCAACGCTGGGCAATTTGCCAGCGCCGCCGCCCGTCCCTGCGCCTCTCCTCCCGAATTTGGGCGCTGCCAACCTCCTGACGTACTCGGTCGACCTCGTCGTAAGTATTTTTGCTTTTGCTATCTATACGAGCCCCGCCAACTCATCCAATTTCTTTCTTTCTTTTTTTGCAAAGGTGATGGGTGTCCTCAATGCCGGAGAACGCACGATCGGAGGATTCATTAGCGTGATCGAGTCCTCGGGCTGGAAGTTCCAGGAGATTCGGAGGAACCCGGGCAGCAAGCTCTTCTGGCCGAGTATCATTGCCGTTCCTGCATAAGATCGAAAACTCATTTCTGTAGATATGATATACATTCATGGACACATCTCTCGTTCTCGCTGAAAATGGTCGAAATACATGACTTCGCAATTGCATGTTCTACCTGATTGTCACGGGAATGCACTTGGACAACTATACTACAAGTCCCAAATTGCGAACCCGTTCCTGAGCAGTTATTACGATCCCTTATTGGTACGTGCTATTAAAAATGCGTACAGCTATCAGGAGTTCCGAAGACGAGAAGTGCGTTATACTGCACGTATAAAGAGTCTAAATCAAATTAGGATCCGGAAAGTGCCTGCGGAGTTTGAATTGCACTCTACGTCTGTTCGCACCCTCTTCGCTCCTGCTTCATCGAAATTCCCAAGCCAACGACAACATTCGACAAATTATTCTTAAGCTCATCTGGCTGCACCAGCTACAAACAGTTTCTGGATCGAAACAATACCACTCTCATGCATGATGCTAACGTTCTAGTGGTAGCTTCGCCTCCCGGTCTCGACGTTCCTAATTATGCCAGAAGCTGGGGTGATGTCTCCAGAATAACCTCTGTGCCAGACGGCATCAAATACGATGAAAGAATCTCCCCGGAATTTATCTTTCGTCTAAGGACGAGGGAGAATCCGGAAGGCGAATTCGTTACTTCACTCCGGTGCGAATCATGTACGGAGCAAAAGCAAGCTTGCGATCGCAGAAGGCCTGCCTGCCATCGATGCCACGGACACAGTCGTACGTGCGAGTATCGCGACTCTGCGACTGGGTTCGTATCGCTCTCCACACAGAGGCAGAAGAGATCAAAGTCTCGTGCTCGAAAAGTAGACGCTCCCACGGCTACCACGCCCAGCCAACCTGACGGTTTGCGCAGCATGTCAATTGCTGGTCGAGCTTATAGACCTAGCGTCCGGATGCGAGAGCTGGATAGCTCTGATAGCCTTGAGCTTACCGAAAGCAAATCTCGTCGGCTGAATACGTGCAAATCCTCCGCCAAGCATGTCCTGAAGCTAAAGCCCAAAAGTCCTCGCGTTTCAGGTGAGCTCATTCATACAAGTGGAAAGCTCCGTATTTCTGCAGCTCAGTATTCGCCTCTAGAAAAAAGTATCCGTCAGAGGCGACAAGAAGTGAATTTCTGTCGTACGTTTCTATTCATTTTCAGACGGTCTAAATCGTAATACATTGGTTCGGAAGGCAAAGAGAGTGACAGTGAGTTTGAGGAACAGCGAGCTATTCCCGCGCCTGGCTCGTCCATCTTGTCCGAGGATACACCTGATGCTTCTCGAGATCGTCGCAAGAGACATGTGCGCCTAAGATGGACTATATCAAGGACAGATACACCTGCGCCCTCCATAGGTCCGAAACCGAAGTCAATCAGGCAACCAGACTTGTGGGCCGAGGTCAGTTCGCAGCTTTACCGTTCTGGTTTTAGTAATGTAGTGCCCTTTTTTGACAGAACAAAGAGGATTTATTTCTAGCTTGTCCGGACCTTGGGAGAGCGGTATCAGACTCTACGATCTCGATACTACTGGAGACGCTCGATTGTTCATTTGCAGCTTTTAGAGATGCGACAAAGGAAGTTGAAATATCGTTGTAAGCTTGTTAATCAGAGACCTTTCAAATTACTCGATCCGAAGGCCTACATTTTTGCAGGTCAAGGATCGTGTCTTGCTCTCAAAAAGAATCTGAAGCAATTAGGAAGGCATTGTCACACTTCACTCTCCTTACCTCTCCAACATCGACTGAAGAGTCCTTCGACTCGCCCCGGGTGGCCGTGGAAGCGTCTGATTTTCCCACTCAATCCGGCAGCCATGGCATTCCTCAGATTACAATATGCGAAGATGGTAATTATCTCGAAAGGATCTGTGACTCCAATGGATCTCGCACTGCATACGAGAGTGTCTCTACGTTCTCAATGGATGTTGATGAAACAAAAGAGCCGAACCCTAGCACTGATACCCCTTCGTATGATGAGATAATAGAAACTCTTCCGGCACACATACGCATGATAATGGGAGCATATCGGGAAGGTTTTCCTTTGCGTCTGTTCTGTTCATCAATGTGGCAATTTCTCCCAGTCGACCTTCCGGGAAACATTGCATTCGTATTTCTCGGGCTATTTCATGTCCTAAATATGAAGGTACATATGCGTCTCATGTAGAGCATGGACTAATCTGATCGTTTTGAAATCTCGAGCAGATGACTACCGACGTGACTTTCCCGACATCACAAACGACGAGCAAAGTCGTTGTCGTAAAACTAACTGTCACAGTTTCGTTCAGATGGACACCGGAAGATTCTTTGCGTAAGTGGTACCATTGCCCTTGGTGGGTCATACGCGCGGACGAAGCCGACATGGACGAGCTGCAAATCGAGGAAGAAGATGACGACCTTGGTGATGCCATGGCGCACTGCGGCTCCAGCGCCTTTGTCCCTACAAATTGGGTCTGCCTCCAATGTGGCAAGATAAACCGAATGCGATGGGTTATGCGAAGTAGCTGTAAGTGTGACGTTTGTCCAATCGTGAGTAATCGCCTACGATATACCCAAAAAAAATCAAGGGAACGCTGAATCGACACTCTTAGGACGAGAATGAGTTTATTTATCCTACCCCACATATCTTACCCTCTGAAGTCAGGGAGAAAATGCGCCCCATACCCCTCTGGGATGCGCCGAGGACTCTTCCGCCAAATTGGTCTGAAACTAAGAAAAGAGGGACAGATATGATGACACATTATCGCTTTATACCCAAGCTAGAGAATGCCCCCTCTTCGGATTCGATATTTGTCGACCTTACGTTCACTGAGGACCGACCTGAGCTCGAGGGATCTGCAGATAAACTTTTTGACTTTTTCCAGGAACCTCCGCTCGGACTAAGTTTAAATGATGTAAAGACTCCTTGTAAGCATGTTTGCTTTCCAAGTCTGAAGGAAATGATTAACTGTTATTAGCGAACTGTTTTTCCTCTGAGTATATACACCGAGCACCCGGGATGGACGAATGCGTCGACCGTGAAGCAAACACCGAGGACATAGTCGGACACAGAGTTAGATGCTATAGTCTAGCGATTCAGACGATGCTCGACTACGCACGAATATATGGGAAGCTTTCTGTCTCGAGCGAGACGGTAAAGCGAGTTGTTGCAATGGCTTGGCCGACTGAGCAACGCTCAAAAGTGAGTATGCATACAGTATACTTACCTGAGTGCCTATGAGCCACGTTGCTTATTGACGTATTCACCAGAGAACCGACATTGATTGCGACTCTACAACAAGCCCCGTTTTTCTGATGTGCCTTGGTGCAGACTTGGATCTCCACATTACGATTGATGAGATGAGGATAAGTGGTGACGTAGCTCCCATCCAAAAAAGTAAGAAACACGACTTCAACTTGTGTGTTCAGAAACTAATTAGCATCCTGTTACTATCCTCGTTGGCCCTGTGATCAGCGACAAAGCAACAGAGCCAGGGTTTTAAGAAAGACCAGCTAAAAGTCACTTTGACGCATGGATGCATGCTAACATTATCAGGTGCGCACTTCAAGGTGAGAAGTCACCAATTGGACTGTAGCATGAATAGTTAATAGTTATAACTCATCAAACTCGCCGCAGTGTCGTGCCTTGCGCAGTGGATATTCCTTCCGTGAGTAAATGATATCCTCAACCGCTCCGGAGCAGCTTACTGACTTTATTTAAGTCATAATGGGCACTCAATGAGATGTATGGAGCACATTAGAACTATTTTAGACGAACTCGGAACTCCCATGTCTTCAAGTATAGCAACTTTGAAATCGAAACCGGATGCAAGCCTTCGGCGATTGCCATGACTAGCTTTAAGAGCTTGATGGATCGCGATCGCGACGACGCATATTTTATCTCAATTGACGATCCACTCACACTTTGCCTAAATTCCGGAACTCCGACGATATTATTGTGGAAGCTTCCATTGGTGGCTGCATGATCCACCACTTCAAACGATCGGATAGTCTCGGCTTAATACTAGAATATAATGGTCTGCTCCCTAGCGATTCTGTAACGTAAGAGACCTTCTATGTGCGACGAGCTCGTTCACATAGTTGCGCCGACTACGGAAAATCCGGACATCGAGTCATATGTGAGTTGATTTCAGCTATGCATTCGCTATGTATATCCAAAAGCAACGGTGGCTTGAGGTAGATATACGCAGCAATCAACCATCCATCAGTTCAATTCCGTATCGCCAAACTCCACCCTCTTTTCTCAACTGCCTGAACTGCAAAAGCGTACTTGAAAATGCTATTAATTCTACCCACGATAATACCTTGAGGGTCGATACCGGCTACTAAAGTCTATCTAATTTTAACAAGAACGCGGAGAGATACCGTGCCATACAGATCGCACTTCTAAATCAAAATTCAAATTCTGCCGTCCTTAATCGAAATATAGTCGAGGAGCATGCCTATCGTTACGAGAAGTCCGACCTGATGACCATTGCGTTTGAAATTCACTATTGGCCGCAATTAGCATATTTGCAAAACAAAACAAATAACATTTAGTGATTCGCTTACGCCAGCACGATGCAGGGGAGTCGAGATCGACGGTGGTTAACTGCCAGATTAGATGCAGAGCGACGCCGACGACACTGACGATGTAATACGCAAGACCCTGTTGATTTGAAATGCCCGCAAAGGCTAGTAGCGCCACAAAGCCTATCGCGAAGCACATTACAGCCGCCATGACGTGGTCGCCAAAGAGTAAGGCTGTTGATTTCACGCCAGCTTTTACATCGTCCTTCCGGTCTTGGCACCCGTAGATTGTGTCTGCGTGATCTGAATCAGCAAAAGCGCATTGGAGGGACTATTGCCATTCTCACCGTAGACCATTGTCCAACTAGAAGCACATCCGTCGATTTCAGTGTCGGGTATACGAGAGAATAGAAGGATACACTCACCACCACGACGCTGCCAGCAGAGAGTACACGGCATATGTGTTCAGGGTATCACTCACTGTATACCATGCGAAAATCATGCTGAGGTTGATTGCGATTCCCAACCACGCTTGAGGCCAGTATGTGATCCGCTTCATGAGGGGATAGAGGCACAGCCTGTCATCAGATATCAGTCTCTCTCGCTTTACCAACGTGAAAAGATTATGGACAAACATGGGAAGCATCTGGAACATGCCTGCCCAGAAGCTATAAGGAGGTACGTCAGCCACATTGGGGTGTGCTCATCATTTGATTCTACTCACGCAAGACGGTTAAACGTAGCGAAGAATGCAGTTCCAATCAAGATCTGAACGAAGAAGAAGACCCAAGCTGCGAAGACAGAAACTCTGCCGGACGCCAGCGGTCTGCTCTTTGTGCGCTCTGTAAATAGGATCAGCCTTGCATAACTTAAGAAAGACATTAAGCTTACCGACTGCCGCGTCGAATTCACGATCGAAAATATCATTTATGGTGCAAGCTGAACCCCGCACAATGAATGCTCCGAATGCAAACTCGCATAACAAAGTCACATAGTTGCTGTATGAGATCTTTTGCGCATACGCTGCCATAGTTAGGCCCCAGGCTGGAAACACAGGCAGTGAGCCAGGGATGTCTGTTTGATGTAGGTACATCAACTTACCGAAGGGCCAAAAGAAGAGTATACCACCCGTGGGCTGTGTATTCAATACCTTTCAGTCTGACAAAGAAAGAAGCAAACATGATGAAACTGACCTTATGAACACGCATTAGCTCTGCGTAAGGACGAAAGATCGACTCCTTTTTAGAGATCCCATCCTTGTCAGACTTTTGGATAAGAGGGGAGAATGGCGTGCTCGACGAGATGCGCTGGGACATGGTGAGCGAGATTGTGCGTGAGGAAAGTGTTACGGGCGAAGTCTCGACTTTATACTTTTCGGAGGGTCATGACAAGGTTCCGTTGGCGGGCCTGGTTCCACTACTTACAGTAAGGGCTCCGAGAAAAAACAGAGCGAGTTGGCTATGGTCAGCCAAATATCCGTAAGAGGCGGCCGAAGGAGATTTCAGGGCTGCCTACTTCTCATAGCCCAAGTCAGCCAACAGCATCGGATGGCGCGCTTACTTCAGACGGTACGGAAAGGTCTCCGCATTTTTTTTTTACGAAACAGCAATGTTCCATGTTACAGTTGACATATGCGTTGAATTGTATAGTCCTGGATAAACTCATACCTGGCGCATGCAAGACGCAGCTTACAAATAGATCTACACATTGAAATGTCAATCTGCGGGGGCATCGAGAAAAAAAACTCGGAAGCAATACGCACCCGGGTGACCTACGAGACATCGGCTTGCACAAGTCGAATCGCGCGTAAAGCTGTGTGCAACGGGAAACCTGTGGGCCATCGAGTGCCAAGATCTGCGTAAGAATTGAATAGCGGCTTCATTTAGCTTTCGACAACAATGATGGGCGGTCTCTATGCACTACACATTCAACCGTGACTCGAGGCGGCAGCTGCAAGTTCCTGAGCTCGGATCGACCAAGCCATACGTTGCGGTATGACTATTATTCAAAACACGAGGCATGGGATGAGATAGTGATAGTAAACGATTGACAAGATTATCTTCGTCCACTGGCAAAACGGCATGGAGCCAAACCCTCGATCTTCAAGATTTCCGAGCCCTGCCCTAAACAAAAGAGACGTAGCCGTCGGATAAAGTAAAGACTCATCCGAGCTTGACCCTAGTACTAATTACTAGTAAGGCCACGTTTAGTAGTAAGCTAGAATCATAATAAGGTACTACATACCATTTTGAGCTGATGTGCAGTCACTTGCCATCACTCGCCGGCGGGTTCTTTAAAGTTTCGTAACACTGGCAAGTACTAAAGGCACATAACTCTTCGCAGTACAACTCGGCTCACTTGAGCTTCTACTATTCAGTAGCTCTAATTTTCAGCGGATTACGTCTTAGGTTTCGACCGTTCAGCAAGAATGACAGGCAACTTGAACTCAAAATTGAATGCACGATTCATCTCCCTTCTTCTTCCACTATGGGTAAAGCCGTCGACACGCTTCTCAGGCTCGCTTGACTCTTGTGAGGCTCATATATCTGGATTCTGGATCGAATGATCTCTCTCGGGACATCGGCTACAGCACTGCTTTCTTTGGATGGCCAACCTTTGACATCTCGAATGCAGTCGGTTACATACACTCTCCGAACCACCAATCTTACAACATGTGCACCTGTCTCACAGTAGAACTCCGGATCATGATTTACTTTATCTATCGGGACTGCGGCGTGCGTGCTTCAGCAAGAAACCCATGGACACTCAGACTCTGCGTGTAGCGGAACTCAAAGATTTTATGTCCACGTCGAACCTAGCCGTCGCGTCTACACTTGCCGCATCGCTGCTGGTCGCACTGCTCGGCTTCCGCAACGCATCGTCAAAGGATCATTCCCCTCCAAGTCCCAAGCCCCACCCTGTCGTTGGCCACACTTTTCAGGTGCCTACGGAGCGCACATGGCGATACTTCGACGACCTCAGCAAGAAGCTCGGGCCCATTTTTCGGTTGAGCCTGGCAGGAGACGAGATTGTTGTACTTACCGAACCAGAAGATGTTGAGGAACTGGTAAGGTTTACTTTTCATCAACGCTAATATCCTACGCTTATATATCTTGAAGCTGGAACATCGATCGCATAACTACTCTTCGCGGAAGCCCCTGATCTACGCGGGGAAGTACCAGCAATACAAACGAATCGTCCTTCTGCCGTACGGAGAAGATCTGAAGAAGAGGAGAGCCGCTTTTCATCAAATGCTACAGCCCCGAAGTTCGTTCGCAGTTTACTCTCGTTACTTTCGTTCATACTAACGTCAGTCACAAGCTGTCGGAGCTTATGAAGCTATCCAGGATCTCGAATCCATACGCTACATCCGTGATGCGCTGCATCGCCCGAACGAGTCTGACCTGAACGCGAAACGCTACGCTGCCGCCCTTATATTCTCTCTCACATACGGCAAACGCTTGAGTGACGACGACAAGGACTTGGACGCCGTTGTCGAAGTGCTTGAGGACTTTATCCACGATTGCTATCCGGGCTCACATCTCGTCGATACGTTTCCCATCCTGGACAGACTGCCTGACTTCCTTGCGCCTTGGAGGGACGGGGCGAGAAAGAAGCATGCTCGAGACTCTAAGGTGAGCTAGCGTGAGGTACTTAATCCGAATGTATGCTTAAACTCTTATCGCAGCTTTACACTCGTCTTTTCTCCGAAGCCAGTATATCATTAGAAGAAGCGGGTCGCTTGAAGTATGACTGCTTTGCTTCCCACCTCTGGGAAGAAAGAGACAAGCATAAGCTGGATATTGTGACAATGTCTTACGGTATGTGTGCAGACGTCTAGCCACGCGGCGAACTACTTACCGTGTTGTCGGACTGCCTTCCCCATGCAGTATGCAGCACCGCTTTCGAAGCAGGAACAGACACTACCTCCGGGACCATGATGTGGTTCGTATTGGCAATGCTCCTCTATCCGGAGACACAGAGGAAGGCACAGGAAGAAATAGACAATGTCGTCGGTTCGAGTGGCAAAGTCATACCCTCATTCAGCCACTTTGCTGAGCTTCCGTACTGCTCAGCGCTCTGCCGAGAGGTTTTCCGGTACGTGTCCGATCACTTTGCAATTCCATTATGATGCTGAAATTGTAGGGTCTGATAGATGGTGTCCCTCTGCTCCCGGGGGCTTTCCGCATCTGTCGGACAGAGACGATGAGTACAAGGGGTTCAAAATCAAAGCCGGGACGATGGTTATTCCGAATGTCTGGTCTCTCCATCGGAACGAGGAACGGTTTCCAGAAGCCAGTGTATTCAAGCCAGAACGCTTCTTTGACGAAGCTCCGACGTTCAACAAGTTGACTGAGGGGCATTATGGATTCGGATTTGGGCGAAGGTGAGTGTGGGTGTGTTGTTCCAACTGTCGGTGTGCTCAATTTGTTATTTCCGGCCTCAGATATTGTCCAGGAAAGTTCCTAGCGGCAAAGTCGGTTTGGCTTGGAATTGTCCGTCACCTATGGGCGTTCAATATTTCGCATGAACTTGACGCTGCAGGAAATCCTATCCCCGTCAACCCGGATGAGTGTACCTCAGGGATTACATCGTGCGTCCGTTAGAACAAACTACTTTGGAATAAAGCTAATTTATGATGTAGCAAACCGGAGATATTTCCTGCTCGTATACTTCCTCGCTCTGCGGCGCACGTGGATACACTGGAATCCGCGTATACTAGTTTGATGTCGCAGTGATGCTCGTTGCTTCTAATTTACACGCTAGAATAACGGAGTGAGCTACAGTAGAGCTGTTTATATAAATAATGGCACTCTTCAATATCTTTTTTTGTATCTATGAAGTTGCGACTGAAAGACTGGGTGAAACTTTGATGATGCCCGGATCATACCAGCTTGATATTCGGCCGGAGTAGATGCCTGGTGCTTCTTTCGACGGCAGAGATAAGTTGTTACCATAAACGGAAAGAATGTGTCGGCATAAGGTCGGCACGAGGTCGGCATGCGAATTTTTACTTGTCTCTTCCACCTCCGAATCCGCTCACTGGCAAAGCTTCCGCGCGTTTATTCTCTCGGAAAAGGGCGCTACTCATTTCATCATCTCGTGTATAACGCGGGCGCTTCGAGCGGACAGCAGCTAATTTAAGCTATGAATGGCCCTCATCTGGCTCTGTTTCTATCATTTTGTCGGTAAATATGCAGAACAAACTGATTCTATCTGTCTACAAAGATAACACATACATTCACCCAGAGTCCATTGCTTGGGCCTATGGTGAATTTTCGGAGAGTCTTTCAATAGCTTGAGCTTGGATGGAATGTGGTCTTAGTATCCCCTCAGAAGTAACTGTTTGCGTTGCTTCACTGATGTGATGATTAGGATGCTTTACTACGTTTTAGCACTCATAGAGATCTCAACCATAGCCTAGGTGCGTCGTACATTAATGGGCAATGCTAGCCTACCTATGATAGAAATTCTGATAGGATGTGTCAGAACATCAGTGATAAACTAGCAGAATTGCTAAGTTAAACTATCTATGTATTGGTGGAAGTGCTAACCTCTAAACAATGTAAGCTGGTAATCTCTCTGGAGCATTTGGTGACATTTGCGAGATGGCTGAGTAGGAACCCCAATGCCCCATGAAGCTATTTACGACCAATAAAATCTATTCCATGGCCCGGGTCCTAGCTAATAGTACCAATAGCATTTCAGTCGAAGCACATAACTTAAGGGTATCAACAAATCGCCGTCGGAGGGAGTGAAAAAGGACCATTTAAAAGTCACTTTGAAGCTAGACGAAGGATGCATGCTCATGCTTACACTAAGGTTATAAATCAGAAACTAGACTACAAAATGAGCAATTGCTAATCATAGCTCTTCGAATTCGCAATGCGTGGTGATTATTTATTCAGTGAATTTCCTCAAGGTCCGGGAAGTCGTAATGACTCTTGTCATAGGTCATGAGAGGCATTCAGATACATACTTAGATTTACGGGACCTTTTTGAGATATTGATAAAGTCAGATGTAGGAGAGATAAGTTACGAATTTCGCTTACAGTATACTATCTCTACCAGCCGAGTGTGTAGAGGTCTTCTTGTGCGCTTCATCAATATATGCAAATACAGTCGAAAGTGTTCCACAAGGCGTATTGTCATATCGTCGTTGCGCCTTTCCGATACGAGGTCATCACGAGGCAAGGATAGTGATTCTGTAGTGCTCGTCCTCCGCGGCTTTCGCTAAAACGATGAAGCTATGATTCTCCTTCTTTCAGGGGGGGATTATGTACAACATATACCAATGGTGCACCGTCATTGATAAAGTTCGAACATAGTCGAACTTCTGAGTCCAGCTACATCCGGCCGTTAGTGATTTTAAATGTGATCAACCGAAGCTCATCATCTATCCAGCGGATCCCGAGGAGTTGGGCAACGCTCGCTGAGGTCTAGTGATTTCATATCACTAGCGTAAGGTACTACCATATCTTTAGAAGAATGAGAAAGATTGTAAGTGTGTATGGGGTGTTGAGAAGCTGATGTTGAAAGAGAAACGTTGTCTTCATTGAGCTGAAAGCAAGGGGTCGGCTTTGTCGATCTAATCAAGCAATTTGCTACAAGCTTCTGTTATGTCAGGTGCGACATTGTAGCAAGAGCGTTTGCACAGATATAGCTACAGACATCGGGATGTTCTCCGTCAAAGGTGCCATATCAATAATTGACATTTACAGTAATAATCGATATAGCGGTCGTGGTGCGTAGCGGACCATCACTTGTGGTCACTTGGACTATCCATGTAATGGTAAAGTCAGATCTTGTGAAGGAAGCTCCCATTTCATAGCGATCTCACTTTCTTTATGGCCTGCTTCTCCGCCCTCATCGCACTCGTGAGCTTCTCGAGCCTTGTCCGAGTTGCTGGATCTCCTCCGGATGTTGTATCAAGATATTGTTGAACGTTCGCCCTTGTTTGTTTAGACGATATAGAGGTAGCAGAGTATACGCTTATGCGAAGAGGTGGGCGTAGCGATGGGTCAGACATGTCAAGCGAAACGGCTGTCGGTGCGATTGTTAGTGCAGAAGAGGTTCAAATTTTCATATTTGTATGACCGGTGATATCCGACTTACTTAGAATGGAAATACTTGACCAACTGCTTACTAAGTTCGAAGTGACGCGCTCAGTGACTAGTACTAGTCACACCGTGACTCGGTTCTTCCGGCGCTCACCGTCTGTTGCGCTTCGTCTGAGTCGAAACAACATTACCGTGACTCGGCTGTCTTACCCGCGATGCATACTTGTGTCAGTGGCTGCTTGCTCTGAGTTAATCCGAGTACGGTACCGGGTACTTGAAGATGCCTTCTGCTAAAGAAGCGGCTAGAGAAGAAGCTCCCTTGGTGGCACCTGCCACCGTCGCGGTGACTTGCAATTCCTACCGAATTTCAGGACCATGCAACTCGACGCATGTCTGATTGGCAAAAGGAAGCATTGCAGTTTCGTGGAAAGGCGAGAAGCTTCATCGCTCTTGAAGTGAGATAGGTCGGCATCTGTACCGGGTGGTAACTTTTTCTGATGCAAACTGATGGCTTTTTCGGGCATACGAGAAGCTGGCAGCGCCCTAGATTCTCTCGAATATTTTCGGCCTCTACGGATGTTCGGCTGGACATAGCCACTCGCTCTACCCGTGATAAAAATGAACTCACCATCGTACCTCGCCATAACCTTCCCAGAGCTATATAGGCGAAGCTTCGCACTCTACACTTTCATCACGCGCAGCCTTGCTCAGCATGTCCCAGAACGATTCGTCAAACACGCCAACCTCTCCTCTCATTAGGAAATCTGACAAGGATGGGATCTCTAAAAAGGAGTCGATCTTTCGTCCTTACGCAGAGCTAATGCGTGTTCATAAGGTCAGTTTTATAATGTTCGCTTCTTTCTTTGTCAGACTGAAAGGTATTGAATACACAGCCTACGGGAGGTATACTCTTCTTCTGGCCCTTCGGTGAGTTGATGTACCGACACCAAACAGACTTCCCTGGCTTACTGACTGTATTTTCAGCCTGGGGATTAACTATGGCAGCGTATGCGCAAAAGATCTCATACAGCAACTATGTGACTTTGTTATGCGAGTTTGCATTCGGGGCGTTCATTGTGCGGGGTTCAGCTTGCACTGTAAATGATATCTTCGACCGTGAATTCGATGCGGCAGTCGGTAAGCTTAATGTCTTTCTTAAGCTATGCGAGACTGATCCCATTCGCAGAGCGCACAAAGAACAGACCGCTGGCATCCGGCAGAGTTTCTGTTTTCGCAGCTTGGGTCTTCTTCTTCGTTCAGATTTTGATTGGAACTGCATTCTTCGCTACGTTCAACCGTCTTGCGTGAGTAGAATCAAATGATGAGCACACCCGATGGCTGACATATCTCCTTATAGCTTTTGGGCAGGCATGTTCCAGATGCTTCCTATGTTTGTCCATGATCTTTTCAAATTGGTAAGGCGAGTGTCTGATATCTGAAGACAGGCTGTGCATCTATCCCCTTATGAAACGGATCACATACTGGCCGCAAGCTTGGTTGGGAATCGCGATTAACTTCAGCATGATTTTCGCATGGCTTTCTGTGAGCGATACCCTGAACACATATGCCGTGTTCTCTCTGTTGGCAGCCTCATGGTGGTGAGCGTAATCCGGACTTCTATTCTGTAATCCGCCACTGAAAGCGTCGGATGTTCTAGTTGGACAATGGTCTACGGTGAGAGCGTCAATAGTCCCTCCCATGCACTTTACTGATTCAGATTGCGCAGACACAATCTACGGATGCCAAGACCGAAAGGACGATGTAAAAGCTGGTGTGAAATCAACAGCCCTACTCTTTGGCGACCACGTCATGGCGGCTGTAACGTGCTTCGCGATAGGCTTTGTGGCGCTGCTAGCCTTCGCAGGTGCTTCCAATCATCAGGGTCTTCCGTATTACATTGTCAGTGTCGTCGGCGTCGCTCTACATCTAGTTTGGCAGTTGACCACTGTCGATCTCGACTCCCCTGCATCCTGCTGGCGTAAGTCATTAAGCGATTTCATTACACTCGATTTTCAACAATGCTGATTGCATCCAACAGTGAATTTTAAGCGCAATGGTCATCAGGTCGGACTTCTCGTAACGATAGGCATGCTCCTCGACTATATTTGGATCAAGGATGGCATAACTCTATGATGCTTTTGATTTAGGCGATCTTCTGTCTCTCACGTTCTTGTAATTTAGATACTGGCTTTCGTAGCCGGTGCCGACCCTGGCAATGCGATAGATCATGATGGTGGCGGTAGTCCACATTCCACTGTCGAGTGACTCGGGGCTATTCGCAGCTTATGAGAACATCTGCGCACATTAAGCAACTCCATCGTGGGTGCGCTACCGTGTGATCAGAGTTTTGAGTTTCATTGTATTGAAGCGATTGTGAGCGCTGTGCGGTTCATCAAGTTCTCTTTCGGCAGAAGTCCATGGAGTAATGATCGCAACACAGAGCATCCGGACAACGCGGACGTAGTGCCAGTGAGAAGGAATGCAGAACTCTCAGAGAAGAAGTGGAAGCTCGCGAGGTTCCCTGATCGTGGCGGAAGCACGATGTGCATTAGTACGAAAAGAAGGTACACCTTTCACTTTGTTGTTCAGAAGAGCTTGTTATCCGACGACAGCGAGGAGCTGATGTTTGAGGAAGGTCACATTGAAAATCCGAGGATCGAGAAAAGCCCTGTCGGGTTATCTCCTTGATACTCTTCCGTCAGGGACGTTAACGAGCTTCTGGCCTGCAACTTGATCCACCGACATTCTGCTGTACATGCTCGCAATTCTTGATTAAGTCGTCTGATGATAACGGTACAACTCTTACACCCAATAAGGATAGCCAATACGAATCCCTGCCACCTGCGAAAAGACCCTAAGGTTGATGAGGGGATTCCCTAGATCGCGTAACCCTGCGCCGGGGGTTCTGAACCGTCCGAATAGTATACCCGGAGCTCGTAGTCGTGCTCTTTCCGGACACGCTCACCCGTATTCCCTAGCGAGACATCGCGAACCGGAACCTCGCGGTTTTCCACGTTGTCAATGTCAAGGTCCGCACCCAGGTTCCCAATAAGCCTGTTGTCCCTCGCGAGGTGGCTGTTGACGCTAAGGTTTAGCGAGTATCCGGTATCGCCGTATGTTGAGCTTTCTGGGACGCTCCGGAGGTTCAGCATGAGTCGGCACATCATCATGGATGTGAAGAGAACAGAGAATGCTGCGTTCATGGTCTGAACATCTCGCTAGATGGGTGTTAGCTTGGAAGATTCCACGCTAGCGCGAATACTCACGGGAGCGGCCTGTGCAATTGACAGGGTCAGCAAGAGCTAGTCCGAGTATGAGTCAAAATCTCACTTACAACATACGTCACTACATTCACTGCATTGATAAGGAATATCACGCTGTGGGAGATTGATGAGTGACTTTCAGTTAACGTGAAAGCAAGGTTGCACATACATGAAGTACATGACACCTGAAGTTTTCCAATTCAGATGAGCTGCGACAAACAAAGAGAAGATTCTCTCACCGTCTCGTACCATCAAGGCTAGAATACCACCGTGTACCATCCCTTTTCTTCGAAGGGCAGCGGCCCTGCCAATCGTCAGGAGAAAGATGATAGTGGGGAAAATGAGTTGTCCGATCCAGACGAATGCGAATCCTAGATGATCCTTCGTCAGCGCAAAAGCTCGCCAGTAGACCAAGTGTAGCGAGGGGGGTAGAAAGTGGTAAAGACGTACGATCACCTCTGTGGTCGAGAATAACCATTTGTTAGATAGAGATACGACTTAAAGCTCGACAGAGTACATACTGCTCCGGATTACCAGTCAATATACATCCGATGACGCCTGTATTATGTACACTCTTTAGCTTTCATTGTCAGTTCATAATTGAAGCAATAAGAAATACCTGGAGGGAGAGGCACTGGGATACCTCCGACGACAGCCCACTGTCAGAGGTAGAGGATAAGGCATTCGGACCAGATAAATGAGATCTATCGTCCTTACAATATCGACTGCAACTTCCGCTGCGAGTAGAGGGAGCAGGACACCTAGAATCCACTGCAGGAAAGTTAGCGTCCATTTGACTAAACAACTATTTGCGCACATACATTGGAGCGTCCATACAGTGCATACGTTCGCAACGACAATGTCAATCCCGTAGAGAGGTTACAAACTATGTGTGCGACGCCGGGGAGAATAACGAATTTATCACATCTTCAGAGACGTGAGCTTGACATACGTGCCGAATCAGAGCAGACGTACTCACTGCTGCGAGATTGCAAGAGATGTCAACAGGAGCACCACTTCTCACTGACTTGTGAAGATATCTACTCACTTCTTTCGTTAAAGGTATGAAAAGACCGACTTGAATTTGATGAGCTTCAGCTGCTGTGACATGAATTGAATGAAACGTACGAAGAATGACTGGGCAGAAGCTTAGAGGAAGGTTGTATCTGTTCTGAGAAGTGTAGTCAGGACATTTGACCAGCAAAGAATGCATGACGTAGACTCACTAAAACCCAAAGGAATGTTGCAAATGAATGCTTTCTCTTCCAAATACTTTGTACCTCTCTGTCAAAGGTTATAATATATTCATATACTGCCAACACTGAGTTTATATGAACGCCAAAAGGTCAGCATAAAGATATGACGGATGATTGTCTTACTATACCCCAAGCCGCTGTCGCGTATTGCTTAAGTATAACACTATGAAGATATAGTGAGCAGGCTGAGTGTAATTCGGTGAAGTAAACTTACATATGGCGGAGCTCGACGTCCGGACTCTCCATAGTCGACGCAACTACTACGTGACGAGCACGTCGTTCACGAAAGGTCACCTAAATTGATGACGAAGTCAACCCGAGAGTGGTTGGGGGAGCTGGTCATTATATTTAGCATCAAGCCGAAACTATGTTTTGTATACTAGTAGACTTATGGATCATGTGGCTGTCAAAGAAAGCTTCCACGATAATACTGTCGCACTGCGGGCAAAGCATGAGTGGTTCGTCTTGAATGAGATAGCCCAGATTCCCGAAAAGCTTGTTCGACCAAAAGTTGCACATCAAAAGAAGCGACCGTCGCCATACTTTGTTGTTCGCAGGTATTCCAGTTCGTGAATCTAGTCATGGAATCAGTCAAAGACTCATTCCTGATTTTGATCCCAATAGTGTTGAAACTCGAGGGGCCCGCCGGCGCCGAGTACTACTAGAACATCAGGGAAACTACTTTCTGCTGAAAGTGACTTAAGCGTTACTTAAACGTCCTGAGTGACTTGAAGTCTGAATAAGGCAAGCTTGCCTTATTCATGCATGTCCTCCCATTATTCAGGACGAGTTGCCTGAAATAAGGACGAGTTGCCTGAAATAAGGACGAGTTGCCTGAAATAAGGACGAGTTGCCTGAAACAGTGCTCTAAGTGTTTCAGGCAATCTGCACCCCAGTGCTCCAGTGCTTCAGTGCTTCATCCTTTAATTACAGCAGGAGACAAGTGTTGTAAGACAAATTGCAGCGCTCAAGAGTTCAAGTGCATAAGAATGATCCAAGTATTTCATTGCATCAGAAATAATATAAGACAACGGTAAGTAGCTATCAGTGCCTCAGTGTTCAAGTACATCAGTCATTTACACAAGACTAAGCATAGCAGTCACTATCGTGGAACCCGCCACGACACGATTCTGAACCACTGCCACGGGCAGTGGCAGGCCCATTTCGCTACCGTGCCTTCAATTCTGCATGTTCTTTAGCGTGCCAGTAGAAACGAAGGTTGCTCTGCGAGTCGATGGTAATAAGTTATTGAGCGCACGGACAGAAACGAAACGAGAGGCTCACCAGTGAACGATTTGCTCTTAGAAGTCGACGCATTCCGTGGCCGAATCCCATTTTGAAGCGTCGTCCTCCTCATTATCGCCATCTCCGCCTGGATCCTTCTCCTCGCCCTCGTCCTTGTCCGCGCCCTCGTCCTCGTCCTCGTCCTCGTCCGCGCCCTCGCCCTCGTCCGCGCCCTTGTCCTCGTCCTCGTCCGCGCCCTTGTCCTCGTCCTCGTCCGCGCCCTTGTCCTCGTCCTCGTCCGAGCCCTTGTCCTCGTCCTCGTCCGCGCCCTTGTCCTCGTCCTCGTCCGCGCCCTTGTCCTCGTCCTCGTCCGAGCCCTTGTCCTCGTCCTCGTCCGAGCCCTCGTCCTCGTCCTCGTCCGCGCCCTCGTCCTCACCCTCACCCTCAATCTTGTCAGCGCCCTCGTACCCGCTCTCACTCAGGTCGTCATCTCCTTTAGCATCGGCATCCTCGTCCTCTGCATCACCTTCAACATCGCTTCTATGCTCAGCTCCTTCACGCTCGTCGCCCTTATCATCGCTCCCGTCTTCCCAATTACCAGCGCCTTCGTCATACGCTTTCTCGCAGGTCGAACCCGGACCTGCAACATCAAAATATAAGGAAAAGTCCCTGCCAGTGATACCCGATCCAAAAAGTTCGGTGTTCTTTCCAGCATCGATATCGTTACTGGCATCGTAAGCTAGGAGGTGGGATCGAACCTTTTCCCAGTTTGATTCAGTGAAGAAAGAGGGATTCGACAGCAATTTAACATAGTCGTCCGTATGAGGCTGCCACAGAGCGCTAGTGAAATACCACTCAGCGCCGCCAAGCTCTTCTTTGATATTTTGCAACCGAGCCACCTGTTTATCAATGGCGACCTTGACCTATCCATGAGGAGATCAGCGAATAAAGCCACTATAAGTTCTGAAAAAAAATACCGCTGTTGCCGCAAGGGCGAGGGCACCGATAGGCTTTCCTATGGAGTTTTTGTCCAGTACTTTTATGCCGACCCATGGCTAAGACGATGTGTACGGACAACACTGAGACCACGAGGTCAGAGCAGAACAGTCCTTGCTTCTGTACATTCAGGGTCAATGCATGGACACAAAATGCCACAAGTACTATTTTACTTACCCTTTCCATACTATACCAGCTTTCCCATAGAAACGGTTCGGCTTTCTTCTTATCAACTAGCGTCTGCAACGTCTTCACAATTGCTTCGTTTTGCATTGACTTTGATTGTTCGCCGCTGATAAAACTCGCAACTGAATGCTCAGCTTTCTCAAACAGTTTCTTGCGCCAGCTATCAGAGCATCTCTGGGCCGCCTGAAATACAAGGATTGCATCTCAATCTGGTAAAGGTAACTTGAAGATAACTAAGAATGACTCAACTAGAGAACAGATGTCGGCGAACTGTGTTTCGTAAACTTAGTTCCACAGAATCAAACACTTTCCCCCACAGTGTGCTGATGAGCTCATTGTCCGGGTTTTGCCATGGCGTGAGGGACTTTCCTACTGCGCGGAAAAGTGAAGGTAAAAAAATATGAATCCAACCGGCCTGAGTACCGGGAGGGAGACACTGGTTCGTCGCCCTTTTTCTGCCTGGCACGCGAGATCCTTCCTTTCCTTCATTTCGACCCTTGTCCTCCAGCCCCACTGATGTCTGCATATAAGTGAATCAGCAAAAATATGTCATAGTAATGAATTTGATTCGACACACTGAGCTAGTAGTCCGAGAGACTTTGCGATGACCAGGATAAGCCCCAATCACTAATACTTCGGGTCCGGGAGTGCAGGATACTCTCGTCATTGCAAGCGACTGTGTTAGAGGTGCTAACGGCATCTTTCGACCACCAGTCTAATAAGAATAGTGAGTGAATGCTCACATTTAGAGTGTATCAATCGACCCACACTTGCTTCATTATCAGCCACCAGCGACTGCCTCTTGCGATGAGAGGTAGCGGATCCAATCTCAGACTGCAATACGTCAGAAAGCTGTTATCCATGGCAAGTGAGCAGCTCGAAAGGAAGCAATTACCATCGTGTCGGCCTCAGGCCGATAAGGAATGTCAGAGGGTTTCCTCTTCTTACTCAAGTCCTTTCCGCCTGGTCAGAAACGAACTTAAAATGCCGGTTACCAAAGAATTGGCACTTACTGTGGCACTGACCTGTGTGTCCATGCCAGTGAACAATGACTTCTTGACCTTGACACTCTTGCTAGCCTATTGAGATGGTGTAAAGTAAACATAAACATGAAGGAATCCATAACACGTGAAGGTGGAAGAATTACCACATCAACCTGGGAGTCGGTGTCCGGTGGCGACTTTCTCTTTCTGTTTTTTGTGACTATGATGTCCTATTCATAGGCACAAATTAGCGATCGACCCGATGTGAGGAAGGGAACGAATAGTTGCTACAGCGGAGGTGAGCCTACGGTGCATCGACGCTCACACATACCTGTATACGGGGTTCCAAGGCTAGTGATTGCACCTTACAACCATAAATCAGGGGGAAACGAGAGAAATTGGAGTAAGATAGGACTTACCGGTGCGCTGAGCTGCGAGTTGGCAGTTCTCTTGGTTGCACCCTGTCCAAAGATCAATTCAGCAAACAATGAAGGAAGGATGTAGCATGAAGATCACTGTGCTTCACTGTCTGGCACTCACCTGTCCACCTGGTTTTGTTTCGTTGTTCTTATCCTCAAGTACGGAAAGGGATTGGTTAGTAGATTGGAAAAGGTAGGAATGATATGACGTCGCTTACCGTTGAAACCTGCGACCCGGAGAGAGTGTCGCGCAGCAACTTCCTTTTCTTTGAGTTCAAGTTGCTGCTACCTCCATCCTGTTCATTGCACGACAGTTGGCAGAAAAATAATAACGAAGGGATATGATCAAACGGTCATGGGGTAACTGACGTGAATCGAACAGTAATAAGTCGCACTCACACTAGCTTGAGCCGGCCTTGTCAGCCTCCTCGGATCGCTTTCGCCCTACAAGCAAGGTATTCAGACTGCATCTGCCATTCTAATGTTCCGTCAACTCACAATATTTGTGTCCGAATCGACAAAATGTGCTGTCTGTTGCACGCTGATTGAGCTATTCTTTACACCATGATAGCTTGCGAGGGTTATTGTTTCCCCTTCATCCTCCCAAGGACTTAAGTTTTCATTGTCTTGCAATGAGATGCTGTGTCTAGTGTAGCTTGGCGTCAGCGAAGCTCATAATATGGTAACAAAGACGAGAGTGTCAATGTTGTAGGTAGAAGGAAATTTGATCCCGTTCTCCATGATCCGCTTCCTCAGCATGAACATTAGTAATCTAGTTGGATCATACTATGAGCTTTAGCTGAGTCTAAATCAAGCTTCACACTTACCATTACATCGTGCATACCAGAAATTGATCCCGTACGCATTGCAAGATTTCAGATTTAAACTCACAAATTGATCCCTCTCGAGTCTATCCCTGCCACCTCAAGTCCTCCATCCTCTTCACCAATGAAAGTGGATTCATCTGTGTTGCGAAGCGCCCTGGCAAGTCGCTTTGTCTTGTCGTCCCGCTTTGACGTAGCGGGCGAGTCTATTATATCCGTTTCTTCACCAGAAAGGCTCTCGTTCTGTCCGGCAGGTGCGTGAAAGAAAGTGTTGCTTGGAGTGGCGGCAGATCTCGACGTCTTTGCGGTCTGCACACGGGTGCGAAATGGAAGTTCACCTTTGGGATCTTCTTTCCTAGCCTTTTTTGCAGGCTTTCTGTTTGACGCATCCGTACTTGCCGCTTCATATTGTGAGTCAAAGTAGTCAACCTCCAAGCTTTGAAAACATCTGAAAATGTATAGGCAATATAACTCACCAATGTCTAAGTCTTCGTCGTATTCAACTTCACAACCCGACACGTCTTTAACACCGTTCTTCGAGCCTGCTTACGCCAGTTCAAAGCTATGTAATTACTGATCTGAAGTTGAAGACTTACTACTAGCTTCGCCCTTTGGCTTCCTACGTCCACGTTTTCCAGCGAGTTTAGGCACTGTTGAGCCCATCTGGGTGCGTGTCTCAAGAGCCTTCGACAAATTGTTTTCAAGCTCTACGGTCTCTAGCATCGCTGCTTCTTGGTTTTCTGCTGCGGTCACCTTCTTGCGTACCTTGTCAGCTGCCTCTTGTTCTTTTGCTGCCCGTTTCTGCTCCGCAGCGAGTTTTTTCCTCTCTTTCGCGACCGCGACTTGCTGGGCCGCAGCTCTGCGGAAAGCTGCCCGTTCTTCCTTCTGTTTTTCCTTCTCCTCCTTCTCCTTCAATGCCTCATCCCGCCTCGCTGCCTGCTGTACTTTCCTTTTGTCTTTTTCTTCCTTCTCCCGCAATATCTCCTCCTTTGTTCGTCTTGTTCTGAGTTGGTCAACTACTGCTCCGGGGTGCTGGTTACTGTTCTTGGCCCTCGTCTGTCTTCGAGTTGACATTTTGTGCAGTGTTTTGAGACTTGGGTGATAATAAGATGGATCGAAGGTGCAAGTTCAAGATCAGGGAGGCGAGGGCGTCTATCTTAGACAAGTTGAAAATTTACGCCCACTCACTCAGGCTGCCACTGGCCAGGCTGCCACTGCCAGCCTGAGTGTGTGACTCACGCACTGCCAGTGGCAGTGGCACTCAGGTTCACTGGCAGCCTTACGGCACTGGCACTGGCACTCAGCTGTGAGTCCCAATCATCGACATATACTACTGAAGGCTACATTGATGCCAGCGACACGGAAAAAGCACGACCCCTTTCATTTTCCACCAACTATTCGATGTACCTTGCCCAGCTGTAGTAGGACGTTCAAGAGTCAATCTGGAAGAGCAAGACATGAATATTCAGCTCATCCGATGTCATCCGTGGCAAGATCTACTGCCTGTGGTCACGACTATGATTCTTCACCTATTCGACCCACACGAGCTCCAACTCCTCAACCTCTACCGAGGTCGTCCGAACTTCCAACAGAGGGTCATTTTGAGAGCGGCTCTGACTCCTACGATTACGATATTTCCATGCTTACACAGGATATCTCGATGCTCAGTATAGGCCGAGACGAGTTGCTTCAAGACCTAGACAGACCTGATTCTCTGTCCCATTCTGGCACCGGAAGTGACAGTGGCCGTAGTGCATCCTCTGAAGACTTGGACTTCGACATTGGAGATCATGAGGAGAGTGATGGTAACCTAAAGGTGTATCACAGATATATGAATGGTGCGCACCAAGTATATTGTCCTCGGTTTGATAGCACTCTGATGAAAAACATCGAGCAGCCACCCCGTGTGATGCGGAAGGAAACAACTTAAAAAACGAAGAACCACCTGTTCCGCGAAATGAACCTGCACCAAATGACTGGTCTCCCTATTCGTGCCGAGCAGATTTTGAGCTAGCAGACTTTCTTTATCGCGATGAGCAAATGTCTGCTGGTAATATAACAAAGCTTCTCGGAATCATGAAGGCTTACCAGCGAATTCAGTCTGTGAAGAACGCAAAATCTGGCGGATATTCTGAGTTGGACGTAACTGAACCCGACGATGACTCAGATCTGGATCCTACTAGTACGCTACTCGATGGAGACGCACAAAAGTTGTACAATGTCATTGACGCTACGAGAGTTGGTGACGTGCCTTGGAAATCCTTTAGTAACTTCTACACGGACGACAATGGCCAAAAAGCGACAGACGAGAACACCGAGTCATGGAAGAGGAAAGAATATGAAGTATGGATTCGGGATCCCTTGGAAGTGATCCGAAAGTTGGTGGCTAATAGGCTTTAGAAGGCGAATTTGACTATGTCCCATTTCGTGAATATCAGCCAAAGGAGGAATCTGATGACATCAATGACAAAGAACGAGTGTTCAGAAATTACATGTCCGGAAATTTCGCTTGGGAACAGGCTGTAAGTCATGAATAATGCAGCATTCAAAGTTGGAGGAAGCGTACTGATTATCCTTGACTTAGAACAAAATCTCAGCCGAAGATGAAGCAGTCCATGGGTCCATGTTCGTTCCGGTGATCTTGGGGAGCAACAAGACAACAGTTTCCGTTGGAACTGGCAACAACGAATATTATCCGTTATATCTCTCAATAGGAAATGTATCAAACAAGGCCCGGCGGTCCCAAAAGTTGAATACAGTCCAGCTCGTAGCATTTTTAGCAATACCAAAGAGTGTGTGTCAAAAACGGAGCTATTCGATTGTGTCTAACGCTTTTTTTGCAGCTGAGCGGCAGTACGAAAAGTCAGATGACTTCCGTCGCTTTAGACATCAAATTTTTCATTCATCTATATCGAGAATCTTGAGTTCACTGAAGACCGCCATGTCCATAAACAATGAACAGACCATTCTCCGGTGCCCTGATGGTCACTTGCGTAGGTCGGTTCTCGGACTCGGCTCGTATATAGCCGATTATCCGGAACAGGTGAGTCTATGCGCAATATGCACTGGATGGTGCTGCAAGTAAGTACTGTCCTCAGGCAACGCATACAAGCCCGTGAAAATGGCTTACTGTGGCTATATGATATAGATGTACAGCACCTCACAAGAACCTGGATAATCCGGAATTTGTTATAAATCCTCGAACAAAAGAGCTGCACGAACGATTGATAGAACAGGTGGATGACAACGTCATAAGTAGAGCAACAATTCGAAAAGAGTATGGATTCCATCAGGAAATCGTGGTATGTGCTTCAAAGTCTCCCCTGGATGCATATTTTACAATCAGGTTGTCCCGTAGCCTTTCACCAATGACTTTCCGCGAGCGGATATATGCGATCTCATATCTCCGGACCTACTACACCAAATCATCAAAGGCGTGTTCAAGGATCATCTTGTCGAGTGGATTTGCCAGACCTTGACCACGACAGAGCTGGATATTGTGGATAAAAGGTGCTATTCTCTCACAAGTCGTATAATGTAAATACCATTGCTAACCCTCTACAGGATTAGAGTCGCTGCTCCTTTTCCTGGACTTCGCAGATTCCCCGAAGGCCGAGGCTTCAAGCAATGGACAGGCAATGATTCTAAGGCACTGATGAAAGTATGTGGCCTTTCTACCTAATTCGAGGCGGTGGATTGCTGATATTTGATGCAAACCGCTTAGGTGTATCTTCCGGCTATTGTGGGCATTGTGCACGATGATATAATCACCACAATGAGTGCATTTCTGGACTTTTGTTACCTTGTACGTCGGTACACGATTACAGCCTCAACTCTTGATCAGATCAAAGCCTCTCTGGACCACTTTCATCAATTTCGGCAAATATTCATAGCCAAGGGCATCCGGGATAACTTCTCACTGCCACGACAGCATGCCATGGTCCACTATCCTACAATGATCCCTCTCTTCGCCGCACCGAGCGGGCTGTGTTCATCGATCACAGAGAATAAACACATTTACGCGGTCAAGGAAACATGGCGACGCTCAAACAGAAATGATCCTTTGGGTCAAATGATCACAGCAAACCAACGACTAAGTAAACTTATTGCATCGAGGGCAGACTTTGAAAGGCGTGGAATGCTGGACGATTCGTTGGCGGAGGCTTCGTGGAGAGCTTTGCGTGATGTTCTGCGCAAGAATATCTCAGAGTCGGACACGGATGACGCTGAGAAGATTTCTACTAGTACTCGGGGAGAGCATAGGCACCTCCGTGGCGTACCATTGACAGGCGCAGCTGATGATACAGAGGACTTCTTCGATGACATTGTGGGCAATCATGAACTCAATGAAATTGCAGACCTGGACAATTCCGAAAGCTTAGTGGATGGGCCGCAGTGTGGTGCGGTTCATGGCATACGACATGCTGAACGCCAGATCCGCGTGGGCGGCAGAAATGACCCTTTGAGCTTGATATTAATGGCTTCGAAGCAACGTGAGTATTACTTATTACTAGTAGTAACCCGTGCTTTTGGTGCTGCTCAACTGACTTCTTTGATGTTATCCTTGCAGAGTCCAGTAAGGTGTACCCTAAACAGCTCAACGCTCTTGCAGCGATGAAAGGCTATCCTGAGTTCCGACAGCTCCGACAGCTCATCAAAGTATACTTACTTAACAAGTACGAAAAGCACACCTACAACTCAAGGGCTTATTCTGGCAGAACTGAACCAGGACATGCGCAGTTTGAATTAGACATGAGCAATGACTTTTCAATTTTCCATTCAGCCACCGCTTTCTTTGCCTACCGTGGTGAATCGATCCCTATAGAACAAGCAATGAGGGAGGTGATCAGGTCCAATCCGTCTTGGCGCGGAAAACCTCGACGAGATGCAGTACTTGTCCGAGTTAGTTCACGCAAACAGGGGTTCGCAGGAATGAGAGTTGCTAGGGTTATACTTCTTTTCTCCTTCACAGCCAAAGCGGAACGTCAGGAATGCGCTCTCATACAGTGTTTCAAACGTGTTGGCGACTCGCCTGACCCGAAAACAAGTATGTGGATTGTCGAGCCGGATTATGAGTCAGAGACTTCTAGTACCACCTGGCAGCGTGTCGAATGTTGTCCTGGAGTGAATGCCAGTGGCAGACGTCACTATGACCGTGACTGCAAGGCTCCGAAGTTATCTGTGATAGATATAGGGGACATCTTCCGTTTAGCTCACCTCCTTGGGGTTCAGAAGGGTGATGAATGTCCTCCGAAGTCATTGACACCTGAGGAATCCCTGGACTTTTATGATAGATTTTATGTTAACC
The DNA here is from genome assembly GCA_910574555.1 of Trichaptum abietinum. Taxonomy (NCBI): domain Eukaryota; kingdom Fungi; phylum Basidiomycota; class Agaricomycetes; order Hymenochaetales; family Trichaptaceae; genus Trichaptum; species Trichaptum abietinum. The sequence goes on along the minus strand of CAJTBE010000004.1, from coordinate 716,280 downwards.
GATTTGCTGACATGCACATGCACGAAACATTGTATGAAAGAAGACACTGTCAATGATAAAGATAAACTCTTCATTTAGCACATACTACAACGTAGATTGAAACCTACGAAGTGAGGATCCTGCAACTTCAAGTTCTTGAAGTTGAAAGTCCGACGACTCCGACTCCGGTGACTCGGAGCCTGAGTCGGACTCGGAGTGGAACTTCAAGTTCAAGTGATAACTCACGCCACCTCAGGCTGCCACGTAGCCTGAGTACGGTAGTACTACTGCCAGTGACTCCGACTCGGAGGACTCGGACTTGGAGCCGACATCATGATGATGATCCGAGTTTCAAATTGAACTTGAATGCCACTGGCATGTCAGTGATGTTTGGCGACTACTACCTACTATTAGTACTCACTGGCAGGGTACCGTACTACTACTAGCCACTGGCAGCTGAATTATCCAGTCTCAAGCCTCCAATTCTGTCCACTCAGACTGGCAAGTTGTCACAATCTCAACTTTGAGTTCAAACGGTTGTTGTTCGCTTCTTCTAATACTACTATCGTGATTACTACTACTACTAGTAGTAGTACTTGCTTCACGTTCAGCAGTCTACTAAATCTGCAACTCTGTTGCCTGGAATGTCTGGAACTCGGAGTCCCACTGGCTGCCAATGTTCGAGTTGTGGACACAGCCTGAGTCACGGTAGTACTACTACCAGTACTGGCACTGTTGGCACCCGCCGGCGCTGTGTCAAACCTGAGTCGGCTGCCGACTTAGGCATTAATGCTCACTGGCACTGGCAGGCCGGCGCTCACCGTGTTGACTCCCCAGCCAGCTCTCAAGTAGACGGGTACCATCGCTTGCCAGTGCCAGTGGAAGACTGGCATGATTTGGATTCAGAACTTGAAGAAAAAAACCCAGACCACCCAAGTCGCTCATACCACACACAGGACACTACACACTTCCGTGGTAGATCCACTCGGGCCGACTCGGAAAGCACTCGCACTGAGACGCAGGTCGCGCGAGGTTTCAATCGACAACTTGAACATGGAATGCCAGAGTCGTCACTATACTACTACTAGTGTACTACGTGATAGTAGTCTTGGGCTTGGCCAAACTGTTCGCAACACTGGCAGTGGTAGCCAAGGTTCAGTCAACAAGCGCTCAAGCTTCCTCCCCAACTTGAAGTCGTTGGATCAGCGTGACAATCGTCATCTGCACCCACTATCGCACGAGGAAATGCCACGAACTTTCTCAAGTTACAAGGGCTTGTCGTCATCCCACTCAGCTCCTTCAAGTCAGCGATCCGACAACGTCGCGAGAGTGCGAGATCAGTCAACGAGTTCCTTGAACAGCCCGAGGGGTAAGGTGTCAGGAGCGCGGAACTTGTCGCGCGACCCAGTGGAATTCAATCTAAATAATGCGGAGGGCCCAAGGAAGGAACCTATCTGGGAGGTTAAAGCTGAGATCAACGAGACAAATTCGAGTCCTTCAGGTGTGCATTATTTTCAATTGATAAGTAGAAATGATTATCGATTAACGCAAACGATAAGCCTTTATCGCCAGGGAAACTCTGACGAAAAACATATGTCGGCAAAAGGAAACACTCAGGTCTTTATCTTCTGAAACAAATGACCACGTCGAGGCAATACAGAATAACCACTATGAAAGCGTATCGGATCGTGCTAGGACGGAAGAGCAAGTCGAGCAAGAGGAGGGGCAGGATGCATCAATTGTGCAGTCGGAAGACGTCGATCTTCGTGCAGCGGTGGCAGCTCTGAAAAGCGAGATGATGGAAATGAAGAAGGCGTACCTTGCGAAGTTTGAAGAAATTACGAGCCTTAAACAGTCTTTCAATAAACGGGAAGAGCTCGTCGAAGAACTCTTCGAAACAGTCGATCTATTATGTGAAAGTGTCGTTGGGGTTCGTAACAGTCATACTCATCAACATTGATGTTCTACATCTGACTGCCTTTCTTTAGAATCAAGCGGCGAAGGATGCGGTGACTTTACGGTCTTTCCTGGAGGACCTTCAACGCTACGTAGTTCACGGCTCATTTTTCCTTCTCCGTTTCTCGAAGACTGAGAGGGAAAAATGCCATCAATTTCGAGGCCAGCGGAAGCTAGAATGGTCAAGTTTCAATAAAGAAATGAAGGAGATCTTCCTGAAGTATCATGGTACACCTCGAGGTATAGAAGGATACTCCCAACTGTATCAAAAGAGGTCTCCGTTGGGAGAAGCTTTATACCCAGGGGACGGAAAGACGCCTAGTCGAAAAGCATCACCTCTGCCAAGGCAACAGGTGCAGACGCATCTGTATTATACTGGAGACAGACTCGAGTTCGACGTTTACAAGCTTGGGATATTCTATTTCTTCATTCCCTTGTTCCTAGCCCACTATGTTGCCTATAGGAACCATATCGAACTTCTGGAGGAGATGATTCACGCGTTTCGCGACAAACTGCCCGATGCCGTCGAGAAGGAACGAAGGGGATTGGGAGGATCACACAATTATCAGACAGCTGCGCAACAAGCACGCATTGATCTTACCAGCAATGTGGATATCTACCCAGATGGGTATACTCGGTGGCCCTCTGTAGGGGCAATTGGCTTGGACAGTTTACTGAAATTGGTGAAAGACGACGTAACGACACGGCGGGAGAACAGCAAGACTGTTGATGATGAACTTCAAAACGCAATTGCTATTTTCGAAGGCAGCGGTCTGCTTACGTCCAGCGACCTGGCGAACGATTTGGAACCCACTGTATTATCCTTCCGACATAGACGTATGGTTGCATATGAAAGGCACCGTACACGATTGAATCAAAGTATTGCTTCGGCAAACCCACGAAATGTGGAACAAGGACCTGATACCCATTCCTCTAGCCACGCGGGTGAACGTCGCAAGCTTGACTCTTTGGATTCCCCGAACGATGAGGATGAGCCTCAAAAGAAACGTACCCGCAACTCCGACAATCAAGTGATCCCCACCGAACCGCAAACGACGAAATTTTTTTCTCGGGCTCTAGAGAGGCGGAAAAAACGCAGAGTGTTCTAATTCACGGATATACGACAGTGAAAAGATGGCTCGCGGTAGTCACCAACGATGAAATATTTTAAGCACGTCGTAACCGGGAAATCTGTCATGGGTGAAGCACTGAATGCAATCGCGCATGAGAGAGAGAGGAGTGTCGAGAAGATTTACGAATCCGCTACAAGGCTGTCAAGTCTGTTCGCTTCGGACGCCGAAGGTTCCAATGGGAGACCCCTTTCAGAAACCGAGAAAGCAAAGTATACGGACGCGTTTCAGGAAGTGGTCGCGAGTGTTTACGAGGTCAGCGGTGATTTGTTGGGACCAGATTTACCTCTTCCGTCAAATAATGGGCGGTTGAAAGTTGCGGAGTTTATCTCACGCGCGAGGGCTCGGACAGGGGAAGAGCAGTTGAAATCGATTTTTGGATGCGCTGAATTTGCCCATCTGGACTTAGCATAGCAGGGAAACGTAGGGATATCGGGCCTTGAGCCAGACTGTACTAACAGATGTGCGTATTCAAGTAGTACTAGTACATCTACCTCTTCCTATGAGTTTCATATGTACTAAATCTTGCTTTTATTCGTTCTAGTAGGTTGGTATATTATAACCACCCCAATATCAGTGTTGAAACTACAGAACTTCGTTGGACTTCGAGAGAGTCTGGCCCCGGCGAGCTTAAGTTTAGATTATTGGCAGGCAAATGCTGAGTTAAGGTTCATCATCATTTCGGAGTACTACTAGTGCCAGCCTACTAGTACTACTACTATAAGTGACCATGATGCATCGGGGCGGCGGCTCTCCAACCTCAGCCTGCCAGTGAGCCTCAGGCTGAGTCTGACTCGGAGCTGAAACAGATTTGAAGTTATACATAGGTATAGTACTATCGTCGGAACATCTATCAGCCGGCTGTGCTCCGACTCCGATTCGGAGTCACTCCCACTCAGGCTGCGCCGTTCAAGTTGGCAGTGCCAACCTGAGACTCCGAGTGCCAGGTCTCTGGCTCACTGGCGGTGGCGTGTGACTGGAAACTAGAGTTGAAGGTATAAGAGATAGAAATGCCCCCTCAGGCCACCCTCTCAGAACCCTCTTGGCGTATTTCGTCTTGACTACTGCCTAAATCATCTTGACCGCAACTTCCTGTACTACTACTACATGGCAGTTACTGAGAGGAGTCCTCCAATTGCCAGAAATCTGTCAGGCACTGGCATAGGCGCAAATAGTTTTTATAGTAACTCACACTCTGCGAGCCGTATCAGTGAGTCCTGTGTTCTCCTTCACTGATACTGCCAGTGGCAATACTGATTGTTGCTCACCACTATACTGGTAGGTAGTACCCAATCGCTATCGGACAGCGCGAGTCCAGGTTCAGATTTGGACCCATCCTCGCAAAACATGGAGCCTGCTATCAGCCGGAATCCTCGACAACAGCTTCTCAGTGTTGATACTAAACATAGGAAAGGACGCGGGATCGACTCCACTGGCACCATTGTCCCCCCTCAGGCTGGCACTGGCACTGGCACCGACGTCCTCGGTCGTGACAATCTAGGTCGGCACATCGTTCACGAACGACGGGTTACTGTCTCGCCAGAAGAACAACGGGACTACTACCTTGGCCTCCCTTGCAAGCCTCGCCTGGTCGGGCGCACCGGTCCCGATTGGAAACCGCAATACAAGCGGAAATTCGTAGACGTAGTTGGATCTCATCCCATCGCCCCTCTCTGGCAGAACATCTTGGGCCCGAAGATTCTTGACCTACTTGACAAGGAGAATGTGCGTTGGAACAGTCTGGAAGCCAATCGCATTGGCTATGAATTCGATGACAAACAGCCTTCCGTTGTCGTTCTTGTCGGAATCGCTGAAGGTTCGCTTAAACCTGGCGAGGCGTGCCGCATCTCGGCAAAGGCTAAGAATATTTTGCGGCAATTTGCCATTGAAGACGTTGAGGTTGAAATGAGGGAGCGCAAGGTCTTGCCCGCCATCTTCTCGTCGAACGACAGCAACAACGTCACTACTCCTGATACCCCCACCGACAACGTCACTACTCCTGATACCCCCACCGACAACGTCACTACTCCTGATACTGGTGGTGATGTCCCCGCCGATGCGGAAAATGTATTCTCCATCGAAGTCGGTCCAGCAGTCCACAAGGACGCCTCCAAGCCGAAGCCTGCCAGTGTGCCCGCCACTGCCAGTGGCAGCCTTGAGGGTGACGTCCCCATGGAAATTGACTCTCTGACTCGTCATTTCCAGTTTTGGAATCAGGCGTGCCCAGCGTTTGTAGGCTCAGTGACGAATCAAATCTATGGTCCTTTCTCCTTTGTTTCGGGATGCTGTGTTGGCTCCAAGGACAGCGACAACAATGACCAATGGTCAACAGGGACACTCTATATGGTCGCAAAGGTTAATGGCGTGCACAAGGTGTTCCTCCTCTGTTCTCGCCATGGCCATGTTTATCCTTCTCCACCAGACGTGCTGGACGCCACTGACTATAGGAGGTGGTCTGGCGTTACCGACGTCGAATATCCTATCAACCTCTTCACTGAGGATACCCTGAAGTCATACTTAGGAGTGATGGAAAGTTGCTTAAAGAAGACTGCAAGCGACGACAGTAGCTTGTATACCCTGCCCGTCTATGCAAAGGATAAAGCGGTGGCTCAGCGGATGATTGACGTGGTTAATCAATCTTACCTTGGTGAAGATGGACGCCAGTGGATCGATAATCGTATCGGGATTGTTAATACCTCTCCGGCATTGAGAACGGGTAGCGTGCTTCTCGGCACAGATCCCTACGCTAAGGATTGGTGCATGGTCGAATTGGACGAGGATTCATATCCGCGCCGGGTTTTTCCAGATTCTTACTGGGAGAAATTTCCACTTGCCGTGGACCTCACAAGGGCAAGCCCGAACTACCTGAGAAGAGGCCGTTCGGAAGACGAAGTTCTAGGCCATATGAACTGGAGTCACACAAACGGACCCATGTACATTGGACACTTTGCACCGAAAGAAGACATCTTCTACCCTACGTTCCCGCCAGGAGTTAAGTTTGACGATCTTGATCGGGACGGTGACGGATTTTGGGTCATGAACGAAACGATTGCTGAACGCACCTACAAGGTGTACAAGTTTGGCTGGGCGACTGGCCATACGTTAGGTACAGCCAACAACGTCCCTGCCTTTACTCGTGGTCCGGACAGCAAGGATAGAATGCTTGCAGTGCAAATCCCATATGGGCTGGGTGGGCTAAAGGAGCTAAAGCCAATGCAACGAGCGTCGGATGGCGAAATATTTGCAATGTGTGGGGATTCAGGCAGCTTAATTATCGACGAGCACAAACGAGCATTCGGTGTCATTACACACGTTGGAATCCGTGTAGTGGATGGGCAAAACGAATGCGATGGTTTTGCTTATGCGGTAGCCTTCTGGCAGATTCTCGATGATATTAGACGCTGGTTTCCTGGTTACAATTTCAACATTATCAATTTGAAGAAGAAATTTGCTCAATCTGTCGCCACTGGAAGTCAGGTGTAGGAGAGCAATGGTATGAGTTTCGTTGCTCTTATACAATATCTCATACATGTGTCTTAGTATGTTGTCTTCTGCTCTGTCTTTGGTGGTGTTTTGCGTGCGCTTTGTGTACTTGTATAGCCAGTGTTGATGTATGACTTGATGAAACAGAAATGGTATTGAACGTTTGCCCATATTACTACTACAAGTTGCATAGTATATCTCCCTCAGGCTCGGGCTGTAGAATGAGTGTGTGCGTCATCAACTTGAAAATAACTTTTTAAAGAAATTCAGGTCGAGAACCCACATCAGGCATCAACTTGAAGTTACTACAGCACCATCATCACCATCATGATGCCAATGTCGAGACTTTGAGACTTCGCCAGCACTGCATGACATTGATGTACGAACCGCCGCAGTCACTAGCACTGGCATGATCCAAGTTCGAGTCAATGTCAGTGCTACTACTAGGTACTGGGAGTGCACACTACTACTAGCACCACACTTGAAGGCTTTGCGCACTCAGGCTCAGGCTCAGGCTGGCATTCAAGATGCCCTCGGCCTAGTAATACTATAGTAGTAGTAAGGCTCTGTGCCATGCCACAGTCGGAATCCAGCATACTAGTAGTACTGACTCGGAACTTGAATCATCTGAGGCTGTACCTGTTGTTGTATGCGTACTAGTAATACATACTTCAACTTGAAGTTACTAGTACTAGTACTATAGTATGCCAGTGCGCAGTAGCACTGCACTTGTATTACTAGTAGTACTATAGTAGTACTAGTATTACTTCAAGTTGTATTAGTAGTACTGCGCATTCAAGTTCGAGTCCCTTCATTTGCCACTGGCACTGGTGAGTGCGAGTCACTGCCACCACTGCCAGTGGCAGCCTGAGCCTGCCAGTGAGGAGCACTGCCAGTGCGCAGCTATTAGTACTGCGCATTCCAGAGACAACTTGAACTTGAACTTGAGAAGCTTCCCTCCGGCTTCCGCACTACTACCAATGGAGGAGGTAAAAGCATATGAGCGGATCCTTTGATGGACATTCATGATAAGACCTTCAAGTTCTCACTCAGGCTGCCACTACTACTACTAGTACTAGTAGTAGTAGTAGTAGTAGTAGTAGCCTGAGTGGCAGGCCGACTCGGATAATTTTGTGAATTCAAGTTCAAGTTCAAGTTCTACCTTTCCGGCTTCTTCGGAAACCCAACACTAGTAGTATCACAGACTTCAAGTCATCACAATCATCATTGGTGTGGTTCCTTGGAAAATGAAATCAAGAAGTCAACTTCAAGATCAACTTCAAGTTGAATGTGACTCGGGTTCAAGTTCCTATTGGTAGGATTACTGAAGAGGATATATTGTCCTTCATCTCGGAGTTCAAGTTAGGGCGCTCCGTAGTACTAGTAGTATTAGTGGTGAGTGATCTTTCGAACGATCCAGAATGAAGGGTTCAAAAAGCTACTACATATAAAATGAGGAAAGAATCATGATGTCGCTTCAACTTGAAGTTGCCGAAAATCTTCAGCCTACCATTACTACTAGTACTATCCACAACAGCTTTCACTACTATAATGATACACATCCAACTTCAAGTTGGAGTTGCAATGCTCTATATCGTGTGGTTCTTAACATTCATCGCATTTCGCCCAAACGGCGAGCTTGAGAGGCGTAGACTCCGACTCCGAGAGGACCATCATGACTCCGACGCGGATGATGAGCTTCTCGACAAAGGTGATTAGTAAAATCGACTTGAAGTTGAATTGTTACTAACCTTGGGTTGTTACTGCTATTCTGGTAGTGATCGATAAATCGTACCTAAGTTAGACTTCAACTTCAAGTTGAAGTTCAAGCCCCGAGTCATAAACATCAACAAGAGTATGTTTATCATAATCATGATCCGAGTCCCTAGCCTCAGGCTGCACTGATGCTAATTCTCTTTCAACATAGTACAATTCATTAAAAAACTGTAGTACTACTACTATCAGTAGTCGGAGTAGCACAGTAATTTCAAATAAGTTGTGTTCAGTGTACTATACTTCTAGTAGTCACGGTGCCAAGTCCGAGTCCGAGTCCGAGTCCGAGTCCGAGTCCGAGTCCGAGCCTGAGTTCAAGGCCGGACACCGGATCTGAGTGAGCTTGAAGGCTGGCCCAGCAGTGAGTGGTACTCAGGCTGTCCGGCCGGTGTGACGGCGGTACTTCAAGTTCAAATTCAAGTTCAAAGTTCAACTTGAAGTTCAAGTGAGGCTCAGCCTGAGGCTGAGTCGGAGTCGGAGTCGGAGTTGGACTCTCGGAGTCGAGTCGTCATCAATTCAAGAACTTCAAGTTGAAGCTGAGCCTCCGACTCGGACTCGGAGTCTCACAGGCTTCAAGTTACTACTGCTCTACGCCCCGACTCGTGAATGCCACCAACTAGAACTGAGGTTACTACTACAAGAGGTAGTAGGCCTTTCGTTTCACTGTTGAGTTTGCTGTGTATACTCTCCTTTTTCTTCCGCCACGCATCTGCCGACTCACTCGCTCTGCCTGTCTCGGCACGCTCAATTGTTCTATCGGTTTCAACGCCTTGCGCAGCTCACGCACGTCTGCACGATACTTTGTAAGCTCCCTGTGGGTCGACGTGTTTCGGCTCGTGCGGCACGCTCGGCTCGTATGGAAACCCAGGGGGTAGGAGTTCGACCGCTTTTGCAGAGGACACGAAACCACTACCGTCTACGCAATTTACTGCGCCCACAGCAGGTGGTTGCCCCAAGTCTTGACCCAGGTTGCTCTCGCAGATTTATCCCGACGCGTATCCCCTTACCGACTAAAGCAATGGCGAGCATACTGGAGCGCATGCGCACACGTCCACCTCCACAGTTGACAACACGAATTCCTTCAGCAATTGGTGATGGTAGAGTGATTACATCCGTCACCATATATCATGAGTGAACCTTCTCAAAGGGATAGGGCTACGCCAGAGAGCTCATCATCAGTGGTGGTTGATGACCAGCTCAGAGTGCAGGACGTTAAAACTGGTTGCTGCACTTGCATCCGAGGTCCGTTCCTCCCAGGTTTTGAATCGCGAGACGCATCACCGACGTTTGGAATGTGCAAAGAGGCAAGTTACTGTTTCGGCGCTCACAGGAGAGGATGTGCGTGCGGTAATCAGTGAGCGAAAGCCACAACTGTACTTCTCGAGTAAGTTGTTATTTTAGTTTTTGAATAATAATACTCACAGGCTTCTTCAGCTTTGGAGCATCGGCACAGGGAATGTCTATACGTTCTCCGAGAACATCTGCATAAGATTTACGCCGAAAATTATATTGTCTATTTTCTGGGGGGTGGGGGATTGGACACATCCGTTCGCGTATGGAATCTGCAAATGGGTATGATTTTCTTCACATTCATTCATCCCCGACTCGTCAGTGACAACTTTTCAGTACGACTCCGACTTTCTGGTCACCGGAAGGAACGATGGCCGCGTCAGCTTCTTCTCGTTTCATCGTTCCTCTTTTCCTTGACCATCTCAAGCTCAACAATAAGCGGCCACAGGACTCGCACTGAGCAGTCAGTCGGGACGAGTCTCTATCCCTACCGTCTACACTCACTTCAGGGATCCCTGCTCAATCGACATCTAAGCCTAAGTTCGCCTGGCCTGAGCGGCGTAAAGAGCCCAAAAACATCGGAAGGATGCTGGACAGCGACGCTCTCTCACCACCTACCACAGTGAGGAGAGAAAAGGTTGCGAAGTTGCGCGGTCGGATTCGTATATGCGGGGCTATGTATCACCGGGCAGTTTGATGCGTCCTAATATTCCGCTTGCATGCACAAAGTCCACCAGACGTCGACAAAGCGACACACAACTCAATTTGCAAATGCAGCGAAGGGAAAAATTATAACTGCATTTTCGACATCATCCAACGTGTCGTGTCCCCATTCCTTGCCAAACACCTCTGCCCCGCCATTATTGCCGCCTAAACGGAGAACGCTCGGTTTCAATGTGCAGTATGAGTTGATCGTCGGCCGACAGCGCGATTCCCTCAGCCCCGAGGACGAGAAACGCGCCTTCATGCAAATTACTCCTTCCGAAGCGGGTTGGGATGCATTCAAGTTGGCTCATTTCCCATTTTGGCACGGTTCTAGTTCAGGCTTCGGGTTGTGTACAGGGATGACTGGTTGTATGGTGAGTTACTCGTGGCTTTCTTCGAAATCCTTCTAGAGCTGATGGAGCAGCTTCTTGTGCAGTGGGTTGTATCCTCCCGACTTCTTCGGAGTTAACATGACTCATTTTCTTGTTCGTTTGTGCTTAAAATGAAAAGAAGCCTTAGTATAATCAAGTCATCCGGAAGAAATCATTTGTTATCTCCTATCAGTTCAACTTGCGGTTTATCCGAGTCATAGTACAAAGCACTAATAGCTCCCTCTCTCTTTCCAGAAGAATGGGAAATCAGAAAACTAACTTCAACTACTTTGTATAAGTGTGAAGTGGGAGTGGGTATCGTCCCCAAGATCATCATCAAGCCATTCCACCGTGAATCATGTTCTCAAATCTTCGTACTATCCTTCTCATCCTCCTCTCCCTTGATTACGCACGCCTGCACCTCCGCGCCGTCCTCCGCTACCAGCTCGTTCAACGGTGGACAGCAAGGGCTCAAACGAAGGTACTTGTTTCATTCATATCAAGATCTGAACACTGACTTGTTGCTAGATACACAAGAAACTGCAAACGTTTCTTGATTTTCTCAGGGTACCACCCACACCTCTCTCCAAATTAGATGAATATAGGCTCCATAAGATAGTTCCGATACAGTGTCGCACGGGCTTGGATGTGGACAATGCAATGACTGCAATATATGCATCTTTGCCACAGGTACCAGCTAGGAGATTTATCTCGATCGACATCGAGTGGGCAAGTGGCGGAAAAGGGTCCAATCATCGCGTAGACCTCATCCAACTCGCAGTTCAAAACCAGGTTTATCTGGTCAGGACGCATACTCTTACTGACCTTCCTCCTACGTTGGCGCAACTCCTTGGGGATGGTACAGTCATGAAAGTATCAGCTGGAATTAACGGTATGAATAACTCATCTTTTCTCCTGCGAGGTGGCCTAACAGAAGAAATGGCAGGTGACGCAGTGCGTATAAAGCGCAAGTTTCGCACCTCTGTGCGCTCCTGTGTCGATCTGACAGATTGGGCGCGCGTTGTCTACCCGGAAGTCTGGCCCAAAAAACCGACCTGGTCCCAAGTGCTCTTAGACCCTCGTCTCTGGTTCCAGCATCCGACTCCGACTGTCAAGCTCGAAAAAATAGTGGGAGAAGTATTGAGGCTGAACGTCAAGAAGAGTAGTGAGGTCACGATGAGTGACTGGGCAGCTAACGAGCTATCAGTGGCACAAATACAGTGTAAGTTATCATTTTGTCGCTCAAGATCAACCATCTTCAAGTTCTCACTTGCATGATCTGCTGTACTGGAATACTAGATGCTGCTATCGACGTTCACAGCACGTTTGCTGTAGCTTTGGCCCTGAGCCAAAGCCACTCACCCTTACCGGATGACATCAAGAACTTCGAGAACGACTCAAGGCTTGATCTAGTAGGCTGAGGCCCACCAGTAGCAGGTTTGACCAAATGTGCTTGAGTTATCGAGTAAATTGTTGTGCGCATGCTCTTGTCTTTCAAAGTTGCCAGGAGATTCATGATTTGAATTTATTATTGAATTGCTTCTCTTCGAATGATCACCATAGTCTGAGGTATCAAAGTGGTTTGGAAGATGTCGCCAATGGTGTCTGTCTGCTGTTCGGATTGCTTGCCATGATGATGCTTCCAGTGGTGAACAAGCTTTAAATCTAAAATTGGAACTTCAAGTTGAAGAGTTCAACCGTGACTCAGACTGCACTCAGGCTTGAACTTGAACTTTTTACCACCTCCTCAACAACACAGTGTACGTTCTCCAGTCTTGTTATGAGCACTTCTCCGCCATCCCCCACCCATTCCCTAAGACCACTTATTGGCCTGAACAAGTTATGTTTTATCCTACCCTCAAGCTTGTATTGAATTTGCCTAGACTTCAACATTTCCGAATGAACCAAAAAACAATAGTGTATGTCTGAGAACGTGCTTCTTGTTTCATCTTATCACTCACATTTGTCTTCAGTACCTGGAGAGGAAAAGGCGGGCGGCCATGTTATAGTGAAAGGAGCTCTGACGTGCACGCTGAAGCGAGCAACTTCTACCTTTCGAACGACACCCGCTGAGGATAGGCCGATACATGTTGCATCACCAACTGTTGTAATCTTCATCAAGAATTAGTAACAATCCTTCGTCTTCAACTAGAGTCGACACCGCTTTATAGGAAAGGAAGGGCAAGGGCCGTCCGCTGACGATGGAAGAGGTGGCAGAGGACGCTATTGATGAGGGAGTGCGGCAGATGAACTCGGAGGTGGATGAACTACGCGACCGATCCCGCGCCAGCCTTGCGCATGTGTCCTTGGATGCCCCTCGCTTCACATACCAGTTTCCTGCGCCGAAACCGCCATTGCAACGTAGTAAATCTCGCGTCCGTCAATTGCAGGCTGACGGCCCCGGCCCCGACCTCGGCCTCGGAACACCACCTCATACCGTCTCGCGAGACACCTTCATACCTCTAGTTGAATGTGATACACCTCCGATAGAGAAAAACGCGATGAAGCGAGGCGAACATCCTTCCATGAAACAGCTGCCAGCATCTCCCGGCCAATCTCTAGCAAGTCGCCGGAAGGTAGCGTGAACCTAGGCGCTACATCTAGTTCACAAGCATCGGACTACGGTGGCGAACATCTATGAGGGCATGCGAGGGAAGAGAATAAGCGCAACCTTTGAAGCCTCTGGAACTATAAGTACGGACTTCTCTTCTTGCTATTATATTACTAGGCTTATACTGGTTTATTCATCAGCGAAACCACATGCGTCTATTCGGATACTTTGCTCTTCAAACATATCATATCAACACAGATCTAACCGAAGCTAAATGTGTTAGACAATTATTGATCTGGACAACTTCGCGGGGCGATGGAGCTCGAGACTGCGACTACTAGTACAGCAAATGGGCGGTCAACCTATGCTGCGCTTTTGTCTTGGAGAGAATTGTCTCACTTTTTCTTGACGCAGTTGAACTTTCAAGTGCGTACCATTGTTGTCGCGACTACGACCGTCGCTCGTGGCGACTTGACGCAGAAGATCGTGGGCGTGTCCGTTCAGGGCAATATTCTGGACTTGGCCATCAACGTCATGGTTGACCAGCTGGCTCTCTTCACTGCGGGGGTGACCAAAGTCGCGCGGGAAGTCAGAACGGAAAAACTCGGTGTTCAAGCTGAAATCGAGAATGTTCATGTCACAGCAAAAAAACACGTATGTTTATTTCACTAGCATTCCGCTGAATTGTGTAGTGTGGTTTTTACTGAACGCACTCCTAATAGAATGGCTGTTAACACCATGGCCGGAAACTTGACGACCGAAATGCGTGGTTTCGCGCAGATCAGTACTGCAGCCTTGAACGGCGACTTCACGTGTTTCATCACCGTCGAAGGCTCAGGCGAGATGGAATCCTTTGAGACTCATCAAATCAATTAAATTCTGCACTACTTGCGCGAGTCGATTTAGAAGAACACCGCCGCTCGTGAAGCTGCCGAACTTGCCAATCGCTCCAAGTTGGAGTTCTTGGTGAACACGTCTCATGAGATTCGACCCCTATGAACGGTATCATTGGTATGAATGAGTTTACGCTGGATAGCGATTTGAATAAGAGTCAGCGCGAGAGTCTTCTGCTGGTGCATAGTTTGGCTCGGAGTCTGCTATTGATTAATGACGATATTTTGGATATCTCGAAGAGTAAGCAAATCCGCCGCCGATGCTTCCAAATTCAGTTGCTAATATTTCGATTAATTACTACATTCGAAGCAGGCAGGATGACGAGAGCAAGTTTGGTATTCACTGAGACACACGGTTTTCGGTAACCTCAAGACTCTCGTTGTACGACCATCGCAAAAACAACCTTGACCTCACATATGACGTTTACCCAGACATTCCTGATCAGCTCATCGGTGACTCGCTGCGTCTGCGCCAGGTTATTACGAACTTTGTTGGCAACGCTATCAAGTTCACCTCGAGCAAGGTCGTGCGGAAGGGACACGTTGCGCTGTCGTGCCGTCTGGTTGGCATCAAGGACTCGATGGTGAAGTTAGAGTTCTGTCTCACGGATACGGTATCGGTATTACAAAGGTACAGTAAACTTGATCTGTGGTACGTTCGTGCGAGGGGATGGATCAACCACTCGAGTGAGCTCTTTTCGAATAGTCATTTGTTCCGGCCTGTAGTGGTCTTACTGACCTAAATCTAGGACTACGGTGGTACTGTCCTTGATCAATCAGTATCGAAGTGTCTTGTGTCGCTGATGAATAACACGATGTGAGTTGAGAGCGAGCTGGGCAAGGGAAGTTCACGACCACCTCCTAAATCAGCCAGTCGTCCACCGAGAACGTACTTTCGATGATGCAGTCATTCGCGAAGCAGAAAATCCGGCTTGCCAATACGCTGGACGACCGAACAGGTGTAGTGATGCGTATCACAGAGCTTATTCTGAAGCCTTACGACGTGAGCGACGTGAGCGAAGTTGCAGATAAGGAGTGTTGCCCACATATCGGCGCGATACTTGTTGATTCGCTGATGGCCGTAAGTCATCCTGTTAAAGTACATTTGAGCTACAGTATAAAGCCTTACTCAAACACGTTTCGGATGGTCCAGAAGGAACAAACCAGGAGTATGAACACTTGCGATATATACCGATCGTTCTGCACGCGTCAGACCAGAATTCCCTATCGAACAAACGACTGCCAGACCGAGATCTACCCCCACTTCCCACCGGAGGCAATCTGCTTCTCAAGGATGTAGAAGCAGAGCTAGATCGACAGGTTGCGGTGACGAGAATTGACACGAGCGGCTACGGCGGACCATTCAAGGTGGAGGGTAATTCAAGTACATGGACCTTGAGGGAAAATGAGCAGAGCGCGCGCAATCGGGCAAGAGAGAAATTGCTTTCGGAACAGATTGAAATAGTATGTCCGAGTCCTCCGAAAACCCGTAGTAAGAACTCTGGAATTTATGTTTGACAATTGTTTCAGGCGCCAGGAAGAAGATGCCACTTGGGCGGAAGTCGGACAATTCTCGAAGCGCACAAGGCGAATGTGCTTGAGTCGCTCAGCCAACAACGAAAAGCATGAACATCCTTATCAGCGATGGCGAGAGGAAAGCAGCGCACGACCTACAATACTGGCGTACTGAATTACTGGTGTACTGATTTGTACTTACTATGACATTTGAATTGTACATGCTTGTACTTAGTCTTTACTTATGCTTGACTGACCTCCTGATGTACTGACGTACTGAGTGTGTCCTGAAAATCTGCTTATTTCAGTGTGTTCAGGCCATCAGTTGATTTCAGACAGGCATAGCAACACATCAGCAGATTTCAGACAGACATGGCAACGCTTCAGTCCATTTAAGGCAGCGTCAGGACGCGTCAGTCGCCGTAAGCAAAAAGTAGTTTCCCTGATGAAGTTCTGTGCCAGTGACCCTGCCAGTGATGATTCTTAAAAAGGTAACTTCTTCGTCATGACTCTTGATTGAGAAAAAAAACATGCTCCTCTTGTCCTCATCCTCCCATCCGCTCAGAATCTGCATCAGTACGCATACGATCCCAGCTACATCAGTCCTCTACAAAGAATAACCTTTGCTCTTTCTCAGTGTTCAAGTTGAGCGTCGTGTCTGAAACTTGAAGGTGGCACGAGGATATTCATAGATGATAGAAGATCCCTAACTCAATCAGCGGTAAATTTATCAATGTACGTGGTTCTGCCACTGGCAGTGTGATGTCTGACCTAAAATGCGTTAGGTGATTTGTTGCCAGAACGAAAGGATCTCCTCGGACTCTCGTTCGTTCTGGTCTGGGAATTTCCCGAATGGCGAACTGCCAATACTGGCCCACAGCGTATGACCGAGAACACTGCTTTTCAGGTTTTGTACCGCTGATGCTTCCCAGGAGCTGGCGTTGGCAGAAGCCATAGAGGCCACCGGCCTTCCTGTGTTGTTGTATCCTCCTCTACGCCAGCCATCACTATGTCACTGCCCAAGACCCAAGCTCTTCGCAGCAGTACATTCTCCCTTCCACCTCTGGACGAGACGGTTTCATTACCCGGACTTTATGATTGGCATTTCAAGCACTCCCCAGACCACCCGCTGTTCGTCTTTGAGGATGGCCCGGGTTCCATTCGGACTATTCAATACCGGGAAGCAGGACAGGGCATGAATCGCGCCTCACAGTACGCTCTGCGGTCTGTTGGATTGCAGCCCGAAGGTCCCCAGAAATCACCTCTGGTGGTCGCTATACTGGCCATGTCCGACACCGTCACTTATTTTTGTGTTATTGTCGGTATGCTTCGTCTAGGGTGGACGGTCTTCCCAATATCTCCTCGAAACAGCCCGGAGGCTATCGCCGCTCTCCTCTCTCAGACCAAATCAAGCCATCTATTCGTGTCATCAGACCCTGTCGCTCTCGGTCTGGCAAAAGCGTCCTTGAAGATGCTTCCAAATGCTTTTGATATTCCGAAGCATGCCATGCCAGTATTCGAGGACCTCTTTTCGAAGAATGGACCAGACCCTGCCTTTGAATTTGTGCCTATGCCACCTATTGACATGGATGCCCCAGCGATGATTTTGCATTCTTCGGGTACCACGGCATATCCGTCTCCTGTGACATGGACCCATCGTTCGTGGATTCAGTTTGCGAAGCTTCCATATTACGGCGAGATGGACCTAACGGGCGTGACTATTGCCTGCCACGCGGTTCCGATGTTCCACGGGATGGGCATCGTTCAACTCAATTTCGCGGTTTCGAGCGGTCTTGTCGTATCCATGTTCAAACCGTGCTCACCGCCAACGATACCTGATCCCGTGAATACTCTACATGGTGCCCTGACGACAAAGAGCGATCTTGTCGCTGTTGTTCCCGTTTTCATCGAGGTTAGCCCTATCATTTTATGATGGATTGCCGTAACTTGACGCTGACACTCGATTAGGCATGGTCGAGGAATAAGCAGTCTGTTGAAGCGCTGGCGACTCAGAATATGGGAATCGTGAGTTCACCCGCAGTGTGCATCTATTCAATTGCTAACATGGTTTCCCGAAGGTTTATGGTGGCGGACCGCTTAGCAAGGAAATAGGAGACTACATGGCAGCGAATGGAGTGAAGATATTCGTTAACTACGCTTCCACGCAAGCTGCAATCCTCAGTGTCTTTCTTCCAAAGCAGCCCGAAGAGGATTGGGAGTATTTTCGCTTCTCGCCAAATCGCGAGGTTCACATGATACCGGATGGCCATGGTGCTGCGGAGGCGGTGATCGTCTCTACTCCAGACTTTACCCCACGCAAGATCAATTTGAAGATTGATGGTAGAGATGCATACGCTACCAGCGACTTGGTCGTCGCTCACCCTACGATCCCTGGTCTCTGGAAAGTTTTCGGGCGGACGGACGACCAAATCATGCATTCTACGGGGGAGAAAACAAACCCGGGACCCCTCGAAAATATTCTCTCTCGCGACCCTCATATCCAAGCCGCGGTCATATTCGGCCGTGGCCAGTTTCATGCTGGTGTGATCATACAGCCTAAAGAACCCTTCGCTTTTGATCCCTCTGATCCCCTGAGACTCGCCTCTTTCCGTAACCTAATATGGCCGTCGGTCGAGACGGCCAACACGTTTGCACCTTCGCATTCTCGGATATTCAAGGAGATGATCCTCGTAGCGTCGCCTGGGAAGCCATTCAGCTATACGCCCAAGGGCACTGCACGGCGCCTCGCTGTTATAGCAGACTACGAAGCTGAAATTACGGCGCTCTACAAAGCTGCCGCCGAGAGCTCTCAGGAGGATCTTGTGGGTCCAAACTGGGGTACATGTTCCTATCTAGACATCCTTGCATTCGTTCGATCAGTCGTCCAGAAGACTCTCACTCGCACAGAGCTTCTCTCAGACAACGCGGATATCTTTAGTGCTGGCTGCGACAGCCTCCAAGCAACGTGGATACGAAACACGCTCTTACGGGCCCTACGGACGGACTATCCCCAGGTTGCTCGCAGTTTATCTTCTAATTTCGTCTACGATTACCCGTCAATTTCGGCGCTATCGTCATGCATAGTCTCTTCGCTCTTAGTCGATAAACTACAGGTCTCCTCTATAGATGAAGTCGCAGGGGGAGGTGATACAAATGGAGCTGCAAGCGACCCCTCCAAAATCACGGAACTACAAGCTCTTGTAGACAAGTATACCGGAGGACTCCCGACCCTTGCGTCCTACTCTCCCGACCAGGCAACTCCAGAAGGTGAAGCTGTTCTTTTGACCGGCAGCACAGGATCTCTCGGATCCTGCATTCTTGCTCGGCTCCTCCAGTCCACGACGGTGAAGCGAGTCTTTGCTCTAGGGAGACTTTCGGCCAGCTCTAGTTCCACGAATAACGAGACAGTTTCTCTGTATGATAGACACGTTGCAGCCTTTGAGCGGTCTGGTCTGGACGTCTCTCTCTTGCAGTCTCCCAAGGTGTCGTTTATCGTCGCCGATCTTGCACGTCCAGATCTGAGCCTGACTCAAGAACTACTCCTAGAAATCAAATCATCATTGACGCACGTCATACACAACGCATGGCGGGTTGACTTCAAACTATCTGTGTCTTCTCTGGAGCCGATGATCGCTGGCGTTCGAAACCTCGTTGATCTCGCTCTGTCATGTGCATCGGTGCCAAAGTTCGTTCTCATTAGCTCAGTGGGAGTCGTTCGCCATGCGACATACGCTGTTCCAGAAGTCGCTTTCACGTCCCCTGCGCTTGCCCTCGGGTCTGGTTACTCCGAATCCAAATGGGTCGCGGAGCGCATTCTAGATACTGTCTCCCAATTAACCCCGTTGAAGGCATCGATTGTCCGTTCCGGACAACTGACAGGCGGACCCAGCGGAGCGTGGAACGAAGCCGAATGGTTTCCGAGACTGGTTAAATCTAGCATATTTCTCAAGTGCATCCCAGACGTCGATGGCGATATCTCATGGCTCAGCTGCTCGGATGCCGCTTCCGCGCTTTTCGATATTGCGCAGTCTGAACAAGAGGCGCATACCGCGTACTACCATCTCGTTCACCCCAGACCGACTCCTTGGCCACAGATGATCAGACATGTCTCCAAGATACTGCAGCTCCACGTCGTACCATTCGAGAAATGGTTTGCTCTGCTCAAGGAGATGTACAGCACGCTGTTCGGAAGCGACACATCTTATGATCGTGATATCAATGACCACTTTGCCGACATAGCACCCGCCTTTCGTCTCATGTCGTTCTTTGAAGCCGCCGCCGACCGCTTGTCTGATCCTTCCACAGAGCCCTTAGGCGTACCCAGGCTGGACTGTCAGGAGATACTGAAGGTTTCTCAAACTCTAAGAGATCCGGCACTGCCTTCGATCGATCTGGATACCGTTAGTAAGTGGATAGATAATTGGACATCCTCTGGTTTCCTAAATAGATCACTTTGACGCGCCGAGATCGTATTGTGTTAGAAATATGCTTACCACAATAATAACAAAATAACCACACATTTCAATAATAATTTCAATTCACTATCCTATATATACATATCAAAAAAAGAAGATAGATCATCACTGCGACATCAAACTAGTATACGCGGATTCCAGTGTCTCCACGTGCGCCACAGAGCGAGGAAGTATACGAGCAGGAAATATCTCCGGTTTGCTAATAGATGTTAATAGGTTAGTTTGTTTACAAAGCCATTCATTTTAACGGACGCACGATGTAATCCCTGAGGTACATTCGTCCGGGTTGACGGGAATTGGATTTCCTGCGGCATCAAGATCATGCGTAATATTGAACGCCCAGAGGTGACGAACAAGTCCAAGCCAAACCGACTTTGCCGCTAGGAACTTTCCTGGACAATATCTTAAACGGGAAAATAACAAGTTGAGTATCCCACCGCAAGTTGATGCAGAACATCTAGTCTCGTAACCAGACCAGGCTACTTTCTTGAATGGCCTGCTGTGGCAGGACGCCGTGCAGACCCATTCAGAAAGTAGCCTGGCCTGGTCACGAGGCTACAGAACATCCACACTCACCTCCGCCCAAATCCGAATCCATAATGCCCCTCAGTCAACTTGTTGAACGTCGGGGCTTCATCAAAGAAGCGTTCTGGCTTGAATACACTGGCTTCTGGAAACCGTTCCTCGTTCCGATGAAGAGACCAGACATTTGGAATAACCATCGTCCCGGCTTTGATTTTGAATCCCTTGTACTCGTCGTCTCTGTCCGACAGATGCGGAAAGCCTCCGGGAGCAGAGGGACACCATCTATCAGACCCTACAATATCAGCATCAGAATGGAATGCACAGTGATCGGACACGTACCGGAAGACCTCTCGGCAAAGCGCAGAGCAGTACGGTAGCTCAGCGAAGTGGCTGAATGAGGGGATGACTTTGCCACTCGAACCGACGACATTGTCTATTTCTTCCTGTGCCTTCTTCTGTGTATCCGGATAGAGCAGCATTGCCAATACGAACCACATCATGGTCCCGGACGTAGTGTCTGTTCCTGCTTCGAAAGCGGTGCTGCATACTGCATGGGAAAGGCATTCCGACAACACGGTAAGTCAATCGCCGCGTGGCTAGACGTCTGCACACATACCGTAAGACATTGTAACGATATCCAGCTTGTGCTTGTCTCTTTCTTCCCAGAGATGGGAAGCAAAACAGTCATACTTCAGACGACCCGCTTCTTCTAAAGATATAGAAGCTTCGGAGAAAAGACGAGTGTAAAGCTGCGATAAGAGTTTAAGCATGCATTCGGATTTAATACCCCACACTAGCTCACCTTAGAGTCCCGAGCATGCTTCTTTCTCGCGCCATCCCTCCAAGGCGCAAGGAAATCGGGAAGTCTGTCCAGGATGGGAAACGTATCGACGAGATGTGAGCCCGGATAGCAATCGTGGATAAAGTCCTCGAGCACTTCGACAACGGCGTCCAAGTCTTTGTCGTCGTCATTTAAGCGTTTGCCGTATGTGAGTGAGAATATAAGTGCGGCAGCATAGCGTTTCGCGTTCAGGTCAGCCTCGTTCGGGCGATGTAGCGCATCACGGATGTAGCGTATGGATTCGAGGTCCTGGATTGCTTCATAAGCTCCGACAGCTTTTTGATTGATGTCAGAATCAACGAAAGTAAGAGAGTAGACTGCGAACGAACTTCGAGGCTGTAACATTTGATGAAAAGCAGCTCTCCTCTTCTTCAGATCTTCTCCGTAGGGCAAAAGGACGATTCGCTTGTATTGCTGATACTTTCCCGCGTAGATCAGAGGTTTCCGCGAAGAGTAGTTATGCGATCGACGTTCCAGCTTCGAGATGTATGAGCATAAGATACTCGCGTTAAGGAAATGAAAACCTTACCAGTTCTTCAACATCTTCTGGTTCGGTAAGCACAACAATCTCGTCTCCTGCCAAACTCAATCGAAAAATGGGCCCGAGCTTCTTGCTGAGGTCGTCGAAGTATCGCCATGTGCGCTCCGTAGGCACCTGAAAAGTGTGGCCGACGACAGGGTGAGGTTTTGGACTTGGGGGAAACTGGTCCTTTGCCGATGAGTTGCGGAAGCTGAGTAGTGCGACCAGCAGCGATGCGGCAAGTGTAGACGCGACTGCTAAGCTTGACGTGGATAGCAGATTTCTGAGCTCTGTTACTGGTACAACATGAGTGTCCATGGCATGCTGCTTAAGCCCGAAGACAAAGTCGTCTCAATAAATATAGTAAAATGAGATTCTCACAGATCGAGCTCTAGTTTCTTTGACGCTGGTGGCACATCTTTGCCGTCAGCCTGAGTACGGAGAGCGCATCTTAACCGCCTTGATCCGGTTTCAGTACATCAGATCTGTCCCCCAGCGAAAGCACTATTGTAGCCGACGGCGCGAGGTGTGATACCAATTCAATCCAGGTCCGGGAAGCGGGCAAATATCTTCTTGTAATTCAGCCTTCCTTCGTAGAATGAAAGAAGGGGCAAATGTTGTGTTGAAGCGTGCATTGTCAATTTCATGGTTCAGGCCTTTCCGTCGGCGCAGGTCGATCTATGTATTCCGTCGTCCACAGCCGAGCCATAGCCACAGACCGTCCTATGCCGGCAGACGTAAACATTGATGAATTTTCTCGACTACATGATGGGCGAGCCTGAGAGAGATGACAACTTCGGAACGTAATGATGTTAACTTGAAGGTCCAAGTTGTATCGTGACCCTGCAGGGGTTCAACTTGAACACTCCGAGTCAGTGAATGTGGCGGAGATTTAAACTCTTCAAGTTCCCACATTTCAGTTGCTCACTGGCACTGGGGCAAGCTCTCTCACAATCTCACTCCCAGAAGTAACCGTATATGTCGCAAAATTCACTTCGCTATTAATCCAATCTGAGGGTCACATTCCTACACATGAATACGTGAGCCTTGCAGTTGTTCATCTTCCTACCCATTGATAACTCAATAATATAACAGTTGCACCGCACATTGATGCCATTGATGGTCAATCGATCAGCCTCTAGAATTTGTTCTGATAGGATATGTCAAGACTATCAGTGATAAGCTGGAATCCACGTGCCTAATTATCCATGGGTTGATAAGCTAATCTCTATTCGTATGAACTGGCGATCTTTCTGGGGCATGGCAAGATTTGCGAGATGCTTAGGATTTTCAGACCTCAGGCTCCATTCCGCCGACATATGGTTTCAAATTTCACGCACTATTCTCATTCTGTGCGCACATCGCCTCGGTAAGCGATAAGACAGCGACAACCGTGTCATTGTGATGTACTCAGATGAGGTTTAGCTCTCTTGAACTTTTGATAGGCTGGCCTTGCGAAAGTTAACATTGAGTACTTCCGTGATTTCAGAGATGGCATCGCAGAAAGGATGCCAGGAGTGTAAGTGCTGCTGATTTTCCTGTCGCCCTGCTTGCGATACATTCCAGGATGAGCTTCATGCCCTTTGTCCAAGCAATCTACAAGAATCATGAGTGTCGTTGGTCACCATTATGAAGGGCGACTGTAGCGAAGACAGCATACCTCTCTCAGGAGATTTCCGACTGTTTCCCTTGACGTCTTCCCCACGGATCACTGGCCATGTGGACAGAGTTTCTAATTCATGAAGGGTCGCCTGTCACCAATTGCTTCTTCCGCCGGGCGCATTATGAGGTCTCGGGTTATTCAGTTGTCTCTACTTGATTTAGCTCCTAAACCCTATTCTTGTTTGTTCCTGGAAGCTGCTTCGATGACGGGAAGCGTTCATTTACTACACGCCAATCACTCATTCCTTCGTCGAAAGGACGAATCCACGATTCCGGCGCAGCTGCATGCGCGGGTTCGGGCTCGGCCAGCGACCCTCAGGTGCGTCTTTTCCCTTCCCATGCTCTAAATCCAATCCACGGCCTGCGATCCTGATGTTATATGCAGAAGCAATATGTTTGCGTTACATCAGCCAAAGGTCCGCTTATGTTTTGATATTAAATAGAAGGCACGTTTTGCGAGCACAACCAGAGAATGTACGATGTCTGAGTCCCTCTCAGTGGCGGCTCTCACCGAAGCGGTCACTCACTTGTGCGTCCTCCGACTACTTCTATCTCCCTCCATACTCAACTCATCTTATCCTCCAGGACCGCGAACAACTACTATGCCGTCGCTTCATTCGGTATGCATCATTGTTCAGCTTCAGAAGAGCTTCCCCTGAACTCATCTTCCAGCCATGTTTGTATATGATATAATCCTCACATTGCCTCAAGAAGTAGAGAAGATTTGGAAACGCAAATTTACTGGGCTTACTGTACTTTGGTTTATGGTAAGTCATCTATGTATACCTCATTTCTTGCCTGTTTGCTAAGGTGCGCTCCAGAATCGATGGGTGTATCTACTCGCTGTTATAGTAGTGTACGATGGTATGTGCCCGGGACTTTCTTCGTAACATTATGCTGAAGTACACTAAGGGTATCTTGATACTCGATGGACAACTTCAGTAAGTACTAAGTCATTTTGTGAAACTACTTCTTTTGTTTATTTTATCCACAGATGTAAGCGGAATCCATTGGTAGGGTGAACGATGTTGACGAGCTGCTGCTTAGATGTAACAAACTCTTTCGGCTTCCGGGCTTGTCAAATACCTTTCAACGCCTTACAACTGGCAGTAAGTAATTCTTAATTGATCGCTCGTGCCTAGGTAGGCTTACCCAATTTAAAAGCGGTCTTTACCCTCCGGACATATTGCATCTATCACCGAAACTTCAAGGTTGCTTCCATAGTTGGCTTCTTCGTCGCCGTCGAAATTTCCGTGAAACTCGTATGTTTCAATTCTGATCTCATTCTTCTGTTTGCGCAGCTGATTAGGATGTACTGTAGACTGTTCTATTCCTATACGGGGAGCCAGTTACACTCCCGCCGGGCATAACTGGCTGCATCCTTGCAGTTGCTCCACAAAAGTGCGTGCATTCCCACTTGTCTTTTGTGCGAAATTTTGATGTCGAACCATAGCGCCAACAAGTTTTCGGCCTTTTGGATCACGGAGCTTGCCACCGGTGAGCTACAAGAGAGCAAAGTCTATTCCGTCCACTGACTTATATTGTAATATTAGATATAGCAGTACTAGCTTGTACTCTGTTCCGTTCTTATCAGGTATACTGGAAGAGCACGACAAGAAATAATCGCTTGTGGAAGATCATCCTCAAAGATGGTAAGACGAAGCTTGGATTAGCTTGGTATACCTCTGATATCATGTGTAGGTATAATCTACTTCAGCATTATATTCACAGCAAACATTGCGAATGTCATTATGTTCGTCGTAAGTCAAGATTACTTACATCGTATGGCGCTACCTACTGACAATATTTCTCGCTAGACTCTTGCGGTCAGTTGATTCGCATAGTGTACCTTCCAGATTCAATTAACTCACTCTGATCGCAGCAAGATTTGAAGGCTCTGAACGCCAACTTCGGCTCACTGTGCGTAGCTTACTGACTAGGTATTTCCAAAAGTCTAATATGCGAACTTAGGTGCACAAGTCTTCTTGTCTCAAGGCTTATCCTTAACCTCAAAGTAGCAGCCGGGTCGTCTATGAACAATCGGCTTTCCAACTCCTATGGCGGCCAGTCGCGTTTGGAATGGAAAATACTAGGGAACATTGGAAACGATCTCGAAGGCACAATCAGCCAAAAGACATCAGTATCCGTCCCTCGGTATACACGAGAAGAATTCGAGCTGAAAGAAGCTCTGCGCTATCCGGTGTGACCGGTAACTGCTACCAATTTTTGTACTTCTGTTTGGCTGCGATACCCAGGGACGTATAGAATTGTAGACTAATGTTAGTTTGTATTGTTGGGAATATTTGGACTACTTTAGAACTTATATTTATTTCGGAAACAGTGCGTTGTCAAGAATATTGAGATAAATATCTATACAAAGATGATGTGAGAGACTGCATGCGCAGTGGGATTTATGGAGTACTCTAAGAAGGTACTTCTATGTATTCTTGACGGACTCGGGTTGATTTGTAGCTTTAGCAACAGTTGGTCGGTGCAAATGACTTGGAGCCGACGAACTTCCGACTGCCACTGGCAGTCAATCGAAGCGGAGATTCAAATTCTGTACATTCACACGATCAAGGCGCCCTGCAAATGGGCATGGGTCGGCCACACGGACATCATCTCTTTCCGAGTCGCCATCACGGTGTGCATACACTAGAGAGTTTTCAAGTGCAAAGCTGGTTCAATTGAGATAATGACTTCTTCAGCCCAAGGATAGATGTTCATACTCATCAGTCACAGGCGTCGCTTCTATTGATGTCTCCTCCGATCCGCGGAGTCAACAAGACTTTAAACCCTGCTGCACCAAAACGTCTTAGCATCGCGACGACAAATACAAAAAGATGAAAACTGTATTTATGTGATAAGAGGACAACTCAAGTGGACCCGTGCCCGCTTTCCGATCTCAAACCTAGCCGTATTCCGCAACTTCTCCCTAAGACTGACTTCGTTCAAACCTGAAGTCATGAGTGCGACTCTTCAAGACGTGGCAAATAAAACATTTGACTATGTTATCGTTGGTAAGTCCTTCGTTGCTGTACTTTGAAGGTCGTGAGCTGATGAAGAAATCTTACATTGCTCATGCTAGGTGGAGGGGTATGATCAACTTTCCGTCAGGATGCGACTGGACACCTCTGATCACTGTTTCTTATCTATAGACGGCTGGTTTAACTCTGGCGGCACGCTTGGCGGAGAATCCGAGCCTCTCAATCGCAGTTCTTGAGGCGGGAAGTGCACACCTCAACGACCCTCTCATTAGTATGTTCGGCTTTATTATCTACCTTAACTCCGATCAATTCAAAAGCATTTTACCAGAGGTTCCCGCGCAATTTGGCAAGCAGTTTGGAAACCCGAAATACGACTGGTTCTTTATGACAACGCCACAGAAA
This sequence comes from Trichaptum abietinum, assembly GCA_910574555.1. Lineage (NCBI taxonomy): Eukaryota > Fungi > Basidiomycota > Agaricomycetes > Hymenochaetales > Trichaptaceae > Trichaptum > Trichaptum abietinum. The sequence goes on along the minus strand of CAJTBE010000004.1, from coordinate 689,222 downwards.
CATACGAATGGGGGAGTATACTTGTGGCCACGAGGGAAGATGCTTGGCGGGAGTTCCGCTGTCAACTTTATGGTCTGTTATCAGTTTCTCTCTAACGCAAGGCCGACAACTAAATCCGAAATTCGTTCAGGCTTGGAATAAACCCCCTTCTCAGGACATAGATGCGTGGGAGAAGCTAGGGAACCCAGGCTGGAACTGGGAAAGGTTTTCCGAGTATACCAAGAAGGTCGAAAAGTGAGCGCTCGTTCAATTTCTACACATATAGCTGGTAAACTAAACGACACAGGTTTATTCCTCCTAAAGAAGCTATCGCCGAGAAGAACAAGCAAGTATTCAAACCGGAAGTCCATGGCCATGGCGGCCCTCTTATTACATCCTTCCCCGAATTAGTTGTTGCTGCTGAGGTTCCCATTCAAGAGGTACGGTCGATTATGTTTGAGATTGCCTCATAACTTATACGGTACCAGACGCTTCTAAAAGCTGGAATACCGATCGCCAAAGATCCGGTCTGTCTTTTTCTCATCAAGCCCCTCTGTACATGACTCATCATATATCGTGCATGGACTTGCCTAGTTGAATGGGGATGTAAGTTTGTTTCTGCATGAAGATATGTTTAATTGTTTCTGACCGATTCGGTCGGTAGCCAATCGGAAGCTCCATGGCAATAAGCACACTCGACCCCACCGACTGCACTCGCACGGATGCAATGACAGTCAGTAATTCTACTGACTGACTGTGTTCAGTCTGATGTACTTCTTTGTAGGCATATTATCTACCGAACAAGGATAAACCCAATCTGAAGGTTTTGTGCAACGCATTAGTGCACCGCATAGTCACGGAGAAGGACGGAGCTAATGTGAAGGCGATAAGCGTTCTCTTCGAGCACGGGGAAATATTACATACAGTGCTTATCGGAAAAGAGGTGATATTAAGCGCAGGGTGGGTGGAGTCATCATACATGTACGACAAGCATTGATGCTAATTATCTGAGGATCGTAGCGCGCTCAAGTCGCCACAGATTCTTGAGCTTTCCGGTATCGGTAGTAGCAAGATACTCGAATCTCTAGGTATTCAGCCTATCCTTGATCTGCCCGGCGTTGGAACGAATGTTCAAGAACATATAAGCTGCATGGTTACATTTGGTATGTCATTATTATGGATAGGCATTATCGTTTCCGTAAACTGACAGAAATATTTGCAGAACTCGACTCAAAACATGGCATAGAGACCCTAGATGCGTTAGAAGATCCCGAGTATGCAGCAAAGCAGATGGTACTTCAGTAAGATATCTTGCGCATTCCATAGTACTATGCACTCATTTTACCAAACTGTAGTGCCGAAGGGAAGGGTCTGTACCGTATGGGTCTGAGCGGTTTCAGCGTTGTCCCACTTTCTTCCTTATCGTCTCCGGAGCTTGCGAAGGAGTTGATTGCGAAACAACGGTCTCGAATTGAGGAGAAGATCAAGTCTGGTTCATTAGCGCCTGGCTTAAAGGAGCAGTACGAGATTCAATTAGAAGAGCTTGAGAAGCAAACAGGAGGTGATGTCGAATTGACGTGCTTTCCTAAATGGTTCTTCGGTGGTATGTACGCCTTTGTCATTGAATGGCAAGTTTAGATTGAAGTTTGATTGTAGCAATTGAGAAGGGAAAAGGGTATATCATGGTAGTTTCTGTCCTTAATCACCCCTTCAGTCGAGGAACAGTGGTAATTAATGGATTTATCATTTATTTCTGTTTTACACTGAACGGTCGGCTCTTTCACCTTTTAGCATATCAAGTCTTCGGATCCAAATGTTCAACCTGATATGGACCCGCATTACTTTGAGGAAGAGTTTGGTGAGCTGGTCATCAGAGCCACGACACGTACGTATGGCTAACTTTGATATACAGATCTGGACCTCATCGCGACGTCTCTCAAATTTGTTCGAAAAATGCCTGAGATAGAACCTTTTAAAAGCTTAGTTGGTAAGTTTCCGCTCAGAACCTCTATTTTAACTTGATCTCAGCCTTGTCTTTACCCATCAGCAAAGGAAGTCGCACCTGGGCCATCCGTGACCACTGACGATCAATTAAAAGATTATATTAAAAAGTCACTGAACACAACATTTCGTAAGTCCATCCCCCATAATGATAATTCATCGCTTATGATACGTGGTAGATACTCTCGGCACTCTCAGTATGCTACCACGCGAGCACAACGGTGTAGTTGATCCTAGGTTGCTGGTTTACGGAACAGAAAATATTCGGGTCGCCGATTTAAGCATTGTTCCCCTCCAGATCGCCGCACATACCCAAGGTAAGAACCACTTTCCTAGAAGGAGCCCACATTCTCATCTCACATTAATAACTATTAAAGCTGTCGCTTTCGCAATCGGAGAGGTGGCAGCAGATATACTGCAGGGAAATATTTAAAGCGAAAACAAATAACTGTTGGCACCGCGCCGTTCAAGATTGAATGCATTTGTGAAGACCTGATTCCTCAGCTTGAAAAGACTTCCAATGCTCAATACACAGGCTAGACCGATAATTGAAGAGGAACTGAAAATATATTCGGCGTTTTATGTATGTATGCATATCGAAAGGGGCTTGCTTATCAGCTTCGAAAAGGAGAATTTCAAGGACGATGTTATTCATTAAAGATATTTAGGCGAGGGCAGATACATATAGTGATAGCTTATTGGTATAAAGCAGCAGAGTCGAGTGTTCAGCCTCATATCATATCTGTGGACTCTCGGTAGCTGATACTGTTGTTTACTCCGAGAACTCCGATCCGACTACTATTACACCCGAACCTCCACCGGCCCTAAAGTTGGCGCTGTTCACCTCACCGAATTGACGCCTTGATCTCATCCTCATCTATACTTCTGACTTGTCTACCTATCTTCTAATATTCTCTACATATGCAGACTCTGAGCTACTTCAAGATGTGTAGCTCTGCCAGTGCCTGGAACTGCCAGTCCGAAGTCCGTTTCCGGACCAGGAGAAAATAAATAGCCTCAGTTCGAAATATCGAGGGACACCGGAAATATAATCCCGAGTGCTAGAGCACATGTCGACCTTTTACCTTCTTGGAACGTGCGTTGAAGGGTAAAAGGTGGTTAGGTCTATGAAAAGTGGTCGCTTGATGCGAAGCACTCAACAAAGATAATGGAAAGTGAAGAAAGCGAGTGACTCGCCCGTAGGGAATGAGTTACAAGTGATATGGGGGAAACAAGGTATGTAGGGTGTGTTTGGGTACAAAGATCACTTCGAAGAAGAGCAGCAAAGGGTTTCGGAGCTAGAGACACACTAACGAAGGGTATCAAACCTCTCGGGCGAGGTTCGAAGGAGTTACGAGGCTTCGAAGTGGCTTCAAACAGGGGTCTAACGCAGTACTGGTGTTTCGACGCGTGTTGAAGGCGCAGGAGGTCGAAGACAAGTTCGAAAGATGTGTAGAGTAGTGTGTAGTGATATTGGGACGTATAGATGACAAGCGGGGACTGAATCGAACCGCTCCGATGAGCTTCGAAGGTCTGAATCGCTATGTACTCAACTACTTCACCACTGACTCCCCCCTCTCAAAGCCAGTGGGCTTTTTATACGATAAAATCCTTCTACCGGTTCGCCAGAGCCCTTGGACCTTTGACATGTGTTTTGGTCGAAGATCCGAGTGCATTTGAAGTGAAAATATGAAAATATGAAATAAAACAGACCATCTGATGGATGGTGCAATGTAACCATGTGCATTGATTCCGCTTTTGCAAACAGGCAAATATCCGGTTCGCCCGACTTCCCCCCACTTCGATACATGTCCTTATAGCTTCTATAACCCTTGCCTGCATTGTACCCCTCGAATCGAACCATTTGGACATGAATGTGGTGCTCTGTAGCTTTCGAATGAGTCCCATAAGTCGATGTATGCATTTGCTTGGCTGATCCTAGCAGTTGATCGATGTTTTGAAGCATTTGATTGTCCCTTGATTGATCTGCTTCGACGGGCCGCCAGAAGACTGTAGCAATGTCCCCAGGAGCTGTGAGCTTGCTTCGGCTCGAACTACCAATCAGAAGCGAACACAATAGCTTCTGAGTCGAACCTCTCCCAGAATCATATGCTTGAGTGTCACTAGATGATTTGATATCCTCCTTGGGTCATGTGTCTCTGCTTCGCCGGGTTCGCCAGGTTGTCCGTAAGGTCCCAGTATCACTAGGAACCTATCTTGAGTCATTTCGAATCACTAGAGTGCCACGGAAGTCTGCGTAATCGGATTTCTTGATGTAGCATGGAGTCCTGAACTGCTGGAATGTGTGAGGCCCTCGTGCATCGATTAGGCCTTGCTATTGGTTCGATTCGACTCTGGTGAGTAGGATGTATGCGTAATTGATGTGTCGAAGTTGTTTCGAAGTGTACGGTTGACGTTAGAGCTTTCCATGAGAGGTGTTTTGGTTCTTGCTTCGACACTGATTTGCTGGCTCGTGCGAGACTTGTGCATGCGAATCCTTTGTAGATAGCGGTTCGACTCGATCATGTATGAGTAGCCCATACGTGTAGGCATGTACTGGAGCTGTTTCGAAGCGTACAGTTGACGGTAGAGCTTTCTATGAGGGGTGTTTTGCTTCTTGCTTCGACACTGATTTGCTGGCTTGTGCAAGGCTTGTGCATGCAAATCTTCTGTAGATAGTGGTTTGACTTGATCATGTATGAGTAGCCCATACGTGTAGGCATGTACTGGAGCTGTTTCGAAGCATACAACCTTTGCTATTTCCTTTTGTAAGGGGAGCATCTCCCCCTACAGCGTCCATCGTAGATGCACATTGGCCTTGGGCATCAAGCTTTACGCGACTGGCTCATTTGTGGTCTTTGTAGATAGTGTATAAATAAGATAGCGAGTGGCTGCGTCGGCATGAAACTCCTCACTTGAATTTCCCTTTCCTCCAGAAAAGACGCAGGATGAGAAAGGTCGCTATACTCGGCTTCACTTGTCTTCTTACTTATTCAATCAGACCCTCCCTCGCTTTCTCGTTGAGCTTTGTTCCTTCTGAGCACTTCGGCGGCACTGCGCCTTACCAGAAGTTGGCACCACACGGCACGACAAAAAGGCCGCGCAAAAGGAGGAGTAGGGAGGAGTAGGGAGGAGGAGGGAGGAGTAGGGCCGCGCCTATTTCAAATAGAGGGCCGCGCGGGGTTCCACCTAGTACTAGTAGTATCCTCGGGGTCTGTCTGTATTAACCTTCATTTCTAAGGCTTTTTTTCTCTTAAGTCCTCAGTATGTCAAACATATACTACTAGTTCACACTTTGTGATATATAGAGCAGAAATAATTTCATTATAATACAATATGTTATAACAAACTCTTATGTGCTACCTACTCTAATGCAATATAGTGCTTCACTTGCAGTTCTTCTTTTGTCCCGTGCTTTTCTTTACATAAACAACCCCTTCATTGCATGACATACAAAATTACACTTGCAAAGTCGCAGTTAATCTGTCAAGTCCGGCACAAGCACCGCTGCTTTGCTGGATATTGATTCTGATGTTTAAACACCTTATTTATGAATATAATTACATTGTTGTATATACATGATATCTATGTTGAATGAGTTCTGTCGACACTTGCAAAGCTCTGTAAGTTGCGTTGGGACCCCGGCGCGGCCCTCTATTTGAAATATGCGCGGCCCTCCATGTGGACGCGGCCCTCTATTTGAAATATGCGCGGCCCTCCATATGGAGTGCGGCCCTCTATTTGAAATATGCGCGGCCTTTCTGACAGCTTAGATGATCTGCAAGACTTCTCTGTGTTGTGATTGGACAGAAAGTTTGATTTATATATTTTTATAACATTTTATCTGATTTCTCATTGGTGCCCTGCGCGGCCCTCCACGCTGCTCCCTACTCCTCCCTCCTCCTCCCTCCTCCTCCCTCCTCCTCCCTACTCCTCCTTTTGCGCGGTGAAAGAAGAGTTTTAGTGTGGGGTTTGTATATGGTGTAAGAGGGTCTCAAAGAGACTGTTCCCGAAGGATAAAAACAAATAGGGAGTTAATGGACTTAGTGAGTGAGAGTGAACTCCTCAAGTGAGATAAACGTATAGTCGTTCCGAACCGAACCGTACGGTTCGACGTATACGTTCTGCCTGACAATCCTATGGCTCTACTGGCCTCGATGCCTTGCCAGTGCCTTAGGATTTGCTCTCGATGCCTTAGACTATGATGTGGTGGGTGGTAATAAAGTGATTTTCTCACGACTCTCAAGTGAGTCCTATATAGGTAGGTACAGAGTCTGTCTACATCGAACCAATGTCCAATAAATCAATGTAAAATGCCAAACGATGCCCCTACGCTCGCCGGACCGTACCGCTCGTACGAAGAAATGTCTAGGTTCGTTGTTGTACCGGCCACTATCGCAAATGCTGCACCCGGAATGGTACGACCCGTTCGGAGGTGCGTCCGGCCGACTACTGATATCGAGGGTTTATGTCCGGACCCGTACTGTCGTACGGACGCTCGTTCGGACCACGAACCGGAACAAAGTGTTACACCTCCCCCTGACTTTAGAAAGTGACCCCCTGGTCACTCGGGCCCCTCCCGAATCCGTTCAGTACTGGTAATCGAGAGGTCAGCTGCCAGAAGTGTCAGGCTTTGCTTTACTAATTGGTTCAGATCCGACTTCCTCGGATCTAGTCGTCCGGACCGTACGGACGAACCACCTCAAGGCCAATTTGGTGAGACCAGGCGCGGAGAGTGTGTCCGATAATAGATACTTGGTTCCACACGTGTTGGGCCGGTCAAGAGTACGTCCGTAATCGATTGAAAGTCTCCCTTTTTGCATCTGACTTCCATCACCCCCTCTATGCCAGTGACCATGGACACAAGGAGGTTTTGCTGGGTACTGTGAAGAGCTTGGGTCGCCTGTACTGACCGAATGGTACTACAGTTGGATGGTGAACGTTGCAAAGTGCCGGGTCAACTGCACGGTGTTGAAAGGTGACTCTGGCGTTTTCGGACGACGCCGTACCGTCCGTACGAAAATTTCGTGACCGGTACCGCTAAACTGCTGGTGCTGCAATGTATTGACTGAAAGCGGTCGATAGACTTGTGTGCTTTGTGCTCGGAGTGGTATTGCAATTGCAGTTGTTGTGACGTTGGGCCGTTCGGCCGTACGGATACGCGTCCGGTCGTTCGAGTTTCTGTAGTCAAGCGAGAAGACAAAGCTTGTGACTGTGGTGCTTGTTGGTACGGGCCTTCGCTCGGCTACGCGTGCGGTTGCTCGTATGGGCTATGGCAGAAGAAGAAAAGTAAACTGAAACGAAATAGAGGAGAAATGAAGATAGTGCATGTAAAGTAAAATGAAAACGGTGCCCCAGACTCATCAGCAAGTACCTGCGATAGCATAAAAGGAAAAGGAGACAGAGAGAATGGAAATAGGTGCCCCGGACTCATTAGAATGGTGTCGATGTATCTACTTTTGCCTTTGTTTCTATTTTATTTTTATTTTTGTTTTTGTTTTTGTTTTGAACGTTGACTGTAACTGTTATAGAGAGTAAGTAAAAGAAATGTGGACTTTGCTTAGAATTAAAGGAGCGATGGATAGAGCGAAATGATAAAAGAAATTAAGATACCGGCGGTTCGGCCGTATGGTACGGTCGTTCGGAGAACGTTAGCTGACACGCCTGGTATCGAAGAAATTAAAGATATGAAACTGATAAAAGAAACTAGATCCCATTGCACTTAGCGTCTGTGCCCTAGGATGCCTACGGATGGCTTATACATGTCCACCAGGCCACGTATTTGACGGTCGTTTGGTACGGACAGTTCGAAGATTTTCGTCCGGACGCGTCTATTGCCAGGTATCATCTTCGCTCGCCTCACTGTCCTCACTGCCCCTCTGACCTTCTTTCCCCCCGTCTTCTTGTCCGTCCGAATCATCTGCATCTGTCCGCTCGTCGTCCGGCGTCCGTTCGGCGAGATCGTCCAGTTCAGCCTTTGTCATTTGTGTTAATTCCTCGGCTGTCATAGCAATGTTCGACCTGGCAAAGTATGGAATGACTCTGAATGCTCCAAACCGTGCCCTTGCAACCGCTCCATTCATTTCAGACAAGATATACGATCCACCGGTCGTTCGGCGAAGTACCACGTACGGTCCGAGATAGCGTGGCTTTGTCTTACGATTCAATTCCTTCTCGACACGCGTATTCCGTACGAGTACCAAGTCCCCCGGTACGAAGACTCTGTCCACAATTGTATTTTTGAACCGCTGCTTAAATTGTAATGCCCCAGCGTTCCGGGCCTTCAGGATTCGTTCGTGAGCTCGCTTTAAGTCTGCCGGACGCTTCAAAAGTTGTCTTGCTCGTACCGCAAGCAGTTCGGCTGTCGATAGTTGAGTAGTTGGCGGATTAACAAGAAAGGTAGCCTCTTCCAAGTCGAATGGCAAGATCGGTTCGACTCCGTGCGCCATTTCGTACGGTGACATGCCGGTCGACTTCTGTATGGTGATCCGTTCGGCCCAGAATACTGCATGAACAACACTGGGCCACTTGGACTCGTCTCCCTGTACCATTTTCATGATTGCTTCTCGGACATCACGATGCCTTCGTTCGACTGCACCGTTCGCTTGCGAGTTGTAAGCCGAAATCTTAATATGGCGGACTCCGTACGACTTGTACATCTCCTCGACACCTTCAGCAATGAATGGCTTGCCATTGTCCGACACCAGCTCAAAGATAGGTCCCCAGCGACAGAAGATCTCTTCGTAGATAAATTTCCGTACCGTTTGGGCCGACTCGGACGTCAAAGCGCGCCATTCTGGCCAAGAAGTCAGTGAATCGCGAGCCTGAATGATGTACTTATACCCTCCGGCAACCGGCATCAACATAGTGTCGATATAGACCTTCTGGAATAAAGGGGCCGGCGTAGATACCACTGGGGGAATGTGCTGCAAACGAAATTGCCTAGTTTGACAAGCATGACATGTCCGGATGTACCACTTGACGTGTTCCTCGAGCCCCGGCCACCAAAACCTTCGCCTCAGCGTTTCCTTCACAGCAAAGACCCCCTTGTGTCCCAGCTCATCGTGTGCAGCTGTGATTAGGCCGAGCCGCTTCGTACGGTTCGGTACGAGTCTATGCACGCCATCCGCGTTCTTACGCCACAGCTTGTCGTCTCGTACGAAGTACCCTGTTGCATGTCGAATTAGCATCTTAAAATCACTGTCAGACATACCTTCTTCGCGTTGTAACGATTCCAAGAGTGTTTTAACCTGTACCAACCGAGCCTCCTGTCTTTCTCTCCTTGGATCTGTCGGTAATTCGACCTCGTCCGTACCGACCTCGTCCGCCCGTACCTCCGCTGCTAAAATCATCACCACCTCAGTCCTATCCTCCCATTTCACATAGCCTTCTACGAAAAACCCGTACGCCCGGTCGAGCCATTCCTCTGGATCGTCCCCTTCTCCATCCTCTTCCCCCTCTCCTTTTCCGCGTCTTGACATGCCGTCCGGTCCCTTGTGTCGTGCGCCCGGTACGTGTACGAGTAGAAAATGAAACAGTAAAATACCAGCGATCCATCGATTGATTGTTGCGTTCGGCTGTATGTCCGGATTGTTAATCATGCCTCGAATGTACAAGGCATCTACTTCGACAATCAGCTTCAAGACACCAATAATGTATGTTCGTACGGCTCGAAGTGCTCGAAACAGGCCATAAAGCTCGATCTTTGCTTGAGAGTAATGAGATTCTCGGACGTTCCACGTTCCCGAACCGAACCGGTTCGGATATCGTTTGCCATCTTTGCCTTCCTGCGAAAGGACATAGCCAAAGCCAATGTATGACGAGTCCACACCCAAGATGACCGGCCGTTCAGTCTCGTAGTCGATTGGCCGAAGTCCATCACTGTTCACTATGGCATCCTTCATCTCCTGCATGGCTAAAAGGCAGTCTTCATCAAACCTGAACTCCACACCCTTTCGAGTTAGCAAGGTAAGTGGTCGAGATATCAAGGCATAGTCTTTAATGAATGTCCTGAGTACACTAGCAGTCCCCAAGAAGCTCCGGACCTCAGAAACGTTGCGCGGTACGGGCCAATTAACGATTTTCTGCACTTTTGACTCGTCCGGGATCCGCCCTTCGTACGTGCACTTGTGTCCGACTATCATACCAAACTGACTTGCAATTGACATTTTCGAACCGGATATTGTGACACCATGGACCTTCAGTGTCTGTAGGACCTTGTTGTCTGCGTTTAGGTGCTCCCACACGAACCGACGTATGTCCGGGTTCTCAGGAATCGTCTCGTACGAGCCGTCTTCAAGTTCATACCGTGTTTTTGGCCCTTTCGTGATGATATCGTCCACGAACGGTTCGGTTACGTCCGGTATAAAGTCCCTAAGCATGAATCGAACATCATTGTGAAGGATCTGCATTGAATTGGTGTAACCCATTGGTATAGACGTCAGCCGGAAGGTCCCCATAGGCGTTTGGAAGGTCGTTAAGTCTCTCGAACGAACATCCAGCTTCCTTTGGTCGAAGGCCACGTACAGATCGTACGAGGAGTAGCACGCTCGTCCGGCATACGTTTCTCCAAGCTGATCCACGAACGGCGGTACGGCCGCGTCCTTAATCGACACCCCATTCAGCGGTTGTAAGTCGTGCACCAGCCTCAATGACTTTCCATCCTTCTTGACCACACAGAACCACCGACTTCGGTACGAAGAGTTCGACGGTTCGTAAATTCCGGACGATATCTTGTCCTTGATGATCTGGATGACCTTGTCATGGATTCCGTTCGGTATTGGGATGTTTCTGAAGACCCAAGGCACATGCTCAATAGTAGGAATCAATACTGGTGGATAGTACTCTGGATCGAAGGCCCCTTTCTCTGTTTCGTCCCAGGCAATCGCTAGTTCGTGCGACCGTACGAGCCATTTTGCCAATCGAACCTCTGTCTCGGTCAGAAACCCGTCCGGATTCCACTCGTGTGCATCATGTCGCTCCTGTGTCAGTCTGACACCTGGTTCGAAGTCTGGCGGGTTTGTAGGTAGTACTGGCAAGTGCTCGAGCGGGTTCGGGTACGGTATCCGTTCGATTCGCATGTCTTCCGGTAATGTAGTCGGTACGGGTCGAACCTTCTTCGCAACCGGCTTGTACACAAAGCAGTCGACGTCTGACAGCGATACACGAGACTTTGCTTTCTTTCGGACACTGTTGTTCGTGTATACCTGCGTTTCCGAACCGTCTCGTTCGGAGTCCGCAAATGCCAGCTCAAAAATATAGTGGGGAAACACAACCGGATCATCCTCGTACGAGGCAGCACTCTGGTTCGACTCGACCATACTGTTGTATAACGCACTGGCTGCGTTTTCCCCTTCTTTGGACACTCCCACTGTGTCGTCACCTGCGCCGTACGGCCAGGCCATCGTCAACCGCTCGCTTTCCTCGTTCGTCCGTTCGCCCGTCCGTCCGCTCGTCCGCTTTCCATCCCTTTTGCCCTCTATCTCCTCCACACTCGCCCCTCGATACCCGCTGCCCTTCCGTCCCTCTACCTTCTTAATCGATCCTGGGTCTCCGTTCGACGCGCTCGGTTCGCCTGGCTCGCTAGCCTTTCTGACCTCGATGGTCTTCGTCCGTTCGTACGCTTGTGTAGTCGTCCGGCTCGTCCGGGTCGCGTCTTCGTCTCTCTGGGCCTGTCCCAAGTCCTTGACATCTAAAGAAAGCAATTTGTCCGTACCAGATACGTGGTTCGAACTTGTCTTCAATGCAGCTACCTGCCCAAAGAACACTGCGGCCTGTGGTACGCCATGAACGGTCGGTACGGACGGCTGCACAGATGTCCCCCTGCTTGGTATGGCGTGTTGCACGACGTACGACTGTCCGTACGACTGATAGTCTGCTCGTACACGGTCTCGGACGCTCATGCCTCGCTGCCATCTTGGTTCGAGTCCGTTCGGCATTAGCACACGGTACCGATTGTCTTGGGTGCACAATCCTAAGCTTATATCCATATGTAAATCAACACAGTCTCGTTTCCAGTGGTCCGGACACCAGCAGTACGTGCATGCCGAACGACGGTACGGACCTATGGTATGCCAGGTCTGGTTCGGACTTGCAACCAACTGTGATACTGGAGCCTGTATTGGTTGGTTGGCCTGCAAATGGGTTGTGTGCTCGTGCGGCTCGGCCATGGTTCGGACCGGCAACATCTGGACGGCTGCTGCTTGCATAAGGGTAGCTACCTGCCTGCTCATTGTCTCTGTTGCTGTACAAAAGTCTGCCAGCATGTTTTTCATTGTCCCCACTTCGTCCGTTCCATTGTCTTTCGTACGCGGGTCGAACGGGACGGTACGAAGAATCTGCTCGATTGGGCCTTCCAGCAAGAATATGGCCGCGTCCCTTGTCTGCTCGATTTCGTACGGTGTACCCGGATGTATCAGTGGGTGTGAGACTCGTAAGTGTGTCCGAATCTCGTGTCGAAGCCTCTGTTGCTCTGGCCGAACCCCATCAAAGACAGACGCATAAATTCGTGCTGCCTCCTGTCCTGAAAGCCTCCCACTCGACTTCAGGTGTGCTGCAAAAGTGGCCGCGGTACGGTGGTACGCTTTGAAACCGTCTATGGTGCCAATGTGTTGACTATCCTCGCGTTCGCGTGATTTCCGAACGAAGGCTTCGAACCGGACCAGCGAATACCGTGTCCTGGCCTCTACAATGTATAGACCTTGCACTTCTTTCTCAAATACGGCCCAGCTGGTTCCTGCGAACGACTCTAGCGCCTCCCATATGTCTCGGGTGTCCTGGTCAATGTAGTTCAAGCACCTCTTGATCTTTTCGACCTCTGTCAACCTTGCTTCCCTTGCCTGCTCGTTGAACTCGTCCAGAAACAGCTGAATCTCGTTCGGTTTCGAACCGTCGAACCCTGGTGCATGTGGCGACGTTCGTGCAGGCATGAGCTTGTGGTTCGTCATCGTTCGGGCGTCCGGTTCGTACGAAAAGTGTTCTGCTTTACCCTGGCCGCACTCTCGTCCCTTGTCCGAACCGAACGATATCTGCCTCTGCTCTTCGCTGACTCAAGGTAAACAAAGGCAAGGAATCGCTCCGGCTCGTTTTCAGGCTCTCGGTTCGTCCCAATTCCACTCTGTGTCCCCTCTAATCCCCTGTTCCTGTGGTCCCACTTGCCCCTAATGCTTCTGTTCGTCCGGGCGCGTTGTTCTCTCGCCGTACGCGTGGTACGAAGGTCGGTTCGAAAGAACGATCGTTTCTCAGTGGGAGAGGATTCTCTAAGTCGCACCAAAAACCCCCCTCGCGGTGGGCTCCAGATGAAAGAAGAGTTTTAGTGTGGGGTTTGTATATGGTGTAAGAGGGTCTCAAAGAGACTGTTCCCGAAGGATAAAAACAAATAGGGAGTTAATGGACTTAGTGAGTGAGAGTGAACTCCTCAAGTGAGATAAACGTATAGTCGTTCCGAACCGAACCGTACGGTTCGACGTATACGTTCTGCCTGACAATCCTATGGCTCTACTGGCCTCGATGCCTTGCCAGTGCCTTAGGATTTGCTCTCGATGCCTTAGACTATGATGTGGTGGGTGGTAATAAAGTGATTTTCTCACGACTCTCAAGTGAGTCCTATATAGGTAGGTACAGAGTCTGTCTACATCGAACCAATGTCCAATAAATCAATGTAAAATGCCAAACGATGCCCCTACGCTCGCCGGACCGTACCGCTCGTACGAAGAAATGTCTAGGTTCGTTGTTGTACCGGCCACTATCGCAAATGCTGCACCCGGAATGGTACGACCCGTTCGGAGGTGCGTCCGGCCGACTACTGATATCGAGGGTTTATGTCCGGACCCGTACTGTCGTACGGACGCTCGTTCGGACCACGAACCGGAACAAAGTGTTACAGCGGCCTTTTCGTTAGGCCGGGCACCACACCCTTTGCCCGCGGATCTCCCTCCAATGTGCAGCATCACGCAGGTGCATTTTCACGCTCGACACGGAAGCCGAAACCCTACAGCAGGAACCTTCAAGTCGTTAGCAACCCTAGGGAATGAACTGCTTTCGCAATTGCCCGATCTGACAATCCCTGCTGGATCTCCTTTCGAGTTCCTCCGAACATGGTCTCTCCTATTCGATCCGTCGCAGGTTGAGATGCTATCGGTTAAAGGCCGCCAAGAAATGTTCCAGCTTGGAGTCGATACCAGAAACACCTATCCATCTCTTTTCTCTTCTGGACAAACATTCGTTTGGAATACCAACTCTCAGCAACGCGTTGTCGACAGCGCCTTGAACTTTGCAATCGGTGCATTTGGAGCGAATTACACGCAGAACGTCACATTCAACGTCCTCCCAGAGACGAGCGCATCTGGTCCTGGCTCCCTCTTTGGATTCGATACGTGCCCGAACTACAATCAAACCCTTCTATCAGGTCAACAGCGAGCTTGGGAAAGCGTATACTTACCGCCTATCGTCGACCGCTTCAACAGTCTCATTTTAGGATTTAAATGGAACTTGTCTACAGTCCCAATGGCGCAGACTATGTGCCAGTATGAAACTGCCGTTTCCGCGCCGGGATAGTAACTTGAACCCAAGATAAGATAAGATAAGATAAACCTTATAAGCTTAAATTGAACGAAGTGCTATGCGCTATCCTATGTTAACGTCTATAGAAAATGAACGAGTCATTGAATCAAGAGTATATCCAAAAATCAAACAGGAGAAGATCTAATGAAAGAAACTAATCATGTATATTTTTCGTAAGTAGTCATAAGCAAGATCTAAGATGTCGAAAGGTCATAATGTACGGACATTAAGTATAGTAATTCTCTATAGAACGTAAATGAAGTCCTCATTCTGCTTATCTGTGAGGTCGTCAAATGCCTGGGAGTTTGTGACACCTTCCTTTTCATTGACGGTTGCTCGCACAGCAGCGGCGTCCTTGATCGTGAGGATAGAAGTGTCGACTACCTCCGCCGTCTTTCCAAGTCGCTTGCGTTTAGCTGCTTGCATGCGATTGAGATAATGCAAGTACGCAGCGGTGATGCTAATGTTCCATGTGGTAAGTCTAAACTAAGTCCCTCTGAAAAGAATCTTGATGAAACTCACCATGCAACGAATCCGCACAAACTCCAACAGATAAGACTAACGCAAGACAGTCAGATCAAATTTAGTGTCACGGAGGGGTTCTGAACTCACTCTACCACAAGACCTGGAGTGTACCTAGGTTTCATAGATGGTTGATATACCTGAGGACCGACGACATTCCCAACGCATTGAGCAACGAATAAGACCGCAGTCGTCGTCACCTTCTTCGTGTGACCGCCGGCGTTCAGTGGCGCCCAAGCATAGAGCATTGGTTGAAGTGCACCCATGACGGATAACACATAGTATGCCGCAAGTAAGCCGCCACGGTCTTCGGCGCTGCGACCCAGCTTGAGTAGCGCAATGATCCCAGCAACTGGGAAGCAACAAAGTAAGACAATGACGGGGAACCGGAGACGGATCCTATTCGTGAGCCAAGCAGAGGCGAAGATCGCCACGATTGATAGTGCACCGTATGGCATGTTGAACAGAATACTTTGGAACTAGAGGATAGAATTAACAATCAACAATCACGCTCAATGACGTTCGCCAGCTTACAGAGTCAAACCCGAAGCCTTGAATGATAAGAGGTCCGAATGCGCCAACACCTCCGCTCGGTAGTCTGAATAATCGACGCAAGAACATTTCAGTGACTATGGTTAAGAGAACGGGCTGTGAAAACATACGCAGCTAGGAAGAGCAAAGAGAACCATAGGTAGGTCTTCGGATCCATGAATGTCTCCCAGAACTGCTCCCACTTCCATTCCTTAGCTTCGGTGCCCATATTGTTGTCGCGAAGGCGCTCGATCGCTTTCACTCGGTCGTCGCCCTTAAGGAATTTCGCAGTACTTGGGGAGTCGGGGAGGAAGAACCTAAGATCATCCGAATAGAATGCCCATTAGCAACTGGGCGACATGGATTGCTCGAGAAAGCAACGTACCAGATGAACGGCGTAATGGCGAGCGTGAAGCACCCACAAAAGAGGAAAATGCTCTGATATGGTTTAAGATGTCCACTGTGGATATGACCAATTCCATATGCTAGGAGAGACCCAACCTACGCAAGATAATGTCGTTTAGCGAATCGTATTTATCAAATAGACGTGATTGAAAACGCACAACACCACAGACACCGTTTGCAGCTTGCCATGCGGCTGTACGGTATGTTTGCTCCCGACGCCTCCACCACATTTGCGTGATGGTTATGAACGCAGGAGCTTAAGAACAGTTAGCAATTGACTCCTGATATCACAGCCATGGACTTACCAATTGATGCTTCGAAAATCCCGAGGAACATGCGTGCCAGGAGCAAGCCAGTAAAGTTATGTGCAGCCGAAGAAGCAGCAATCGTCGCGCCCCATGCTATGACGTTGAAGAAGACCTGAATGTGTGCGAGTGAGTTGAAGCTGATGGACACGAATATAAGGCGTAACAAACTCACCCATTTTCCGACGGGAAAGCGAACAATAGCATACGATGATAAAGGTTGAAAGATGAGCTGGGCAAGGTATACGACAGACGACAGCCAGGAGTACTGAGAACCGACGAGGTGCGCCTCGGAGACGATTCCGAAGACGGAAGTGTATGACAACGAGGACTTGTCTAGCTGCTGGAGGAAGTAGACCACGAGCATAACTGGTAGGACGCCAATGTCGATCTTTCGCAGTATCCGTTTGTCCTCCTCAGGTGTGATGACAACCTTCTCAGTCGCCTCAGCAAGAACCTGAGCGGCCTCATCAGCATGCTTCAAGTCGTGCGGTTTGAGTGGTGGCTGGCTCGACGACGCGATGATGTCCTCGTTCAAGCTGATGGAGACTTTGTCCTCGTCATCAGCCACACTGGAAGGGTCTTCATGATCGTGCTTAGACATAGTGGAGGCGTTCGATGAGGTCGAGGATGGATTTTAGTAGAGGAAAAATGGCAGAGAACCACATACGAACTCCAAAGCTTAAAAGCTGACGCCTATAAATAACGCATAGTGTTTTCCGGCGACAACCTAGGAACTTCTTGGCGAAAACAAGCGCAGGAGAAAGGCTTTACCGTCTATCATATGATTGAAGAATCTGTCACCCCGGCCCGCGAGTGGGGTAAAACGAGGGGTAGAGTGAGGGGGAACTGAATGGGCTTCGCCGGATTAGATGATTAGCCTCGATCGTAATGGTCTCGACGGCCGTAGATCTCTTCACTTGCCTTTGAGTGAAACCGCCGGATACATTTGAATGGGAAGACTTATCCTATCATTTGAATAAGTGTGTCGGCCCGGGGTCCGGCGGCCCGGGCTTGCATTGTGCCTGGCGGCAATGTCAGTTACGCTTGATTCAATATAATATCACAAGAAAGCGGCTACGCCTACGAGGAACAACTTCACCAAAAAACCATGTCGAGCTCAATCGGTCGCGTCGCAGTCGTTGGCACCGGCTCCCGGGGCATCATGTTTGTCAACGGCGTCGCCGAGCGACCTGGTGCACAGATAGTCGCTTTCTGTGAGCCCAACGCTGTCCGTGCCGAGTACTACAATGCGCACCTTGAGTCCTTGAAGCAGCCCCGCGCGCCCGTCTACAAGCCAGAGCAGTTCAAAGAGATGCTGCAGAAGGAGAATGTGGACACCGTCGTTATTACTTGCATCGACGCTCTCCATGATTTGTACATCGTCCCTGCGCTGGAAGCCGGAGGTGAGTGATACCCAGTCTTACTCGACCTAGCAATCTACTCACATACCATTGCACCCAGTCCGAGTCGTAACGGAGAAGCCGATGACAACCGACATCGAAAAGTGTCGGCGGATCAATGACGCCGTCAAAAGAACAGGCAACCAGCTCACCGTCACCTTCAACTACCGCTACAACCCTGTTCACGAAGCAGTGAAGCGCCTCATTGCTGCAGGTGAAATAGGAAATGGTGAGCAAACGGTCTCCCCGGTTGTGCCCGTTGTTCTTACCAGAATCCCAAAGTGCTATCCGTCCATTTCGAGTGGCTCCTCGACACTGTCCATGGTGCCGACTATTTCCGTCGATGGCATAAGCAGAAGTCGAATTCTGGTGGCCTCATGGTGCACAAGTCCGGACATCACTTCGACCTCGTAAACTGGTGGATCGACGCCGAGCCGGTGGAAGTCGCTGGCTTCGGACAGCTTGCGTTCTATGGCGAGAAGAACGGCAAGAAGCATGGCTGGGCGAAGGAGTACACGAGGGCAAGAGGAAGCTCGGAAGCATCGGGCGATCCATTTGCATTGGATTTAGAAGACGATCCCACTCTGAAGAGCTTGTATGCCGATGCCGAGAAGGAGGATGGTTATCACCGTGATCAAAATGTGAGTCGGAGTAGAATTAACCGTCTTCCTCAAGTTGACCGAATTCCGTAGGTTTTCGCTCCTGACATTGGCATTGAAGACGATATGAGTCTGATAGTTCGATACTCAAACGGCGCAACCATGTCTTACCATCTCGTACGTGCCACTCTCTTCAAGCTCCACGCATACTGATCATTGAGTAGACTGCCTATTCGCCATGGGAAGGATATCGCGTGATGTTCAATGGATCAAAGGGGAGGCTCGAGCTTGATGTCGTCGAGTCTTCCTTCAGGGAGCCCCAGGGTCCTAAGATCACTGGCGGTATGGTACACGGCACAGAAGCACTCGCAAATGCTGGAGGAGCGAAGATCTCCGTCCATCCGCTCTGGTCTCGTCCATACGATGTACCGATCAAGTACGAGCACGCGGGGCATGGAGGTGGAGACGCACGTATGCTGAGTGTTATCTTTGGCCCACGACCAGGTGAGCAGGTCGACACAGGCGATGCAGCTTCACAGAAGGCCGGTGTACGTGACGGCACCATGGCACTCGCTGTTGGCCTTGCGGCAAACGAGAGCTTCAAGACGCACAAATTCGTCCAGATCGCAGACCTCGGGCTTGACGGATAGTGAATGGACAGAATGGGACTAGATGATTAAAGTGTTAACATAGAGCTTCGCAATACAATTGAATTTAAACTCGAACTATCATTCGTCATAGAAGTACAGAAACATGATTTGTTTTCGCTTTAAGGAGCCATAGCTCACCATTTACAAGCAGTGTCTACCATTGAATATCCTCCTTCGGTTCGACATCAATGCAGACGTTAATTTTTTCACCGTCCACAAACTTAGCCCACCGATAAGCCTTTAGTCCCAGAATTCCTCTGTGTATTATGTCCGCAAGTCGTTGAAAGCCATCGGGATCATCCTCTCGCAAATAAGTGGCATGAAACGAGCGCTGTCGATCGTAGATGAGCATGGAAGGACCATCAAAGCCTGCAATCTGTATCTTCACGATGAACGGCTTTTCACCGTGGATATTTCTCACAGTACTCGGGTTCTTCGGTTTAGACTTGCGTAGGTCTGTTGCAGTCGTAGTGCTTTGGAGACTAGACATAACCATACCTTGAAATTTGTCGGTAAAGGGGATCGTCTGCCATGTTCCTTGTGCTAAGGACCTGCAAATATCTTTATGGGCTTTCCAATCACTCGCTTGACAGCCTTGTAACAGAAATTGGAGTAAGCATCCAGCTTATGCGAGAGTTAATGAAGCACATTGACCTTTACCGCAGTACGTGACTGATTGGCAGCGCGCACACCTCGTATTCGCCTTCTTCCCACAAATCGTACAAAGACCAGAGTCGTTCGTCAGCGATCCAATGTCACGCATGCTCAGCGGATTGAGTGGCAAGAGAAACGAAAATTTCTTATCACTCAGATCAGTGTTCGATCCTGATCCCCATCTCATGACACGCCTATGATTGAGCTCCAACAGTCCGTACAGAAGTGTTTGAGTAGATGCGGAGTACGTATAGCGTTGCGCTAGACTTGAAGAATTCAAACTCGGCCTGTCCGGAATATCGCCGTCTGTTCTTTCCTCGTACAACACAAGAAAGACAGGTTCCTCAGCTCCGGAGTCAAGGGAAAGGGCTTTGATCAACTTCAAACAATGGTCAGGATGCGCTTAAGCTTATGAGGAGTTTAGCTCACAGTTATCTCGATTGCTCTAGTTCGACCCTCATTCTCGTATACCACAACACGATTGCCATTGTCCCATTCAGTGGCAAGCCCGAGCATCACCTTCCGCAGGTCCGTAAATGGATCTTGCATTGTCCTCCTCGAACCCGGATGAGAGCCGACCATCGCCTCCCCAAGGTTAACTGTGCACCGAAGCACGGCGCTGTAGAGCGAATTCGTAGACGAAGATGACCAGGCATTCAAGCTCCAAAGGTCGAGGGTTTTGTCGCCGATCAGCTGTGGATATCTTTGTGCATAGTCCAGTGCCTTCTCTAGTTTCTTTTCAAGATTATCTAGAGGAAGCGTCGTAGCATTAGGTATACTTAGCCAAGAGATGCGAGAAAGATGTGCAATGTCCTCGGTGCTTTTCATTGTGGGAGTCGAAGGTGCCTTTCGCATTGACAGTGGTAACTTGGACAGAATCGGAGTTCTAAAAATAGTAACTTCACGTTCAAGTTCAACAAGTTAAAGGTCGAACTCGGTTGACCCTTTCTGTCACATACTAATAGTAAGTAATACTTGCACTACAGCCTGAGGCCGTTCTCCAACTTGAACTTAAACTTGAACTTGTGTATCTAACTACTTATATGAGCCGCTAGGAACAGCCGAGCACACGACGTCGATTAGGTTCAAGATAGAAGCACAACTTGGAGTTTGGAACGCTGGATGGGGCTGGGATTTTTTAAGGGGAGGTTCTAATTCTCAATACGCCAAACAAATCAGGCACGTTCCGTTATAGTCCCCCATTTCATTAGCAAGATTTCTTCCTGTAAGCGTGTTCCTTCATATGAGAGGTGCACACAAACCGAAGGCATCCACCTCGCTGTTGCAGCATGCTCTGGCACCGACTATGGCATAGGGACAGACTCCTTCTCTCCCTCTCTTTAAAACAGGCATGGCGACACGACCTCTTCAATCCCCCTTGCTACTCTAGCCTATCTTCCTTGAATATCCAAGACACAATGGTGACACATATAACGGGAAGCGAATATGCAACTAAAGCGAAACGTCTCTTAGAGATAGCTAGGTCTCTCAGAGATTTAGGGTACGTCTGCACTGAATTTCACTCACAGAAAGCTTACTTTTGGATGTAGAGGTCAAGAATTCCTTTCTATCCCTAAAATATCAGTCATAGGGGGTCAGTCAGCAGGAAAGAGGTGAATGCTCTTCTTTTAGGCCTGCTTTATTGTGTATGCTGACTCTTCGTTAGCTCTTTGGTCGAAGCCGTCAGTGGTGTAAGTCAATCAATCCAGATCATCAATAATCTCAATCGAATTTGGGTTTCGAATCAGATCCGAGTTCCGCGAGACAGCGGGACTTGCACCAGGTGTGAAAGTCGTCTCTGTTATATTTTTGGGAGAAACTTAGCTGAAAGTACTCAGATGCCCGATGGAGGTGACCTTGACGAACAGTCCTGGTGCCTGGAACTGCCGAATATCACTTCGATTCGAGTACGATGCTAAGGGACAACGCCTTACAAAGCCACATACGATCGTCTTCGGTCAAGGCCTTACTGAACCCGATCAGGTTGAGATCGCGCTTCGGAGGGCGCAAGCTGCTGTTTTGAACTATCCGAAGGACGATATCTCCATATTCCTCAGCAAAGGCGTTGAAGAGCTCCAGCACTATCGGACTGCGCACGCCTTTGCCTCTGGTACACAGAAGTTCTCAAAGAACGCTGTGGTGGTGGACATTTACGATGAGAATGGACCAGACTTAGCATTCGTTGATCTACCAGGTCAGTCACTTGATACCTTCCAGACCAAGTCTAATCATTTGTTTAACTTCATGGGCAGGACTCATCCAAAACGAGGAGCCCGAGGTTGTCAAGATAGTTGAAGACTTAGTCAAGTCTAACATCCAGGAAAATTGCCTGATCTTGGTCACTATCCCTATGAGCGGTATGTGCTATTAATCAGAGCTCCATCATTGAGGAGTTGTTCTCAACGAATCACAGATGACCTAGAGAACCAACGCTCGATGCGCCTCGCTCTCGAGGCAGACGAAGCTAAAGCGAGAACTATAGGTGCGGCTAGTATTCGTTACACTTGAACAACTGATTTACTTTCATCGGAAGGTGTTCTGACAAAGCCAGACACGTTGACGACAGGTGCTGTCAGCGCACGGCAAAAGTGGCGAGATCTTCTAACAGGTCAGGATAACGATACTACGCACCGTCTCATGCATGGCTACTATTGCGTTAAGTTGCTCGACGATGCTGAGCGTAAAACCAACCCGTGCCGGGCGGAACGGGATGAAGCGGAATCTATGTTCTTTTCCACTACTAGTCCTTGGGATGCGGTTGCGAACCGCGGTCGTTTTGGCGTTCGGAACCTTGTGGTTGATCTCGGCCGGCTCTTGATCGAGTTACTGGAACGCACGTAAGCTCAAGGATCAGTTTAGCTTATGCCTAAACATTCTCAATACTTGCATAGATTACCAACTCTGAAGAAGCAAGCAGAAGAGATGCTCGATCAGCTAAGGGCGCTATCCACATTGCTACCTCAACCAATCCAATTCGACGCGTCGACCGAAGTACTTGCCCGCATAACTGATTTCTCCCAGGAGCTCACGCAAGTGGTGTACGGCATTGGAACAGACATCTTCACCGAAAAGAAAGAAGTCTCCCTGGATGGACCTTACGGGAAGGTGTTCGTCCAAACCAACCGAGCAACGTACGATCAATTCAAGCGTGAAATTCGAAACACCGAGCCTGACTTCCGGCCGTTTGAAGACTACGGCAAGTATACAAATCCAGTGAAACTAATGAGGGAAGAGGATGACAGTGCTGCAAAGCAAGTCATGAACCCACGCGATCTGACTTACGTCCGGCAGATCATTAAAGGGTAAGCCATTTGATCGAATTTCATTATTCCACCAAATCTGAGTATCTCGTAGCTCTATCAGTTGGGAGTTGCCTAATAATGTTCCATTTGAAGCCAAGCGTAAACTTATCAATGACTTCACGCAATTTTGGGATGAGCCAACGATGGATTGCTTTGATCAAGTAGCGGGGACCCTACAACGTGCTCTCGAATTTTACATCAATAAGCATTTCGGGCGGTTCCCGAAGCTTAGATCGCATATGACGTGCGTGGTCAAGCTCATATAGTGTACCTTGCGCTTACCTTAGCTATTGCTGGCAATTCTTCAGCAAGCTCATCATGGATCTCTTTTCGCAACAAAGGGATAGCGCCTTGAAAGTGGTACATGTCGTCCTCAACCTGGAGAAGTATCCATTGTTTACTCAGAACACCCACTACCTCTCATCGGAACGCGAAACGTGGCTCGCGCGATACAAAGATGCTCTGGAGAACTCTGCGAGATTCTCTAAAAGTGATAGAGCTCATAGCCCAATGCCAGAATCAGAGAAAGCAATACCCTATCTGACGGCATATCGTGAAGTCAATGATAGGCCTGCTACATATCTCGATCTTGCGCTACACTACATGCGAGCAGCAGGATTCCACAACGTCATCAAGAGCGACCTTACACGACTTAAGCAAGCTCCACCAGTTGCTTATGAAGAGGAACTGATAGTAATGGCTGATGTACGGGCGTACTATCAAGTTGCGCACAAGGTAATGTTCATATTTGCTTACTCTTCCCTCGAAGTGAGGTAATAAACGAAACACTGAACTCTTTCTTTGAAGAGGGTAATTGACTATATCCCCCTCGCAATTGAGCACGCACTCAATCAAGGATTCGCAGAGAAGCTAAAGCGAGGGTTGATCCAGGAACTTAATCTCGGAAGTGCAGAGGCTTCGGCCTACCTTCACGGCCTACTCGCTGAGGATCCATTGATTGCGCAGCAGCGTCAAGAGCTGCACGCCAAGATCGAGTCGCTCAAAGGTTGCTTGAACCAGCTTCGCTCGTTTGAAGCATGACTGAAGTTATGTTTCTGATTTTCTGCAATTGCTGCTACCGACCGCTACGTTTTGGAATGTATATAGCTGTGCTATGCGTCTCCGAGACCACTTGTAATACATACATAGTTGGTCGTAAGCAAGATGCGGAGACGAAGTAATAAACTGATTAATCATTGAGCATACGCGAGCAATGGTAGAACGGAAAACCCAGCAACAAATGTGATCGGTATACGCAATGAATCAGGCTCTTGCATAAGACAATATGTGACGATCTGCAACACCAGGGACCATATACCTATTTGATAAGAAATAAGCCCTGCATACTATCAGTTGATAAAAAAGTCCATGAAGTAATGATGAAATGGACAAATTCATTCTTACAATGCCAGAGCACAAGAACCCACATCGTCCCAACCCCGTATTTCTGCAGCAATAACGTTTGGCTTGCGTAAACAGTAGCACCCGGCGGATAGGGTGGTTCGCCACGAGCAGCACGGTAAGGGACGCCATTCAGCCTAGCGATGAGCATGAACGAAGTAACCGTCGCACTCGTGTTGAACAGCATCGAGGCATAGCAGAGGAAGACCATGAACTTGAAAGCGCTTTCCGGATTCGTCCGCCTTGTGTAATTACTCGGATCGGTGAAGAAACTGTATAGTTGTGCAGCTACGCCTGCCAGGAGAGCCGACTTACCAAGTAAAGCGGCACAATCAGCTGATTAAAATACCATATATAAAACCAGACGACTCTTACCACAACGGAGCTGCTCTGGCAGGTGGAAACCCATCGTTCTTGAATGGAAAGTATCGTAGACGGAAGCACGGCTGAAGTATGCGATATGTTACAATTTGAAATGGATGCAGAATGGAATCTGAGTTCACATACAGTCTAACCGGACCCCCTTTGTTCCCGTATCTGCCTTCGGCCTCATATTTGCTGTCGATTCTATATCTGCCATGAATTGATCTTGAGGAAAAGCTAGGAATTGTGAAGGATTCAGAGGAGAGTTGTTCAAATGTACTTATAAGAGGAAATCGAGAAGCCTACCATTCGCATCGTCAGATGAAGAAGAGTAGCGTGATGAAGTAAGAGGTCATTGTGATTCGTCCGAGGCTTTGCAATGACTCGGAGTCTGATAAAGACCCAGGCGATTACCATAGACGATGTAGCTTGCGTGAAATGAGAGAAGGGTTTTCGAATATAGGTCCCGTAGAGAGCGCAAGAGTTCCTCTAAGCCAATGGTGTAGAAAGGTTCCTCGGGAAACAATAGTATAGATCCAAACGCTCAGTCATGGAGCCAATGGTGTCTCAGAATCGGCATCACTCTACCTGTACCGGGCTACCTCATGTTGGTGATTAGAAGGCGTGTGGCGTCATCAGGCTGGTCTAGAAGCTTAGATACTGGACACTTCGACAGCGGTAAAAAGTACTGTTTAGAAATTTGACGTTAAAGGCGAGGAAAGTGAACGCACAATAGGGGCTTTAAAGTCTAGTACGTAATACCGACATTGTACAATCGTGAGCATCTGGGAGTAATGCGCCTCTCCTCATGCCTATGTACCCCTGT
This sequence comes from Trichaptum abietinum, assembly GCA_910574555.1. Taxonomy (NCBI): domain Eukaryota; kingdom Fungi; phylum Basidiomycota; class Agaricomycetes; order Hymenochaetales; family Trichaptaceae; genus Trichaptum; species Trichaptum abietinum. Next base: position 663,720 of record CAJTBE010000004.1, on the reverse strand, counting down.
CACCGAGGAAGGAATGAAAGCGGACTTGCTGATGCTGTAACTTCAATGGCTGTGTACAAAGTCAACGTTCGAAGTGAGAGACCACGGCAATAACACCTACCTTCTCGCTCTACGCACATAACGGAAATGGAAAGTATCAAGGTAGCTCCGATCCAAGTCGTCCAAAAGACCTTTCCATTCTGCAGAAGTTCCGGCTGGCATCAGTATGAGATTGTGGTCACGGGCGTAGTGCGTTGGTGTATCGGATTCAAAGACAGATCCGATCTGACCCCACTTTCACTGCATGGTGCGGTTTGCATTTACGGGTTGAATGGAAGACTAACGTCTACAACTGTGCAATCCTAATTTCTTGTAGTGTTCAGTCTCGTTGATTACAATTGACGTGTTACAGCACTCACACATGAAGAGATTTACTATAAGTACCATGCCGGCGCTGAATGTCCTCAGGCCTGAAGGCCGATGGAGCGGGGATCAGCATCCGAACCCCGAGTCAAGAATGGTTTCGCTTGTCGGGATCTGAGCCCGACTAGCTGAGCTTCCGTCATACGCGAGCATCCGCCGAAAGTGCTATTTCGAGGCCCCAGACCACCGTGCTGAGAACCCTAGCACCTCTCGAAGGTTTGGTTCCTACATAACATTCAGACATCTCCTTGTATAGCAAGCCTTCGACTTACTTACAAGCCTCGATGTGGCATGCGTGTCCAAGCCTGACGCAAACCCTTCACAATCCGGGACCAATAAAAGCATGCATTGAGACACGAGCAGCCCATGGCAGCGAGGTATTGCGATTTCCACCTCGAACCTCTGCCTTGCTTGCTCGCCTTCAAAGTTGGCCCCTTTGTTCTGCCTTGAGCTTGCGGACGCTTATATCGTTCCCACACATACACGGCGCCCCTTTTTTCGTGTCCCAGAAAATAATGCAGGCGGAACGAGGGACTGACGCCAATGAGCTTCGCATTCTCAACCTGGATGTCAGAGAGGTTTGGTGGACGCTGCCGCTCGGCAGGACAACGGCCGTTACTCGTCTGCATTGTGAACCACGCCCTCTCTTTGCCACATTCCTCCCCAGTATCCCAAACCTCAAGGAGGCATACCTTCTCCGGAATTCGCTGGGTGTCTCTTGAGCCCTGAGCATTGTAATATTGACGAACTTTTCACTGTGCCATAGGTAGACGGACTTGTACTTGAGCATGCCATGGTCGCGAAGCACGGGCCTAACTTAGCAGGGTTTCCTGATGATGATCCGGTGTAGAAAGTATCGTCGAGAGTCGAATGTCACAATAGAAAGGATCGGCCTAGGTACGTAGATGTTCCAAGTCTGATATACATTTGAGTTGTACTCCCACCTATGAATTCATTGTTCGATCTGGGTTATTGCATACGCGTAAACCTCACTGTTGTTTTCAAGGCGGCGTGGCGAGTTCAACGTTGAACATTCAACTTGAAGATCCGCATCGGAGTTGTTCGGAGAAACTTTAATTCCTCGGCAAACTCCGTCATGCCGATCTCTTACTATCACCTTATTCGGAACATCTATGCTAAACATAGCCCGGGAATGTCAGTGACGTCATGATGCTGCTTCTTTCTTGTTTTCTTCGGAACAGCTATAAAGCTTGCATTGGTGAGGATGAGATCGAAAATCCCCCCGTTCTCTCTTTCTCTCTTTTCACCACCATCTCAAAGGCTATAATAACTCGGAGCAGATCGGGGCGTGCCGAACTCTCACTTTTCCAGGGCCGATCGGTTGTTGGCGGTCATAGTTATGATTGAAACGCCAGCCCGGTTCATAGTGCCCTGCAGATCAGTGTCCAGAGTCCGCCACCTTCCTCTCTGCAGGCTTGTCTTGTTATGGAACTGTTGAAGGTGTGCGATTCACGTCGCATACTTTGTTTCATGTTACGGTCACATGGAAGTGACACATAATGTATTTCAAAAGGCATAAAATTTATTAGCTAGATCCGAAGTCTTTAGTATAAGTAGACTACTCTTTTAGCAATAATATTTTCGTGCGTTGTCCTCTTGACTTCGGACTCTAACAGGTTATGAGCCTTGAGCTCTGAAGCTGCGCGACACCGAAATCTTGACGCACCGTGACTTACTACTTTCGGACTTGCTTACTACCTCACTATCCCTCTCATGTCTGACTTGGACGGCAACAACAGCCAAAGGTCGCGCGCGTGCCGATTAGGCACTGGCAACTACTCGGAATGGGCCGTGAGAATGGAAGCCTTACTGGTTCGTAAGGATTTGTGGTCAGTGGTGGACCCGGAGGAGAGGAAGAGGGAAGTAACCGAGGGGAAGGAAAGTGGGAAGAAGAGGGGGACCTCTGACACTGCGGCAGCAGTAATAGACGAGGATACGAAGAAGAAAATGGCCTATGCCCGTGCCTTGATGATCGAGCACATGGAAACGTCACAGCTGGCATATACCCGTAACAGGGACCCGCGAGAAATTTGGCTCAAGTTGAAATCTGTGCATCGAGCACGCGGATTGGCTACCGAGATCGCCCTGAAACGGAAGTTTCTCACGAGTAGCAAGGACCCGGAGCTGCCCATGCAAGAATGGATCAGTTACATCATGGGACTACACTGGGAATTGGAGGAGCTTGGCGTCACACTTGGTGACAAGGATGTCATCTTGGCATTGACAACCGGTTTGGGGGCCGAATACGAGAATCTCGTAATCTCATTGGACTCAGCGGCAACAAGCGATCTCACCGTGGATTTTGTCATCCAGAGACTACTGAATGAGGCAGCTCGGCGCGGGAATCAAGCTTCCACATTTGGCGAAAGCGCCCAAACAGAGACAGCACTTGCGGTACAGGACCGGAGCTGTTGGATCTGTGGGAAAAAAGGGCATAGAAAGGCTAATTGCCCAAAGAAAAAGGGGGACTCCGGAAAGGACTCGGACTCGGAACCGGAACCGAAGGCAAAGTCAAAGTCTGTATACACAGTCGGTGCCGACCTTTCTGACTCCGAATTTGAATAATAAAAGGGGAAGCTTACGGTAAAGGAAGCTTGGAATGGGAAAAGGGTGCCGGTTATAGGCATGGGAGCAAAAGGGGGTGTGGTAACCCGGTAAAGGGGAGCACCCGGTAACCAAAAGGGAGTTGCATCGGGTTTGGTGCAGGGTTTTTATCATTAATTAATGCGACCTCAATCGAGGAGGGGTGTTGAAGGTGTGCGATTCACGTCGCATACTTTGTTTCATGTTACGGTCACATGGAAGTGACACATAATGTATTTCAAAAGGCATAAAATTTATTAGCTAGATCCGAAGTCTTTAGTATAAGTAGACTACTCTTTTAGCAATAATATTTTCGTGCATTGTCCTCTTGACTTCGGACTCTAACAGGAACTTCTGCGGCCTGTCTACCTGCTCGCCATAATTCTGTCAACAGCACTCCTACTTACCTGGGACCTCAACCTCCTTTGGACTTGGCAACACATATATCGAGCGTCTTCTGTGCGAATTTGACTCACTGGTAGTGCAACCAACCTCGAAACTTCCTAGTTATGCGACGACTATTACTTATTGATACCATATACACCAAACTATAGCATATGCATGGCATATATGCGCTTCGATTTAACGTCTGTCTATCATATCACTGGACGAAGTTGACCACAGGCTAGTAAGGCTCGTTATATGCGCATGGCAGCCTTCATTCTTGAGTTGTTATCAGACTCTTGTCATCGTGAATTTTTGAGAGGTGCCTATCTGTCAGCCTGATGGATCGTCACACTACTAGTTCGCTACACAAAACCCCGTACAATTAGGAACCCGGGTAGTATCTTAGATAACCTTCGTACAAAAAATTGACGTCTCCAAGCCCATTGCATCACGATCATGTATGCCCTACATATAATGGCGGACTTCGAGGCGCAGCAGAACTTACATAAAGGTGAGTGTGTAGTACTTTGTCGTTGATGATAATTTACCCGATACCATTTGAGACATACTGACAACACCTACATGTATATACTTGCGAGCAGTCTACGAAGAACGGTGTATTATACATAATATGAAAAGGTGAAGCTCTTTTTCCAAGGTTGTTTGGAATATACAACGTACTACTTGGATGGGCTATGATGATCAATAACGGGGAATGCATGGTCATATTAATATATTCGGTAAGCGAACATACATGTATGTACATGCGACGTATACCAAGGTAGGCCAGGTCATGTTTTAAACGGAGAAAGGTATGTATGTCAATAAATGCTCTCGCTTGGCAGGCTGTCGAGGGCTGGAACTGCGAGTGAACTCAAGTGACGAGATTGAATTCCTGTAGCTAGAGCTATCAAGTGTATACGACATATCCGAACATCGCCCCGCGCAGCATACGGTAAGTAGAAAAAGCCTGAGATCTATTGCATATATCTATAAATATGAATTTCCAAACGACAATTGTATTTCATACTATGTCGTTGCTGGAACCGAACGGATCGCTACGGACTGACTGAACATTGATACTACAGGTCCAGTACGAGCCCTGCGGATCTAGTCCCGTCGTTGTGGGTAGGTAGCTTTTCCTGTGGGATTCTGCTTCCGAAGCACATATGACGCGCCCTACAATGACGACGTCTCCGGGGCGCTACGATATCTTCTTATCTCTTCCTTCGACAGAGGCCCCGAACGTGTTTCCGTACCAGCCGACGTTATGGTAGCATACGACCGCGAATTATTGCGCATGGATGGAAAGCCTGGCCCGGGAATATGCGACCCAGTCTCGGTCGCGAGCACGTACCGCAGCGTCGAAAACATGGCGTACCTGCAAAACCTTCTCCTTCCTGGTTCCAAGGGGCGGCAAAAGGAGAACTTAAGGCAACGAGATGCACATGCGAGGGAAAGCACAAGTCGGTTTTCCGATGGTGTGGAGGTTAGTCTCCGATAAGATAAACAAACAGAAACAAAGAGCCCTGAGAAACAAACACCAAACGGGTTTCATGCGACACCCCCATCACAATGTCCTTGTATCTTGGGAACGAGAAGGACGGCCCCGTGGACGTCACCGACTCCCTCGTGCTATGTTGCCTTCTTGTCATACTTCCACAGCCAGCTGACGCTCTGACGTCTGGATGCGCCGCAGAACCATATGGCGGAGCTTGTGCGCCTTATGCGATGGTTGACTGGAGCGTTCGGAGGCAAGCCTGGTCAGAACATATATAATGACTACATACCACTCAGAGAGACGGACATTGCTTCAACCACTTCTTCTCTAAACATGGCGACCGAACGCGGCGTAGACATGGTCCAGGCAGAGGAATCGTTGGACGAGAAGAAGAAGGGTCACAAGATCCAGAGCCACCATGAAGAGGTAGACGAACTTCCGCAGCCCACAGACGAGGAGAAGGCTACTCTCCGCCGTGTCGCAGACCACATCCCCCTCGCTGCTTTCACAATCGTCCTAGTCGAGCTTTGCGAACGCTTCGCTTTCTATGGTCTATCTGGTGTCTTCCAGAACTACATCCAGAACCCCTTGCCACCCGGCGGGTCCGGTTCTGGTGCCCCCGTTTCCGCAACATCCTCCTCTCCGGCAGGTGCTCTCGGCCGCGGGCAGACGACAGCCACGGGCTTGCAGCAAATGTTCTCGTTCTTGGCGTACATCTTCCCGATCATGGGCGCAATCATTGCGGACGCAAAATGGGGCCGGTACAAGACCATCACTGTCTTCTGTCTCATATACTTCATCGGCTTGTTGATCATAACGGCGACGAGTGTGCCGTCTGCATTAAAGGCTGGTGCTGGTCTTCCGGGCTGGATTGTTGGCGCGATTGTTGTGGCGTTAGGAACCGGAGGAATCAAAGGTCAATCGAGCCCTCATCCTGTGCTCGCTCTTTACTGACTAGCTTCTCTGTATCTAGCAAATGTCTCCCCTCTCGTTGCGGATCAGTACCGCACCACTACCCTCTCCATCCGTACTCTTCCCTCCGGCGAACGAGTTATCGTTGACCCGAATGTCACCATCTCGCGCATCTACAACTTGTTCTACTGGTGTATCAACGTCGGCTCCCTTTCTGCTATTGCAACCACTCAACTGGAGCGGCGAGTTGGATTCTGGGCTGCGTTCTTACTTCCGACTGCTATATTCGTCCTCACGCCCATCGTCCTCGTCGGAGGGGCGAAATTGTACCATAGGGTCCCTCCACGCGGGAGCGTAGTCGTTGAGACCTGGCGCGTGGCGCGGATTGCCTTGGGCGGATTCTGGAAGAGTCCCTTGCGGTTCATCAGGGAGACAAGGGATTCGGGCGTATGGGAACGCGCAAAGCCGTCTTACATCCACGAGCACGGCGATGCCGAGACGAAAAATACTTCGAGTTCTTACATCACCTGGGACGACGACTTCGTCTCGGAAGTGGGGCGCACTGCGCGCGCGTGCCAGATCTTCCTATTCTACCCGCTCTACTGGATCGCCTACAATCAGATTACGACGAACTTAGTGTCGATGGCGGCGACAATGACGACGAACGGCACTCCGAATGACCTTTTGCAGAACTTCGACCCCATCGCGCTTATTGTCTTCATCCCTCTCATGGACATGCTTGTCTACCCCGGCTTGCGGAGAATGGGCTTCGTTATCCGTCCGATTGCGCGTATCTGGCTGGGGTTCATGTTCGGCGCAGCCGCGATGGTGTACTGCGCCGTCTTGCAGCACTACATCTACAAGACGAATCCTTGTGGAGAGTTCGTCAGCACATGTGATACACCCAGCTCTCTCAACGTCTGGTTGCAGATCCCTAGTTACGTTCTCATTGCAATCTCGGAAATCTTCGCGTCCATCACAGGCCTTGAATACGCCTACAACAAGGCTCCGAAGCGGATGAAGTCTGTCGTCATGAGTGTCTTCCTCTTTATGACCGCCATTGGAAATGTTAGTCTAAAATTTTTTTAATATAGTCGACAAAGCTGAGCTCTAATCCTCCTTTTCCAGGCCATCAACGCTGCACTTTCTCCCGTTGCTCAGGATCCCAAGCTCGTTGGAAACTATACTGGAATTGCAATTGTGACTTTTATCGCTGGCAATGCCTTCTACCTCTGCTTCTGGCGCCGCGATAAGTTTGGTACGACCCCCTTTATCTATTCTATCTGAGTAATTTCTCATTTTTCCTCCTTACAGAGGACGACGAGAATGCGATAGGGAAAGCAGGACACGAAAGCGAAGAGGATTTGCACCAGTAGGCTTCAAATACGAATGATTACTTTGGTTTCTTGCGTATGATCTATTTATGGTTATTAATTTAGTAAGTCTTAATAGTGTACATTATTATCTCAACATATTGCTATCGTGGATGAACTTTATGGATACGAAGTTAATTTAGGGCTTGGCGCCAGCGCTTTGCTGGCTTTACTGGCGCCTCTGTCCTTCAAGACTTGATGAGATGAAGAACAGAAAGAGGGCAGCATCGGTTGCTTTACATAGCTGTGCTAAACCGCAGTTCACCAGCACGAGGCAATCTTATTTTGTGCCGGCCTCCACATATGGCTGTGCTGGATGAATCAAAAGATGCTTACTTGGGTCTCTTACCTAACTCAAGGTTCACCCGCTTTTCGTTATCTACCGATGATCAAGTCGTGCTGAGGGTTCTGAATGCCCCAGAACTTTAGCGCTTCATGTTAACGCTGTGCGCCATTAACTATGTTTGCACGGTATCTGGAAATCGAAGCTTCCTATGGTTCTTTGGTTTGATTCGACATCTTAAACAGCTATCTAGCTCCTAACGCAGGAAAAACTTCTGGGGCATACCTACGACCCACATATACGTTTACGAATGCTGGGTATGGGGCTCCGGTACGAAGACGTTGGCGATGAGGGAGGCTGATCACGGTGATACATAGGTTTGGCCCTTTATTGCTTCTTCCGTTTTCTCTCTCCTTATTCGTACTACAGGGATCTGCAAGGCTATGGAGCTGAAGCCGCGCACAGAAAACGAGACGTATCTCCTTAGAGTTCAAAGTAAGCACTCCATATCTTCATAGTAGGTTTTATCTGATCTCGGGTGGATAACGTTCACTCTTAGACCTCTTGTTCGTGAACTTCTCTCATCGCCTTTTAACTTCTCTCAAAGGGAGTCCTAGTGAGCTAGCGCTAACCGCCCATTTGTTGATTCTGCCAGAAATGCTTCTTCGTAGCTCCGTATTATTCGCGGGAATGACATTACGAACCGAGTCTCACTCCTCTTCTGTCAGTCACACTATCCTCGGGGAAGATCAACAGCTTGCTTGAATGAAGTTCATGTTTCTGTGCTGTGCTCGGCCAGCGTGACTCTCGAAAGCTATAAAGCAGCCATGTCTTTCATCCTTCAAAACACATTGGCGCATTCTCATGAACCAAAGTCTCTGTACCCAACTTAAGAATATCTGCGCCGAGAATCTAAATTTACTAGAAAATGGTGAATATCGCTACGACGGATTATGCCTCCAAGGCAAAACGCTGTATGAAGATTGCGCAGACGCTAAGGGGTATGGGGTAAGTTTCCTTTCTTTTGATATTTCTTCGTAGTCTACTAATTCTGTGGTCTATCCCTAGCGCACAGGCCTTCATCGATGTTCCGAGTATAGCTGTGATTGGTGGACAGTCTGCCGGGAAGAGGTAATGTTCTGAAACGCAAACCTTGAAAACTGACACTTACGCGCTTGGATTTGCAGTTCCTTAGTGGAGGCTGTAAGCGATGTATGTTGTTTGCTTCAGATTCTCTTATCATTTGTTGTTTACATTCTAATCACAGATTCGTGTACCACGAGACAGTGGAACGTGCACGAGGTAAGCCCGGATAACTGAGGAGCAGAGCTTTTGTATAAACTCAGTTTAGGTGTCCGATGGAGGTCAATCTTATCAGCAAGCCTGGTCCGTGGTCATGCACAATCTGGTTGCGTTTTGAATATGATGCAGTCGGCGCCCGACTGCCTGCGGATCAAGTCCGGATCGTCGAGTTTGGACCAGTTATAGAGAATATCGACGATGTTGAGCTGGTGCTCCGTCAAGCTCAGGTGGCCATCCTGAATCCCGGCCAGGACGCAGATAACTTCTTGTCGAAAACGAGAGAGGAACTTCACTTCTATCGGACGCCACAGGCCTTTGCTTCGGGGACGTTGAAATTCTCCAAGAATGTTATAGTCGTGGAGATCACGAATGAGGATGGAGTCGATTTATCGTTTGTTGACCTTCCAGGTACGTTATCAGCTGCCGCTAAATTAATAAAAGCTAACATTACATAAAAAGGCCTTATCCAGAACGAGGAACCGCAAATCGTACAGATTGTCGAGGATCTGGTCCGGTCTAACATCTCAGGAAATTGCTTGATGCTTGTAACTATTCCTATGAGCGGTAATTTTCTTTTCTTTAGTGAATTGAGAGAATCAACACTAATCATTCAATCAGACGATATAGAAAATCAGCGTGCCATGCGCCTTGCACTTGAGTCGGATAATGAGAAAGCTCGAACAATTGGTTTGTTTATTTCTGCCTTTCGCTTTCGTACACTTCTGAAAATGAGTTATTTCATAGGGGTATTAACAAAACCCGATACGCTCTCAGTGGGTGCTTTGGCAGCGCGTCAAAAATGGCGGGATTTGATCACGGGGGAAGATGCGGACACGACACATCATCTTCGCCACGGCTACTATTGCGTTAAGCTCCCGGACGATGCCGAGAGAGCAAACAACCCAACCCGCGTTGATAGAATGGAAATGGAATCCAAGTTCTTCATGACAACTGCGCCTTGGAAAGATGTCGATGTCCAAGAGCGATTTGGAGTTAAGCATCTCGTGACTGACTTAAGTCAACACTTGACTGATCTCCTAGACCGCACGTAAGCAAACATCGCACATAAATCACCTTTCGTCCTAAAAAAAATGATTCAGACTACCGCATTTGAGGGACCAAGCAGAGAAACAGCTGGCGGAGTATGAGGCTCGCCTTAAACGACTTCCGCCGTTGCTCCAAGTTGATGCATCAACAGAAGTCCTCAAGCGTATCACAGAGTTCTCACGTGAATTTGAGCAGATGGTCTTAGGTGGTTATTCAGGCTTCTTCACAGGATCGGAACGCCGCGCAGCAAATGAAGTCGATCAGTATTCGGATGGCGGAAGGTCGTTTGTGCAAAACAATCGCGCAACTTATGAAAAGTTCAAAATCGAGATTCGGCGTACTGCACCTGACTTCAGGCCATTTGTGGGCTGGGAGCAGTACAAAGACCCATTTGAGTCAGTTATAGATGAGGATGAGCTAGTGAGCTATGAGAAAAAGGGGAGGCCCAAGGACCTACGCGATGTCAAGCGAGCTATTAAGAGGCAAGTTCTCTCTCCAATGGATGTTCTAAACTTACTCATTGAGATTTATTACGGGCCTTACAGTTCTCTGTGCTGGGAACTTCCGAACAATGTTCCTTTCAAAGCCAAGCAAGAACTGATCGAAGATTTCACGCGCTTGTGGAGTAAACCAACTTTTTCTTGCTTTGAATCAGTGGCAGAATGTGCACAGCGTGCCCTGGAGTTCTGCATCAATAAACACTTCAGCAGGTTTCCGAAGCTAAAAGCTCAGATCTGGTATGTTTACTATTATTGTACGCTTCAACAGCTTGTAGGTTAACTTATTATTCCAAAGCGTTTTTGTTACGGATCTATTTACAATGCAGAAGCAGAAAACATTCCGTGCCATTACAGATGGTCTCACACTTGAGAAGTATCCTCTTTTTACTTTGAATGAACATTATCTATCATATGTACGTGAGAAGTGGCTGTTGAGGTATAAGCAAGCCCGGAAGAAGGAAGATGAATATAGGCTGTTGGAGGAGGAAACTGGCTTATACGCAGCACCCAGTGCCGATGGTAAGTCTATCATTCTACATTGTACAATTATTGGAGCACAAGTTTTGCTTACACTATGCTCAAGAGTACGAAATTCCAGTTCCATCGAAGAAGAGGGGATCTTATGACTATGCACAGACAACGCCACTTGAACGTGCATTGGGTGCCTTAAAGGAGCTTGGCTTTGCAAATCTGAACGAGAGCGACCTTACACGATTGAACGCACTGGACCCCTTTGAAGAGGAGCTTATCGTCATGGCAGACGTTCGAGCATACTTCCAGGTTGCCTACAAGGTAAGTACCATGTCAATTGTCAAACATCAACCCTTAAACAGCCTTTCATCATATTAATACTGTCATTATCCAGAGAATTATCGACTATATACCTCTCACAATTGAACACTCCCTGAACCAAAGCCTTGCTCAGAAGCTGATGCTCTCACTTGTTCAGAACTTGAAGGTCGGGTCCGCGGAGAGTTCAAAGCGTCTGGATCACATGCTTGCGGAGGACCCACATATTGCTTCTGAACGCAAAGATCTCACAATGAAGATTGAGAGCCTGGAGAAAGTAGTGGCTGAATTGAGGACCCTGCAGATGTGAAAATGTAGTTACGGGCAGCGATATCATAGGCGTAACAGATTCTAGTTTGTGTAAATCTTTGGTATTTTATGAAGACGCGATGCGCATTTGTTCTTAAGAGCTTGACAAGGCACATATCAATTTTTGACAAGTGTTCTATCTTATCTGCATTGCTAAAAGCAAAGGCAAGGATGAAAATGGCAGAGATAAAAATTGAAACTGTACAAGCAACAACGAAAATACGACTCTGTACTTTTCATCCGTATAAAGTTCCTCTTTATGCAGGAACAGCAATGATACTAGGCCAGAAGAGCTTGCTGCCCGAGTTTCTATGCAATTTATGGAACTTCCAGCCAGACGAATCAAGTACGGTATTGAATGCCCCGATTGTACGTTCGCCGGCGTTAAGGCCACCCAATACCTTTGCATAGTGTAGATGTCAATAAGAGAAGAGTTTCCGAAGAGAAAGTTCAACAGAGACTTACATTAACGTCCACAGAATACGTGAGAAGGTTGGCTCCCCCCAAGTTTGGAAGGAGAGGAGCAGGAACGGGCGCCGGTGCTGGTAAGTTACCCAGAGTCGCCGGGTCGCATGCGTAATCGACCACGCAGTCTACTATGAGAAGCTTCGTCTTCGGTCCTGCAGCTGCCCTGAGGTGGCTCAGAATTTTCACTGCATACTTGTCGGGCCAATCGTGAACGATCATTCGCAGCAAGAACACATCGGGAGTTGCAGGCAACTTAGGTTGTTTGTCGAAGAAGTCCGTAGCTAAGGAAATCAGTCAGTTACGATGCACCAGAGAACAATGTTTCGCTCACGAATGAAGTGGACCTTCCCCTCTGCAACATGCTTTGGCAGATTTGCTGACCAATACTGTGTGCAATTGTCGAACGTTAAGTGCATTAGGGAGACTAGAGGGGAGAACGTACGTCTTTCGCCTCTGTTATCATACGGGCACGATCTTCTAGAGCAATATGCAGGTCGGGCCGAGTCTTTGCGACTTGAAGTGAAACGTGGCCGAGTCCGCAACCGACATCGACTATCAGGCCGCCTTGTGGAACAGAAGACCATTCGAATGCTAGACGATTTCCATGCAGATGCGTCAGAGCAGCTATCTTTATCATAAAACAAGAGTAGCTACCTGTGATGATCGTCTCCGGCGGCTGGAGCTTGTTCGCACCCGACATAACGACAGCAAACCGTTGGCCTCGTTCCTTTCCCTCTGGCGTGTCGTAATAGTCCCACAGTGCCTTGTCCGTACCGAGTGCGAGCTGGACGGCACTCTGCGATGGCTCCTCTGAGAACGCCGTCCTAGGGTCCGTCAAAGTTTCGGGTAGGTATGCGCAGGCCTTCATCGCTTCATCGGCACTGGGAATATTGTTAGCGCGCGCTCCATCGTAAGTCATGGTAGACCTACCCATAAGCAACAATAGCAGCTAGACCAGGCGAGTCCTTGTGCTTTGTTATGGCACTTTCCAGATTCTGCTTCAGCCAACACCCATTAAAAGAACGACTCGAAGCTCACAAATTTGGTGTGATCTCTTTGCCGGTATCGAGCAAAGATGAGAGAAGATTGTGAGCAAATACGTCAGGGCCGACTTCTTTAAACCAGTGGTTCGTGGCAAGGTATCGAAGGATGCGAGCTAAAGCATGAATATGAGTATCCGGATTGGTATAATTCACTGGACTAGACTAACAAAGTTTCTTCGGGTCAGTGTTTGACTTCGTAGCTATGTCGTTTATATGGAGTCCCTGGAAGTAAACTCGGTTGGTCAGTCTTCGTTGCAATAGAATATAGAATAAAGGACACCTTAGGCCCAGCCGGCCGCAATATTTCTGCAACGTTCGCCTTCTCGGCCACACCAAGTGCAGCAGGCAGGGTGAACTAAATGGATAGATGAACCGGTGATTAGTGCGCAAATACAGGATGAATGGAAACATAGCACTCACTCTAAAAGCAGAGGTCGTCAGAGTGACAGGTGGAGGATTCACGACCGCAGCGAGTTGTGTGGTGGCTGCGACGATGAGGCCTATCTCATCAAGGACTTTGGGATCGTTACGGATCCCATCCGGGGTAAACTCAGAGAATTGGATAGGCTCGTTCAGAGAAGGAAAGGGTTTTCCCGTCTTCTCACATATGTCGACGATTCTGTCGACGGAAGAGGAGATGATATCACGGAGAGCTTTCAATTCACTTGTCATTCTGGCCTGGGTGAGCTGTGGAAGCGTAAGATAAGTTGAATCTCATGGTGTTGTAATACGGACCTCTTATACTTCTGCGCCTGTTGCTTTCAGGTAGATATGGAAGAGGCGCAAGCCGGTATCAAATAAATTGTGTGAACAATAACTTAGATCGGAGCCTTCCAGTTGATGCATGATGGATGATCACTACCGTAACTATCTGCTGTCCTGGCTTTGCGTACCAGTGGAAGTATGGTGCTTTCCTGGCTTGCAGATCGGTACTGGTATTGTCATCTGCTTAGAAGTCTCTGGGTTTGTATCTTCATCATGAGAAAGGACGATGGAAGTGGGAAGTTGGATTCTACTGTCACGGTCCTCGGGAACGGTTCCCGCGTCGGGACTCGGATGATGACGTAGTAGTAGTAACAAGCAAGCGCAAATACCGGAACTACTAATGAGGCGACTGTTTCGATGCATCGTGCAATCTTCACTTCCACTGTACCTCGCTTCTTAAGATCATGATGAACATTTCATCTTTCAGGGCTACATGCTTCTTCTAGGCTTCGAGTATGCTACACCAGCGGTCAGCTTAAAATATCATACATCCATAACGGGTGCATCGCGGAAATCATGTCTGGCGTATTATTGCCATGTTCAAAGAAAGTAGGATTGGGTTTTACTACTGGTGGTAAGTCAAATAGCACTGGCACTTCGTATCGGCTGATGACCTGGTCGGCGCTCCGGGGTATCGCACATCATATGCTGAGCCCTGGACCTGAACGCTGTAGTCCAGAAAATCTACGCTAGTAAAGGAGCTGAGGTCATCAATTGAGCTACTTGTATGTGCTTGGATCGTCTCCCCCTATATTTTATCCTGGGACTAGAACATATATGAGCACGAGTACTAGTAACGTTTTCTGGCCTACAAACACTACGCTCTTATGTCAAAAATGGATCAGAGCAAGCAGACCGCATCTACTGAACTGAGTAGGCACTCCAAGTCTGACAGTACGGTGCGAGCATACTTCCAGCTTACCAGGCTGCACAAGTTTCCTGCAGGAAACGTACTTGTCTTTATGCCATTCTGTAAGCACATAACGTCTCTTTACTTCGTCACGAACGCTCATTATGCGTATAAAATCAGTGTGGGGCCTCACAATGGCCTCCTACAGAGTGTCCCTCCCGGTCAAGGACATGACAATCCTGACTGTCATGTACATTATAGCTGGAACGGTTACCCACAGTACAGCGTGCATCATAAACGACATATGTGATCGCGATTTCGATGCTCAAGTTGGTCTGTTGATTCTACTATATCATAGTAGTAATTCTAGCTAATCCCATCATTTTCTTTCCAACTCATAGCTAGGACGAAGACTAGGCCATTGATCACTGGACATGTCTCTGTTACCGGGGCCAGTGTCTTCCTCTTTTGCTGGACAACTGCTCTCTTGGCTCTTCTCTCACTTACATCCGGTCTGGCGTGAGTTGGGAAATACAGGTCAATGATCACTTGCTGACACCAAGCTAGGTTCAAGCTCGGATTGTTTGGCATTTTTCCTCTTCATGCCATCTACCCCCTCACAAAGCGCTGGACGTACTGGCCGCAGGTCTGGCTTGGTACTTTAATAGTCTCTAATTCCTTCGAATGCAATAGCTAATGCTGTCGGCTTTAGGAATTACGATGAACTGGGGTATCCTTGTGTCGTGGGCAGCTTTGATGGGCTCCATTGACTGGAGAGTCATCGTACCACTTCTTCTCGGATCTGTTTGGTCAGTGCATCTTCTTTTGGACAGTGACAATGGTTTCTGACTAGTGACATAGCTGGTCGATTGTATATGATACTATCTATGCCTGCCAGGTTCGTTAACTCCACTCCCTTATATGTGGTGCTGATTTCGTTGTAGGATCGCAAGGATGATATAAAATGCGGCGTGAAGTCGACCGCCCTTCTTTTCGGCAATTATGTGAAGCCCATACTCTCAATCTTTGCGACCTTTTCTGTTATTGGCTTTGTCGTCGCCGGAGTAGAGAACGGGCAGGGCATCGGCTTTTTCTGCATAAGTGTGCCTGGCGCAGCGTTGCATCTTCTCTGGCAGCTCTACACGCTTGACACCGAGAGCAATAATGACTGCTGGGGAAAGTTTACAGTATGTATATTATTCTACGACCTAAAACTTGCGGATGACGATGAGAACGTAGGCTAACGGCAACTTCGCGTACTTTGTCTGGGCTGGCATGCTGGTAGATTACTATCGCAAGGTCATAAACTAGGAGTCATAGCCAGTATAATTGTGCGCTAGATGGTAGTTGAGGTGTCAAGACTTGTTGTAAGTCTGAGCACTCTGAATGTAGAGACTATATTTTTGCTGGGGGAACTATCTTCATCTGTTGTGTCCAGTGTCGTACGGTACCTAGTACACTTGAAAAGATCCTACTATCCGCATCCGCATGCTCACTTTCATGGTATTACTTCGGCCGGGTCGTGTGAATCAAGGACTGGCGCAGCCTGTAGCTAGCTCGGACTTCCGGAAGGACACTGGCAATTTCGCGGCAAGTACCACGCAGTGCTGCAACCTCACGCTAAGTTAGTCAGGCCGCTCAGGATTGTTGAGCTTCCGAGCTTGGTAGGCACTATGTCAACGCCTTTGGAGATGATCATCATAATCAGGCCAGTCCTGGTTGTTGAGATCCCACGCTTGATAGTAGGCACCATGTCAATCAGAATCAGAATCATGATCTCAGATCTTCTCACGCCTGGCACAATATCAGCGTCAATATCAGTGCCACCTTAACTTTAAGTGCATGTTTTCGCGGTAAGTTCCTTTGCAATTTGTTGTGAATGGAGATTATAGCTGAGTGGGACAATAGGCGCTCCACATATGTAGATTCCAACTTTCAGGGTTCGTTAGAAGCTTGTGGTATGTAGTATTATGGCCTAGAACATTCAGTACATGCCAAGGGATATATTGCTGATTATGCGGGTGGTCTCTTTGGGCCAGAACCAATGAGAAATGAGAAATGAAGAATCGGACTGTACTGCAGCTCCTCTGGGACGATTAGCTAAATACAGTCTGGATATAGGCATGGATCTCCGATCTCATTAAAGGAGAGAGGTGATACAGTGCCTTCAAGTTACACATCTAGCATCCGACTATTCCGTACCGCCGATCAGGCAGAAGAGAAAAAGCTGACGCCCCGAGGACTCACTGTCTTCTATCCTGGAAGCAGCTCCTGCAAGATGAAGCACATGTCATGCTTATAGGACCATCAGACAGACCTGAAAAATATGCGCTACACTTAATATGGTGCTTTGAGCGAAAGATGAGCGCTGAGCTGCCCTCCTTCATGCGGGTGTTGTACTATTCATACGGCTCTTCTCTCACACGGTTATTATTGTTTATGGAGTGAACCGCGCTACTAGTAGAGTGAATCGGTATTGAATGAATTAAGGCCCACGAGAGCATCGGTACTGCCGGTGCTGACGAGATCGAGGTCGTCAAGATTAGGTTCTATGGCAGGATCTTGGGCATGATGCTCAGTCTATTGATGATCTTCATTAACTACTATGTATGTAGAATCGATGTATGCAGTCCAAGTTTCTCACTGCTGCTTCGATGCCGGATCGGTATCATTACATCGGAGTGCGGGGACCTCGGGCCTAGTATTACTGACCTGATTAACTTTCCCTTTTAATACTGTACTGCACATACTATTATCTCGGGAGTAGGCCGTACGTTGCCCCCTGTACTGGACTAAATGAAAATCAGGCTTGGTCGTCTTTTCAATCGCTGAGATAGAAGTCTATGGCTCGGCGATAGACAAGAGACATCAATCAATGGCTTTATAGTAGCCTTAGGGTCCTTGAAGATCGGTGGACGTCGGAAAGGCTCAAGTTGGGCCTCAACTTCAAACTTCAAGTTTACAAGGACCCTGAGGCCTCGGCCTCTTCCGAATCGTGGGAGGGTTGGGTATAAAACTGGGCTGCTCCAACTCTGAGCTCGCTGCCAGCGTCGATTAATACTTATGATTCGTTAGCCAGCGCGCATCCGAGTCTCAGGCTCTACCGTACCATTAGAAGTTATGATGATTATGTTGGATACTATCTCCCGATCTGCCGTCAATATGAGACACATGTGCTTTTTGCATAGATCATTTTTATACTGCATGTGAGTTAGCTCAAGGAGGTTTGGCGCTTCCACGCCAACTTGTGATTGACACAACTTAAATCGCACCAACAGCTTATTTGTCCAACGGTGATCTGATATGCTCCTTCCAAGGCGATGTTAGCCTGATACCGTATATAGTACAGGCCTCATAGACGACTTAGTGAACGTGGGCAGGTGCCTCCGATGGATGTGGATTCTGAGAGTTGATGGAAACACGGGCTGATCGTTCCCGGTACCTCGAGTCCACTCGGACACATAAAGCAGTAAGCGCTGAAACCCTTGGAAATCTGGGCTCGGATGTAAAGGAAGTCCGCAGGGCTAACTCTAAAAGATTTCTGACGCAGGATCTATCCGGTCGTTTAGCGGAGCATCATTGCTTGTATCGTGATGTTTGGGCGATATCCGATCCACGGACAGCTGTCCTCTTTGCCAGGTCTGCGAATGTCAGGCAACAATCCTCGCATTCGTAAAGGTACATCAGATCTAACATTTGGTAGGTCAATTATATGATGCTATCGCGCTCCTTTCTTATTCCATCCAGCGCAGTTCCCGACCTTGCATGCGCAATTACCACCTTGTAATTGAGGTATAAAACAGGCCAATCGGATGCAAGATCTCTAGACTAGCGCATTCACCACCCTAATACACGTCCGTACACAATGTCGTCTCCTCCAACGGTAACAGAAGCGGCTAGACACTTGTGCGTGTATATGGTTGATCGCTATGTGTAAGTATCCCTACTAACTCTTAACTAGATTCTCCGCGAAATACTATGCACTAGCATCCCTTGGTTTGAGCATCTGGCATACCTATGCGAGTAAGAGCTGACTTGCCTCGTAGCCATGTTTGTCTACGACATAATCCTCACGCTCCCTCTCGAATTCGAGAAGATTTGGACCAAGAAATTTAATGGGCTTACAGTGCTCTGGTTCTTCGTAAGATTCATTTATTGCGCCTGATCAAATGCATTCCTAAGAACTCTTAGAATCGGTGGTTTTTCCTTGCTGGAGTAACAATCACATACACAGGTGAGTGGATTCAGAGACAGTGGAAGCACTACGGCGTCTGACTTGTTAACTACAGCATATTTCGATCCGAAATGGGGTGGAACAGTGAGTAGCCTCTTCAGCCTGTCTGTGATAATGTGCTGACCATCTTCTGATACAGGCGTAAGTCGAATCATGTCCCGCGACACACCCCGGTTACCAACATCGCCTTTCAGATGTGATAATTTCTACAAATTTCCTGGCTACGTTCTGACGATCCAGAGGTTCGTCGTCGGTTGTAGGTCCTTGAAATCCGTGCCTTCCGTATCCCTCTGATTTGTTTCAGGCATTTTTCTGCTTCGCATATATTGTATCTACAACAGAGATGTTCGGCCGGCTGCCATAGTGGCAGCTTTCATGATTGCGGAGATCACAGTGAAAGCGGTAAGCAACATCGAAATTGGAGGCCAAACTTGCTCTTATCTTGTGTTAGGTGTCCTTGCAGCTTTGGGCAGCTCCAGTGCAGTTGCCACCGCAGCTTACGAGTTGCATCTTAGCCGTCCTGCCGCAGAAGTGAGATGTTTCATCCTATTGGCTCGTAATGATTGTTAAAACATTGTCGATGGCAGTGCATCTAAGTTTCTCGGGTACTTTTTGGCGGAGCTATGCACTGGTACTTTGTTCTCCAATCTCCTGTTATTACTATACGTTCACACTTCGTTAGATGCGGCGATATTTGTCTTGACTATATACCGCTCGTATGTCATCTACTGGGGTCCAGGGAAGGGTTCTATATCCAGCACATACCTATGGAAGGTGATCGTAAAAGATGGTAAGAGATGTGCGACAATCTCACTCGGGTTGCTAAAACTTGTTTCTCATAGGCATCTTGTACTTTGCTATAATGCTTACGTCAAATTTAGTGAGCGTTATCTTGTATCTGGTATGTCTGGACTCTTTAAAACTGGTATTGTAAGACTAATGTGGACTTATAGACACTTGCTGTGAGATATTCGAGTTCCCCAAATGATCATAGCTGATTATTCTTATAGCAAGATCTGAAAGCTATCAACGCAAACTTCGGAGCTGTGTAGGCTAACTTCTTGACTCTAATGCAATTGATCTGATCTTTAGTATTCAAGTTCGACAAGCCTTCTGACGGCCAGGCTTATTCTCAACCTCAAGGTGGCCGCGACGCACTCGCCTTCAAGTAGGCATCTTTACTCGGGCTTCAATGGACACCAGACTTCATGGGAGGCCGTCGTATGTGGCCCGCTCGGAAATGAAATGGAGGGCTTATCATGGTCACTGAAGGGGTCTCCGCCCAGTGATGAATACGAGCTTGGTAAGATTAGTCTACCTCAATAGCCTCACTATTGTATTTCCTGCGGCAAGTGGAGCTCTCAGGCTGTGGATCTGAGTGTATTACATTCTGTTGTTATACAGCATTTCACCTCTGTAGCTCTCTAATCTTATCTCGAGAATGCTTATAAACATTGATGTACTAACAGGTGACTGTATACTGTGTTGTGACTACAATGTATCTGAATCCAATGTTGTTTGCACATTTTACGCCGAACTGTAATGTGAGCGGCGCTTGAATTCCGAAGAAGCGTACACCAATTAGGAGAAGATCAATATGATTGTCAAGGCTTTCTCGTGCCGAAAGTCCGGCATTTGACCTCGTGCCGCAAGCCCAAATTGAGATTCCGCATAAATATGCAAATAGTGAAAAAGTGCTGAGATCTCCTTGATACGGCGATGAGCAGACTTGCATTGAGAATGTGGCATTTCTCATGCGTTCCAGGCCGCTAAGGCAGATGATATATTCTTGGATCTCTGAGCCATCTTATTCCAAAGATAGAGTCGGTGATGGGAGCCAACGGAACGTCCGAAGCATCTCATGAGACATTTAGGCCCTTTGGATCAGGATACGACACTGGGAGCCACTGCACTTGTTTCTCCCAACCACCAGCAGGAGCCTAGCTTGCTGCCTTTCGTTATGGCATCCAAAAGCCGATTGCATATTGCTATTTGGTATGTTCACAAAGTATAATCAACATACATACGTATCATGGCTTACATCTCAAATACTTGCTCTTGTGTGACCTGGACTAACAAGTGGGGGAGGGATCGGAGGCCTCGCGCTGGCAGTCATTCTCAATAAATACGCGGATGATGTGGAAATAGATCTATACGAGTCGGCATCACAGTTCAAGCAAGCTGGAGCGGGAATTTCAGTATGGAAACGAACCTGGTATATCATACAGCTTCTAGGGCTTGACGATGATCTGGGAAAGATGGCGGTAAAGCCTCCTGTGGACGTACCTCGTGAGAATCGCTCGATTATATATTTAGAAATTTGCTTACCATACTCTCTAGAACCTGGGTTTACTTATAGAAAAGGCGACCAGGAGGGGGAAGGATTTAACTTTTATCAGATGATGACACCGTGTCAGTTGTTTCCATCAGCATCTGAACGGTAATAACACTTACATTCTCGCGCAGACGGCTCTATAACGCTGCATAGAGCTGATATGTTGAAGATTCTGACGGATAATCTGCCTCCCGCGCCTCGATTCAGAGCGCATTTTTCGAAGAGACTCGCATTTTATACTTCGGCCGGAAAATCTGGAGATGTAGTCATGCACTTCATGGACGGAACAACCGCGACGGCGGACATGCTCATCGGCGCCGACGGCATTAGATCAGCGACGCGGAACGCGATGTACAGTAAACTCTCTTCCAAAGCAGATATGGTAGACCACGTTCTTGCGAAAAAATTGAGAGATTTTAAGCATGCTTCGTGGACGGGTACATACGCATATCGGGCACTGATCGACGCGGGCGAACTGCTAAAGACGTCTCCGAATCACCGAGCAGCAACCAATCCAATGATAGTGAGTTTGATCTGCCACGTACTAGCATTGATTCTGCCCACCTCCTAATCTTCATTGACAGTATTTTGGGAAAGACAAAGTAGGTTCTAATAGCAAGTGATGGCCAGCCTGAATCTAACGGCAAAAGCACATCGTGTCTTACCCAATTTCTCAAGGGCGGCTAGTTAATCTCCTGGCGTTCGTTACTGTAGCTGGCGGTGAAGGGCAGAAACTCGAGGGGCCAGAAGTCACAGATGTTTCAAGAGAAGAAGTTCTCGAGGCTTACAGAGGATGGGAGCCAGAAGTGCAGGCGCTACTGAGAGTAAGTCACTTAGCTCAATGCCTCGATTATATGCGTAGAACTTACAACTCCAGTGCATATCAATACCTTCAAGATGGGCAATTAGTCACATCCGAAACCTACCGCATTATGTCGATGGAACCGTAGCTATAATTGGGGATGCGGTGAGTGCCTTCTCTTTGTCGACGACGTTTTTCAAACTTGAATATAGGCACATGCAATGACGACCCACCTTGGCGCTGGAGCTGCTCAAGCAATTGAGGTGAGTAATGATCGAATTATGTTTTCACAGAGATTAAGACTTGCCATTTCCTCTCCCTCTTCTAGGACGCCTTCATTATCGGGCGCCTCTTGTCTGATAAGTCCGTGACTAAGTCAGACATCCCGAATATCCTTAAGATATACGATGCCGTACGCCGGCCATTCGGTAACGGTGTCGTTGAGAGAGCTCGTCTAACTGGGTTTCTCTACGAGTTCAATAATTTACCTCCCAGCGTCAATGTCGATGAGGCGCTAAAGGGGTCGAAGGAGGAGCTATTAAAGCTAGGCGCAGAAGTCCACAAGAAGTGGGAGCTGATGTGGGCGAGCCTTCCTGACAAAGAGTGGGAAGAAGCAAGGGTTCTTCTCGACAGGCTGAAGCTCGATAAAGGGCCGTTCGGAAACTCCTCGCGCCTGTAGTAGTAGCTTTATGTTTAAATACATGAGCTGTTTTGTACACAGTTGAAGGTTATTTACCTACAGTGTACTACCGGTCCTTGAAACACCACCGTTCGTTGAAACACGGGCATTATCTGCATGAAAATGAGACTAAATACTATGATTTTTTGTACACACTTTGCCTTCAATGTGAACTTGATGATCTGAATTTCTTAGATTTTTTGTTGCTCCAGACGTGCTGATATACCTTGATGTATGCGGAAATGGGGCAAATTGATGATAACACACATTCGAAGTAAGCATATATTAAATTATCCACCACTCGGGAAGATCTGGGACCTCACAGATAGCTTTAAGATATACAACAGTATCTAAAAAGACACTTCCACAAACAATTTATAATTTGTGAGTGGGTGTGGAGAGGAAATGAATATTTTGAGCATGGGATTGTGACATTCGTTAAGCCAATGCGTGGTGCATATAAGTTCCCACGCTTGACCATCCTGAGAGAAAAGGGGGATTTAACATTACGAGCTCAAATGTGACAGAGCCTGTCACAGGTGTTTCAAGGACATGTAAAGTGTGACATTTGCTTCGAAATCATATATTCTCCATAGTTAATTATGTGCTACATATTCCACTCCAAAATCTTCACAGAATGTGTAATTATTTCTGTGTAGATATTTACCTGATTTTCTAAACCAAATGTGTTGAGTAAGAATTAAAACTGAGCAAAGTCGAATGGGTGTTTCAAGGACCGGTGGAACACTGTAACGAAGGAAAACTGGACTCGGACACGGCAGTTACTATGCTCTTTAGGGCGAGTCTCTCGGCAATGTTCATTGCTTATCAAGCAAACCTAAACTTGACGGAGCTGATTCAGCCAAGTCCAAGTCCAAAGGGTCGCAGTAACTTTGAAACTCGGCACTTTATTAGAGACGCCGAACCCTTCTTCTCAACGATGAAGACACGCTTCATCCTGCAAGTGATACTTCCTTCCCAATCCTTCTTGTTCCAACTTGTGTGCCAATTATCGTTATTCAGAGGGTTCTGGTCTTTTGCGGAATGCTATAGTCGGCCACGATGTACTCCACCGGTACGCCTTTTGGGAAGGATTGCAGTGTTTAGGCCTTCGGATAAGGACTTGAACATGGGTTGTGGGTGTCATTGGAAGGAAAGTCGAGCTCGGACTACTTGATTGACTCGTCCGATTATAGCGCTGCAGCGTGGTGATTCAAGTTGCTGGCGAAGGGATACTTGTCACTACGGTTATGGCACTGGAGTGACTGGAACTGGCGACTTGGAGCCGAAATGAAACATTAAGTTTCTTGTTCAAGTTCTGAGAGAGTTCCATTCGCTTCCGGTTCAAGTTCAAGTTGCCAGAAGTCGCTTGAGCCACAGAATTAGTAATAAATCAAAGGCGTCCAGCCCCACACTTATTCAAAGGCGAAAAGTGTCGTGCACATACCTCATTCCGCCTATATTGTTACGACCACCACCACTGTCACCGCTTCAATATCGACATTCGACATTCGACCCGTAGGATTATGGTGAACATAGCATCGACCGACTATGCTGCAAAGGCAAAATGCCTCATGAAAATTGCTCAGACACTGAAGAGCATGGGGTATGATTTCTTCTTTTGTTGCCCTATCTATGTTCTAATTAACCATGGGTCGTTAACAGGGCACAGGCCTTCATCGATGTTCCGAAGATAGCAGTTATTGGTGGACAATCTGCTGGGAAGAGGTGACGTGCATATCGATGTCCATGAGATTGAAGGCTAATACTCTGTTTAGTTCCTTAGTAGAAGCAGTGAGCGACGTACGTTGTTAGCAGCAATACCGTATTGAACATCTATTTATCACAAGTCAATCTTTTAGATCAGGGTACCACGAGACAGTGGAACGTGCACTAGGTAAGAAACGTAGGATATACTATGCAGGGATGGAGACTGATGTTAAACTTCATTATGTGTATAGGTGTCCGATGGAAGTGAATCTTATCAGCGAGCCTGGTCCTTGGTCATGCAGCATTTCCCTACGCTTTGAATATGACGCGATAGGCATCTGCCTTCCTTCTAATGAATTCCGGACCGTCAAGTTTGGACCTGTCCTCGAGAGCATTGAGGATGTTGAGCTTGCTCTTCGTCAAGCTCAAGTGGCCATTTTGAATCCTGACCAAAAGGCAGAGAGCTTTCTGTCAAAAACAATCGAAGAACTGCAGTACTATCGGACGGCGCGGGCTTTCGCTTCGGGAACTTTGAAGTTCTCGAAGAATACTGTAGTCGTGGAGATCAAAAGTGAGGATGGGGTAAACCTGTCATTCGTTGACCTACCAGGTACGTTAAGAAGGCACAGCAGATTTTCGTAAGCTCATCTATTTTGATAGGTCTCATTCAGAACGAGGAACCACAGATCGTACAGATCGTTGAGGATTTGGTCAAGTCGAATATCGCAGGAAATTGCCTGATACTTGTTACCATCCCCATGAGCGGTATGTAAGGGTCTTATGGATGTTGTGAGGGATTAACTTACCCGCTTTTTAGACGACATTGAAAACCAGCGCGCTATGCGCCTTGCACTCGAAACGGATAAAGAGAAAGCCCGAACTATCGGTACGTATCTGTAAACCTTAAGTGGCTTGCGCGTCTCATCATGATCGATGTCTGCAGGTGTATTGACGAAACCCGACACATTATCAGTCGGTGCAGTCTCGGCGCGTCAGAAATGGCGGGATTTGATCACGGGGGACGATACCGACCCAACTCATCGTCTCCGACATGGATACTACTGTGTCAAACTCCCAGACGATGCTGAGCGAGCAAACAGCCCAACGCGTTCGGAAAGAATTCTGGCGGAATCACTATTTTTCCAGTCAACTGCCCCTTGGAACGAAGTCGGCCAAGAGCGATTTGGAGTTCAGCACCTTGTAGTGGACCTGAGTCGACACCTGACTGATCTCTTGGATCGCACGTAAGTGATCGTGAACGCCTAAAAAAATATAGTTTTTGATTTGGATGACGCAGGCTACCAGAATTGAGGAACCAAGCGGAGAAACAACTTGTTGGCTATCGCGAGCGCCTTGCGCAACTTCCGCTAGAGCTGCGCTTCGATGCGTCGACAGAAGTCCTCGGTCGTATCACGGAGTTCTCGCAAGAATTTGCGCAGATGGCTCTTGGCAACGGGATTGAGTTCTTTACAGGTGCTGGCACCGATAACGCGATTGGGAACGACCAGTATTCGGAGAGCGGAAAGTCGTTTGTTCAGAATAATCGTACCACATACGAGAAATTCAAAGTCGAAATACGACAAACCGCGCCTGACTTCAGGCCTTTTGTGGACTGGGAATTGTATGATAATCCTTTTGATTCTCAACGTTTCAATGGGGGAAGTGAGGACGAGGAGGCCACTGGAGTACCTCGAGACTTGTCGGATGTCAGAAAGATCATCAAGAGGCAAGTCTTCTTGTAGGAAGATGGTATCATGTCACGTTACTGAAAGTCTCTCGTTTTAGCTCTCTGAAGTGGGAGCTACCGAACAACGTACCGTTCGAGGCCAAACGGGAACTGATTAAAGAAATTACGCGGTTGTGGGACAGACCAGCTTTATCTTGCTTTGAAACGGTTGCCGCCAGTGCGCTGCGAGCGCTTGATTTCTGCATCAATAAACATTTCAGCAGGTTCCCGAAGCTAAAGTCACATATACGGTGCGTCCCTAACTTATCACTAGCACTGCGTAGTTGTAACCCAGAATCAAACAGTGTGCTCGTTATGGAACTGTATTCGACGCAGAAGCAGAAGGCATTGGATACTATCAAAGACAACCTTTCTCTGGAGAAGTACCCGCTCTTCACAATGAACGACCACTATCTTTCCTCTACTCGTGAGAAGTGGCTCTTGAAATACAGACAAGCCCGAAAAAAGGAACATAAGTACAGACTGGCCAGCGAATCGCCATCTGCATCAGGTATGTCATTGTATATTTGGCGGATATCAAATCATTTAGTTTATACTCCCATACTGACAGAACACACAGATGGAAGACCTACTAGCATAGGTTTTAAGTTCGGTTCTGATCAATCTCGTGCGTCCCTTTCATACCTACTAATGATCGGCCTTCAGTTTCTTACACTTCACGGATTTCGTCTACTTCGCTTTGACGAAAATTCACGTCCCAGACGCTTGGCGTACACCCATCGCTGAGTCTGAGGATGCAGAGTCCCCACTTGATCGAGCTTTAACAGCATTGAGGGAGCTTGGCTACAAAAATCTGGTGGAAAGTGATCTCGACCGCTTGATTCCACCAGATGAGTACGAAGAGGAGCTCGTTGTTATGGCCGATGTACGTGCCTACTTCCAGGTCGCTTATAAGGTAAGGATATCAGTTGTATATCTCAGCGGACGAACCGCCGCCTGATCTTGTCTTCTGTTCCAGCGCCTTGTGGATTACATTCCTCTCACAATCGAGCACGTCCTCAATCAAAACCTCGCACAAGCGCTTATGCGCTCTCTTATCCAAAAGTTACAGCTTGGCTCTGCAGAAAGCTCTGAGCGTTTGGAGCAATTGATTGCAGAGGACCCAGAAATTGCCTTTGAACGAAAAGACCTACTCTCCAGGATTGGCAGTTTGGAGAAAGTAGTGGATGAGCTAAGGACGCTGCAGACGTAAATATAATTCTGATTTTGATTTGACTTTGATAAGACATAGATTGTTTACTAGTTCAACGGGTTTTTATGATACTACTTGGCTTGTAGTCGGGTTTTGTGTGCATACTTCATTGAGTATAGGATGAGACTCAAATATGAGGAATAAACTCGAACCAAGGGACAGAATAAAAACCAGAAAGGGGAAGAGAACGAAGAGAAGCAACAGCGAGAACGAGAAGTGTTAGTCGGGCTAATGGATATACTAAGGGGACAGGGATGGTAAATATAGGAAGGAGCGTTCCAAGTACAGCTAAAACACAACCAATTGCGATTCCTATAGTGTCGACCTGACTTTCAATGTACTCGGCGATGTACAACACTAGAGTACCTGTGAGGGACAATCCACATGACAAGACTACACCTAACGATGCAACTCTCCACAAGGTCTGCTCTAAGCTTGACGGAAAGCTAGAGTTCCAAGCGAGAAAGTGCACTGCTCCAAACAGCGCGCCTGCTATGGATGAAGAGCCGAGGAGCGTTCTAACGTCTGCATCCTCGCTGTAAAATAACATTGATAACGTGCTTTGAACCTCAGAAGTATTGCAGCCGAAAGCATCTGCCAATGATTCATCACTGCTGCTGAGTAAGATTTTGGCAACGGGAACAATCATGACCCAGTCGATGAGGGCAATCAGGAGGGTGAAAGGAAAGGCAACATATTTCATGGCGCATTTTGAAAACTCATGGAAGATATGGTGTGGTCGCTGCTTAAAAATTTTGATCAGAAGACGTCGACGTCAAAAGAATACTACAATACTTACCTGACCGCTTTCGGAAGGCTCTGTGCTGACCATCTCAATTCGGCTACTGGATCCTCTTTCGTCGGGTTTGCTACGATCGTTTTGTTTGGTATCAGAAACAGGGAGGAATCCAAACAACAGATGTGCGAGTCTGTTCGGGATGGCCTTGACAATGCCCACGAAATTTGGAGGTGCGCAGATGATTCTTCCCGGTAAGGACAGCAAGAAAGAGCCGATGGCATCAGACTTCCTCCTGATTGACTTCGTCACCACTTTCCACAGATGCTCTCCAAAGCAGAACTTGTAATCCGGAAAAACGCATGGTACGTCCTCGGGCTTCTTCGAGAGCAGCAGCTCCTCCACACCCTTCGTCCAAAGAACCATCGGGAAGCGCACGTCTCGAGGTTTGCTCCACCAAAAAAAGTACATAACACTATTCAACCCTGCGAGAGCGGCCGTCGTGAGTTCCAACTTGGTAATTGCTGAGCCTTGCGCTGCTCGTACGATTATTTGCACTATGAACCAAGTAAGTTGCATAAGGGCGATCCCTTTCGAGAGTGCGTCGCCTTTGCTCTTGTCGTTTATCTCGTCCTCGGTGATGGTCGGACACCGGACTAGGTTCTCAGTAAGAAGCTTCTTTAAGGCATTAAACGTTAAGACTCCTTCCAGAACCTCATCGCCAGTCACATGCTTAATTGCCGGAAGGGCCTTGGCGTACTCCTGCGGAGTCATAGCGACTCTGAAGCCTCCCATCTGCAAGAAATGGCCATGCGTCGTTGTCCACGGTCCTGTCTAACTCCATTAATCCAAAGATGCAGAGAATTGATTTCAGGTCACGTACGTGAGTCTGGGAACGCGTCGTTTATAGCTTCCGTAATCATCCTTGCTCCTCGCCACTGCTTGAAGGCCCAAATCACCTTGAACTCCGGCGCTATGATTGAAAAGAACATGAGGAATGCTCGCCGCCCCAGTATCGTTCGGGTATCTTCTTTGCGAAAAGGCACGTTGGGATGTACGCAAACCCAAGTGCATGCGAACGTCGTGACAAGACAGCTCCATAGGATATCCAGGACTGTTCGAATTTGGGATTCATGAGGGAGTTCATCACAGGCGATGACGGGAATATCAAGCGCACGCGAGGAAAGAGGAGCGGCTTGGGTACCATATCTCTTGACAAAGAAGATGACTGCGAGGGCTAAGAGCATAGGGAAAAGTGGTAGGCGATGATTTTCAGTGTCAGAGACTTGAAGTATCTTGCTAAACGGCTAGCCCCCATTTCCTTGTTGAAAGGAACTTATCATTCCTTGATTAACGATCAAGATCAGAGTCTGATAGAACGTTTTGGACGTCCACGCTGAATTGACATTTCATTCCCTTTGAGGGCACGGAGAACCAGAAGATGAGAAGATCCGGGGACATTGTCGATCAAATTGTCGGGAAAGTATATTTCTTTCACAAAGTAACTAAAGCATGACGCTTCGGGAAATTTGAATATACTGGTCCACAACGTGGTTTCGCACATCGAGAACCTGTAGGGACATTAAGGTGAGCAAATCATTATGGTAGATAGTATGTGTATTGACAAACTACGCACTTGATTGTAATGACAATGTCTACCCTCTCCTAAGCCTCCATCATCTGCTGATCGCATCTTTATCGCGTTGCTTCGATTCCACCCGCGCGGTCTGGATCAATGATCAAGCTACCGTACATCAGAGGATGGTGTGTGGTCCAGTAAACGGTCTATGACGAGGAGTTTCCGTCGTATAGCATCAGGGACATGGCTTGCGGATGTTATTTCGCTTGGATGCCAGAAAGGTTTATCGGCCTTCAAGCTGAACGTGACTCTGTGAGCGTCAAGTGACCGGTTAGGTCATCAGACTCATGGTGATCATCATAATTTTGAGAGTGAATAAGGTGTCAGTGCATCAGGTAGCTATTGAGAGAATCGGAGATGAGAGATAGGTGAGTTTGGGATTCAGGGTCCGAGACGGGTTCAAGTTCGGAGCTCGGAGTTCGGAAATTTGAATGTCCGAATCCAAGCCTCCTTCTCCTCGCCAAACATCAAATAGAAATAAATTGTACAATTTATTAAGTGTTTTCGTACTAATAATCTCTCTTTAGCGTACTAGAGCGGGAATTTCAAGTCTCATTTGATCGGAAATCAACTTTTCATGCATACTATGTATATTCTCTATCTACTATTGTACCTTGCATTCTTCCTTGCACTAGTGGCAAGGAATACTGGAAGAAGGTATGGATATCATTGTAATACAAGCAAGTAGTATGTTATCATTACAGTCGTCATTCTCCTGGAAGAGAAATCACTCGAGAAGAGTGAAACCTACTCGGATTGCTCTGGTTTCATTGACTGCCATTCTGTCGTCCCCTTTTTCTCCGATAGGTTGAAGCCAGTCTTGATACCTATGGAATTTGACCCATAACTGAAACCCTCCATCCGCCAGTGCCCGCACATGTATGTACTCCCACCCCTGGAGTTTATCTGCGCTGCATACTATCGTCGCTTGAGCATTAAATCCAATGAAGTGATCTTCGCATTGGAATCCCATAAAGCCTTCATTAATTCGGCAGTAGAACCGTTGGGATTCATGGTTACTCCATTCGCGAAGCCGTATACCGTATCCAAAGTCGCGAGTAAATGCTTTGGACGTTCCGTATATCTTTATCGCATATTGTTTTCCTTCGATCGGAGAATCGCTCAAAAGTGTACGTCCACCCCAGGGACCTGTCTCGACATAATCATACCGATCAAGCCTAGTGAATCCAAATCGTGCTGCTCCTTGGTCCCCCAGTCTCAGTTCAATGTGGCTGACTATAGAGATAGGCACGAGGCGACCATTCTTCTTATAATCATACAACCACAACGTGAATCCGCCATCCGGATCGGCTCTTAGGTGCACATGTTCCCAATCCCTCGGCTTACTCTCCTTGCAAACGAGGACATTGCAATTATCGTGGCCCAAGTAGTAATGATCTCCATCAGCTGCGGCCGGACCGGAGAATACTGGAAAACACTTATGTAGCCCATATTCGAATCGTTGAGACTTGTCGCCCGTCCATGTGTCCAGAGTGATCTTTTTATCCGCTGTGCAGGTTAAAACCGTCTGGGTTCCCCATACATTGATTGCATACGTGTGATATTCACTTGGTGCGTGACTTCCGCAAAGAACCGGCAGGGGATCGTGGCTCTCACTCAAAGGGAAGAACGCTGCCCCGAGGTCGCTTGAGTTGTCCGACGTTTGGACACCCATGTCTCGGAAAGCTGTGTCTGACTTTTGCGGAGACATGGGATTAGGTAGCGATCCCTTGTCTCGCATCCTAGTGTAAGATGAATCGAAAGACTGGTTGCTTAACGAAGATGATAGTTCTAAGGACTCATCGTCAATTATTTCTTCAGATGGGTAGCCAGATACCCTTATCAACTGACCATCAGACTGACTAACGTCGCCCTTCGCCCGAGAATTTGTATCCAGAAAGTTGACATCCCAGCTGTCAAGCAGTTCCTCGGCACGTAGTCTAGTGATAGCAGAATGAGTTGTCCGTTGATTGCCATGGCTATCTAAAGAGACCATACCCGTCATTCATTGTGCGTATTATCTGTCCAGTGACAGTGAATCTGCGTGGTAGTGAAAGGTTGCGCACTGGTGCGTCCTTTAGGAACGGAATGACACGCCCCGAATGCGAGCTACTTAAGTATGACGTTCAACAAGAATAGGGTAGAATCGATCAATTAGTCAAGGTTACCCCGATTCTTGAGGAGTATACTTGAACTCAAGAGCGGACATAGACCATGGAGCAACCTCAGGAGAATAGTTTAAAGTATTACAAGATTTACTGTACATTGAGTTTAAAGGCATTTAAATTAATTGAACGTGTTTAAACTCCTTAAATACCAGTTTAAATTACTTTCAACACTTTCGACCATTTAAATGATATGTCAAATAATTTCATTGCACGTGCTTGGAACAAAAGACATAGTTCGCCGTAAGCCAGATCGAACCCACAGCATTGTCATACCAAAGAAACCTAGTGTCAATACCATTAAGCCACTAACACATATACAGAAGTCTGTCTTGCATTTATGTAGTATCTTCTAGGCCGCCAAAGGATATTACTTCCTGGCTCACAGCAAGCAGTTCCTCAGGCACCTTCTTTCCTGCAACTGGAGGCGAAGATATAGGTTGCTCGGAGACTCCGCAAGATCTTGTTCGAAGGCATCCGGAATGGACTCCGCCAGTGCTCGACACTGCTTCCGGAATTGAGCTCGAACTTGCTCAGTACCTCTCTCATTCGTACGGACGGTGCATTTGTTTGGTTTGAAAAAAGCTCATTCAGAATTAAGTACAGCAATGAAACACTATGTTTTAGTAGCACAAGTAGCAATCGAGTTCACTTGGCTGCATGTAACGGCTTTTTTGGTTGTTTTAGCTATTGACAGTCGTAAGTATTAAGAAGTAGCGCCAACAGCACGGAATCTCACCTCAAGCTCGCTTCGCTTGGACAAAGGGGTATACTTCCAGAACAGGTTGAGCCCTTCAAATCGTTTCCGAGCATGCGATGCTAGTGTTCTGTAGCGTTCCGCATTGGATAAGGCAAAGGATTCCTGGCAGAACAACTTCGTTTCGCCCTTATCTCTTGCAATTGTTGTCCACTTAGTGTCCAAGTACTCGAACCCTCTTATCAAACGTCGAAGTTCCTCCTCCAGTAATTCACCTTCTTCGCACCATCTGTCTCTGACGGCACGGGCATGGAACCAGATGAGTCGAGCATCTATTAAAAGTGAGCTATGAGAATATGAATTTCTAACAAGACTTATTGATCACCTTCTTTTTCCCATTCCGTCAGCTTTTGATCCTTTTCACCCTTGTGAACAAACCATATCCATCCTGGAGCTTGGCCACCTTTCCCAAGAGCGGGAACGTGATGAGTGGAAGGTCTAGTCAAGTCAGCTTTTGTCAGAGGCAGAAATCTTTGGTCATTTGACGGCATTCCAAGAGCGAGCATCTTCTGCCTAACTTCGGAATACTCTTGGAACCAGAATTCCTGAATTTTCTTCGCAGAGTTTACTTCAGCGGACGCACGCGTCGTATTTTTTTCACGCTCCTTCAGATGTTTGTTTTCACCCAAAAGTACCCGAAGCTTAAGTGTCGCGGACTTATTAGCTTGAATTACTTCGCATGCGTCGCCTTGCCGGAGAGTGAGTTCGTACGTTGCTATCTCGCCGAGGCCAAGTTTTGAGCGCTCCTCGACTGTGAGGTCAGATGGTAAGAATAGTATAGTATCCTTTGCGGCGCTGGAGAAGTTCTTTTCGTCCAAGTAATCACTTATTTGAGGGAGGAGCGCATAGTATTGATTTCTCCAAGAAGCAATGGATTCTTCAAGGTCATCCTCTGTCGGCCGAGGCTGATCCTCGAAGTCTACGCCTTCCTTAAATTGGTGCCTTCGAAGAAGTCGTGACTAAAACCATCGAGTTACGAGACGGTCATGACTCACTGCTTTCGTTGAATGCTCAACGCTTTTTCCAGCAGCACTGCTATCTTTCCCTTCGATCCCGTATTTGCTTGTCCGTTAGCATTCACGGTTAAGCTGCGCAAGCTTGCGTCCTTACTGGACACTGATGCGATAGATGCGATAGATTAAGAACTCGCAAGAGACTGCCATACTAGTAGACTTACGCGTTAACTTTGATTTGAAAGGACTCTCCCATTCCTTCGTCTTTGGTTTGTAAACTGGCAGTGTAGACATTTTTTTCCATTCATCCACGACGACATCTTTAAATGTTTCCCGCGCAGATTTGTCGCAGAGATCAAATGCCGTCCGCGCATTGACATACTCTTCCATTACTTTCGGTATCTTCTTCGAAATGTCATCCGCTACGCGTTTATCAAGGTCATGAACCACCATAATGGATATTAAAAGCATATCTCACCCATTTTATATAGCTTGATTCGATTCCAGTATCCAAAAAAATCATCGAGTGTTTCGTCACGATGACCAGGAGTCATTTGCTTCGTGCTTCCCGCGGCTTGGTTTAATTCGGACCAGAGCCGCTCAGCCGCCTCTCCGTCCATGCGACCCACGTTATCGCGAAAATGAAAGTTGTAACACCATTGACACTTCTCAACATGACACAAGCAGTGCATCTTGCCAATAAGGAATTCAATGAGCTTGACGTCGACCTCCGGGAACTCCTCCTTCATGCGGTCCACAAGGTTGATTTCGTATTGACAGGCAACGTCATACGCGCAGACGATGCGATCAACGCATTTACAACTCTCTAATGCGCCCTTCAGAGCGAGGTCCACGTTGACGAACCTGGATTAACGTCGTTAGCTGAGGTACGAGTCTCTCCTATTTTATACTTACTTTTCCCCACGCTGAAGATTGACAACGCTGATGGGAGGGATGAGATCGTGTCTGCATATGAATGCTACGACTCCTGTGCTCGTTTGTTTGACGAATTGTTTTTTATTCCAGTTCTCTGTCACGGAGAACTCTCTACAGTCCCCTTTCTGATTAGAGATAAGTACGAAACCCGAAGCAGATGAGAATCAAAACGTGAGAAACTTACGGCGACTGGCAGTGCCTTGTGTTTGTTAACGTGCTCTAGAACCAAATCGTTCCTTTGCATGTAGCCTCTCCCTTGCCACAGCGAACGATCCTGGGGGTTATTTTTCTTCAGCAAGTTGATCAATTTAAAGTTGCCGTCTACGCTAAGGAACTTCGTTCGCAAGTGTCTTCATGTCAATTCACCGTGAGCTAGAGCATGGTCATAGACACTGGAGCAATCTTACAATGGTAATGTTTCTTTCTTTTCTCGTTCAACTGGTGCGTCATTGATACCCGGGATGGGACAAGCCAAGCAAGCATCCGCGAAAGATCCAGGTGGACGTATTGCCAAGT
This sequence comes from Trichaptum abietinum, assembly GCA_910574555.1. Classification (NCBI taxonomy): domain Eukaryota; kingdom Fungi; phylum Basidiomycota; class Agaricomycetes; order Hymenochaetales; family Trichaptaceae; genus Trichaptum; species Trichaptum abietinum. The sequence continues at coordinate 628,784 of CAJTBE010000004.1, read as the reverse complement.
GTTTGTCAATACCGATTGTCTGTCCGCTCTCACGTTCGGCACTTAAGAAACGCCAATAACGCGCTATGCGCGCGAACCGGTTCGTAGGATCCTGAGGGACGTTCAGTAGGTACTAATTGTCTAAAGAATTGCATTACTAACTTCAACTTCAAATGGTAGTTCCGACGTTTTTTGACAAAGCACTTTGGCATAGTCAAACGCTGATTTTTTTGATGCGAGTGCGATCATGTGAAAGTCTTGCAGGCTGCGAATTGTGAAGCCTGCTGAAGGAAACTTGACGGACGATGCGAAAATGCCCCCCTCTAGAAGCTGTAGGAAATTCGACTTCATGTTCGGGCAGTGACAGTACGAAACCCGGAGCATATTTGTCCCGTTTATGTCTGTTACACATATGTTGGATGTCGTCGACTTGACTCCGGCATTGACGCATTTGGTTCCTCCATGTCCCAGAAAGTAAATCATTCCAAGTCTATGTAGACTGTCTCTGACGAAGTGCTTCTCACTCCACCTCTCTATGGCATGCAGCGGCTCGTATCTATGCTTCTCGACAATGCATGCTCCACACCAGGGCACGTTGAGCGTGCAGTTCATGCAGCGATAGATACGGAGCTCGCCGGACCCGCATTCGCAGGGAAGATCAGCTGCTTCGCAGTAATACTGCCGCTTCATGATCGCTTCCTGTATCAGGCACTGTATGTCGATAAACTCTGATAGTAACTCTTCTTGAGTCTGTGTTAAGGGTTGTCAATATTTGCCTTCTTGATCTAAATCATATGTACCTGGATCCGGGGTTGCTTTTCAGCTGATGGCTGTGGTAGATCCTCCCCTGCTGGTCTCTTCTCTGGCCTCTGGATAGCTTCGTTTATTGCAGTAGCAGATCCCGTGAGAGTGGTCTTCGATGATGCCGATGCACGCGTCTCTGCGTTGATCGGGTGTTCCGACAACGGGGTATGAACAGAGTTCGCGTCGATCTCAGATAGAGCAGCGGATTGGTTGTGACCGCAAGACGATGGCAGACTAGGGATGCTATATCCTAGCGAAGGCTCGTAGAAAGGATCCTCCGCATGCGAGCTGGTAAGGATCGCCCTGATCTGGCTTGGACTGAAGTTGACATGTAAGTCGGAATGCGTTCGAGCGATAGGGGTGGTTTGTTTTCTCGGCGACCTGGTGAAGAGTCGTCCAGGCGTCCTCGGTTTTCCAGAAAGTCGGAAGACATCGTCGCTGTTATCCTGATTTTACGAGCATGAGTTCAATTTCAAACTAGATGAATGAGTTTTCCCTCTCACTTTCGCTTTCTTAGGTGTACGTTCTTTTTCCTGATCCATTAGCAGTCTTTTCTTCTACTATATTAATCTCTACAGGTTTGGTGTTATATATGATTATTAGGCTATATTCTAACGCAAATGTACGCGAAAGAGAGAAAAAATGTTTTCGATATTTGAAAAGGCAATATCCGCGCGCAAGTCATAATTTAGGGCCGGTCCATGACATACAAATCGGCAACTGGCTTAAACCGGATCCTTGAAGTCGGAGACACGTGTCACATCCGCGAATGCAAACGACTTCAACGTCTTCGGCTTCCCGGTCCCTATTCGAACTAATATACCCGTCTTCTCTTGCCTCTCATTACGTACGAACCTGATTCCCTGGTAGATCTTCCCGACGTCCACACCATTTAGTACAAGGACACGATCAAATGTCCTAGGCTGACAAGAAAGAAGATTACGCACCTGAACCCAACCCTCGTTCTGTTTACCATCACGTGTACGGTATGACAGAAAGATCTCTTTGGTCGCGTCTTTTCGGGCTTCAGTGATGCGGAAAGTCGAGGTCTCTGTCGTCCAAGCCATCGCCCCCGAGACATCACCTGGACTCAAACAACCTTCTACAAATCTTAAGTAGAGCCTCATGCCTGACATGACTTGTGGGATCATAGGATGGTCGATCCACGTTGAAGTCTCTAGTATAATGGTGAGTAGCGGTTTAAGCCTATGGATAGTACTCTTACCTGCCGGTGATGTTTCCTGAGGTCCATGGATTTGAGACGGGGGTGTGGAACTGGAACCCAATAGAGGTTCCGGTAGCACAGGCAACCCCTCTGATATAATGGTGAATATCGGTTTAAGCTTATGAATCATTCACATACCTGCTCGTAATGGTTCTGGAGATTTATGCGTTTGAGATGAGGGTGTGGAGCTGGAGATTGATAAAGGTTCTGGTAGCACAGGCGATCCCTTTCGACGTAGCCAGACCTTAGCTTTAATCAACTCGGCGTCAGGCACTTCGCTATCATCAAGGCAACGAAAGGTTTCTCTACAACACAGACTGGCAATGAGCACGAAATCCAAGGGGGGGTCTACAATTTGTCTTACGTTGATACGACATCCTTGAGGGGAAAAGGTAAAGGCTGGAACATGCCATCGACTAATACTATGGCGTGTGCATGACCATTCGCAGCCACGAGTGTCCCAAACGATTTAAACTTGGGATCCAGGACATATACTTCCTGTTTATCTGTGCACATGCATTGCAAGACGTCGTCTAATCCAGGCGGCAGTTGGATACCGACTGGATCTGCCTCTCCTATATCGGAGTGAGTGGTTGACTCGAACACTTTACCGAGCAGAATTTCGGGATCAATAGCTGGGGGTTCCGTAGTTGCATCTTTCTTGGGAAGAGGGCTGGGTACAGGTAGAGACCCGGGCGATAGTGGAGGCCTGGGAAAAGGATTGTGTAGTTGGTCTTCATCTATATCATCTGTATCGAAAATATTTGTATCCGTTGTCAAGAGTAAATGGGCTTCGTATGCAATATAAGTCGCAAGGGCCTTTTTGACAGATTCAGGATCACTGAAAATGGTACCGTCTAAGCCGACAAATGTTTCCCTACGCAAATATCAATTGGGTTTTGTATATTGTACAGGACAATACGTACGTGTCAACCACCTCGCTCAAAGTGAAGAGCTTGTTGGCTGTCTCCTTTGTAGGGGGGACAAGCACTTCCACAAAGCCCCTCGAGTACACTTTTGTTATCGGTCCCACTTTATCTCTCGGTGTAACATACACTAGCTTTTTCAATAATGCATGGTCTGATTTTCCCTCCGACGCTAGCAGATTCATAGAGGCAAACGTTAATGGGCGCGGATAGAATTCCTGCACGTCGTCGGTCTGCACAAAAGCCTTTGGCACTTTCAGCTATCATTATTGTTAGTAATCACATTGTCGTCACAACTTCAGTCGCACCTCTCCTCGTGCTCGCTGTTCGAGTAGAACCAGCTCATCTCCACATTCAGCAACCACAAACCCTTTGCGGCCGGTGTCATTTCCAATTCGCACTACGACTGTCGTACCAGCGGGGAACCGTCTTTGTAAGTCGGCTAATCCGACCTTGATGCTCTGTTTCTCAGAGTCATGATTGTTTGTAATGCATGCTTCATCTCCATAAAGATACGTTACAGTCCCTTTCACGCCTTGTGCCTCCGCATGATCACCGATGCGGAGAAAGGACTTGTTTGTGATGTACTGCGTGTCGAAGCCAAGTTTGGTGAAATAATGCACATCTACTGCGTGGGGCTGGACCGGCATAGCAGCATGGATGCCGTACGCCTCGATAATGCGAAGGCCATTGCGGAGATAGACATCTCCTTTGAAGACAAAGGTGTCGTTCGAAGGGCCGGGTAATGGATTCATATTAAACAGCGACCGGACCACTTCTTCTGTCAATAGCCCTTGTGGAGGGCGTACGGCCGATCTTCCTCTTGGTGCAGCCCGCTTCCTCGGACGTCCCGGTTCATTCCAGAATCTTGGGACGACGGCGACTCGCAGCACATCGCAATCTGCGATATTGACGATAATTCCTACATCTTCCCTAAATTGACCACGCCTCATGCGAACCCAAGAGCGTCTCTCAAATACTTCTCCACCGTCTAGTTTCGAATCAGCAAGGTACATAACAGCGCCTCTATCCTCCAGTGGTACTGCCTTTATTCCGAGCACATGGACACCCATGAAGCTTGCATTGCTTGCCATTCCGATGACTTGGTCCACGGTCTTTGCTAGCACATATATCCTCTTTCTTAACATGCGCGATGCAAGGACTACGCACGGTTGGGGTGCACGCTTTCGAAGAGCCGCAGCTGCCTTAAGTTCTTGACCGCCCTTCAACAGATACCTCAATTGCATGTTTGATTGGATTCAGAAATAGCAGAGACAAACCTTCGTCGGTAGTAGAAACATTTGAAGCATCCGTGTTTCTTCGCTTTCGATTGAATTACTTCCTTCGAAGCTGACCATGTTGTCGGGTGTCTTCGCCTGTGTGGCATTCGGCCTCCGCACTATGTCTCGGGTCTCTTCACGGAACCTGGCGGCTAAGGCAGCTAAATGCTCCGGTGTGGTGTCTTCAGTTTCCCGATACGTATGCCGTGCTCCATCCCGGACTTGCTCATATTCCAAACCATCCTCAACCACAAAGTCATCTATAGTAGAGCTTAGCATCAGTTTACCGTGACTTGATTGTGTCTCACCTTCTTCAAACATAGCATCATCCTCGCTTTCTCCTTGGTCATCCTCTTGAGCCTCGACGTCGATAAATAATCGCGCCTCCGCCACACCCACCCGCTTTCTCTTGCTCATCTTCTAGAACTACAAGATGACTTAGCAGCTTTCATACACAGTAATATCTCAATTCTTACTCCCACCACCTGCTCTGGCTTCATATAATAACTTAATTCCAATACATTCAATGACATCCAACCAAGGTCAGTTGGGTCTATATGTTCCAACTGCTATCAGTTGGATTAACGATCGAGGCAGAAAAGAAAGAGACAGCGCCGCATGGCACGCCATTTACCCGGATCTACAGTGTGGGTATCGCTTGCCTTTTCAATCCAGTAGTTAGTACCGCACGAACTCTCAAGCCCTCCCCATATAGACTCGAGTTTCAGACTTATTCTCACGCGTTCAACCGGACAAAAAGAGGATCACACGTAGCATCAAAGCCTGTTTCTTTCCTCTTGACAACCTTCCTAACTCGACCTGCTCGATGTTTTTAACTTTCATTTCCTTCCGCGAAGCTTACATTGGTCTTCTCGCTCGCATCGAAGCAGTTTTATGGATTGCAGTTAGCACTCTAATTTCACTAAATTTGTACGTACCTTAGCTCAACGCACGACCCTAGCCGATCAATATAATTGGTGTCTTCGCCGCTGCGGCTTAGCGCTTAAAAGTGAGATGGCTTCTCACTTTGGCCGTTGCGTTGTTTTTTGAAAGCCTAGAGATACGGCGCAAGTCACTATGTAGATCATTCCAGCATTTGTAGATACATTGTGTTTACTAAGTCTGTTGTAGCTTTGTACTCGACTACGCTACCACTTGCGACTGCGTAGCAGTACACCGAGATCAGGGCCGCACCTTAGCGACCGGACTAAATGTCCGTCACCGGCCACTCGTGACCGACCATCGCTTCCAGCTACAGGGTTGACGGCGCAATCGAGTGCCGTTTTCGAACCCCACGATAAGGGCCACTTCACCTATGCAGTGTGTATCTTTGTACTTGCAGTAATTTCAGTTTAATTCATGTATAATGATCAACAGATAGGAAGAGAAAGAGCGACAAGATGGGAAGAGAACGAGCGACAAAAAGAGCGATTTTAATTCTTTTGGCACAACGACGCCGAGTAATTTAGTAAGGAAAAAAAAAGCCGCAGAGAGGCGTTAATTGCCATGGAAAGGGACAGGGTGGGCGGCCATCACTGCCAACCATTCGAACTTCTCCAGAAGTTCTTCCACCGCAGGCTTCAGCTCCATCCCGGCTTGAACCCAGTCTTGGAGAACATCTGGTTCTCCAACATAACGAACTGCGACAGCAGCATAGTTCTCGATCAGTTTATCGACGAGGACGGCCATGAGCCGCATGCGCTCTGCAAGGACTCGCGCGGTGTACGCTTGATCTACAAACTTTGCGTCAGTGATTTGTTCTATTAGTCCCAGCGCATTGTACTCACCAGCCAGCAACAGGAACCGGTATGCCGCCGCCTCATCAAACCTCCTGGGGAAGATACGCGTCATGATCCTCCACAACCATGGCACCTGTGGCCGGACGTTTTCTGATGTGGAATTATAAACATCCACCGCGATTACAATAGAGAACAGTGAAGCTTACGGTTTTCCATCACTGCGGACGATGGGCAAGATTGTTGGTGAGAAGGAACGGCTGTAAGGTGGAAATCGAGTGTGGAGGCGGGATGAGGTGAAAAGGAAGCTGCGGTGCAAATTGGGGGCGAACAACCAATTGCTTCCGTAAGCCCCTTAACTACACGCTCCTTTTGCGGATGTGTGCTAATGTGCGGCAAACTCGAGGTTGCCGGTTCCGCAAGCTGCTGGTTCGGGTTGCTGCGCCCTTCGAAGCACAATCGACTAACATCAGACTTGCAACGTGTGCCTGTATTCAGAACATTAGCGAAAAGGTCAACTCAGCCTCCATCAGTGAGGTTTTCTTTGGTATCATTGTCTCCTCATGCAACTGTCCTAATTTTACCTTCGCGTATACCCACAGCCCACTGTCCCTTGTGGTTCGCCCGTACTTCTCGGCTTCATACTTAGAAGCGTTTCTGGCCAGATGACCTGGCGATAAGGTAGTATTTGCACCGCGTGTGTGCCACGGTCTAATCTATTGCCTTTAGGGGGTCAGGATGACGCGCACACCTACCTCGTTTCTGCGGAAGTATTATAAGCGGCCTCTGTTTTAAACCGGCGTGCCTTCACCCTAACACCCCACGGTTGTGCCAGCGCGCTTTCACCCACCTTTCTATCATTCTCGAATCGACCTCACCTCCCTCACATACTAGAATCTACTTTCTTTTTGTTTGCAGTTGTCCTGTAGAACCAGCCTATCGGTTGACAGTTCACCGCCCTCCTGAACTACTGTCTCTCCATTGCTTAAGATAATGTCCAGAAATGTATCTACGTTGTACTCTTCATGGTCTCCGATGCAACAAATTTGGCTGACTATCATAATAGATGTCTATACGGTCGTGGTTGCATGACTCTCGCCTCAATGACCATATTTGCAAGTGAATTCGGGAGGAGCAGACTACGGTAAGCTGATCTTAAGATACCGATGATTCGATGTTGTGAGACTTCATTCTAATGATTACTACTTGTTAAGGATGATGTTGGAACTTTTTCCTGCCTGTTCACGACTGAATGGTACGCGGCGATGGTCTACCTACTGATTCGATCGTTCGTACCAAAGACCCACATCTGTGGAAGGATACAGAATTAATGATCTGCGCATCGGCAACGGGCGGTGCCGTATTTCTTGTTTGGCTGCGTGGGTAAAGATTACTACTCCGGTATGCTTGGGTTGTTGACATGAATAGCAACTGCAGTGCAAAGGAGGATTTAGGGCTAAACCTTATGCGGTTGTATTGCGTTAGCAACTCAGTCATGGTCCACGAACGCACATCTCCCTGACCAGTCGAACCGTCCGATACCAGACGGGCAAATTCGTTTCTTTGGCTCAACCTGTCTAGGGATGTGGGTTTCGATCTCAAACCGGGGACCTTGTTACCGGTGCTATCCTCTTCATGAGCTCCGGCTCGACTTGCTGATCTGAACGGTCATCTCATCGCACAACCAGATCTGCTTTCAGACCCCGGAATCCATTCATAGCATTAATCGACGTAAATCGTCGGTCTTCGGGCCAAGTTGCATATATTCTAGGCTCAACGACTTCCTTCTTTCCCATGGCGAGCGCGGAAGAAAGGTTCAGCATCTCAAAATTACAGTACCAGAAGGTTAACTTCGCTGGACATTTGACGATCGTTGACCAGATCCACCATACCCGACCTTGTCGTGTTTAAACCAGTTGTTGACAAACTGACGTTCACGACGACCCGGGGTCACCTGAATAAGGACCAGCAATCCAAGGAAATTCTATAGGACGTACGCAGGTCACGCTTGTTCATGACCCGAATCAGCCATTTTGAGCGTTTTCGTGGTCCTTCGGTCTTCCCTACACAAAAGCGCGCTAGCCGCAAAGTGCCAGGCTCTATATTTTCGTTCGTCCACAGGAAACACCGAAATACTGTACTATTGAGGTACGCCAATCATCCGTTAACGAAAATTTTTGCTGACTGCGACAAACAGCAGCAAAGAAATACATGATAAAAGAACGACACCGTCGTTGTTTCACTCCAGCCATTTCCTTCCTTTGTTTGATCTCGTCCTTCCTTTCTTCTCATCCCCGTCACAGTGTCTCTCATTTGCTTCCACTCTGCTCTGGCTAAGGCTGCACACGGTCGCGTCTAAGGAAAGCGTCCATTCCCTATTATTTATCCCCCTTCCTTACCATCGTTTTTTCTCATCCACCACTCTCCTTTCTTTACCTCCCTCATCATGATAAAACTGAGCTTCGTACATGCTGCTGTTTGCCTCGTCCAATACGGACGACGCCCAACAAAAACACCCATGTCTTTGTTCGACCTTTCATTCTATCAGCCACTGGTGGACGCTATCGAAATCTCCGTTGATGAACTTGAGAAAGCCCTTGCCGACCATGCTAGATTATGTTGCGCGCAAGGCAAGAAGTGCGCCGGTATCCCGAGGAAGCACCACGTGATCATCTCCGACGATCTTGAAGCGTTTGGAATGCTACTCATACACGTAAGTGCCAGGTTCTATAAGTAACTCATGCTTTGCTTACTCGAAATTCTTCCAGTGTCAAGAAGTCGGCACGCATGAGTTGCTGTTTCGGCATCAGTTTAGCAGAGACGAGCTCGCCGACTTCATTCGGCACAATCTGCTTCTGGCACAAGACGTCTATGAAGAGAGGGGGTCCGCGTTCGCCCACAGCTGCGTAAAGCTGCTTCAAACTCTGCTGGACAAGATCAATGAGCGGCAACATGACTTTCTACTCAATACCCCCTACCCGCAGCATGTACACCCTACGGTAATGCGACGTAGAACCGCGCACTACGAAAGTGACCGCAGCATTTTTCATGGACCAAATTACTTTGCGCCAGAACGATACGTGTCGCCATCACCCCCTCCGCTCATCCGTGCTAATAGCTCGCCAGTACGTATCTTCGGTCGGAGCCCACCAGCACGCACCTTCCGTCAAGATTCAGCGGTGCATACCGACGATCGGCGCCGGTCGGTACCAAGACTTGGGCAGAGTTCCCCAGCGAGGCCACTCTTCCAGTATGGGACTTATCGCACTGTCGCTCCTGTACCTGTGAACACTCGCCAGACGACGCCTGCCCCGCCTTGGGCTACACCACGATCTTTAGCCCTTGGTCCTGAACCGACCCCATCAAGTGGTTCTTTCTCTGGGTCTGTGCCGACCCCGCCTCCTGGTTCGGCGACCCCGCCTTCTGCTTTGCCATCGAGCCCGGCCGACGAGTCTGCATGTTTACACGAGCCTACTCCTGTTCACGCACGGGCTGCTCTTCCTCGTCCAGCATCTCCTGCGCCACCCCAGGCGTCGAGCTCCAAAGACAAAGGAAAAGGAAGGGCTCTCCGTACCCCGTCACCTGACCCCGAGGAAGTCTTTGAGCGAACCCGCTTATTGACTGCTGCTCGCCATGTCGTAGAGAATAATGAAGATGCTTGTCAGCTTGTCCTCCTTCATTTCGCTCGGGAAGCGGCTCTTTCCGTCCTGGATAACAGCCCTGAGGCTGTGGGGTTGATCCTCCAGGTTTTCGGAGAATTTTATGACCAGCCGACACAATCTGGCAGTGCAGGCGACACAACACGTACCCCGATTGCATCAGGAGCAGCGGCTGAAGTTTCTTCTCAAGACGATGAGGCTCGGACAGCCAGCATGGACCCATCAATACGGAAACGACGCCACTCAACGACGTCTTCCTCAACCTCGCTTCCTACGCCAGCGCAACGCCCGGTGCATCGGGGGAACTGGCCACGCTTGCCACCTTCATCGCCGGACAGCTCGAGCCCAGTGAAATCTGACACGTCCGAAGACCAAAAGCCCCGGGACCCAAAACGTCGTCGCATTATACCTGCCTCGCAGCCCTCGCCGTCTCCGGCTCCCCACTCTCCTACTTCATCGTCGGACAGCTCGAGCCCAGTGAAATCTGACACGTCCGAAGACCAAAAGCCCCGGGACCTAAAACGTCATCGCATCATACCTGCCTCGCAGCCCTCGCCGTCTCCGGCTCCCCACTCTCCTACTTCATCTTCGGACAAATCGAGCTCAGTGAAATCTGACACGTCCGAAGACCAAGAGCCTCCGAATTCAAAACGTCGTCGTCTCATGCCTACTTCGCAGCCCTCGCCGTCCCTGGCCCCCCGCCGTCAGGGTAGCAGGTGGCGCTTGCGGGGCGGGGTGCCGCGCATTAGTACTGGTGGCCGGCCGCCCATGAAACCTGCTACTCAAGCACCTCCGCTCCGCCGTCAGAGGTCCGTTGACATAAGGCTGAACGTGTATTTCGACAAAGCCCTCAATGACTTGACCTCTCCCAGTGCCAGTTCTTCTCGGAGGAGGGGCACGGAGATGGGTGAGGTTATTCCGGATTCGGAAGACGAGCGTCTTGAGCTTGATGCTCCGGAACTCGATGACCGAGGACAACGTGGTCACGAGCCGGACGTATTACATCAGGGCTACGTAGGAACAAATGCTGGCGACAGCGCTAGTCCTGCTTCCCATCCCCAGCAACGGAACCCCACTGTCATCGACCTGACGCTTGAGTCGACCGACGATGAAAGTGCCGGTCGTGCTTCCCACTCATCGCGTCCGAGCACACCTTTCATCGACCTCACGACAGAATCGGACGATGATGAAAGCGCTAGTCGCGCCCGTCGGGTCCGGCGCCCGCGCACCCCTGAGGTCATTGACCTCACGGGAGATACGTCGGACGACACTCTGGTTAACCACGCATAGGCAGCCACCTCAAAAATTAGATAAGGTCAGTGATGGACCGTATAAATATTCATCTATCATTCTTTTGGTAACATTAATGATCCTCGCGCTACAACCTCTTCCCTCCAAATTAATATTGTGATACCCTTCTTTACCCTTTTTCTCATTCGTCCTCTACTTCATAATATGGTATATCCCATTCGTCACACGCTCTTCAATTTCAAGTTAATCCTGCGAAACCCTTCCTCATTGTTTGGAAATTCTCCGCCTACTATTTCTAGAAAATCAACATTAAAAATCCCATTTGTCAGTTCCCCTTCTCCACTTTAAATTATTGTACCTCAGTTGGTGTGCATCGCTTATCGTTTTTCAAAACGTAAACCATGCACATCAACGTATACCTCATCAGTCTACCCTTATATTTTCAAAGATCAGAATTACCTAGTTATTTGTGACAATTGTTTATTCGTCCCTGAAACAAACTGCCACCGTCAACCCCGATTCCTTTTCCATCTCAAAAATCTAGAAGCACATCTAGAAGCTATGTAGCCTGATAGGACATGCTCGGTCGAGGTTGGGAGCTGTAATTTCATTTGTCGTAGCAATCATGTGGTCAATGGTTTACGCCGAATGCGCGAGGTGTGTATACCTTAAACACTTCCTCTTCAACTATTATAACCTTATCCTTTCCATCATATCTGAACTATTATATAGCACCAATTGCTGTGGCCCCAGTCATGCATAACCTAGTGGTTCCGTAGAGATCACTCTGGCAACACATTTATGGCTGGTAAATTTCAATCCGCAGCTCGCACTAGCTCTTGTGCAATGCAAAAACGGGTTCCAGGAAATTGGTGGTGTCAATCCCCTTTCTGCGTGGAAACGGAACTTGAATGTCCCGAGCCGTACGTCATTCACATTCTTCGTCCAAGGCAATTGCATCCTTACCATATGTATACTTCTATCTTTTCGAAGTAGCGCAACACATTACTTTTAATATCTGAACTAAAGCGTGAAGTTAGCATGTTCAAGTGCCCAACGACCCCGGTGTCAGGAGAAAGCTTTGACCGAGATCATTTGCAATCTAAAAAGCGTCAGGGTAGATTGAAAAGGGTCACAGTTAGAGACCCCGAGAGCGAACGAGATCTAGGAGTCGTCCATCCAAAAAGAAGAATTAAATCGATAGCACATGTGATTAGAAAATCTCGACAGGTCTCATGTCTCAAGACCGATTGCAGGTCTACTAGACAGCGAACGGCGTTCATCTGCATTCAAATCTGTGGAACCACCCCACCCTTTTTCCCTGCTACTGTCCTCTCACAGTCTTCCTCATCGTGTCGAAAACATCATGACCCGAGACCTCCTTCCGCTAGACAAGCTAGAGAATGTATACGGTTCCGGTAGCAAAGCTAAACCCAGTGGACATGGGAGACCACCATTCTATACGCAGGTCAGGCATGGCGAATTTCTACGCATCTGCAGGGAGCATTGTCCGGATGATGTGTCGAAAGAGAAGGCATACAATGCTCAAGTAGTTGAAGAGTTTGTCTATCATTTCATGGACGATTTTACGGGCAAGTCTGCCACAGATGTACGAAAAGTGAGTAATGTGTCTCGAGCTTATCGAATATGTCTGATACCAACAATATGCACAGGAACTCAAACAGCACATGACGAACCATAAGAATCAGGAGAAGAAGAAAGCCGGAAAGACGAACACCATCGTCCGCGCAGAAGACCCGGAACTAGCACGTGCAATCTCTGCTTCGCTGGGACTGCACGTATCTGCGCCATCAGTTACAGGAAGGCGACTGTACTTGAACGAGTATCGTGATGTCCTTCTGGAAAAGGCACATGTAGCTTTAGACTCTCAAGGTGGTGTTGGTGATAGCCTTCTAGTAAAGGCACACTTAGCTGCGCATGCTCACGATGGTGTCGGTGACCCAGCGCATTTGAAGACGGACGTCGCTCATGTGTTTAACCAACTGGTAACTGAGGGTTACAACAGCCTTCCCGAAGCCGATCGTGTTGAATACGAAGAACGTGCTCAGCAGATCAAGGAGGACAATAAGCACGAATTGCAACAGCCTTTGACGACTGGCGACATGTACGAGTGAGTCCCTTCAGAAACATGAGCCGTCGACATGTATGTTTACATCTTATTGTAGAAACCAGGCTCGGTTCGAGGATTCCGTTAAAAGTTTACTGAGCCCACTTGTTGGAAACGGACGCTGTGGTGTGGGGGATGCAGTTATATTTGTCGCGTACGCCCTTCCTGGTGAGAAAGAGGTCAAAACGGGAAGGTAACGCGCTGTCATCAATTTGGAAAAGAAATACTGACAAATCGACTTTCCCTTAGTGTACAAATCAGTAGGGATGCTCTCGAGTTCTCGCGAACGGCGGCATACATTCAGAAAGGCTATAGGAGTGAATGGGCCGCTTTTGCTTTCCGGCATTTCGTGTCGAAAGGGTTTTATGTTGAAGGTAAGACTACCGCGCATTCGAAACGAATAAATTTATGGATGCGGCTTTCCCTAGATACAGCTATCTCCAGCGCACGGGATTCTGCTTTATATGACTCCTCATCTGCTCAGTCTTCAGTCCACGTCACTGATGATGCGGATACTGGGACGTGGATGGACAAACCCAGTAAAGAAGCGCCCGACGGATTGGGGGAAGCGCCAATTTCCTTATCTGGACCTATTTCCTTATCCGGAACAAGCATGAAGAACACCAACGTAGTGTCGACTATCGATCAGGACGCCATGATACTGACGTCGGAGGTTGAAGCTACACCTACTGAAGCTCCAAACTCTGCATGTACTGCAGTTCCTTCAGTGCCAAGTCGTGTAATCAACAACTTCGAGGTGCCCGCCGAATGCGGTAAGGTGCCCATCACCATATATGGACGCGATGTAACTAACACCTCCGCAGGTGCAGACATCTATAAGAGAGCTGCGTTACAAGGCCTGGTATCACACGTTGACCCCGCTCAGCATGCAGACATGGTCGACTATACCGGGAATGTCGCAATGCATGCGGAGATCGTCAGCGACCCAATGAATAAATCGGGTAAGTTTATTCTAACAGCAGCCTGGATTCGGATTTGCTGAAATCAATGCAAACGTAGAGTCCACCTTTATTCCAGAAGTCGCAGCAGTCGCTGCGCCCATCGCTCATGGACCGAGACCTTCACTTCATGCTCTCGAGCTGCTTGGTGAAAGGGTTGCAAAGGCTATAAGGGACTTGCCGGAAAACCAGGCGGAGATCACCATACTTTCAGGACCTACTGCGACAGACGGCGGTGAGGCTTCACACGTAGAAGACGTTACCGAGACACCCGGACACTCAGCACCCAGTAGCTCCCGGGCAGGTAAACGCGCGCGACCTCGCGGTGGTCGCGGCAGTCGCGGTGGTCGCGGCAGTCGCGGTGGTCGCGGTGGTCGCGGTGGTCGCGGCGGACGTGGAAGGGCGGGAGGAGTAATAGATGCGGAAATGCCGGGGCAGTCTGTTGAGTCCGGAAGGCCGAAGCGAAATGCTGGTAACCCTCTTACCAAACTGGAAAGCCTATTCGATGCAAACGAAATCGCGAAGGCGAAGAAGGCGGAGGCGGAGCTCGCACAAAAAAAGAAATAGATAAGTATGGGTCAATAGGAGTAATCGTAGTTGGAGAAATAATGTCGTAGCAATAACAAAGACAAGGAACATTTCAGATCTGACATTAACCTTACTACAGTAGACACTTGTATGCGATACACATGTGAGGTGGAAATATAGAACTGGTGTTTGTTTCACATTCTCGTAAGTAACAAGACGTTGTCAGGACGTACGTGTACTTACGTTGAATCACCACCACAGACTCTTGGCCCGGTGTCTATAAGCCCATACGGAAGGTTCGGGAGGGAGAGAACGTAGGATAAGAGAAATTCATGATGACGGAGCGTATTGTTCATTTGAGATCCAATTTACTAGCTGAACGGATTGCACTTTAGGACCTTTTACTTGCAGAAAACCGAGACTATTGCTAAGGACGACTATCATCAATGCTTGCATGCTTAGAGGTGACATTATACGGCTTGTTTCACAGCAGCATAAACCGTACCCTGACAATTCTCTACTACAGGTCGGCGTCCTGAGTCTAAACTCAGAAGTGGGTGCCGATTGGTTCTGGGCGTGGCCGAGTGATGGGCGCTCGCCCTAATACGATAGCTGTCTATCGCCGGATCACGTCAATTAAACTCCGAACTTACTGATAGCCTGATCTGCCGATATCAGGGAACATGCCGTAGTGCGGATCAAAACTGTATCCTATCTTATCCCCATGATCAGATCAACACTGAATGCCGACTGCCGAAATCAGGGAACAACAAACGTTGCCGAAGTGCGGATCAAAAGTGTATCTTATCTTATCTCCACGCGAGAGATTGATCAGATCAACTTTGAACACCGACTGCAATCTCTCATGCAGAGGTCATCGCACACAGCAACTTTCTATGTCCGTTTCAATTCATTTAAAAAAGGCATCACAAACCGACATTATCGTCTTGTCATTGAAGGTCCCGTACGAACTATCAGTATAATAATCACCAGTGCGAAAGCGGGCTAGCTAGGGCACGGACCACTAGTTGGATAAATTTAGCATCACTTTTGATCTCGCGCATGTAAGGCGCCTTCTTTGAGCGCTTTCCAGACGGCTGCGCATCAGCATAGCCAAACAAACATGACTCGCCCTTCCTTGCTTGAGGCTTTCAGCCACCGCGACACGCTTTGCTGTGCTCCTTCTCCTTCGCCCACCAGCACCCTGCTCCATCGCCCTCCCGCAGTCTGCTCCTTCACCACCGACCTGCTCGCTCAATGACCATGGACTCTGGCTACATCCACCAGGTCGTCTTGAAGCTCTTCCGTAGCATGGACAGCGAGACCTATCGAGCTGCGCTCGCCCCGAGCCATGGGCGTTACTGCTGGGAGGACGACACGACGTACAGAAACGCCGCGTTTACGAAGGACCTTTGCGAAATTGGCGTGTCGGTTCTGATGAATGTGTTGGCTACAACGGGCGTAGGGCTTGTGACTATCCGGTATGTGCTGTCGAATGGCTCGGAGTGCGGCGCTATGGCTGACTGTCTGGGCGAAGTGGAGGGATTCATCACAACGAATTGGATACCAGGGACCACGTTACCCTTTACCTCTACAGACAAGTTCAAGACCGGCGTGGGCGATGCAGGAATGTATTTCAGGGTACGGCGCATCTGGTTTATAACGAAAACCTCGAGGTGTGTTCGACATTTGTATATGATAGGATGATGCTCATCGACTATCAGCTATTCAATATAGACGAGACGACTATCGGGGTGCGGGGTACTCTGATGGGCTTATCTGAATACGTGAATCACTTCTCATTGTAATGACATCAATCGATTCTTGTTTGTGGTCTCGGCGTTTTGTAAAGGCATCTTGCATTGTAACGATTTAGACAAAAGTAAATAGTACTGAAATTTATTGACCAAATATCGAAAAGGAGAAAAGAGAGTATGGCATGGAAAGCCTACATGGACTACGATACAACATGCTCTTTCTGAGCCAATCAGGATTAAGGTCAAGGCGTGATGGCGAGTAGTTGGGATTTGGAAACGGGAAGAGAATCGCTTCATAGAGACATTGGGTATGTGATCGTATTTATAGAATGCAGTTACTGACTATCAATGCAAATCAGGGGCGCACGATAGGCGTTGTATCCTCAAGTGACATCAGGTAATCTCGATCAGGGGTGCCAAGCATTCAGTGAAACTTATTGACGTCATATTGGAGATGTATTCAGGTTGCCGGTGCGCAGGAACACGTGATGGACTACAGTGGTACCTAATTTATGGGTATAGGATGAGAACGTTGATGTGAGTAGGATCGAGGTCCTTGATGTTGTGCGGTTGGTAGTATAGATTGCAATCATCGGGATCAACGGTCTGAGAAAGCAGGTGCCACTCAAAGTGCATTCAAATGTTTGTGAATGGCGTCAAGTATACTATTGCTTGGTTTACCTAAGTGCTCCGACATGTTGTCCCAACTAGAATATTACATAGTTTGTAGTACGATTCCGATAGATAATGTACTGTAGAGTCAGTGAAACTATCGTAGTAGATAAGCGTAAAGCCAGTCAAAACGAACTGCGTAGATACATATCCAATAGGAATTACGTGGCTCATGTATGAGATACCAGTAGTGTATCTAGGCAAGTGCACTTGTGTACCTATGCAAGACACTGTATCTGAGCTGAGATCACTCTTGAATGACCTGGATCTGCGATCAGGTTCAGACTTGGGTCCGAGTGACCGAAGAGGATGAACCAGAAAACCAGCACCAGAAGTGCTGAGAGCGAAAGAGTACAAAGAGGGTTCTGAATTGCATAGTTAAATACAGGAAAAGGAAATATCAAAAAGGAGACATTAAGAGAGCTCACAAGCTCAAGATTAAATAAGTTGTGCTTGAACATTCCGGGAAAGTACATCGGTCCATAGAAGATTCTGTAAGCTTATGATTACACGTACGCATACATTCATTGACTGTTGATCTAGATTATTATAGATGCTAAGCCCATCTCCTGCGAACGAGAGGTCCAAACGACCTTTGACTACTGCTGTAGCAGGTGCGCGTATTAAACTCCTCAGTAAGCGCTACGCGTTGGTTATGTTTCACTTATGATTAACGAACGGTTGTTAGAGACATACCAGCCTTCGACCTTCGAAATGGAAGGACATAATAAGCAATGGAGAGTCGGACACAATTGTATAGACAAGTCAAATTCATTTCGAAGCTAAGAACAAAACCCGAATAGAAATACAGGTGGGGAAAAAAATAGTCCGACCAAAGGTAAAAAAGCAACACTTAGTGTGACGCGTTGAATCTAACGCTCTCCTTCAGTGCTGCAAGCTCCTCTCGTATCTCTTTAGCGACTTGTTCTTGTCGTTCCAGCAATTGGAACTGTAAATGGACTTCGATGTCGTGTTGTATATGCTTAGACGAAGAGAAGATTAGGATCGAGGTACGCATGAATGAGCTTGTATACGCACATGTAATCTCTTCTCAAAGTCCAACGCAGATGACTTCGCCTTCCTCGCTGTCTTCTTCATCTTCCGCACGCGAACGAACCTCGCCGCCGGACCCCATTCCTCCACCTCCTGCAGCTCCTTCACGAGATTCGCCACATCCCTAACGGGGTTTTTCATGAGACAAGGGTACGAAGGATATAGTGTGGAACGCACCAAACGAGCTCATCTAGAGCGTCTTTGAGGGAGGGACCAGGGGAGGGCATGGTGAGGAGATAAGGGAGGAGGGTGTCGGAGAGGGAAGACTCGATGGAGGCGATTTTCTCCTTCAGAGACTCAGCGCTCTGTTCATATACTTGATGTTAGCATGTCCGAACATTGTAAGAGCATAGAATACGCACCTCTTGCCACTTGAGCACGAACTTGATCGGCTTCGTGACAGCCTTGCCGATGAAGTTGGAGCCCAAGACCTCCAAAGCCAACAAGGCCGCGATTTCGAGAATCTCGAGCGCATCTCGAGAGCGATGATGATGGCGAGGGCGAACGAGGACGGGTATTGAGGACATACTGAATGTGCGAGTGTGCGATGAGGGCTTTGCAAGGTAGAAGACGCAGAATATATACGGAGGAGGATACACTGTAGAGTAGACACTGGTGAGGAGGAGTCGACGTTTGCGTTTGAAGGTCACGTTCATTCTCATGGCACAGCACTGAAACTATCACACGATGCTGGCTTCCTACTATTAAAGAAGCGCATTGCTTCCTGGGACAATTACAGGTAAGCAAAAAAAACACTTACGACTTAATTTGATCAGTAAAGACAGAATATTTTTTCAAGCAGGAATTTGTAACTATATGCGCGTATTTTTTAGAGCTCGTTGGATAAAGGTCATAGATGAATTATTAAAATTGATTTTGAAGCACTCTTAGAGAGAACCGACTAGGATAGAATTATAATGTGTAATTAGCTTGTAGTCGAACGTACAAGATTATAATTAGAGATCTCCGTCTGCGTGTAAATCTTAAATGCTAAATTCACGTGGCGAAATTAGTCACAGCAATAATGAAGATTATTGTATTTATCTCTACGCGGTATCTTCACATTCGCAAAGGACACAATCTGTTCTTTAGTCTGTGGTCCTGCTTTTCCAACGACCTACAGACGATGCAAGTAAGTTCAAGCCCCTAAACTCATGTCTGGTGACCATGTCGCGAAGCTGATGCCGTGATATATTTAGGGATGCCGGCGCTCAGGAATGAGTTCTTTATGCCGCATGTTTTGTTAGTCAAGCCCGGTCTCAGCGGAAATGAAGCGTAAGTACGGTGCCTTGTTATATTTGGACGTGGTCTGACATAGCCCGCTTGTATTTGGCCGTATCATCACACATCCCACATCACTCTTCTGACCGCCCGAGGACTTCGTTGTATGCTATCTTCATACGCACCTTCGCACGATTCCTTCGATTAGAGGTCGGCGCCGTGTTGCACATTCATTCTTCCGAAGGTAAGCTGTTCGCGTTCATGGCTACAACACTTGACCGGATCTAATCTTTCTCTTCTCCGAATCATCGACCTTGTTCTTTGCACAGATATGAATCAGTAAGACGATCTAACGGCGAGCTCGAACGCTCCAGATACGATCTTAGGCGCAACGGAGTGATAGATTGGGTTGATGGACTACGAGTATAGGTATGTTCGCGCCCAAGAATTTTTTTAACCCCTCGGACCATTGTATCGTCTTTCGCCCGCCGGCACTCGGTTGCCATCTTCTCCTTCTTTCATATATCGAACTTTATTCAATTCCCTGGATCTTCCTCCTTAACTAGACGCATAGCACCTGCGCGCCGATTGTTGTCCTCCTGAGTCATCTGGAGCTTAAATTTCATCTTTTGGCTGCATCCCGGACCTCTGAGCGTTGTCTTCGCTGGCAAAGATGCTTGAAGTACGGTGATTCCATTCTGTGAAATCTGATGTTCGTCTCAGCAACCGCAGCAACCTCCTTCTTCTATGCCCAGAAATCTTCCTATTTTTTCTTTTGATGCATTCGCTGTCTCCGCTAGCAACGATGCTTGAAGTACGGTGATCGCATGCTTTGAACATCCGATCTTAATACCTTTAGAGGCTTTCGTCTGAGACTCGCTAATCTGATCTCTGACTTAGAGCAGTGCCCTCTGTTCTCTACTACGTGCTACCTAGATACAAGAGATCTGGGCTATCGACGAACATCTTAGCACTATCCCTCTCACGCAGTGCACTCTCAATCATGAAAATTGTCCAATTAAAAACCGGCGTCATTCTATTGTCTGGCCTGTTTTTGTATGATATTTGGTGGATTTCGGGAACGAACGTGGTGCGTGACACTTTTATTCGACTTTCTGGCTTGAGAACAGTACGAGTCTCACTGAATCCTTTTAGATGCTAATAATTGAGCACATACCCATGTCGGTCTTCTCAGCGATAGACAGCCATCCACCAGCCTTAGCAAGAACGGTACGCAGAGAGTCTACGATGTAAAGCGCGATCGAGATAGCTAACAAACAGCATATATGCAGTGAGTGGCACCGAAATGATAGTTGCAACATCACTTGACGTTCCTTTCAAGATATTCTGGCCAAATCTCTATTCTTCTCTACTGAGAGATGTTTTATTATGCTCGTGTTCGGCGACTTAATAATCACGGGATGTTCGTTTCTACTGCTCAACGTTATGATCTCGCCGGCCTGCGCATAAAGTCCCCAGGATATATCATTGCCTCAGCCCTGTCCTCCAACTGCTTCACGAGCAAACACAGCAGGCAACTCCTTCCGCGACGTTGTAGAGGGTGTAACGTAGCTACGGGTCTGAGTGGATGCGTCGAGAGGAATAAGGGTGTCGGGAGTTATGTTTTTGCGAGTCCCGGTTGGATTGCGCCTCTTCATTCGCGTGATTTGATAAGGATTTGGCGAGTCATCGATTTGAGGCGACTTATCGAGAGCAGGGGACATTGGAGGATGTCGTAAAAATTGGGAGACACATATGTGACCTGCGACTGCGTCGAGACCGACATCTTGCTCAGCTTGCCATTATCATGAAGGTGATGAACACATTTAGTGCAACATAACCAGCTTTGTTGTACCTCAGGCATGCTATTTCCTCATTTCTATATCTAATTCCGTTTGTATTACGGCCTTCATACTCATCTGTACATAGTCCGGCTTGTATACTATCCTTCTTCCTTACAAGTTCGGCGCGCGGGGAATCTAAAGAAGTGTATGCCGACTCGGAAGTTGTAAAAGTCCGATCCAGCTTCAACAGATTACGCGGACGGCGCAGGAAATGTAAAACAGACATAAGTTGCAAGCGTGAAGAAGAAGTGAAAGGCCCACGTAGCCCGCAGCTCTTCACTGAGCCTCGCTCAATACATGCTCCTTCGATCCAACAACCCCTCACGTCTTTGACATGCAGGCACGATGATAGGACGGTAACATATGAATTGAGGTTCAACATCCTACAGTAGAACTAAGGTTACGATCTTCGAGTCGTTAAATTTAAATTGTTTAAAACGGAGTTAATGCCATAGAGCAGCCTACCCTACAATACTCTAACTTACTTAAAACAAATAAGTGTTGATGGCTCAGTGGTTAAGCTGTCCAATTATGTTCGTTGGGATGGGTGACTCATGGTTCGACCCACTTCGAAACCATTTATAATTTTTGAAATTCTGTCTTACTCTCGGGATTTAAAGTGCTTCATGAACGTTTAAATGATTAAATAATTTAAAGGCCTTTAAATACAAACTACATAAAATCCTGTAAATCATTTAAATAAAAGAGCTGTGGTGATTGGACCATCAACTTCGTTTATGCGGTTTCCTCTCCAGACCATGTGCCTTTTACCAATCCGACCGTGGGACTCCTGGGCACTAGGACGAGATTGCAGTCTGTGAGGAGTTTCAATGAGATGCCATTCCGAAAATTCGGAGTTGCAGCCCGTGACTGCCAGTGAGAAATTAAGTGCTAGTATGTATCGCTTACTACTATGTAGTAGTCAACCTGCAGCGCTCGCCCGACCTCGCCGGGATGGATTGTACTCGCCGTTGCCACCGAGGTACTTGGCGTGTCCTCGACTATTTGCTGACTCATTACAATTTTATCAGGAATGAGATACAAAATAATGAGTCCCATCTTTCATTTCGATTCTAGCCGCATTTTTCTCCCTTTTCGATAGAATTTATGCATAACACCAAATGTACATTAATAATATATGCGTTATCAAACACAAGAAGTTTACAAAACACAGAGGAAGCTGGGAATGTCAGAATTTCAACTCAAAGAGTTTGGATACGACATCGCGAATAAAATCCGCCCCAGCAGTACACGTTCCGTCGACCAAGGATCTCGCACGCTCGTTCTTCTCGTCAAATTTCAAGCAGGTAATCACAACTTCCGCGTATGATGGGCCCATGGATTGAGGTAACTCGCACTTTGCTAACTCGATCAAGTCGGACCTCCGGTGGAACCAGATGTTTGAGAGAGAGTTGCCACTCAAAGTGGCGTAGTGCTCGTAATCCAGCTTCCAAAAGTCGTCCAAGATGTACTGCAATTGCTCTTCGTCCCAGCGGACAATAGACCGCCAAAGCCCAATCTCAAGAAGGCAGATGCCAAGGCTGTAAATGTCATCGTGCTTTTGATATGATTGCTGTCGAGCGAGGTCCAAGTGTCGAGGGTGGTGGTAAATGAGTTCAGGGACCTCCGAGCCGTATATGGGCTTCATGTTTGAGTCTCCCACTTCGTGACGGGAGTAGGTGAATCCTGCAAGAAATGGCATCCCTATAGACGGTGAACAACTATCAGAGGACAAAGCGTCGTCATCGACATGACGGAGCAAGACGATTGATTCTGGGCGGACGCGTTTGTGTACGACATCCAGACGATGAATGATATCCAAAGCGGTCGCCAGGTGAAAGGCAAGCGTTGCACGAGTTCGCAGGTTCGGTGCTCGGCCGGGTGAGACGAGAGCACGGCGAAGAGTAAATGGCTCTTGATAGCCTCGTGGGAGACGAAAAACGATGTCATGCATATCACCATCCCGGTCCGGAAAGGATATACCACACGAGCGAAGAACCGGTACAAGTGCCGATGTGATGCCCTTCTTGTCTTGCGGGTCTTCAGCCATCATACGCGCAACTCTTTCGGTATCGGCCATTATCTCTTGTGTCCGTCCTTCGTTCACGAGATGTCGGACATAGCGACGATCGATGAGGCATCCTCCGTATTCACCACCTCTGACATAAAACAGGGACTGAGGGAACTCTGTCTCACCCTGAAATGCCTTGTCGAGTGGTTCTAGCGAGGAAGGTGGGATTACCAGGTGTTGAACTGAGGACTGGACAGCAAGTCGCATGCGTGCTTTCTCCACGAACTCACGGGCTTCATCGTTGAAGACAATGCGAGAGAACATCATGGACAGGTTGAAGAAACGAACAAGGTCCTCCAGCGCTCTCTATCGACATGCTGTAATGTGTCTTTGATGTCTGGCCCAACGACTGAGACAAATTTGGCCCGGTTAAACGCCTCAAAGACTACGTTGGCCTGCGATGGCTTTTCGCCGTAGCCCTGCGAGGTATCGCTGATACCCGCGTTATGCTTCACGTTCCTTCGTGGCCTTTTCCGCTCCCGCCAGGTGGAGAAAGAGAAGATTGATCTGAACCACCGAAGCCCAAGGATACCACATCCCAGGCTGAACTTCCCCGCAATCGCCTCCCCGTCCTCAATTACTCCAGAGATTGAACCAACCATTTCCAATTCCTCCAAACCCGTACTTTTCTCGGCCTCGATATTCGAAGGGGAAGAACGGCCAAGTTCAGATTCGACTGAAGGACCTGCTTCGCGAAAGTTCATGGCAATCTTCCATTCTTCAAGCTTGATGTGCAACTCAGAGAGTACCCTTTCGAGCTTTTTGAGGGACTTGACGATCTCGCTTTCTGTTTGCAAGACTCGGTTATGCCGAAATAGTTCAGTCATAATGCTGACTGTCTTCGAAACTCGCACGACATGGTCGATATCTGAGCTAAAGTTCTCGTCGATCTTCGAGTACGCCTGTGCGAACTTGACGCAGCTGTAAATGTGTTCGATAAGATCTGGTATGGCTAAGAGAATGTCAGCCATAGTGGAGCAAGCAGAGTAAGTGAGAGTTCAAGCCTCACATGGATGCGAGCATTCGCCTTTTGTTGCTTGAGGAAAACAAGAGTCACGGTGTTAGCGTTGCTAACCAGGATATCATACAACGAAAAACAAGCAATTTGCAAATCCGGCCAATTGCTACCATGCCAGTGTATAGCCTGAGTAGTAAGTACTATTACTAAATAGTACATTACCTGTTTAACGTTTGAGTGACCGGGGGCTGTGCTCGACCATCATACCAAAGTGCCATCCTGAGTAGCTAAAGACGTGGACTTGGAGATGAACGTCGAATTCCTCAGCTGGGGACCACAATATGAAAGCAACATTGAACGGGTCTCAGTACCAACTTGAAGTGAGCTTAGCGACGGTAATGCAGCAACTTATACTATTGTTTATGTCTCCGCAAGCTCTCATGAAATGTCACTGCCAGTGGTTTGATTTAGAATGAAGTCAGTAGAGCGATTATCTGATGTTGATAGCTTAGTGCTAGCACTACGTTATTGTTAGCTAAATTGACTAGCCTGAGGGGATACAGTACAACCATTGCCACTTAGGGTGCGCTCGGATCCGGTGCTTGCATAGCGTTGCTAGCCTTTTAAGGCAACAGTGCTACAGTCATGGACGGGTCTTTGAAACACCACATTTAAATCCTCTAAATTTCTTGCTTCTTCATCAAATCTCTTCAGTTTTTTCAACTGTATATATACTGTATATACTGAATATCTCAAATCCAAAATTTGAAGCTCATTGAGCTGAATTTACAAGAGAAGATGAACAAGGAAGATTTTGGACATTTCGGGGGCCTTCCGGTCTTTGAGACACACCTTTTCCCACGCACCTTAAAAACATCTCTCCCTCAATTACAGACGTCATGATAACATATCTGCAATTATAACCTCATATACTTGTTCACGTATCTACTAGTGACCTTCGTAAGAAATTTCATGCAGTTCAAACGCGAAACCAAAGCTGTAGAGCCCAAACATTGAGTTGATTAGATGCAGTTACCAAATCGGGAAGGCATGGAATTTTCGGACATACAGGTGGGTGTAGATTTTGACGAACTAGCGTAATCAGGGTCCTGCTTTTTATGGTCATTCTGGTTAAGCAAACACAAAGAAAATAACCACAAAAGGTAGGACCCTGATTACGCTAGTTCGTCAAAATCTACACCCCACTGTAGAAAGACAACACAAACATTTTGTGCTTGCACTGAGAGATAGTGTAAAGAGATTGACAATATTTCTGCAAATTTAGAGTGTGGAAGTACAAAGGAATTTTAGAGAGTGGAATCATACAATAGATTGTATAAAGAAAGGAGGAATGAATTTATTGCTATATTTACGCTATTTATGGTAATTTGAATATTCTTGAGGACTGATACTATCTCATCCATATCTCACGAATGGCTGCAGTATTTGACTCCAAATTTTCTATGTACAATATACTAATATTATAGTATTATAATAAGTTCTCAAAATAATTTAGCTATGTTGTGGAAGTCTAGAAATACAGAGTGTTTCATTTACCGTGGGTGTTTCAAAGACCCGTCCAAGATTGTACAGGGTTTGAAGCAAAAGCAGTAGTACTGTTGCCTTAAAAGGCTATTTCTCACTGGCACTGCTACGCAAAAAGCACTGGATCCGAGCGCACCCTTAGTATACGAGCCCACGAGCCCGTGCCACCGGTGAGGGTGCCAGTGGGTGCACATAGTGCTACTAATAGTCCGACGAAAACGTTTACTGTGGGCGCCTCCGTCACGTCGCTCTTTTGATCGAGATGAATGTGCAAACGATCGTCGTAAGCCCTGACATAGACAGAGCAGCGCAAAATGCAAGGTCTGTCAAGGAGATTAGAGAGCTCATAACCAACGGTAAGTGCTCACTCGCTTATCGCATGATAGTCGTCACTTAGGAGGCCGATGTCAGAGCTGAGAGAGAACTCTGTATATGGGTTAAAGATATTTGATATGCAAGAGCTTGTGAACGGAGAACGTTTTGCAGGGGGATCTCAGACGAATGTGTACAAGAAGCAGATATTTGATGGTCCGGTATGTTTTCCCATTGTCTATGTGTGAGGGATGATCCATTGAATACATTCCTCAGATGGTTGCAATCAAAGCTTTTCGTGTTGGTTTTGAAAGACAAGCAATGTCCACGGCTACTAGAAAAATGAAGATCGTAAAGGTGTGGTGCATAGCAGTTTGCAGTTTCATTGAATTGCATCTAAAGGATCAGTGCAGTATTTTGTTAGAGAATGCGGGATCTGGAAAGGCGTGAGCACGCATCCTAACATCGTGGAGCTCTTTGGGTTGGTCGAGAACTACGGCGAAGGAAGTCTTCCGGCGCTTGTGTCAGAGCTTTACCCGCTTGGAAGCCTACGCAGACTGGTGAATAGAGAAGATCCAAGACTGACAACATATATGAGAACCAAATTAGTGAGTAGTACAGTACCTTTGTTCATCCTACGATGTACCAATCAAGGATTTGATTACAGTTGCATGACACCTGCAAAGGGCTTAGTCATGGTATGTATCTGCTATCATACCAAAGGTCGAGATGACACACATATTTGTAGTGCATCACAGTGGAGTCGTCCATAGAGATATTAAAGGAGTGAGTGCACTTGTTTGTTTTAAGCTTGAGATAAATCTCAACCATATGCATCATGCACAGGACAACATATTCCTTAAGGTCGTAAGCGGAGGCTTAGTCGCTGCTCTCGGGGATTTTGGGTCTGCCAAACTCGAAGACAGCGAACAATACAGAATTGAAAAGTCTACCAGCATAACCACTGTAGAGTGGGCCCCTCCTGAATACATCATCGACGGCCAGCTGAACTATAGCAATCCAACTTTGGAAGGGGACATATGGTCATTCGGATGTACCATTTTGGAGGTATGTGATAATCACCCGCCTACGATATATGCAGCATTTCTCACAAATGATGTCGAAGATTCTGACTGGTAACAATCCATGGGGTGGAGAGAATACAACCGCTCTTCTTCATTTGCAAGGGAGATATGGACCTTCGCACCCGAAACGGCCGGAAAGCTGTGTAGATGAAAATCATTGGGATATTATGACATGGTGTTGGGAGATCAACGCGACCAACCGCCTGAAAGCTGATTCTGTTGCACTTGCTTTAGAAGATATATTGAATACCACAATGTAATGCTAGTAATTTAAGAATGCAAATCCGGTCAAGTTTGATGTCCAACAAAGATTTGCAATTGAGTAGAAACTACTTAAAATATCACGGCGACAAAACCTCCTTGATCAGTTTTTTCACTTCGAGCGAGATACGTGGCATGTTGGGCCTTTCGTCCGGCAGGAATTTCCAGCATCTTGTCATAAGACCCCAGTGAGAGTCACGTAGACCAACGAGCCTGTCTTTTGTCGCCGGTAGAGATTTCGAAAGTAATAGCTCAGCAGGTGCATAGTCAACATTTTCGAAGGGGCTTGTGCCATATTGCACCTAACGGGTCTAGCTCATCATTTGTATCTGGTATTTGTACGTTACGTGCTTACCTCGAGAAATATACAACCAAAGGCCCATATGTCGCCGGATTTTGTGACCTGACATCTGTTTTCGTTTGAGACCATTAACTCGGGACTAAGCCACGCCTCGTTTGTCCTCTGGCGGAGGGTAGTATGGAGCTCTGCAGATCGATCGGTAGTTTTGGATGTTCCAAAATCACAGAGAACGGCATAAACCGACGAACATTCGTCATCCTCGCGGACGAGCACGTTCACCTTTGATGAGTTAGCTCCGCAATCGCAAATTTTGGCTGAATGATCTACTCACTGCTCTCAAATCTCCATGGGCGACTTCCTTTGAATGAACTGGGATAGGGTAAGTTTGGGGTTGGGTGTTTAATATATGCACCTTACGATAGTTCAGTCCCCTCGAGATATCATCGATCTGTGGGTGGGAATTAGATAGAGCGAGCTTCGAGATGGGTGTTGGCCTGTCTTACAAACTGCAGACGTCGGAGCTCTGAGAGCATGCTGCTTTTGTCTATCGCATTGTCCATTCTTGTTTGATGCTCATTCAGATAAGATTTGAGATTGTCTAAGCAAAGGGGAGAAACTAGGGCTGGGAGCGTCGAGGAGGCAATGAAGGTGTAGCCTAGCAGCGGTAGTATATTGGTGTGCTTCAGCCCAGCCCAAATCTTCACTTCTCGCTCCAGCCT
This sequence comes from Trichaptum abietinum, assembly GCA_910574555.1. NCBI lineage: Eukaryota > Fungi > Basidiomycota > Agaricomycetes > Hymenochaetales > Trichaptaceae > Trichaptum > Trichaptum abietinum. The sequence goes on along the minus strand of CAJTBE010000004.1, from coordinate 600,510 downwards.
CTGGTGTGTTCATAAATGAGTGAATATGAGACAAGTTTGCATGAGATAGCAACGACAGGCGCACATTTTCGACACCGTCCCTTGGAATTAATCTTTTGACAGCGCACTTTGTAATTGTCAGATGATTAAGCACGATAGGTAAAATCAATGAACGCACAGCACCTAGGCCCGTGGATAGACCCATTTTAAACACTTCGCCAAAAGAGCCCTCTCCGATCCAGTCGCTGGTATCATCAACGACATCAATGCGGGGTATTTCAAGTTCCTCGAAAACTGAACGGTCGTCATTTGCTTGTATATGTAAAACAATAGTTACGTACGCGAAATATAGAGCTTAGCGTCGGAATGCTCTTCATCGTCGTTGACAGGAATTGCGCTCTCTCTTCCGGAAGGGCTGGTGTCTTCGAGCTCCACTCGCGTTACAAATGCTTTATATTCTTGGATACTGGTAACCAACCCTTCTTCTAAACACAAGGGGTCGCTTATGCTGTACACATTCGTCGGGGAATACTGCTCCTTGACTACAGAAAGCGTTAATGTATGTAACTCGTTGAAACATGTAGCGCACCTTGGTTGTTGTCGGATATAGTGAGGAATCTGCTGGGCCTGACGTGCAACTCTCTATGAAGACTCTATTGCCCATGAGCTTGATGAGATGTAGTTCTAATAGTAACTTACAAGTAGAAAACCATTCGTTTTCCCAAGCAAAATTTCAATGATTTGGAGGTGGTTTTCGATTCGGCTATTTAATGCCCCGTTAAAGCAAAAATCAGACTCTGCTATTTCAAGCGCATTCAATGCAGTCTTAGAGGACACGAAGGCGAGACTTTGTGTATAAACATGTCATTTTTAGTGATCGGTTCTCTGAGATTTCTTTAGAATTAAACTTACGGAACTAAGATCTCGAATATAGCACGTATTCTGTCAGATTTTGTGGTATAGCATCGGACGAGATGTTCGATTGTCATGGTTGATTCTTTCGCTTTTTCTACTATTCTCTTAAGTTGCGTGAGATTCAGAGAGCGTTCCATTGTCTGCTTAAAGCGTTTAACTCTCATACTTTTGAAAGGAAGAAGTAATTAACCCACCTCATTTTCAATGTATGTCGTCATGTAGAACACCTTCCGAGCCAGAGTTCTGATGTCCTCCCAGATGTTCGATCCTATAACAATTATTAGCCAGTTGTGATGAGATATAAAGAAGGTAATCTATGCCTACCTTTGTCTACTACCTCGTTTCTTCCTTTCCACCACCATTCTCTAAATTTCTTGGGATGAAAACCCAGAACAACCCATGATTCTTCATGGCCTAAGGGCTTTAGACCTAGATAAGGTGTAGGCGAGCTGACATTTTTGCAATGAGAACTCTTACAGCGGAACTGCACTTTCCAGTATAATTTCTCTGGGACATTCTCATCTATAGACCAGGAAATTTTGGAGCTCACCACGGGATGTGGCCTGAATGCAGTGGACGCTAGAGAGGATTTACTCCTTCCATCTATTGTCCTCTGTCACTACAATGATTAATATAGGAGACTACCATACATCAAGATTCACGCGCACCTTCCTCTCGCCTGTGTACGTGCTGAGATCCTCAACCATTCTATCTATCCTAGTTGTGATTTGATCGCCATCTCTTCTCGGCCTTATGCTTTTAATAAACCCATATCTAACATTGAGCTCATCGTTAGCTCGAGACAACAATCTTATTCGGTCAGTATGATAGACAGAAAGATACAGCTAGTGCACATACGATTGTTGCTGTGAGTTCAAGAAAGTCGACTCCAGATCTTCGTCACCATCCAAAGAAGACTCGAACTTCTTTCCTTCTTCAGAAACTTTCACAGCCGTCTCCTTCGCCTTCTCCAAAGATTTCAACTCGGGAAAGGACTTTCAGCGACAGAATCTCGGAAGACAATGCGGAGTAGACATACCTTATTCTTGATATTACTAACCATGCGAAGAGGCTGGTAACAGGTGAAGGTGGTTGACAGGCAAGCAGACGGTTCTGAACTGCTAAGAGTCAGACTCGAAAGCGCCTGCATACGAAAAAAACAATAAGCACCCAAAAAGGGGTAATTACGTAAATGTTGAAATGCATCAAATTGCCCTATAGCCGGTGCATGTGACGACAGGACAACAAACTGTATACTCTGACTTCGACCACCATCTCATTTGACTTGCACACTTCAACTCCTTCATGGTCATTGATCCAAAAGTTTACGAGCTGACAGTGCCTGAGATATGGTGGAGGGATCGATTCAGCCTGCTCGAATCGCGCGGTTATCGGCTACGTCCACGCTACAAACCAGATTGGACTCCATCATGGGTCAGAACTAAAGAAGACCCTGAAGAATGCGAGGACTCTATCTGCACGACAGTGAGCATCATACACTACGCCTGTAGTACTTGCTCACACTCTTTGAAGAATAGCAGAACCATTGATGCTACGCGAATTTCTGATGGGCAGATTGTTCTTATTAAGAAAGTGATTCGGGATGGACGCGAGAGGAAGATAGCTGAATATCTGACAGATGAGGAGAAACGAAAGGACCGCATGAACCACTGCGTTCCCATCCTCGATCACTTTGATGACGATCAACAGCCATATACAGAATTCATCGTGATGCCGATGTTACGGCCGTTCGATAACCCGCCACTCTCCTTTGTCGATGAAGTAGTTGACTTCGTTCGTCAAACATTAGAGGTTAGCTCGTTCCTCTTAATTTTGTAAGATTGAAGTCTTATAAAACTGTTTCAACAGGCATTATCATTCATACATTCTCATAATGTCGCACATCGGTATGGAGTTTTGGTAACTTGCAATATAAAGTAGGGAAGTCTAATGATTAATAGTGACTTTGCCTCCGGAAATATCATGTTCGATGGGAAAGACATGTACCCATCTGGATTCCACCCAGTTCGGAAGAAAAGAGACCTTTCCGGGATTCACAAGGCGGTATACTCGACAAGGCGATCAGTGAAGGGGGTTAAATATTATATCATCGATTTTGGCATCTCTACACTCTTTGAAGAAGGACAATCGCACCTCGTGACAGGATGCAAGTCTCAGGATCCCGACGTTCCGGAACTTTCAGACACAATACCTTACGATGCATTTGCTGTGGATGTATTCACTCTCGGTAATCTATATAAGAAGGAGTTGATTGAGGTCATTCTTTATTTTCTCTTTTAACTCTCTGTGTTTAATTCATGGACTAATAAACCTTTATTCTCAGAAATTCGACAATCTTAGCTTTCTTTCTCCCCTAGTAGAGAGAATGACCCAAGAAGACCCGAATGGACGCCCCTCCATAAACGAATGCGTCCTCATGTTCAGCCAGATTTTTTCCGCGCAGACGACAAGCGCCCTTTACTGGAAGTTGAAGGAGCAAGACTTAGGAAAGCTTCGACGATTTTGGCGAGATATTACTTCTACCTTTTACGTCGGAGGTCTAATAGCCAAAAGGCTGGGTATGTAAATCTGGTCAGTTAAATTTACAAGTCTAATCTATCTATTCTTGACGTTCTAGTGAATCCACTGTCTTTACATTCCTCTCGTACGGTCTAGTGTGGGCTATCTTCTCACGAAGCAACAATTTCTTATTGCCACGGATATATATAGTCCAGGATTCAGCTCTTATCTAAAAGAGTACTTTAGGATTTTTAGTGCGAACTTCTCATTTTTGTGTGTTATCTCGCGGTGCGGTGCATTTGTGCTGCCTTTGTATACTGGAGACTCTGACTTTACCATGTTCAAGTTATAGCACGGGGACTAATATTGTCAATCATCAGAAAGCTCGACGAAGCTTGCCTAAGGGAGATATAAGAGTTAGATGCGAGTGCTTTTCTTTGTCTACCTCTGCATCCTGGCGTCATCTCCGGCGTTCAAGCTCCGCTTTAAACTTGACCGCTCGCGCTACACACCACTCCAGAATAGAGATTGGGCGCCCACAGCAACCAGAGCCTTATCATAATGCTGCCAGAGACCAAAGTACAATAAGTACAAAACTGACGTGCTCAGACTACGGCAGGCTCTCACTACAAAAGCATCATTTCCTCACCGTATTGTACACTCACAACTCTCTGGCCTCCAGGCGCTCGTTGTCTCGCCTCTTCGATTAACCCCGTTTACTTCACCCTTTGAATGACATCAATTGCCGGATCATTTGGCTTAAACGAAGATGAGAAGTGGTGGCGTAATCGACATATGTACGTTGCTTGAAGCTCATGGGTATAGTCTTCGTCGATGATACGAACGAGATAGACACAATCATGGATTTCCTCCGGTACACGACCTAGACTTTGCGAAGACGCTATAATGGGTAATGTAAGCTGCAGCCTTATGGAGTATTTTCGCAAAACTAACAAATACTTCTGTGTAGGAGTATCGTCGACGCAACACGTATTGCTAACGGCAAAGTCGTTTGCTTGAAATAGGTTATCAAAGGTGGCCAAGAGCGAGCTACAGCGGAATGCCTCTCCTTGGAAGATAATATGAAGGATTCCCGAAACCACTGCGTCCCTATTCTAGATCACTTTCCCGATGACAAAGAGCCTTATACCGGGTTCATCGTGATGCCGCTTTACGACCTCTCGATATTCAACCCTTTTGTTTTGTCGATGAAGTCATCGACTTTATGAGGCAGAGTCTAGAGGTATGTCATTTGTCTACCCTCATAGACAAAGCATCTCATACTTTAGCCAAGGTTTTGTTTTTCATCTACTACGGACAGAATGTAGCGCACCGGTATGAGCTATTTTAATACACTCAGACGCATCCCGACTGACTTCTTGCCAGCGACTACGCTGACTTGAATATCCTGTTTGATGGTACATCCATGTATCCTGATGGATTCCATCCTGTGTTTAAGGATGCTGTTCTTGCCGGAAACGGGTCTTTGGTGTTCCCCTTGGATAGCGTATGGAAAGACTTTTGCCTCAACCTCGTGAAATTATGCGGCGCATCCAACGCCCAAATGCATTGACTCCGCGAGGAGAATCGGAAATTCAGAGATGATAGTGTACCATTGTAAGTTCTTATTGCACCCCGTTGTTGTACGCGTTGTTATCTCTTGAGAATAACTATAAAAAAATTTACTCCCCTTCTATGAGGATTTACTCAACGAGGCAGTAAGCGATATTGTTAGTGATTTGTTGCAATAGTAATTATTTTACATTCATACGGGACCATTGAGTACCGTCTATGATGCATCATATGATGTGGAATGCTGCAACCGGCTACAGAAAACGGAGTATGACCGAAACGAAAGGATGAGATGAAGAATATTTCTGATATCATTGTCTCAGCTATCCGCTAGCTAATTGAGTAGTTGTAAGAAACTAGATCTGACAAACGGTTGGAGAGGCTCCTCCGCCATGATAAGTGCAAATAGAGTCATCATATTAGGTGAAAAGGTCGAAGCTCCAAAGCTCGGTAGCTCAATGATAATATCAGTAAACCAGACAACATGGATGGATGCCGGTTCAGTGAAAGATACTGTGTAGTCCTTCCAAAGACGGTCCGTGCAGTGCTCAGGACATTATTTTCTCTGGTGCTCAGGTCAGAGCGCTAGCGCAAGGCCCTCTGCGCGCTTTCCGATGCTACTAAATCTCGTCGACCTCTTGGTCAGCGCTATAGCCATCGGGACGTCGGACACTGCGGGCGAGTGCGCACAACGTTGTCATTGACCTTTTCAGGCGACAATGACGCCGACGAGCAGGCTTCGACTGCATTGTTGGCTGCGTCATCTGTGAATGAGGTTGGCCGCTACTGATAGATAGGTTGAAGACGGACGCATTGTTTACTAGACAGTCGATAAGGTGCTTGGCCCACTGGTTGCCTGCGATGATATGGCTTTACCTCCCCTTACTGACCCCGTCCAGACCTTCACAACAACAACTCTCTGATATTAGCTACACCGCACGACGCGACCCGACGCTCCCTGCACCATGTGAGACATGACCATGTAAGTCAAAATTGCCTTTGTCTCGGACGAACGTCGCCTCCCAGTCGGCGCGGACTTCGAACTCCAAGTGCTCGATATTGACGTCAGAGACGACGACCGCTCTCTGGCACACACATAATGCACAACATTGTGTGACATAGGCTTGTGCTCCTGACTAGTACGCGCAAGGTCATGTACAAATTCAAAGTCAGTTTGCTGATGCAGGCAACAGAGAAGTTTCGTACTTACCCAAGCCTGGGCGTGTCCAGTTGAGGCACCAAGAATTTGCCATGTTGAGCTTCGTCGGCGACCGGCATGCTCAATTTGGTCCTTCTCAACGAACTTGACTTCGGTTCTGCTCCGACTTATTTCCCAAGTCCCAGCGGTGAGCGAAGATCTGTCGAGCGCGGTAACCGGAGGGACAGATAGTAGCATAATAAGTGGATGCTTCTCTAAAAGAGGTATAGCATGTATGAGCTCCGTGATCGTCAGATATTGGAAAACGTGTGATGGGCTGGACGATCAGACATCGACTTGTAGTAAAGTAACGCCTGAGATGAAGTACACTGTCCCCTGGCTGTCCTTCTTATGCCTACTCCTTAGTTTGCTTGAGTATGTCCGTCGAGGCGTCCGCTCATCTCCTCCTACAGTCTGAACGTCACTTCCGAGGACAGAGAAAGCGCGTTTATTTCCATCGGCCTAGCATTATATGAGCATTAAGAATGGCAAGAAAGTCTGAACTTCGTACATAATGAGCAATACAATCACATCCCTGGTTCGTACCTCGCCACTCCCTCAACTGCCTATACAATGATGACCTCCTGTCCTGCGAGAAACGTGAAGATCCGACTCTTCAGCAATAAGTTTCGCTGACTCCTCGATGCCAGGTTACCGAAGAAGTTGCCACCAGGCTGTCGTTAGTGAGGACTCGTCTCGGACCGCAGCTCTTCGGCTGAGGAAACGACGATTTAAGAGAGTGCAGCGTTCATGCTCTGTCGATGAGAGAACTACACACTGGCAGGTGGGAAGAAACACGGCGAAATAGTGTATTTGAATAGGTCGCGGCAATTGAAACGAGAAGAACGGGGGTAAAGACGAGGTTAGCTTATAGTCGTAGATGTTCAGCGACCAATACGTACCAATGTAATGCTTCCAATCACAGATCCCATCAACACCACAAGTATCAACGTCAAAGCCATTCCAAGTGGAAATGACACATTTGGAAAGCCAGAAATATCTTCGTTTGTACGGGAGCCAGAATGGTGCGCCTACAAAGAACTTGACGGCCGGCTGCAATAGGAAGGGTAGAACGCTCGAGGTTCAGAGGTCGATTTCGGCCATGAGGGGTCTTTTCACTTTCTCAAGGTGTGCTGTACTAGTAGGAGGTATACATGAGGTCAATTAGGTGGATTATTGAAAGCCACTTTACCTTCATCATCGTGTACAATGAGCACGAGAAACGTCAAATAGAGTTTGTATTGGAAAACAAACGTCTCGGCGTGTGATGCGCCAGATCTCCATCACGAATGGGACGCTTGAGGTTATGGCAGTCAGGAGTTGTGGATGCGAAGACACATACGACTCGGAGTCCGGAGTGATGGAGTTTGCTTCGGCTCGGGATCAATAGCAACCGGTACTACGATCGCGTCCAAGCTTATGTATCGTACATTGTTGGATTTTAGCGTTTTCATGGAATTCCTGCAGTAAGGTCCATCAGTAGAGCCTCAGTTTAGATGGCAACCGAAATCGAGGAATTTTCATAGCTGATGACCCTAATCCCGGCGGCCCATGCGCTTCAAGCGGTATCCTTCCATGGAACCAAGAATAATCTACCCTCCGCGCGGTCCTCGTACTATTATACACCGGTTTGGATGGTCGTGGGGCCGTCACATCTTGCTGCACGACATACTTGATATAGGATAAGGGCATCATTGTCTAAAGCTTCAGCTTCGTATGTCATGAATTGGCTGGTGACGCTGATGCGATGGTGTTGAAAGCCACCAAGTTGAAGGCTTCTTCGGCTCCCTCTCGACGACTTTGGCGACATTCTTTAGCCTGAACCTGAGCTCAGGGAGAGGCACGTAAGTAATATAATTCGAGGTTCCGAGTCGCCGCTGATAAAGTCACAAGAATTTGATTCCGTTCGCGTCTCCAACTCAGTGAACGTCACGGTGGAAAGCAATTTCTATAATTGGATAAATGCATTCCGAGTCCGGCGCACTCTGCAGCCTGAGGGTCGAGCTTCAAGTTGCAGCAAGCGGAACGAAAATTTTGACAGAGCGTCACCAGCATGGCGAAAGCTGCAGGTGGAATCTGCTCATGTCGCTTTCAAGATTCTACCAGCGACTTCAGCTGAGCTGCACATTTAATACTCGCCATTTCTTTGAGTTATTATGGCACCGACATCAACAGCCCCAACGGGGAGGATGAAGAAACGAAATGTTTTACCGTCTTCCATACAGAATGTCTAGACTCGACAACACAATAGACCTCGGTTGGCCTTCTGCCGATTCGTATACAGCACACCTCTCCGTCACCGGCTCGTTTATATGGTACCTCTACCCTTAAATTCAGAGCAACCACGCTAGTCCTGGTAAGTACTTGCCAGTAATATACTGTACATATATATACCTCATACGCCGAGGGAAGGTGCAAAAGTCGGCAGAGCTCCATCATATCCCTTCGCCATCGTCGTTAGCTATGTCCATCAGCCTCGAGCATGCGTATTTCCTGTCGATGGTGCTGGCCGCCTTATGTTATGGTGTGTGTTCTATTCTCCCATCGATACTTTTCGCGCGATGTTGACCACACCCATTCTTCACCGCTGATAGGAATCTTCGTCGTGCTATACGTAGGAATCGTATACATCATCTTTTTCCTTCGCAAGTCGACGCAATCAAAGAAGTCGGCCCCCTTGTTCATTGTGACCGTGATGGTGGTAGTGGCGACTGTGGTATGTTCACCTGCGTATTCATTGACCCGAAAGAACGCAAGGCTCAACAACTTTTGTCACAAAAGCATCTGGGCGTCAGCTACGTGAGGGCGAAGACGGCTCTAATTGACAAAGCAAACGAACCTGGAGGCGCTCTTGAATACCTCAACCTCACATCAACTGGGTCTTACATGTTTCAAGATAGCTTGTACGCTTTTCAGACGCTAATGGGAGATGCGTTCATCGTGAGCACGATTTCTGTTCTTCTGGTCTCCGGGAAGTATGGCTGATGCGACTTAGGTCTACCGCTTGTACATTGTTTACGCAAGGGATAAACGGATTTTAATTCCTGCGGGCATTGTCTATCTTGGGAGCATGGGTATGTTGCTGCTCTGCGTCGTTCATGCCGTAACTCATAGCTCTCTTAGTTGCAACCCTCGGCTCGCTCGTTGTCGAGGGCTTGGCGAAACCTGGCTCTTCTGTTTTTTCATCGAGGGCATGGCTCCAATCATTCATGGCTTTCACGTTAGCCACGAACTTTACTTGCACTGGTGAGCCCCACTGCCACTTCGGTACTTACTTTCTACATGTAATGTGATGCTAATGAAACTCTGGCACCTGCGATAGGTTTGATCGCTTTCAAGCTATGGTCCGTAGAGCGCCGGGTTTACGGATCGAAGGATAACCGCTATCTGACGAAGGTTGCCATCACGGTGATCGAGTCCGGCGCTCTCTACTCCGCATTTCTCATCTCGCTCCTTGTTACATACGTGAATAACGAATGGTCCCTATATGTTCCCTTTTTCTTGGTGAGTGACATTTACTACAGAATGGGTCTCCGCTGACTTAAGCTCTGTCATATCTACTGTCAACAGTTAGTTCACGTCATAGTAAGCTTACACCCTATGATTCTTTTGACGTGTCTGATCATATTGCTTAAATCAGGGAATTGCTTTCTCCTTGATCATGATCCGAGTCGGACTTGGCATCTCCATTGGTGACACAAGCACCGTCTCTACCTCCGAAGTTCAGGGCGCTTCAAAACTCGGCCGGGTCGATCGTAGCCGCGGAAACAGCTTCGGTATGGTTCGTATCACGCGCGTAACGGAAGTTCGGAATTGCGACTGCGACACCAACTCGGAGAGTGTGGCGACGCTCCAAAAAGCATCAGAAGTTGACTTCGATCGGAGGAGCCAATCTAGTGTATCGGCCGCAGACTTAGATGACTCAAGAGCTAAAGCGGTATAGGAAGGGTTTAAAACGAAACGTTCTCTTTTGCTTTGCTGATTTGCTTTCATTAGCTGTTTATTTGCATTCTTGTATATTACCAGTCACTCCCTAGATATATAGATCGTTCAGTCAGTAGGCACGTCATCGTATAAGCTTTCATATCCATATGAGCATCGAAGAGGAGCGGTAGGTTTTAAGGACCCTGGTCTCAAGCAATTTACAATAAGAATCAGGTCGAACTATTTCATCTATCCCACCAAAGACTGCATCACTCCGCTAATTATAGTGAGCGTATATTCACAGCAAATCCTAATACAAATATCTCGCTCATAGGCTGTAATATTCGAAGGTCTTAACCTCTCTTCTCAGCTGAGTCTTTACAAAGTAACGAGTGGAACCGTCAGTCTGGAATCAGCTTGGACGCATTAAAGCTCGCGATTACTCGCCACTTTTAACCATCAAAAGAATGTTTCTCCTCCGAGATATGTATAAGCTCACGGACGTCGGCCTGGCTATGTTACCAGTGATATGTTTGCAATTCGGATTTGAGGTTTACTTCCGGCCGAACACGCGGAAGACTTCAAAGTCGCTGAGTCGCTGCTGCACGGCTAATACACAGCCGGTCAGGGTTGGAATCTTGAGATTGAGGTGAATTTGAAATCTCATGTTACTACTACTGCGGCTGCGTGATTGAGCAATCTGGGAGACAATTTATTGTGAATGGGCACAGGTGGGCAAGGTCAGCCTCAAAATTTCTGATGATGCTTATCATCCATATAACCACTGCTCTGAACTTGCATTCGGTTTGCTCCCGTCCCCGCAGGTGGCATCGTCGTAGTAAGCTCCAATCACTCAATTCAGTTCAAATAGTCGAGTTCCAATCAGAATGCTTCTAGTCGAACGTTTAAGCTCTTTTTATCTTCGGCGCCTTTTTCGGGTTTCCACTAGTTCTTATAGAGTATTGGTATTGCATCTAGCCTTCCATTTACTTCCATGCGCTCCATTTTTCTCTTCGGATTTTCTTGGGAAGTGCCTGGTTTCCGTAGGAGCCTGATAAGACGCACCCGCTTCTCTTTGGTACATCTGGTCCTTGGCGGGTAGGGCGCCCACTCCCGAGTCCCAGCGCCCAACACAGCGCCCAACACATCCAAATCACCGCCATCAACGCCGATCATGGGGATCAGTCTCCAAGAAGCCTACTTCGCCTCTATGATGGTGGCCACTATGTTCTACGGTATGTTTTATTCTGTCGATGTCAACATAGCAAGGCCCATTTACTGACACCGAGAACTGTCAATTCTGTAGGCGTCTTTATTTCGCTATACATCGCAACTGTATACGTTCTACTCTTCCTCCGACGGGCAACATCATCGCAAAAGCTGTCAGCTTTACTCGTCGTTTCCGCAATGTTCGCAGTAGCAACCATGGTGAACACACATATATCTCTTTTGGCTTCACGGTGCCCTCGCTAACGAAACATTCTCTACTCAAGCACATCGCTGTCACCTACATCCGAACTGTGAACGCGCTCGTGAACCGGAGTGACCAACCTGGTGGAGCCTTCGCATACCTCAACAACACGACCGACGCCACGTACATGTTCCAAGACACGCTATATGGCTTACAGACACTGTTAGGTGATGCTTTTGTAGTACGTCCGAATTCCTCCCTACACGGACCGAGATGACCAACCAATGACTTCTATTCTAGATCTACCGCTTCTATGTCGTGTACGGGAAGGACAGGCGATTACTGTTTCCGTCGGGCCTGGTTTTCCTTGCTAGCGTAGGTGCGCGACGGTCCCTTTCTTGACGTTGAGGTATCTAACAGATTATATAGTCTGTGCACTCGGAACTCTTATCAGCGAGGGCATCGCTTCTCCGGACACGCCTGTCTTCGCACACAAAGCGTGGATCTCATCGTTCATGGCCCTCACGCTTTTCACGAACTTCACCTGCACCTGTGCGTATCCTCCTCTTCCGTTTGTTTCTGACATTCATGTTGCTCCTTTTAGCCCTGATCGCATCCCGTCTTTGGTATATGGAACGTGAAGTGACTGGCTTGAAGAGCGATCGATACTTGACGAAGTTGGCTATAATAATTGTCGAGTCCGGTGCTATCTATTCCATTTCCCTCATTTCCCTCCTTGTCACCTTCATCCTCTCCGACTGGTCGCAGTACATTCCATTATTTGCAGTAAGATTGCGAAATTTTTCACCTCACAAGGCCATTGCTTACACTATCATTCGCTTTATCCCTTCCTTCACTATCGTCAGGTGGTTCAGATAATTGTGAGCTTCTATCTTCACCACCTACAGGCCAAAGTTTAACCCCTTCTCGTCGACCTAGGGAATCACGTTCTCGTTGATCATAGTTCGTATAGGGCTAGGCATCGTCGGAGAGGAGCGTGTCCTCACTGTCCCTTTCAAGGCCACAGGTGGCACGACGCATAACGACATCGATTTCGAAGCCAGCTTCGGGACCATCCACATCAGCCGGTTAACGGAGGTCCGACACTACGACTGCGAAGGAAAAATCGAGGAGGATGGATCAGCGGAGAATTCAAGTCAAAAGGAGTCTGTGACTGCATTTGGCGGAAGCCGCTCGAGTATAGACGTCTCGAAAGGTGCGCGCACTGCTGAGGACTGAGTTTATAAGAGTACTGCATTCCTTCCTTCTATTTTGTATACTATAGCGGAATCATATTTGTACAGTATATACTTTCTAGGTCTGCCGACACGAGTCATCACCACAATACACTTTCGTTTTGACGAATTTTTGCTAGCAACGGACTTCTTCCCATTTCAGGACCGATTCAAATGGAGTCTTCATATCAGTAGGTGTTGAGCTCCAAGCAAGAATGGACGACAGCATGCTCCCTCTCGGGCTGCGCATGAGCAGATCTTTCGATGATGTCAAACCATTTCTTCTGCGTTTTGTCAACTTCATAAGGACTTCGCGAGTCTCTGGCAACCGCAATTGGGCACAATGACTTACCTTTGTAATAAGTTTAGATGTCTGGATCTGTGGGGTGGGGTGAGCTGATCAAAGGACGTGCAGAAAGTTTTTGAGATGAAGAGAAGGTCGGATGGATTCAAGCAAGTCATCGCGAAACGGGGAGGCGGGGGCCGGGAAGGCAGGAAATCAATCAAGGAATAGCGTAAGCAGAGCTCCCGACTAGTAGCGTATATGAGGAAATGGCAGCCCTAATTAGCTGTAACTATCCACTTTTTTACATGAAGGAAGGGATTTAAGGAGAATACGCACGGGAGGAAGAATATAGAAGGCAAGTAAACGTCCCGCCATCCTACTAGAGCTTCGGGAATCCGAAGGCATACGATCGTATACTAGAAGATGATGCATAATCCATGCGTGAACTAGTAAAAGATATAAAAATTGAGTGGTAATATGCCATGCTTCAGTTTCCAGTGCGTACTCTACGGCACCCCGGCATATAGGTTCCGATACCGAGCGAATTTGTGGTAGAACCTTTGTCACCACAAGAGATATTAATCCGAACCCGAATAAGTTGACATGCAATTATTGGCATTCAGCTTTGAGAACAAGTTCTGCGTCGGGGACTAGCACGTTCAAGACGTAGGATAACGTCGGTGATAAAGGATTTAGCGAAAATAATGGCTAACATACCGAAAGCCATGTATGCAATACCGACAACGAAGAAGCCGACATTTATACTTACGGCCGTTGACTCGTAATCGCTGTAAATGTGGTCGAAGCCGATGTCAACACCGACGCCATTCATCTATCTCTAACAACACCGCCGATGGGTTTGTCTAATAGTTAGCAGATTAAAATCATCACGGGCTATTTCCGCACCATAGGCCTTTGTTTGGGGGGGTTACGTAGAGCAAAGAATGAGAAGGAATACAGTCAAGGCGACAAGGGGATGACAAGCCAAATGAGGAAAGAGAGAGTGAGAGAGAAGAAATTAGAGATAGAAGATAGAATAGTAGCTTGTGAGCTCGTGGAGTGCCGTTATGGCGTAGGATCATTAAATATGCTCATCATAATCTTTGAAAAAGAACAGAGAGAAAAGCGATCCAATCCATCGACGCGTAATCCGACACTCTAGTTTCTACCCTTAGCCTAAAGCCATGGAGAGCATCTTCGCCACCGCTTTCAGCTCAAGTCAAAATAGAAATGTCCCGTGTTACGGTTGGGTTCCTGCACAATGGCTCGTGCTTCACTATTTCGTTCCTTTGTAAAGAAATGAAACACCAGCGAAATTTGGGGCGGTTGCTGGGATGAGGCATCGAACCAGTGTAGAGCATGAAAGACGAGGGGGAGGGATGGCAAGTACCAGTCGAGGAGTTCTACCGAATAGCAGCTAGATGCCGCGCAGGGCTACAGTGATATTTTGACTTAAGATTTTGACTCGCTGATGAATATCATTATAAGCATTCGACGTTCAAATCCAAAGGGCCTAAATACCTCGAACCCCCTCGGAGTAGACCCCCTACATCAATGGACTTGAAAAGAGTTGGTACAGCGAGTGAAGAGTCAATGTGAGACTGTCGTCGAGGAGGGGAAGGAGATGCAAATGGGCTCCGAGTCCGTTTTATACTCTGTGTACCCATGTTCTCACGCCTTCAAGTTTGCTTCCGATATGACATTTGACATTGTTGCCCATGTGCATTTCAAACGGATCCACACCACAGTCTTCTCTCTCTGATCGTGCTATTCTTGTAGACCAGCTTCTCGTCAACAAAGTCTTCCTACCAGCGACCTTCGTGCCTACAATTTCCCAAATCCGGCAAACTCCTTGTACGCTTCTCCAATAGATTTTCGCTTATTGCCACCGATGTCACCCTCGGCCTTGGGTACATACTACATGCGTTGTTTCGTAGTATGTCAACCATACGCGTCTGATCTTCCTATTTGGTTTCGGGGACGGAATCTAAGTATCGTAGGAGTACTCATGTGCAAACTTTCCATGCAGATCAGATCCGTTAACTAATAGTAGTGTACTATAGGTTGGCGAATCGCGATAGATCCGCGAGACTGTCACGATGGTTAATCGATTGGCTCTATGATATGCCTGTGGTGCTTTTTTTTTCAGATTCTACTTCTCCCTGCGATGTTTGCAAAAAATATCAATGACATTCACCGTCCTCTTACATTTCCCATCACAATTTGAGAGTGTCACCCAGTCCGTGGAAAATGAAATAACGGAGCATGTTATTGAATCAAAAAGGACGGATTTTACGTCCGGCGATACGCAGAGACTTACTAGTAATATTAAATCAGAAAAAGATTTGGACAACAGGCGGATTGGTCATAATTCAAACTATTGCAAAGCGAGCGCTACTACCACTGAGCTAGACGCCCTATAAAGATACTAATACGCTGATGCATATTGTACAGTTTTTACTGTGTCAGCGAATTGAACGTCGTGTCGTGAGAACGAGGACACACAAAATTGAGCATTGATCCCAGTGGCTGTGCTCCCATCCCCATTCTCCTCCCACTTGCGTTTCCCATCAAACGACGACGACGAGTTAGTTGAACCTCCTCTCGCAACTGTAACTCCAATCTGGTCCATAGACGTACTTGTCAACGCTGAATGCCATATGTCGGTCCCCTTTGAAGCTGGAACTGATGATATGTACATCGGCTTTTGCTTCAAGCTTTAAATTTCCAAGGGTTGATTCGATGAACTCTGGCATCGGCGTTGGGCCTGCACTCGAAAGTCCTTTATGGATTTCAATTGGATCTACCAGGCTCGATGGCCTCCCGAGTCAGATTTCTGCCTGCGTGGGGGACGTGGCGCGCCCCGATCCTTTGAGTCTTCGATACCCGTGCCACGCGCTCTTCACCCTCTGCCCTATCTTTGTCCTTCTGTCGTGCGCTATTCAAACATAATGTCTTCTTAGGCCCGATCAACTCTCGCTGTGGCTCCATCACACGACTGTCATGAGCATGCCTATAAGATCGCACTTCCCTTGGATGGATAGTGGTATACTAGGGGTGTTTAAGGGTTAACTCAGTGGATAAGACGGTGTGTGGCCGAATATTCTTACCTTGATTCTTCTGTCCTCGAATACAACGCGCACAACACTAAAGACGAGCTGGGAGAAGGGCACTGGGTGCATCGCGCGCCACCGTAGCATCTCAGAAACTCCTATTCGAGCTTCATCGACCTAAACTTGCTTTTGCAAGGACCACCAGCTGTCTCGAATCGTTTTTTGTGAGACCGTACGGTGTCGCTCGCCAAGTCATCCTTGATATTAGCTCGTCGGTCAACGAGTTCCTTCGCCTCCCCCTATCCTTTTCGTGCCTATTCTTGCTCTCCACTTCATTAATCCACTATGATGGTCTGTGCACTCTTTTTGTGTACGTAGTTATCGTGTAGTGCATGCCTTTAGTCCATTCTGTATCTTTTCCTTTCTTCCTTGATCTCAACGTCTCTCTTGCCTTCCCGAGACCAGAACGGTAGCCCGCCCTTGCTGCATAGACAACACAATGTTTGCACTTGTACTGAACTCACCTTTCCCAAGCTCGAACAAAAGTTCATCATACAGTTTGCACAAACTACCAGAGGACAGGTGGTATTGGTAGAAGAAACAGATGATGTGGAGGCGCGCGTACGTGTCGCTAGGTGTATTCCGAGTCGAACTTGCGACCTTTTCGATTGTACACTTTTATCTTTGTTTCATTCTTTCTCGTTCATACCTACACTCGCTGTCGTGGGATATCGGCGACTGTGAAGACGGGTACCGGCTTGGGGAAGGCTCAAGTTCTTGGACATGCGACTTCACGTAGTAAACTCCTCGGCACCTTGGCAAACATTTCTATAGAAGTGGATCTTGCCAGTGTCGGCAGTTGGTAAAGACCTACGGATTCCATGTTAGGGCATACATGTAGTAGCATGTGCTTTACTGAAGTATTGCAAGTTTCTAAGTTGACATGACGAACTCAACTCGTGCACACTGTGCATGTACTCTCCGAACCAACTCTACCAGCTCGAATCAAGCAGATTCATTTTTTTAAATTCCTCTCGAACATAGGTTGGAGATTCATTTATTTAAGCAACGCTTTACATGACCATTCTGAAACTATGCGATATTATACTTCGATAGCAGGCGTCTCTGCAATGCGATATATGAGCTTCTCGCCGTGCACTTTGTCAGCTTGAAGGGTCGCTAAGCCCTCCCCAACGCTTGCCAGGCCATCCGGCAGAACTTTAACTTTGAGCGCTCGGAGTGGCTTCGGGTTCGATGGCGAAGGAGCAAGGTAAGCCGATATTTGGCGGTAAAAGCGGGATGCAACTTATTGAATGGCACAGAACGTCACTTAGCTCGGTATCACATGTAAGAGAAAAATACTCACAAGCTTCGTCTTCAGCATACGCTGTACCCACTGACACGTACAGGACATCTATGCCGGGTGGGAGCTTCTGCTCCTCGGTAACGTGGAAGACATAGGCCACTTTGCCCTTTCCATCTGGCGACGTCTTCGCGAGGACACGTCCAAGAAGCGGCGTCGTTCCCTGCACACTCACGGCGTCGTAAGCGATGGAAGTAGGACGTCCGCCTGCAGCAGAGACTATAGCAAGTTCCTGCAGAAGTGTCATGAAATCAGAAAATGTTCCAGAAACGGCTGTGAGAATGTCAATGAGACGTACCAATTCCTCAGGACTCTTACCTCGGTAATCCACAATCGCGTCCACTCCGGCTGACTTGGCGTATTCTGCAGACGAGCCCGCAACTCCGATGACATAAAGACCGGCACGCTTAGCAAGCTGAGTCGCGAAGAACCCGACAGAAGTCGAGGCACCGTAGACAATGATTGCCTGACCGTTATCTAATAGATATTGTTCAACATACAAATGCGGCTCCTATGTGGACAGGGGCACATACCGGGAGCAATGCTCTGCTCTTCGCTAGGCTTAGGTGGCTCCGTAATACCCAAGACAACGAAGAGTCCAATGGCAGCCGTCATGACGGCTAGAGGCAATGTTGCTGCCTCGTCGAAGCTTATATTCTCCGGGATCTGGAAAGTTGTTGATGCTGGAGCGACAGTGTACTCCTGGTATGCGCCATACTGGTAACCGTACGTTAGATCCAGTCAGTGAAGTGGATCAAGATGCATACCTTATTATCCATCGTCGCCATCTTGCTGAAGGCCGCAACTCGCTCGCCGCCCTTGTAGTCCTTCACGCCTTCGCCCACCTTGACGATATGCCCCGCAACGTCGTTGCCTTCGACAGCCTCGTAACCCGGAAAGAAAAAGAGCGCCTTCCAATCCTTCGGGTTTGAGGCAACTGCTACATTCTTGATGAGGACCTCACCCGGCCCAGGGCTTGGCACAGGCAGTTTTTGAAGCTTGTTAGATGTCTTGTTACTTACAACAGCAAGCTGGGTCTGGGGAATAGGTGTCGACATTGTAGGATAGTAGACGTGCTGAAGATACAACTTGAGTGGTAGAACCTAGTGTTCTTGATACTCCTTTTTAAATGTTTGTGATAAAATCTCTGAGCTGTGGTATTATTAACAATTATTAACAATATTACGACAGAAAAGAAACAGATGTAATCAAGTACATCTGCTGACGCACAGCAAGGTAGTAATCTGCCACAAAAGTCGATTGGTGAGCGATTCAGAACCGAAATCGGACTAAAATGGGTTGAGTGGCCACGGACGGACTTCCGTATAAGATCGACCCTGGACTCCGTGTTGAGCCCGCAAGGATCGACACAGCAGCGCCATCCCTCCTCTTCTTGGCGTGTGCAGTTGAAGGCACCGGCACAGCCTCGCCGAGCTCACGTCACGCTCGGCTGGCAACGTCATGAGCACCGCTGTGACTCGTTCGGACGGGCGAGTTGTTAACGGGAGTCGACTGGCAACTTTTGACTCCTTCACGCCCTCTTCACTTCTCATAAGGCTACCGCTATATCGCAAGCTAGTAAAGAAGCATACTCTCTAACGAGATATCAGCTAAAGTATGACACTGGTCCGCGCTGGGGCACAGAAGAATCGATGTCGGTGTCCCAGGTTTCTATACGGGATTCATGACCGGAAGCTACACGTACGAAAAGGGCGTCGTAGATTCCAAAAGCAAGAGAACTACGGTCAATGATCTCACATATCTGGAGACTGATGACGTGCTCTTAAGCCCGAGAGGCGAGAGAGGTTCTGTTCATCTTGTCGAAGCCTTTGGGGGCCTACAGTACACGGAACCTTTTAATTACACACATCATTATGTTCCGTGGGGCCAGCGTTCTTCTAGTTGGGGAGGAAAATGAGAGCTGCGAGGACTTTGAAGGGAGAAGAGTAATATAGAAGTTTCGTTTCCAACTCTGTACATACGTTCATGTACATGAGAAACGCTTCAAACTCACGTTCAGGCTATTGTTTTGCCGCATCTCGAAATTTGATAGCAGGCGTCTCTGCAATGCGATAGACAAGCTTCTCGCCGTGCACTTTATCATCTTTGAGACTCGCAACACCTTCCTCTACGCTTTCCAAGCCATTCGGAAGAATCTTCACTTTGAGCGCTTTGAGTGGCTTTGGGTTCGATGGCGAGGGCACAAGGTAAGCCGAAATTTGACGGTAGAAGCGAGATGCGACTGTATGTATTTCAAATAAAATTTATTAACTTGATAATTGATACCAGAAGCAATGGAAAGAAGCGTACAAGTTTCATCTGCAGCATGCGCTGTACCCACCATTGTCCATAATGTGTCAATGCCAGGTGGGATTTGCTCATCCTCTTTGACATGTGAGACATACGTCACTTTCCCTTTTCCATCGGGCGACGTCTTCGCGAGAACACGTCCAAGAAGAAGCGTCGTGCCCTGTAGACTCACGGCGTCATATGCGACAGAGGTTGGACGCCCGCCAACAGCAGAGATAAGAGAACGTTCCTGTAGTAAAATGTGAGTAATCTTCTAAGAAGTACCTGAAGAGAATGAACGTACAAGCGCTTCTGAACTCGTTCCTCGATAATCCACAACCACGTCCGCTCCGGCTGACCTGGCGTATTCTGCAGACGATCCTGCGACCCCAACAACGAAGAAGCCCGCACGTTTAGCAAGCTGGGTTGAGAAAAACCCGACAGCTGTCGAGGCACCATACACAATGATCGCTTGACCGTTGTCTAATAAGGCCAAGTTTAGGTACAAGTATGTATATGTAAGTAGACTCTTACCGGGAGCAAAACTCGGCTTTTCGCCTGGCTTGGGTGGCTCTGGAATGCCCAAGTGTACAAAGAGTCCGATGGCAGCCGTCATGATAGCTAACGGCAATGTTACGGCTTCCTCGAAACTTATATGCTCCGGAACCGAAAACGTTGTCGAGGCTGGAGCGATAGTGTACTCTTGGTATACACCGTACTGGTTCCCCAAAGTTAAGTTAGTCAGTCAGTCGATCAGTGTTGAACACACACCTTGTTATCCCCGGCCCCCATCTTGCTAAAGGCTGCAACTCGCTCACCGACGTTGTATTCCTTCACGCCTTCGCCCACTTTAACGATATACCCCGCAGCGTCATTGCCTTCGACAGCCTCATGTTCCGGAAAATAGTGAAACACCTTCCAATCCTTCGGGTTCGAAGCAACCGCAACATTCTTGATGAGGACCTCGCCCGGTCCTGGGTTTGGCACTGGCAGCGTTTGAAACTTACTAGAGGTCTTGTTGCTAATGACAGCAAGCTGGGTTTCGGGAACGGATGTCGACATTTTGCACGTGCTGTAGTTGCGTTTGAGACCGTCAAACTTGAGATGTCTAGGTTGTGAACGGGCCTGATGCACCTATTTAACTGACTGAGATGACTGATCAGTGGGCAGAGCAATGCTGATTGAGCAAGAATCAGCCTTTACTAATGCGTAGGATCCACTTCATGGTTTAGTAACAAAAAAACCCACTTCTTGCAATTTGGTTTGGTCAAATGTCATGACGACGCTACCGCCACCTGTGAGTGTGGTTCATGGTTTCTTTCTTTGGATAAAGGGCTCTATATTTTGTCATTGGTACTTCATTTGCTGACTTATTGATATGTCACATACTATGACTATAGTGCGACCCAGCGCGACAATTTGGTGTGGCAGAGAAGCAACGAAGAGGTAGTCATATGGGGATAGACAAATGCGATGAGAGAGACATCATCAAATCGGCATATTGGTGTAATGTTTTCCTTTCCCTTGGTCATTGTCGACTGCTGTTTACGTCCGCCAGATGAGTTTTGGAGAATCAAACGGAGAACGGCATGACTACTTCTCTCAGATACGAAGATGTCATGACCGCCCCAACAAAAAACCTTCATCACTCTCATCGCCACGCATATCTTAAATGTGCTCCCAATGCTCTAGCCATCTCGCATGTCACAGGAGCAAGCATGGGAGACCGACCGGTGCTCTAGTACTCTGTTCAGTGTGCAGCAAAAGCCACAGCAAAATGCAGAAGGGGGACGAGGTGCTGGAAACGGAGGGAAGGGCGGAGTAAGACATTGGTGTTGAGCAACTTGAAGCCTCGGACCGCGACGTTCAGGTACATACATACTAGAGCTTTGTAACCCCTTTCGTCGTTATCGTCCAACAACCGATTCGCCTCAGTCTAAGCCTGTATTTCCTCCGGGATCTCTACAAGCAACCTCTGCTCGGCGAGGGCCATGGTCCTCGTGAGTATTCGTTCGGCACCCAGGTCTCCGTCCCTAAACCAACGATGCTTCGGTATTCCTCCAAAATCTCGTCCGCTACTTGCAGCGTTTCGCTCAGCTCCTTCGCCTTGCTTAGGCCCTCGGGTTCGAACGCGACTGGACACGGCATACCTTCCTTCACAAGTCTCTCCCATATCTCCGCTACTTCTATCAGCGTAGTCTTCAGCGCGTGAGTCTCACCCTCCCATGGTGAACTGGCTTGGTAAAAAAGGCGGCAGATGAACAAGAACACGGATTCCGACAACGCATTGTAATGGAGCTTGATGTACTTCTCCGTGTTCTTCACGTAGTGGGAGTGGACGAGACGGCGGTGGTAATGTCCCATCGCGTGGCTCAGCTCGGATTGGTCCAGCTCGTCCACATTCGCCTGTTGGATGAGATCCGGTGAGACCGGGTCATCTTAATCTGGTATACCAGCCAGGATA
Organism: Trichaptum abietinum; assembly: GCA_910574555.1. NCBI lineage: Eukaryota > Fungi > Basidiomycota > Agaricomycetes > Hymenochaetales > Trichaptaceae > Trichaptum > Trichaptum abietinum. The sequence goes on along the minus strand of CAJTBE010000004.1, from coordinate 578,301 downwards.
TACAGCGGTAGGATCGAGGCGTACTGCCTGTCGAGCAGGTCCACAATTTTCGACGCGTTGAAGTCTGACGACGTCGACACGATGACGTCGCTCGGCGGGGCTGAGTTCTTGGAGGTGAGCGAGGATCTGATGAGAAGGTAACGTCCGAGATTCTTGATGTGGTCCGACGGTGACTGCACCTTGTACCCGTAAGTCACCCTTCTTTCACGCTGGGACTGTAATAGCGGTCGACCGAACTGTTCGAAATATGCCAGCTCCTTCCGAGATGCTGCTACGAGCGCCGCCTCGGCGTTTTCGTCTATAGTATGGATCAGTTCTAGAACGTTCAACAAAAGAAAAGTAGCGTACATGGTCCCCTGTCCACGTCGAGCTGCGACGTCCTTCCATACCACATATGCAAGCTCGCATCCGGTCCTACGCAGAAGCGCTCGTCGTTGAGAGGGATGTCCGTCCTCCCTGCCACCTCTTCCAGATCGTAGGTATAGTGCAGGTCTCCACCAGCCGGGAAAGGAATTTACATCATGTGACACTCCACTTGAGCAAATTGACGCAAGATCGGAACGATACACGGTTCGTGTCGAGCTCCATCCACACGTCGCTGGGATTCGTACTTCCCACAAACCCCATGAAGATATATTCCATCTTCGCAGCATTGTCCGACGAAGGCGAGTATTCGTAAGCCTCGGGAGTAGGCAATCCAAAGGAGCGGAGGAGATGCATCGTGGCAGCTTCATTAGCGATAGCGTAGAGCTTGTACGGGGGTACGGGATACGGGCTACCATCTCGAAGTCGTCATGCATGGTGATAAGGAAAGCCCGGTTGAAGCCACCCTCGGCGAGCTTCACAAACGTGTCAATATCTTGAGATCCCCGATCCACGGTTTGTGCTCCGCGAGGCGAAGATCATTGTTGACGCTGAATGTGCGAGCTTACGGATTAGGCATATACGCCAGAGAACAACAAGTATAAGACTTACTGCCAACTTCCGGATGAATTGTTGAAGAGATCATCAGGACAGTCTGACATTCTTGAGAATGCGCAACGCGGTAGCTGCTTGCAGATCCGAGTGACGTTACAGATTGAGGATGAAAGTGTGCTGAACGCAGTGAGGAGAGAGGACGGCGGAGAGATTGAGACTGGTAGCAAATTGAAGACGAGTCTCGCACGCCCAACTTGAAGCGAGTAAGTAGTGAATGCTAATGGATCAAACTTGAGAAGAAGTCAGCCAAGTACATAACACGAAGGTCTTATAAAAATAAGATGGGAGCGCGTCGTATACTGGCACACCGCATGATGGGAGAAATTGTAGATGGATAGCGTCGTCGATGCGTTGAAGGCCGAGAAAAAGTCCCTCGGCTCAATGTTCAAACTCCGCTTTAAATTCATTAAAAGCGTCTTGTCGTTGACTTCTTCTCTTTAGATCATGGCGACAACTATGAGAGGAATATGACAGTTCAAGAACTGTTAGAAAGAAGAGAGTCGCGTGGATAACGAGAGCTTGAGGCACAAGCTATAGCATGGATACGTATGTATAGGAAAAACGCACCCATCAGAGGATAACAAAAGGTAGCGATAGATATCTTGAAAACTGAGGCTGCTTCACGGTCTCTTTTCTCATATACGCTCCGGGGTGAAGTTGTCAGGTTTGGTAAGCCAGCCCTTTCCATGACGATGATGCTCACTTTGAACTACAGTAATTTGAAAAAGGCAGTGCCGACGCTACGCCACATGAGCCATGTTCCTATGGTGTAAGCGCTGCATCATTCAAATTTCAAGGACTGCATTAGTACTCCGAAGTTCGAGCTTATGATCTCAGTTCACCGTCGTCGGGGCGATCGAGCTTGACAGGTCTATAAGCACGAGGAATTCAAGTGAGAAAGTTCAAGCAAGTGATGAAGGGTTCCCAGCACATAAAATATGAAATTGCTGATAATTGTCCTTTACAACTTTTATGTAGTCCCACTCGCGACTCTCTTCACGATAGGAGTAGATAATGGTGGTGCAGGCTAAAGAGAGAGTCAGTCTGAACCAAACGGCTTCCTAGGCTACGCGCATGCCAACCAGGACCGTGATATGCAGGCACGTCTACCAGTGCCACTGCCACAGCCATCAAAATGCCGGTTCCGATCTAGAACTTTGAACCAGCGTGACAACTTGGATGCATCAGGGAAACTACTTTTTGCTTACGGCGACTGACGCGTCCTGACGCTGCCTTAAATGGACTGAAGCGTTGCCATGCCTGTCTGAAATCTGCTGATGTGTTGCTATGCCTGTCTGAAATCAACTGATGGCCTGAACACACTGAAATAAGCAGATTTTCAGGACACACTCAGTACGTCAGTACATCAGGAGGTCAGTCAAGCATAAGTAAAGACTAAGTACAAGCATGTACAATTCAAATGTCATAGTAAGTACAAATCAGTACACCAGTACGTCAGTACGTCAGTACTGTAAATTGCGTGCTGTTTTCCTCTCACCTCTAAGGATGTTCGTGCCTTTTGCTATCACCTGAGCAAAGTAAGCACATTTGCCTTGTGCATTTCGTATAACTGTCCATCCTTATTATTCCAGTGACTTCAAAAGTCGCACTTATTTCTTTCCCTCGCATGCTCATTGAAGTTCACCACCTGCGGCCCGATGCTTGTTAACTCGGGACTAGGTTTGGCAAAGAGGGTGCTACTGGAGGCACGGGTGGAGGAGGTGCAGATGCGGGTGCGGGTGCGGGAGGGGTAGGGGTTACTGCACTGGATGGTGCACTTGCAGCGGGACTTCTTGCGGCTGCCAACCTTTCCTCCTGAAGTCTTTCAAAATCTTCATCCTGGCGACGTGCCTCTTCTTCCTCACGCTCAAGTTGGCGAAGCCGCTCTGCCCGAGCTTCACGCTGCTTCCGCAGCCGCTCCTCACGCTCCCTCAGCATGCGTTCCTCATTCTTCTTCGGGCTCTGCTGGAGGAGCTGGAGGAGAAGGGGGAGGTGCCGGTGTGACAACAGGTGGCGCTGGAGGCGGGACAGGCGCACGAATAGTCGCGACTGACGAGGCTGAGGAGACCGGTGGTGTAGCAGCCCCACGTGTCTTTGGAGGCGGCGGTGCTGGCGCTCTCTTCGGCGCAGGAGGCGGAGGCGGCCTCACAGCACTAGCAGTGGGTGTTGGTGCTGGAGGTGCAGCTGAGGAGGTGGTTGTCGGGGTGGGAGGTGCCGGTGTAACAGATCTACCATCCTTTAGCGCACGCTCGCTTTCCAATATCGCCCTCCTCAGCCGTTCGCGCTCTTCCGCATCCTTTTCGCCGGTGCGCATTTTCTTCCGCCTCCTTATATTGTGCCAGTCACGTTTCCACAGAAGTATCCACCGCGGGCGACTTTGGCGAAGGTGTAATGACACCTAACGCGCGCATACGTTCTTGCAGTTGAGCCTGCTCCCTGATATACGCTTAACGCTCCGGGCTTGGGTACAGCAGGTGCCGGAGAAGCCACAAGGGTTGGTGGTGGAGGCGGCGGAGAACGAGCTGCGGCAGGCGGGCTGCGAGGGCGGTCGCGGTCGCGTTCACGTTCACGTTCGTGCTCACAATCTTTCTCCCTGTCCCAAGAACGGCCGCGTTCGCGATTGCGCGAATAAGGCCAATCCCTGTCATAATCCCTGTCTCTGTCGTAGTCCCTATCCCTATCACGACTCCGCTCTCTCTCGCGGTCCCTGTCGCAATCATGCCGCCCATAGTCACGTTCCCTGTCGTAGCTTCTCTCGTCGTACCGCCCGAAGCGCTCATTCCGCCTATCCCGGTCTTTCGTCCACTCCCTCTTCTCCCGTTCGCGCCTACGCTCCCGATCTTCCATCTTCTTCTGTACTTCCGGGATCCTCTCGTGCATGAGGTGCAATAAGTCACGCTCTAGTTTCCGCCTCTCCTCATCCTTCTCGGTGCTCCTTGGTCCACGGCTGACGTACTTAAGGCCTTCCTGGATTCGCTTCGCTCTGTATCTGAGGTCTTCCATCTCACGCTCAAGCTCCTCGTCTTCCCTTGTTCTCTGAGAGCTTTCGTCTGTAGCACGCTCCAAAGCCTGAGCAGCTCCTTCAAGCTGGCGTTTCATGCTCTCAAGATCCTGCGAAGAGGACTCATTTCCAACACGCACATCACGTCGGTCAACAAGCCTTCGGCGACTCTTGTAATATGAATCGTCATCGTCATTCTCGGTGTACTTGTAGACTGTTGCATCTTTTCTTCCACCTACACTCAGCACCGAAGCGTCATTGAAAGATCGGACCTTTGAACGCGAAATCGCAACACCGCTTCCCGCAGAGCTCGGCCGCGAGTTGTCGTGCTTCGGGATGTCCTTGAGGAAGCTGACGGATGTGTCACGATCACGAGCTGAAGGAGGCACTAGTTCTTGAGGAAGTTCATCCGGAATCTCCATGACAGTCAATTCTTGAAAAGGTCGTTAATATCAATTGTATACATATATAATTATCAAGGAGACTTGCTGCGATAAATGAAACCCATAGCAACATGAAACTCAGCTAGATTCAGTTTACCCTTGTTATCCCGATCAGCAAGGGCCCTAAAAACAAATATTCAGTGAAAGATCAGGTTTGCGAGAACATTAACATACCAATCTTTTGCAAGATCATTCTTCTCAAGGCCACTCTGAACAAAAACCCCCAATAACCTCCAACGAACTGCAGTGTTCTACCTTGCATCGGTACCGAAGGATTGGCCGGCATGGATGAGCTCGACATCATCGCCAGTGCATGTCAATGTAACCAGTCTTCTGCGGCACCAATGGCGCAAGTGATGGACCGGGATAACCGGTTTGCTGCGGTACGAGCCCGACTCCGAAGGCAGGGGACGAATTCAAGTAGTTCCGCTGCGCAGGTGGAGGAAGTGCGCACAGTTGATTCTTCTGCTGCGCTCCTTTACGTTACTACCGGTGGGATTAGGTCTGAATCTTGAGCCGCCTAACTAGATTCACGCTACCTTCTGACGACTTGCTAGAGGTTGGCCAAGAGAAGCTGGCAGCTTGTCTCATGGATGGATGTTCGCCTTGCGTCATCTTGTTTTTCACTGTCTGAGGTGTCTCACATTCAACTAGGGGTATGAGGGTGTCTCGCGAGTCAATATGAGGTGGCAGCCTGCAGTGAGTGGCAGTGAGGCTGTGCCAGCCTTCAACTTGAAGCATCTCAGGTCCGGTGTCCGGCCTTGAACTCAGGCTTTGGCATCATGGTGATGATGGTGCTGTAGTAACTTGAAGCCTGATCATGATGTGGGTTCTCGACCTGAATTTCTTTGAAAAGTTATTTTCAAGTTGATGACGCACACATTCATTTTACAGGGAGATATACTACTAGTATGTACTACTAAGAAGTAGTATGGGCAAACGATCGTTATCATTTTCATAAAGTCATACATCAACACCGGCTGTAAAAGTACACAAAGCGCACGCAAACCACCATCAAAGACAGAGCAGAAGACAATATACTAATTCACATGTATGAGATATTGTAAAAGAGTAACAACACTCCACTGGCAGACTCTCCTACGCTGTGACTTGGGCTGCCACTGACGCCGGAGAAGGTTGAACGCTGTGCTCCTCCATGCCGAACATCAACACTGTATCGAAAAAAGAGTTTTCAACATCTTCCTTAACCTGCCAGAAGGCTATTGCATAAGTAAAATTATCACATTCCCGGTAAGGGCGTTCCACCGATACAGCAGACCCGATGTGAGAGACGATACCGAGAGCTCGTTTGTGCTCGTCAATAATTAAACTGCCTGAATCCCCACGTCTCGCAAACGCTTCACGAGACGGAATTGGATGTGGCTCCTCCTGCGGATGCTGCGGTAGCCCACCCGGCCCGGGAGGAATTTGCAGTGCAAGTAGTCTGTTCTTGCGATCCTCTGCAGAAAGAAAGGCAGGGACGTTGTTGGCTGTGCCTATCGTATGGCCAGTTGCCCAGCCATACTTATACACTTTAAACCTTCGTCCTTCTATATCGGCGTTAATTGGCCAATACCCGTGCAGAGCGTATTGTTCCTGGGAAATCGACCTGGGGAAGATGTCTCGTTGTGGTGCAAATCTGGAAATGGGCATAAGTCCGAAGTGTGTATCGTTGTAATAATCCCAGTTAAGATGTTGACAGATAGCATTCACTGATAATTCAGACCTAGGCTGACCCCCCGGACTTGCCCTATCTAAGTCCACGTAATTGACAGGTACGGCTGGTTTGGCAAAAGGTTTAAAAGCGCCATCGAGGTCAAAACGTTCCTCGTACGTTTCCTTTTCCAAAAGGATCATGCTCCAATCCCTCATGTAAGGTTCTCCAGACTCAATGTTCCCCGAGCGTAATCCCGGAGAGTGCTGGATGTATCCGATACGATTGGCCATCCACTGCGTATCCGTCCTACTAGCAGGAGCGTCTTTATAATAAGCAAGTGAAACATCATGGAGCAACGTCTCAGCCTTTTTCACGTCGTCAATGACGCTAGCATCCTGAAGATTCGCAATCCTGGCAACTCTCAAGTCATATTCGAGCGAATCCAAGTACGATGTCAAACTGCGGCAGGTGAAGAGGTGAATAGGATAGTCCGGATCGCGTCCTTCGTCGTCACCTTTGAAGGAGTACATAGTGGAGTCTACAAACGCGCGTTCGAAAACAGGATAGATGTGGCCATGGCGGCAAGCGAGCATGTACGCCCTGACAGAGCCTCCAGACCGTGACTTTCCGAGCACAATGAGTGACCCCGTTGACCATACGTCACGCTGATCTTTGCCCTTGGAGGCAATCATACTTCCCGGAGCCATGCAGAAAGACGACACGTATCGATTCAGCAAGGAATGATCACGATGCAGACGAGTGCGATTTTCAAGTTGGTTCCAAAATCGGAAATAGCGTTTCGCAGGGCAAATATCCATGCGTTCCTCCTCTGGCACGTCATCCGCAGGCTGCTTTGGTGGTGTCTCAAGGCCGGTTGCCAGATCAAACGTATTGGCGGAGATATCGCCACTAGTAGTGGTAGGAGCCTGAGTAGGGCCGGTTGCCAGATCAAACGTATTGGCGGAGATATCGCCACTAGTAGTGGTAGGAGCCTGAGTAGGGTCATCGACGTTGTTGCCGTTAGAGGCATCGTTCATGTTGTCCGAGTGCAACGTAGGACCGCTGCCAGTGTGAACCGATACATTTTTGTCAGCTTTGGAGGCGACGTCGCCCGGGGAGCCGGTGGCGGGCTCGACATATCGCTCCCTCATCTCGACCTGAACATCGCGAATGTCATATGCCAACAAAATTCCCTTAGCGCTTGCCGAGATGCGGCACCCCTCTTCAGGTTCAAGCGAATCTTTATCGACCCCGACAAGAACGACAACGTGGATCTGATCTTCTTTATCGTCTTCATAGCCAACGCGGTTGACTTCCAAACTGTTCCAACGCACTTTCTCCTTGTCAAGTACGTCAAGAATCTTCGGGCCCAAGATCTTCTCCCAGAGAGGGACGATGGGGTGAGCTCCAACTGTGAATGCGAATTTCCGCGCATTTCGCTGTTTCCAGTCGGGACCGGTGCGCCCAACCAGGCGAGGCTTGCCAGCAAAGCCAGTGTAGTAGTTCTCTTGTTCTTCTGGTGACAAGCTTGTCCTTCGTTCAAGAACGGTGCTCTGAGACTCGCCAGGAAGGACACCTCCCGACTTCTGAACAGTCTTCTGAGACTCGCTAGTTACACCTCCTGGCTTCCGACCAATTTCCGATTTGTTAGGAGGGACAGCTCCCGTCTGCCGGCTTTTGTTTGATGGCGGTTCCTGATGTGGCGCGGTGGTGCTGCCAACAGAAGGCCCTTGACCGCCGATCACTATCACTATTCTGCCCACATCAGAACCGGTCTTGACGGTCTGCGTTTTGCTGCCGGTGCGCGTTTTGTTGACGGTCTGCGTTCTGCCGCTGGCAGGAGACATATTGTGTACAAACGGATGGTCACTGGGGTCATTATTGGACTCCGATCCCGAGATTGAGCCAGGTGAGCTGGTGTCTGATCTGGTGCCCAACGGTGAAGATTCTGTTATAGTGGTGGTGAGCAACAATCAGTATTGCCACTGGCATTGTCAGTGAAAAAGAACGCAGGACTCACGTCCACTGGGAGCCTGTTGGTAAGAACTCATTGACATCATAGTTGTGGTCGAGACGATTTAGGCAGTAGTCAAGACGAAATATGCAAGAGGGTTCTGAGTGAGCGCCCCAAGGGGGCATTTCTGTCTCTTATACCATTGCTCTAGTTTCCAGTCACACGCCACCGGCGCTGGCACTGCCGGCCTCAGGCTCCTGAGTGCTCCGGCGAGTCACTGCACTCCGAGTCACTGAGTCAGCTTCAACTTGAAGTTGGCACTGCCACTGCCAGTGCCAGCCTCAGCCTGAGGCTGAGTGGAGCTTGCCGGGGCCAGACTCTACTATCAACTAGTCCAACGAAGTTCCGTAGTTTCAACACTGATATTGGGGTGGTTATAATTTAAAACCTAGTACTAGAACAAAGTAGAAGCAAAATGTAGTACTAGTTAAATTATAGGAAGAGGTAGAGGTACTAGTACTCCTAGTAGGTACTATGGGTACTAGTAGTAGATACAGCTAGAATACGCACATCTGAAATAGTAGTACAGTCTGGCTCAAGACCCGATATCCCTACGTTTCCCTGCTATGCCAAATCCAGATGGGCAAATTCAGCGCATCCAAATATCGGTTTCAACTGCTCTTCCCCTGTCCGAGCCCTCGCGCGTGAGATGAACTCCGCAACTTTCAACCGCCCATTATTTGACGGAAGAGGTAAATCTGGTCCCAACAAATCACCGCTGACCTCGTAAACACTCGCGACCACTTCCTGAAACGCGTCCGTATACTTTGCTTTCTCGGTTTCTGAAAGGGGTCTCCCATTGGAACCTTCGGCGTCCGAAGCGAACAGACTTGACAGCCTTGTAGCGGATTCGTAAATCTTCTCGACACTCCTCTCTCTCTCATGCGCGATTGCATTCAGTGCTTCACCCATGACAGATTTCCCGGTTACGACGTGCTTAAATATTTCATCGTTGGTGACTACCGCGAGCCATCTTTTCACTGTCGTATATCCGTGAATTAGAACACTCTGCGTTTTTTCCGCCTTCTCTAGAGCCCGAGAAAAAAATTTCGTCGTTTGCGGTTCGGTGGGGATCACTTGATTGTCGGAGTTGCGGGTACGTTTCTTTTGAGGCTCATCCTCATCGTTCGGGGAATCCAAAGAGTCAAGCTTGCGACGTTCACCCGCGTGGCTAGAGGAATGGGTATCAGGTCCTTGTTCTACATTTCGTGGGTTTGCCGAAGCAATACTTTGATTCAATCGTGTACGGTGCCTTTCATATGCAACCATACGTCTATGTCGGAAGGGTAATACAGTGGGTTCCAAATCGTTCGCCAGGTCGCTGGACGTAAGCAGACCGCTGCCTTCGAAAATAGCAATTGCGTTTTGAAGTTCATCATCAACAGTCTTGCTGTTCTCCCGCCGTGCCGTTACGTCGTCTTTCACCAATTTCAGTAAACTGTCCAAGCCAATTGCCCCTACAGAGGGCCACCGAGTATACCCATCTGGGTAGATATCCACATTGCTGGTAAGATCAATGCGTGCTTGTTGCGCAGCTGTCTGATAATTGTGTGATCCTCCCAATCCCCTTCGTTCCTTCTCGACGGCATCGGGCAGTTTGTCGCGAAACGCGTGAATCATCTCCTCCAGAAGTTCGATATGGTTCCTATAGGCAACATAGTGGGCTAGGAACAAGGGAATGAAGAAATAGAATATCCCAAGCTTGTAAACGTCGAACTCGAGTCTGTCTCCAGTATAATACAGATGCGTCTGCACCTGTTGCCTTGGCAGAGGTGATGCTTTTCGACTAGGCGTCTTTCCGTCCCCTGGGTATAAAGCTTCTCCCAACGGAGACCTCTTTTGATACAGTTGGGAGTATCCTTCTATACCTCGAGGTGTACCATGATACTTCAGGAAGATCTCCTTCATTTCTTTATTGAAACTTGACCATTCTAGCTTCCGCTGGCCTCGAAATTGATGGCATTTTTCCCTCTCAGTCTTCGAGAAACGGAGAAGGAAAAATGAGCCGTGAACTACGTAGCGTTGAAGGTCCTCCAGGAAAGACCGTAAAGTCACCGCGTCCTTCGCCGCTTGATTCTAAAGAAAGGCAGTCAGATGTAGAACATCAATGTTGATGAGTATGACTGTTACAAACCCCAACGACACTTTCACATAATAGATCGACTGTTTCGAAGAGTTGTTCGACGAGCTCTTCCTGTTTATTGAAAGACTGTTTAAGGCTTGTAATTTCTTCAAACTTCGCAAGGTACGCCTTCTTCATTTCCATCATCTCGCTTTTCAGAGCTGCCACCGCTGCACGAAGATCGACGTCTTCCGACTGCACAATTGATGCATCCTGCCCCTCCTCTTGCTCGACTTTCTCTTCCGTCCTAGCACGATCCGATACGCTTTCATAGTGGTTATTCTGTATTGCCTCGACGTGGTCATTTGTTTCAGAAGATAAAGACCTGAGTGTTTCCTTTTGCCGACATATGTTTTTCGTCAGAGTTTCCCTGGCGATAAAGGCTTATCGTTTGCGTTAATCAATAATCATTTCTACTTATCAATTGAAAATAATGCACACCTGAAGGACTCGAATTTGTCTCGTTGATCTCAGCTTTAACCTCCCAGATAGGTTCCTTCCTTGGGCCCTCCGCATTATTTAGATTGAATTCCACTGGGTCGCGCGACAAGTTCCGCGCTCCTGACACCTTACCCCTCGGGCTGTTCAAGGAACTCGTTGACTGATCTCGCCCTCTCGCGACGTTGTCGGATCGCTGACTTGAAGGAGCTGAGTGGGATGACGACAAGCCCTTGTAACTTGAGAAAGTTCGTGGCATTTCCTCGTGCGATAGTGGGTGCAGATGACGATTGTCACGCTGATCCAACGACTTCAAGTTGGGGAGGAAGCTTGAGCGCTTGTTGACTGAACCTTGGCTACCACTGCCAGTGTTGCGAACAGTTTGGCCAAGCCCAATACTACTATCACGTAGTACACTAGTAGTAGTATAGTGACGACTCTGGCATTCCATGTTCAAGTTGTCGATTGAAACCTTGCGCGACCTGCGTCTCAGACTGCGAGTGCTTTCCGAGTCGGCCCGAGTGGATCTACCACGGAAGTGTGTAGTGTCCTGTGTGTGGTATGAGCGACTTGGGTGGTCTGGGTTTTTTTCTTCAAGTTCTGAATCCAAATCATGCCAGTCTTCCACTGGCACGGGCAAGCGATGGTACCCGTCTACTTGAGAGCTGGCTGGGGAGTGAACACGGTGAGCGCCGGCCTGCCAGTGCCAGTGAGCGTTAATGCCTAAGTCGGCAGCCGACTCAGGTTTGACACGGCGCCGGCGGGTGTCAACAGTGCCAGTACTGGTAGTAGTACTACCGTGACTCAGGCTGTGTCCACAACTTGAACATTGGCAGCCAGTGGGACTCCAAGTTCCAGACATTCCAGGCAACAGAGTTGCAGATTTAGTAGACTGCTGAACGTGAAGCGAGTACTACTACTAGTAGTAGTAGTAATCACGATAGTAGTAGTTGCCCTGAGTAGTAGTATTAGAAGAAGCGAACAACAACCGTTTGAACTCAAAGTTGAGATTGTGACAACTTGCCAGTCTGAGTGGACAGAATTGGAGGCTTGAGACTGGATAATTCAGCTGCCAGTGGCTAGTAGTAGTACGGTACCCTGCCAGTGAGTACTAATAGTAGGTAGTAGTCGCCAAACATCACTGACATGCCAGTGGCATTCAAGTTCAATTTGAAACTCGGATCATCATCATGATGTCGGCTCCAAGTCCGAGTCCTCCGAGTCGGAGTCACTGGCAGTAGTACTACCGTACTCAGGCTACGTGGCAGCCTGAGGTGGCGTGAGTTATCACTTGAACTTGAAGTTCCACTCCGAGTCCGACTCAGGCTCCGAGTCGCCGGAGTCGGAGTCGTCGGACTTTCAACTTCAAGAACTTGAAGTTGCAGGATCCTCACTTCGTAGGTTTCAATCTACTTTGTAGTATGTGCTAAATGAAGAGTTTATCTTTATCATTGACAGTGTCTTCTTTCATACAATGTTTCGTGCATGTGCATGTCAGCAAATCGGTTAACATAAAATCTATCATAAAAGTCCAGGGATTCCTCAGGTGTCAATGACTTCGGAGGACATTCATCACCCTTCTGAACCCCAAGGAGGTGAGCTAAACGGAAGATGTCCCCTATATCTATCACAGATAACTTCGGAGCCTTGCAGTCACGGTCATAGTGACGTCTGCCACTGGCATTCACTCCAGGACAACATTCGACACGCTGCCAGGTGGTACTAGAAGTCTCTGACTCATAATCCGGCTCGACAATCCACATACTTGTTTTCGGGTCAGGCGAGTCGCCAACACGTTTGAAACACTGTATGAGAGCGCATTCCTGACGTTCCGCTTTGGCTGTGAAGGAGAAAAGAAGTATAACCCTAGCAACTCTCATTCCTGCGAACCCCTGTTTGCGTGAACTAACTCGGACAAGTACTGCATCTCGTCGAGGTTTTCCGCGCCAAGACGGATTGGACCTGATCACCTCCCTCATTGCTTGTTCTATAGGGATCGATTCACCACGGTAGGCAAAGAAAGCGGTGGCTGAATGGAAAATTGAAAAGTCATTGCTCATGTCTAATTCAAACTGCGCATGTCCTGGTTCAGTTCTGCCAGAATAAGCCCTTGAGTTGTAGGTGTGCTTTTCGTACTTGTTAAGTAAGTATACTTTGATGAGCTGTCGGAGCTGTCGGAACTCAGGATAGCCTTTCATCGCTGCAAGAGCGTTGAGCTGTTTAGGGTACACCTTACTGGACTCTGCAAGGATAACATCAAAGAAGTCAGTTGAGCAGCACCAAAAGCACGGGTTACTACTAGTAATAAGTAATACTCACGTTGCTTCGAAGCCATTAATATCAAGCTCAAAGGGTCATTTCTCCCGCCCACGCGGATCTGGCGTTCAGCATGTCGTATGCCATGAACCGCACCACACTGCGGCCCATCCACTAAGCTTTCGGAATTGTCCAGGTCTGCAATTTCATTGAGTTCATGATTGCCCACAATGTCATCGAAGAAGTCCTCTGTATCATCAGCTGCGCCTGTCAATAGTACGCCACGGAGGTGCCTATGCTCTCCCCGAGTACTAGTAGAAATCTTCTCAGCGTCATCCGTGTCCGACTCTGAGATATTCTTGCGCAGAACATCACGCAAAGCTCTCCACGAAGCCTCCGCCAACGAATCGTCCAGCATTCCACGCCTTTCAAAGTCTGCCCTCAATGCAATAAGTTTACTTAGTCGTTGGTTTGCTGTGATCATTTGACCCAAAGGATCATTTCTGTTTGAGCGTCGCCATGTTTCCTTGACCGCGTAAATGTGTTTATTCTCTGTGATCGATGAACACAGCCCGCTCGGTGCGGCGAAGAGAGGGATCATTGTAGGATAGTGGACCATGGCATGCTGTCGTGGCAGTGAGAAGTTATCCCGGATGCCCTTGGCTATGAATATTTGCCGAAATCGATGAAAGTGGTCCAGAGAGGCTTTGATCTGATCAAGAGTTGAGGCTGTAATCGTGTACCGACGTACAAGGTAACAAAAGTCCAGAAATGCACTCATTGTGGTGATTATATCATCGTGCACAATGCCCACAATAGCCGGAAGATACACCTAAGCGGTTTGCATCAAATATCAGCAATCCACCGCCTCGAATTAGGTAGAAAGGCCACATACTTTCATCAGTGCCTTAGAATCATTGCCTGTCCATTGCTTGAAGCCTCGCCCTTCGGGGAATCTGCGAAGTCCAGGAAAAGGAGCAGTGACTCTAATCCTGTAGAGGGTTAGCAATGGTATTTACATTATACGACTTGTGAGAGAATAGCACCTTTTATCCACAATATCCAGCTCTGTCGTGGTCAAGGTCTGGCAAATCCACTCGACAAGATGATCCTTGAACACGCCTTTGATGATTTGGTGTAGTAGGTCCGGAGATATGAGATCGCATATATCCGCTCGCGGAAAGTCATTGGTGAAAGGCTACGGGACAACCTGATTGTAAAATATGCATCCAGGGGAGACTTTGAAGCACATACCACGATTTCCTGATGGAATCCATACTCTTTTCGAATTGTTGCTCTACTTATGACGTTGTCATCCACCTGTTCTATCAATCGTTCGTGCAGCTCTTTTGTTCGAGGGTTTGTAACAAATTCCGGATTATCTAGGTTCTTGTGAGGTGCTGTACATCTATATCATATAGCCACAGTAAGCCATTCTCACGGACTTGTATGCGTTGCCTGAGGACAGTACTTACTTGCAGCACCATCCAGTGCATATTGCGCATAGACTCACCTGTTCCGGATAATCGGCTATATACGAGCCGAGTCCAAGAACCGACCTACGCAAGTGACCATCAGGGCACCGGAGAATGGTCTGTTCATTGTTTATGGACATGGCGGTCTTCAATGAACTCAAGATTCTCGATATAGATGAATGAAAAATTTGATGTCTAAAGCGACGGAAGTCATCTGACTTTTCGTACTGCCGCTCAGCTGCAAAAAAAGCGTCAAAACACAATTGAATGGCTCAGTTTTTGACACACACTCTTTGGTATTGCTAAAATTGCTACGAGCTGGACTGTATTCAACTTTTGGGACCGCCGGGCCTTGTTTGATACATTTCCTATTGAGAGATATAACGGATAATATTCGTTGTTGCCAGTTCCAACGGAAACTGTTGTCTTGTCGCTCCCCAAGATCACCGGAACGAACATGGACCCATGGACTGCTTCATCTTCGGCTGAGATTTTGTTCTAAGTCAAGGATAATCAGTACGCTTCCTCCAACTTTGAATGCTGCATTATTCATGACTTACAGCCTGTTCCCAAGCGAAATTTCCGGACATGTAATTTCTGAACACTCGTTCTTTGTCATTGATGTCATCAGATTCCTCCTTTGGCTGATATTCACGAAATGGGACATAGTCAAATTCGCCTTCTAAAGCCGTATTATCCACCAAATTTCGGATCACTTCCAAGGGATCCCGAAACCATACATCATATTCTTTCCTCTTCCATGACTCGGTGTTCTCGTCTGTCGCTTTTTGGCCATTGTCGTCCGTGTAGAAGTTACTAAAGGATTTCCAAGGCACGTCACCAACTCTCGTAGCGTCAATGACATTGTACAACTTTTGTGCGTCTCCATCGAGTAGCGTACTAGTAGGATCCAGATCTGAGTCATCGTCGGGTTCAGTTACGTCCAACTCAGAATATCCGCCAGATTTTGCGTTCTTCACAGACTGAATTCGCTGGTAAGCCTTCATGATTCCGAGAAGCTTTGTTATATTACCAGCAGACATTTGCTCATCGCGATAAAGAAAGTCTGCTAGCTCAAAATCTGCTCGGCACGAATAGGGAGACCAGTCATTTGGTGCAGGTTCATTTCGCGGAACAGGTGGTTCTTCGTTTTTTAAGTTGTTTCCTTCCGCATCACACGGGGTGTGTTACGTTCACGGCTTCGGTAGACTTATCAGGGTAATGATAAGTGACAAAAGCGTTGTTTAGTGAACAAACAAGGTTGAGCAAAGAGTTGGCGCTTTAACGAGGCTCTCTTATGCTCGGAAGTCGTGGGTGAACAGAGTCTTTGGTACGATGGTGTAAAAGACTATAGGAGGATTGACTTAAGTGTCATCCAGAGGCGTCTATGTACATGCCTTATATACTGTAGAGAGAACAATAGATAAAGAGAATAATACATTGGGCTAACTCGGGCTAAGTTGAGGCATCTCGGGGCATCGTGAGGCAAGAAGCGTTACATGGGGCAACTTGGGGCAAGAAGCATCGAGTGAGGCTACGGAGGGCAAGAAGAAATGAAGGGGGCACAGTAAGGCATGTTGAGGCATAATGGGGCCCACTGGGGCATCGAAGGTAAAAGGTTAAAAGGCTAAATGGTAAAGTCACGGAAGGTCACATAGGTTAAATAGAGGGAGGGCCGTATGCGGTAACAGAGTAAATAGAGGCCAAATAAGGGCACACATGCTTGATGCATAACAATACCCTGTTTCTACGATTGAAATTCCGTAGTAGCAAGTAATTGCGGATGCGAAATTTCAAAAACAAGTACAATGCTTATAGGATCAAGTTAAGATCAATAAAAAGAAAAGCATGAGAGAGGAAAAGCGAATGCTATAGGGTCAAATCAAGACCAATAAGGTATTAAGCAATCGGAAAATCAAAGAACTAGGCCTTGGGGAAATTAAAGTCCAATGGGAGGGCGGCAGAAATGCTGTCCCAGTCTACAGGCTGCAGGGGGCGAGGCTGATAGACAGTGGGGGAGAACTCACTCGGATGAGGAGTGTGTACGACGTATGGGGGTGATTCTGGAGTAGGGGGCTGCTGTGGCTGTTGCGGAGGTTGCGGAGGTTCTGACGGTTTGTCCTGGGCATCGAAGAGGTTCCTGAGCGATTGATCGAAGATAGGCATGTTTGGGCTGATCATGATACGACTCTGGGAATGCTGGCGGAGGGATGGTAAGCGGAGACGGCGGGGGCATAGGCTGGGGTTCCACAAAACGCGGAGGTTCTTCTAGGCGTCCATTCTGCACATTGTAAGCCAATAGTCTCTCGAATTGAAACTCATTGAACTCATTAGCCAACTGTCCAACAACGACTTGATTCAAGCGCAGGATGAGGCGCTGGATGTATGAGTAGTTGAATCGTCGATGTGTACCTCGGTGGAGATCCATATAATCTTGCATGTCGACAAGAAGATCATGGATGACGTTGAGTGAGTAGACCGAGTGATGGAAGTGGTTCTGAGGCGAGTCGAGGATGAGGGGGAGTAGACCATTGTGCAGTAAGGTAGCAGAGTATTGTTGACGAGTGGGAGCCGTTTGAACGAAGACCTGGTTGGGGAGTAGGAGTTCTGTGGGACACAAAGGAGGAGGAGGGATGTTCTCCTTATTGGATTGCCTGAGCACGTTCCGGATCGCGGGCATGTCGAAAGGGATGCAGGGGACAATAAATACAACACTCGCAGGTACAGAAAGGGTCTTCTGGATATGGTGCGAAGTGTGCGTGCAGGGTGCGTCGATGTCTGATGCGTCTGGTGATGTAGGGCGAGTAAGAGAGGTCAAGAACAATCTTGAGTCCGTATAGCAGGGGTGCAGCGTGTTCTGGGTTCCAGAATGTATGTCGAAGTACAAGTTTGACGAGTTCAGGGTATGGGGAACAGGATTTGAGCCGTTGGATGTTGACAAAGTCGGTATGGTGAGGGTCGAATAGATAGTGGCGGACAAGGTCGATAGGATTGAGAGGGAAGCGTTCGTTGTTGGGCTTGGGAGAAGGAGGAGGAGAAGGGTATTGAAAATCGATAGCAATAGAGTTGTGACTTAGCTGGGAGTACCAAGTGTCGCCTTCAGGATTCCAGTCAGGAAGGGTAGGATTTGGTAGTCCCCAGCCGTTGTTGTCGAGTGGTAGGTTCCAAGCGTTGTCGGGTTCGGAAGGTGGTGGTGGTTGTTGTTCTTGCTGTTGGGGAGGTTGGTCTTCTTCGTCGTCGAAGAAGGAAGGCAGTGGTTGAGGATAGAAAAAGACTTCGGTGGCGTTTCGATGTTCTTCTGGGTCAAAGGGGCGAGGTTGATATGTTGGGATTGGGGTGTCGAAATTAAAGGGCATGTGCGGGAGTGGAATCGTCTTCAGTCGGGGTGTTGGTGGGGGCAAGAAGGGACGGTGGAATTGTGGGTGGGTCTGAGAAGAAATGACGGATGTTGGGGATGTTTCTTGAGAGGTAGGTGGTGAGGAGACTGTTGCGGAGGATGCGAGCAATTTGTTCAGGTCTAGGGCCATTGAAGTCGCGGATCTCAACGGTTGCGTCGTCGGAGTAAGGGGTGAGGATGATAGTGCAGGGTTCTGAGTCAATCTCAGTGTGCGATTCCTCGGGGGAGGGGTCGATGGCTGTCGGTGTGGGGCTAGGAGAGGGAGATATGGGTTCAAGGTCTGGCAGGGAGTTGTCAATGTTGGGTGGCGAAGGTGGTGTAACCGTGAAGGATTCCAGGGGGGGGGCGTGTGTTGATAACTTGGAGTTGAGAGCTATAGATGGGGAGTTCTCTGGGGTTCTTAACGAGTTGGAGAAGGACATATAGAGCGGATGCTCTTCTCACTTGTTCGAGGTGGTTGCAGTTGTGGAGGCGGAAAGAGATGCTGTTGACCAGTGTTTCGAGATACGGAGAATGAGGGTAATCAATTTGATGTAGAAGGTAATGAAGATGATAGCCAATAAGACTTTGGGTCGCATGTGTCGAATGATCTACCGTCTCACGGAGTTCCGATAAGAGATTGTCCACAGTGTCTGAGAATGAGTGGCTGTCAGTTGGATGTGGCAATGAAAAACTCGTCATCGGGCCATAGGCCTATGAAGATCCGGGTGGTTCTGTCTTCGTCGAAGTGGAAACAAATGCCTTGCACCCAGGTTCCTCGTGGTCTCAGATAGGGGAAGAGATACCACAGGGTGAAGATGTGTCCAAATCGGGTAGCGAGTCGGGTGATAGTAGGGTGAAAGTTAATGCGAACTATCCAAGCTAGAAGTTGGATAAGGTCGAAGAGACTGTGCATGGGAGATGCAGAAATTGGGGGTTGCTTCTGGTGTTTATATAGTGACGTTTGGCGAAGCTGAGGGTTGTTCATGTGATCGTTCTGTCAGGGGGAACTCTTCTAGGCAAGAGGGGGCATGTTGGTTCTTCAATATCAAGTTCTGAGGCAAGAAGTTCCTCGGTTGCATGCTTCGGAGGCAAGAAGTATGCTATCTAGGCGAAGTGGGGCAAGAAGTTTGATTGATGTGTGAGTCCGGGGTGTCCTAATCGGGTAATCGGTGTCAAACGCGCGCGCGGTTCGCGCTGATTACAAATCAAACATATCAGCGCTGAGATGTTCGGTTTGTAAGCAACTTAAAGTGCGTTAGGCCTGTGTGTCCAAGATCGCCAAATCGGGTCAATCAAGGTGATGTAGCTTCTTGTATCCTTCAAGAAGTTCTTCTGTGTGCTTCAGGGCGTCTTCGGATTCCCATGTGTTGCTGCTTGTGGGGTATCCGAGCCATTTGATCAAATATCTCCGACGGTTCTTTGCTCCTTTGTGTTGTAATATGGCTTCGACTTCGAATTCTTCTTCTCCATCGATAAGGTCAGGTGGAGGTTTAGAATAGGATGGTCCATGCTCTTCTGTCTCGGTGTTAGGCGTTAGAAGGGAGGCGTGGAATACAGGGTGAATCTTCCAGGATCTAGGCAGTTGAAGTTCATAAACATTGTCTCGAAGTTTTCGTTTGATGATAAAGGGGCCTTCTCGTTTTGATTGAAATTTCGAGGGTAGTCCGGTTCTTCTTAAGTTCCTGGCTTCTAACCATACAGATTGTCCTTCTGATAGGGGCTTGAAGTGTGAAGATTGAGCTTCACGTTGGTATTCCTGTGCAAGAGTAAGGGCTGCTTCTGCGTCATTTCGGAGTTCTATGATCTTTGATAGTCGGTTCTTGAGCGTTGGAATGTTGCTATCAATGTCCGATGATTCCGAGGGGAAAGAGGTCGGGTCATATCCCATTAGTAGGCGAAAGGGGGTCTGGTCTGTCGTTGAATGCTTCCGATTGTTGTGTGTGAATTCCATGAGGGGAATGTACTTGCTCCAGAGGTGGGGGTGGTTTACTGCATAGATTCTGAAGTACGCTTCAATCTCCTGATTGCTGCGTTCAGCTTGCCCATCAGTCTGCGGATGATATGCTGTTGACATTGCCTGCTTGATGTGAAGCAGACGGCATAGTTGTCTAAACACCATAGATGCAAACTGAGGTCCTCGATCTGAGATTATTTTCCTGGGTAATCCAAATCGTCTGTACACATTGTCGAAGTACAGTTGTGCAGTGTCTAGTGCAGTGATTGCCTTGGTGCAGGGGGTGAGTACAATTGCTTTGGTGCAGTCATGATCCACAATAACACATATGCTGTCATATCCGTCGGATTCCGGAAGGTCTGTGATGAAATCGATGTTAACAGTTGCAAAAGGGTATGTGTCTTTGTCTGCGATGATCGGGTTTAGTGGAGGTACAAGTGGATGGTGGTTGATCTTCATCTGTTGACAGATGGCGCATCCTTGGATGTATTTTGATACGAACTGCTGCATTCTTGGCCAGTAGTAGGTTCGTCGGATTTGTTCCATTGTGTTTGCGACTCGGGATGGTTTCGAGTGGGTAAGTCGTGATATAGTCGTAATATGTTGCGCATGATTTCCGTATTTCTTGGCACATAGATCTTGTTCCTGAAGTGTACCAGTTGATCTTTGATTGTGAATTCGGTCATCTTGGGCTTTGTGAGGGGTAATTCTTTCTGTAGAAGGGACATTGCTTCCTGAATGTCTCCAGTTTCGTGTCGGATCTGAAGGTGAATGTCATCGATGTCCATGATATTTCTATCATCTTCTTCGGCTTCTTCCATTCGGGTTGCTAGGAGTTCCATTTCTTTGAGAAAAACTTTCTCTGGTAGAAGTGTAACTTCGTTGTTAAGTTCTCCTTCCGTTTTAAAATGGTCCGCTCGTCGGGATAGGGCGTCGGATTGGATCATATGTTTTCCGGGTATAGCCTGGATTTTGTATGGATATCTTGAGAGTTCATTCTGCCATCGAGCTTGTCGAGGGGTCAAGCGTTGGGGTTGTCTCCAGTATGTCAAGTTCTTGTGATCACAGTGAATCGTAACTGTATGCGGGCTTCCAAGTAGGTAGTGTCGCCACGTTTGGAGTGCTCGTATAATAGCAAATAATTCTCTATCATATATTTGCCAGTTTCGTTGTGTCGGATTAAGAGCTTGGGAGATGTATCCAATAGGTCGGAGTTGACCGTTTTCGTCAAGTTGGCGTAGTACTGCTCCGGTAGCTACGGCTGATGCGTCCGTTTCAAGATAGAAGGGTTTGCTGGGGTCCGGTTGCATGAGTAGAGGCTGCTTTGCAAAGAGGTCCTTCAGCGTTTGAAAGGCTGTTTCTTGTTTGTCTGTCCAGACAAATGGTACATCCTTCCGTTTAAGTTGGTCGAGTGGTCTGCTTATTGTTGCATAATTCGGGATGAATCTGCGATAGAAGTTTGTAAATCCGGTGAATGATCTAACTTCTTTCAAATTCTTCGGAGTCTTCCAGTCCAATATGCCTTGAATCTTAGACGGGTCTGTCTTGATCTGAGATTCGGAGATGATGTATCCTAAGAAGGGTACTTCGGTTTGATGAAATCGGCATTTTGCTGGTTTAACGTATAAGTTGTTGTCCTTGAGAATTTGAAACACTTCGGTTGTGTTTGCAATAAGCTGTTGCAGAGTGGGAGCATGAATCAACAGGTCGTCCATGTAGACAATGACAATGTTCCGGCGTATCTGGTCTGCCAGAATATCATTCATGAATCGTTGAAAAACTGCGGGGGAGTTGCAGAGTCCGAAAAACATAACCGTAGGTTGATATAGCTTTCTGTCACAAACAAAAGCTGCTTTCCATTGGTCTTCGTCTTTGATTCGGATGTTGTGGTAGCCTTGTCGGATATCAAGAGTGGTGAAGTACTTTGATCCTAGTAGTTGATCAAGCAATGATTGGGCGTTTGGCATAGGGTATGCGTCTTTGACCGTATGAGCATTAAGATATCGATAGTCTTGTACTGGTCGAAGGGATCCGTCTTTCTTGTCGATAAAGAAGAAGGGGGATGCCATTGGTGACTTTGATTCCTTAATAAACTTCTTGTTGAGTAGGTCTTGGATTAGTTCGTCCAAAACTGGTTGCTGATGTATCGGAACTTTGTAGGGTTTATGTATCTTCGGGATGAAGCTGGGTAGTGTCCTGATTTCCATATCGTAAGGTCGGGCTGGTGGGTATGTTTGTATTTTGTTCTCAGAGAATATGTCTGCAAATGCCATATACTCTTTGGGGATGTCGAGTTTCTTTTTGGATTTTTGTTTCTGTTGCTCGAGTCGGGTAGAGACAGTGATTTTGTTAATTGTGATCGTGTCATTATTCCAATTAATTTGAGGCTTTGCTTCCTTGAACCATGGTAGTCCTAGGATGATGTCGTCTCGTGGAATATGAGTCGAGTAGAAGGTAGCTGAAATTGAATGAGGGTGGATGATATCCAGTCGGATTCGTTCGTTAACTGATCCTTTCTTGTTAATCGTTCCGTCGGCGTTACTAACTTGTAGTGTGCGGTTGAGTTTCTGTGTTTTTATGCGTAGTTTATCAACTAGATCGGAGTTGATGAAGTTGAGTTGTGCTCCAGTATCAAGTAGAGCGTTGAGAGTGGTGAGGCGTCCGTTTATGCGTAGTTTGACCGGTATGCGAAATGAGGTGATGCTGCCATTAAGAACAATAGTGTTGAGTTGAATCGGATTAACCAACTCAGGTGTTCTCAAAAATTTCCGCCATCATAGTTTCCTTGTTCATCGAAATCTTCGCCATTTCCGTTGTCCATGCGATCCAGCATATTGAAGAGTTCAAATCGATCTTCAGGAGCAAGACTAGTGACAATCTCATTGATTTGGTATGCCTGATCTTCTAGATCGTCCGGTTCATCATAGTCTTCATCATCTACTTCCATTTCGTTGATTCTAGGCTTGAATCTTCGCTTGCTGCTTTTGAATCGTCCGGGGGGTTTGCTTCGGAATTTAGTGGGGCGTGCGGGGCGTGTGGGGCATTTATTCGCCATGTGACCGGGTTTCATACAGAAGAAACATAGTCCTTTTGCTCTGGCTTCCTTCTGCTTTTCGTCCGAAAGCTTGTTGAAGTACATAGCATTTATATCGAATGCTTTCATGTCTTCGTCTACATCGGGTTCCGGTTCCGGTTCAGAGTCTAGTTCCATTTCATGGATCCGATATTTGCGTCTGTATTGAGGCTTGGGACGTCCATGACTATACTTCTTTCTAAAGAAGGTGGAGGGTTTCGAATCCGAGTTATTAGTTCCAAACATTCGTTCCCATTGAAGTCCATGATGTAGAGCATCTCGGTAGTAGGGTTCCATAGTAGCGCGTTGTCCTGCTGCTACTGGGTATGGTTCTAGTCGGACAATTTCTTTCCTAATAGACATAGGTAGTCCATCTTTGAACAGGTTCGAGAGTACAGTGAAATCATTGATGCCAGCGTCTCGGGCTAGACGTTGGAATTCATGCACATAATGTTCCGTTCGCATGCCTTGTGCCTTGAGTTTCTGAAGCTCCTTGAATGCATCTGCAACATAGTCTGCAGAGACAAACTGTTTCTGAAATTCATCTCGGAAGTTTCGCCAAGTATAATTCCAGGGGAGTGCCGGGTTTGCGGTGAGTCTGGCGTTCTGTCCTTGCAAGATGTAGTTTGAAAATGATTCTGCTGCGGGTCCACCATTGCAGAAAGTGAGTGCAAGTCGAACTTTGTCCTGATCTTCAGTGTAACCAGGGGTGAGATAGATGTAGTTCTCCATCATATCTAACCATTTTCGGGCATTCCTGCGGTGTCCATCGAAGTTGAATGGTTTGTTTGCACCATTCCTTCGTTCGGGTTGTTCTGCCATGACGCCTACTGGGGGTGGTGGTGGAGGTGGAGGTGACGGTGGTGGTGACGGAGGTGGAGGTGGAGGATTTTCTGGGGGTAAGCCTGGGGCTGGTGGATCTTCCAGTGGAGGAGGGGAGGGATTTGGGTCGTCTCGATCGGGTGAAGGAGGATTAGCCGATTCGGAGCGTCGATCAAGTGGTTGTTCAGGGTCGAGAGGATCGGTGTCTTCAAAATAGTCTAATTCTTCGTCGGTTAATTCTGTCTTTGCTTCTTCTGCTGCTTCTGTTTCTTGAGCTAGTCGGAGCTGTTCAAGCTTATCTAGTATCCGGAGGGCTTCAAGTGTTTCGGATAGGTTGGGTACACCTTTTCCTTTTCCTGTAGGTGTTTCTGTTTCCGTTAACTGGGATACTCCTTTGCCTTTATCAGCAGTTGCAGAAGTTCCTTCAACTGAAGTAACTGAGGGTGCAGTTAAGGTTCGAGTATGCTTCTCTCGAGTGGGGCTTCCAAGTAACGGATGAGCTGTTTCCTTGGGTTCAGCTTTTACTTGAAGTTCAGTTGGTTTGTGGGGTCGAGATGGTCCGGGGATAGATGTTTCGGGTTTCGAGGAGGACGGAGGAGGTGGTGGTGGGGCAAGAGGGGAGGGTAGAGTGGTGTGTTGTTGAGAAAGAGATGAAGCAGTAAGTCGAGGTGACGATGTAGGAAGGGGGTTGGTTACTACTCGAGGGGAGCTTCGTTGGCTACGAGTTCTTCCTAGTCTTAGTCTTTCTCGTTCTTGCTGAGCTGCAAGTTCTGTTTGATGTCTCTCCTCTGCGTCGTAAGGTTCAATGTTTCTCCAGTTGGAGTTGTATCGTTGATAGAAATTGGCTTTGTCGGAGTATTTGGAGGGGATGTTAGTCCACTTCTTACTGTGTGCGCTAAAATAAAGGTATGTCTTGACAACACCTTTCTGTCGATACCAGCAGCGTAGTAAGTAGTCAAAGTATGCGTTATCCGGTTGAGATGGTGGTAGTGATAAATGAGTTGTGTCAATTCGAGGGAGATTGTCCGTTGGTGAGTTCTGGGATGCCAGATTGTTTACTGGTTAGTTGTAGTTGCAGTATTGCCGTTCAGGTATTGAGCCGGGATGGGGGGGTACTGGTGGGATACCAATGGGGGTTACTGGTGGGATGTCGATGGGGGTTACTGGTTCAAATTCTGCTCGGCAACCACAACGATTGATAACAGTTTCAACGTCTACTGCGGATTCAGGCCAGTAACAAATGTGGTCCAGTCGGTAGTGGGTGGTTTCGGATGTTGCGTGGTAGTTTGTTTCCGGGTCAATGTGTGCTGACTGAATAAGGAGGGTTCTAAGGGATTCTGAGCTTCCAATGTATACTCTTCCTTCTGTCCAAAGTAGGTTGTTACGAGTTGACCAGTTGGCGAGTCGTCGGCTTCGGATGAGGAAACTGAGAGAAAGGAAAGTGCTGTCGTAAAGATAGCTCTGTTGAATTCGTTGCACTAGTCCGTTGTTAACCAAGATCAAATAGTTTTCTGAGATCTCTTCGTTCTCAGTGCGTCCGGGTTCAATGGGGGTGACTCGAGTTGTGGTGGGAATAAGGTGAGCCAGTTTGCCTTCTGGGGGAGGTAAAACTACTGCGGATTCTTCGTCCGATGCGGCGCAGTCGAGAGGGTCCTGGTGTAGGTGTGTCGGGTCGAGGTGAGGATGTGAATTGAGGAACAGAGGTAGTTCTTCGTTGGATTGGAGGGGGTGAATGAGGTTGAGGGATTCTCTGATGTACAGGTGTTTCGTGAGGTCTATGCCTGTTATGTTCTGCTATAAGACTTGAGTAGAACTGTTGTGGGTCTTCAGAGGTGGAGAGTTCGGAGCTGAGATAAGTTTCCTGTGTAGGTTCTTGTTCTAACCGAGGGGCAGTGATGTATCGGATAGCCGGTAGATTGTGATTGGTGTTACTATCGGTTGGGGTGCCGTTTCGATAAGATGAAGCTTCTTGTTCAGGTTGCTCGTCTGAGTGATCAAGGTTGGATGGGTTGTGTGGGGGGTGTTTGTTTTCGGGTACAAATATGTCTAGAATCTGAATGGGGTCTAGAATAATGATCCGGGTCACGTTGTTCCACAATCGTTCCGTATTATCGGCAAAAGTTATTTGGATCCTCAGGTTGGGCAGTTCCTCGGGTGATTAACCCTTTGAGCTACTTGTTGTTACACACAAGAGGGTATGGTGGCTCTCTCCTTGTATGCTCGTCCGGTATTCTTCTTCGGTTCGCTGGATAACAGACTATTCCTTAGTCGTGTTCACCGGTATTTCAGTCGTCAACGAGTGAAGCAATCCTCTTCTGGGACAATCGCCTATATGCGTAGCAGTTTCTCTGGTGTATCAGACCTTTCCTCTGCTTGCTTTCTTCTCTTCAAGTTACCCTGGCGTGGCTCGGCTTTCTGATCGGGTCGCTAACCTCTTATCCTGCGTATGCCAACCAAAATGTAACAAGGACCGTTAATTCTGGGCGTGAACCTGCTTAGTACGTTGGATCGGTTCCTGGTGCTGTGTAGGAGTTACACAATACAGTTGTGTATCGATAATATGTCGTTCGAGTTCCTTCGTTCCTAGTTTGAAAGTTAGTAGACAATGGCCAGTCGTTTACTTACTTGCAAGTATTCCGGATTGGTTCTCGTAGGGGTTGATTGTTTAATTCCAGTTGTTGGAAAGGGAGGTCAAGTGAAGGTAGTCTTGGCTGCTTTCCGAGTTAAGGAAAGAAGTCAATCCTAATTGTTACGTTCACGGCTTCGGTAGACTTATCAGGGTAATGATAAGTGACAAAAGCGTTGTTTAGTGAACAAACAAGGTTGAGCAAAGAGTTGGCGCTTTAACGAGGCTCTCTTATGCTCGGAAGTCGTGGGTGAACAGAGTCTTTGGTACGATGGTGTAAAAGACTATAGGAGGATTGACTTAAGTGTCATCCAGAGGCGTCTATGTACATGCCTTATATACTGTAGAGAGAACAATAGATAAAGAGAATAATACATTGGGCTAACTCGGGCTAAGTTGAGGCATCTCGGGGCATCGTGAGGCAAGAAGCGTTACATGGGGCAACTTGGGGCAAGAAGCATCGAGTGAGGCTACGGAGGGCAAGAAGAAATGAAGGGGGCACAGTAAGGCATGTTGAGGCATAATGGGGCCCACTGGGGCATCGAAGGTAAAAGGTTAAAAGGCTAAATGGTAAAGTCACGGAAGGTCACATAGGTTAAATAGAGGGAGGGCCGTATGCGGTAACAGAGTAAATAGAGGCCAAATAAGGGCACACATGCTTGATGCATAACAGGGTGGCTGCTCGATGTTTTTCATCAGAGTGCTATCAAACCGAGGACAATATACTTGGTGCGCACCATTCATATATCTGTGATACACCTTTAGGTTACCATCACTCTCCTCATGATCTCCAATGTCGAAGTCCAAGTCTTCAGAGGATGCACTACGGCCACTGTCACTTCCGGTGCCAGAATGGGACAGAGAATCAGGTCTGTCTAGGTCTTGAAGCAACTCGTCTCGGCCTATACTGAGCATCGAGATATCCTGTGTAAGCATGGAAATATCGTAATCGTAGGAGTCAGAGCCGCTCTCAAAATGACCCTCTGTTGGAAGTTCGGACGACCTCGGTAGAGGTTGAGGAGTTGGAGCTCGTGTGGGTCGAATAGGTGAAGAATCATAGTCGTGACCACAGGCAGTAGATCTTGCCACGGATGACATCGGATGAGCTGAATATTCATGTCTTGCTCTTCCAGATTGACTCTTGAACGTCCTACTACAGCTGGGCAAGGTACATTGAATAGTTGGTGGAAAATGAAAGGGGTCGTGCTTTTTCCGTGTCGCTGGCATCAATGTAGCCTTCAGTAGTATATGTCGATGATTGGGACTCACAGCTGAGTGCCACAGTGCCAGTGCCGTAAGGCTGCCAGTGAACCTGAGTGCCACTGCCACTGGCAGTGCGTGAGTCACACACTCAGGCTGGCAGTGGCAGCCTGGCCAGTGGCAGCCTGAGTGAGTGGGCGTAAATTTTCAACTTGTCTAAGATATAGACGCCCTCGCCTCCCTGATCTTGAACTTGCACCTTCGATCCATCTTATTATCACCCAAATCTCAAAACACTGCACAAAATGTCAACTCGAAGACAGACGAGGGCCAAGAACAGTAACCAGCACCCCGGAGCAGTAGTTGACCAACTCAGAACAAGACGAACAAAGGAGGAGATATTGCGGGAGAAGGAAGAAAAAGACAAAAGGAAAGTACAGCAGGCAGCGAGGCGGGATGAGGCATTGAAGGAGAAGGAGGAGAAGGAAAAACAGAAGGAAGAACGGGCAGCTTTCCGCAGAGCTGCGGCCCAGCAAGTCGCGGTCGCGAAAGAGAGGAAAAAACTCGCTGCGGAGCAGAAACGGGCAGCAAAAGAACAAGAGGCAGCTGACAAGGTACACAAGAAGGTGACCGCAGCAGAAAACCAAGAAGCAGCAATGCTAGAGACCGTAGAGCTTGAAAACAATTTGTCGAAGGCTCTTGAGACACGCACCCAGATGGGCTCAACAGTGCCTAAACTCGCTGGAAAACGTGGACATAGGAAGCCAAAGGGCGAAGCTAGTAGTAAGTCTTCAACTTCAGATCAGTAATTACATAGCTTTGAACTGGCGTAAGCAGGCTCGAAGAACGGTGTTAAAGACGTGTCGGGTTGTGAAGTTGAATACGACGAAGACTTAGACATTGGTGAGTTATATTGCCTATACATTTTCAGATGTTTTCAAAGCTTGGAGGTTGACTACTTTGACTCACAATATGAAGCGGCAAGTACGGATGCGTCAAACAGAAAGCCTGCAAAAAAGGCTAGGAAAGAAGATCCCAAAGGTGAACTTCCATTTCGCACCCGTGTGCAGACCGCAAAGACGTCGAGATCTGCCGCCACTCCAAGCAACACTTTCTTTCACGCACCTGCCGGACAGAACGAGAGCCTTTCTGGTGAAGAAACGGATATAATAGACTTGCCCGCTACGTCAAAGCGGGACGACAAGACAAAGCGACTTGCCAGGGCGCTTCGCAACACAGATGAATCCACTTTCATTGGTGAAGAGGATGGAGGACTTGAGGTGGCAGGGATAGACTCGAGAGGGATCAATTTGTGAGTTTAAATCTGAAATCTTGCAATGCGTACGGGATCAATTTCTGGTATGCACGATGTAATGGTAAGTGTGAAGCTTGATTTAGACTCAGCTAAAGCTCATAGTATGATCCAACTAGATTACTAATGTTCATGCTGAGGAAGCGGATCATGGAGAACGGGATCAAATTTCCTTCTACGTACAACATTGACACTCTCGTCTTTGTTACCATATTATGAGCTTCGCTGACGCCAAGCTACACTAGACACAGCATCTCATTGCAAGACAATGAAAACTTAAGTCCTTGGGAGGATGAAGGGGAAACAATAACCCTCGCAAGCTATCATGGTGTAAAGAATAGCTCAATCAGCGTGCAACAGACAGCACATTTTGTCGATTCGGACACAAATATTGTGAGTTGACGGAACATTAGAATGGCAGATGCAGTCTGAATACCTTGCTTGTAGAGCGAAAGCGATCCGAGGAGGCTGACAAGGCCGGCTCAAGCTAGTGTGAGTGCGACTTATTACTGTTCGATTCACGTCAGTTACCCCATGACCGTTTGATCATATCCCTTCGTTATTATTTTTCTGCCAACTGTCGTGTAATGAACAGGATGGAGGTAGCAGCAACTTGAACTCAAAGAAAAGGAAGTTGCTGCGCGACACTCTCTCCGGGTCGCAGGTTTCAACGGTAAGCGACGTCATATCATTCCTACCTTTTCCAATCTACTAACCAATCCCTTTCCGTACTTGAGGATAAGAACAACGAAACAAAACCAGGTGGACAGGTGAGTGCCAGACAGTGAAGCACAGTGATCTTCATGCTACATCCTTCCTTCATTGTTTGCTGAATTGATCTTTGGACAGGGTGCAACCAAGAGAACTGCCAACTCGCAGCTCAGCGCACCGGTAAGTCCTATCTTACTCCAATTTCTCTCGTTTCCCCCTGATTTATGGTTGTAAGGTGCAATCACTAGCCTTGGAACCCCGTATACAGGTATGTGTGAGCGTCGATGCACCGTAGGCTCACCTCCGCTGTAGCAACTATTCGTTCCCTTCCTCACATCGGGTCGATCGCTAATTTGTGCCTATGAATAGGACATTATAGTCACAAAAAACAGAAAGAGAAAGTCGCCACCGGACACCGACTCCCAGGTTGATGTGGTAATTCTTCCACCTTCACGTGTTATGGATTCCTTCATGTTTATGTTTACTTTACACCATCTCAATAGGCTAGCAAGAGTGTCAAGGTCAAGAAGTCATTGTTCACTGGCATGGACACACAGGTCGGTGCCACAGTAAGTGCCAATTCTTTGGTAACCGGCATTTTAAGTTCGTTTCTGACCAGGCGGAAAGGACTTGAGTAAGAAGAGGAAACCCTCTGACATTCCTTATCGGCCTGAGGCCGACACGATGGTAATTGCTTCCTTTCGAGCTGCTCACTTGCCATGGATAACAGCTTTCTGACGTATTGCAGTCTGAGATTGGATCCGCTACCTCTCATCGCAAGAGGCAGTTGCTGGTGGCTGATAATGAAGCAAGTGTGGGTCGATTGATACACTCTAAATGTGAGCATTCACTCACTATTCTTATTAGACTGGTGGTCGAAAGATGCCGTTAGCACCTCTAACACAGTCGCTTGCAATGACGAGAGTATCCTGCACTCCCGGACCCGAAGTATTAGTGATTGGGGCTTATCCTGGTCATCGCAAAGTCTCTCGGACTACTAGCTCAGTGTGTCGAATCAAATTCATTACTATGACATATTTTTGCTGATTCACTTATATGCAGACATCAGTGGGGCTGGAGGACAAGGGTCGAAATGAAGGAAAGGAAGGATCTCGCGTGCCAGGCAGAAAAAGGGCGACGAACCAGTGTCTCCCTCCCGGTACTCAGGCCGGTTGGATTCATATTTTTTTACCTTCACTTTTCCGCGCAGTAGGAAAGTCCCTCACGCCATGGCAAAACCCGGACAATGAGCTCATCAGCACACTGTGGGGGAAAGTGTTTGATTCTGTGGAACTAAGTTACGAAACACAGTTCGCCGACATCTGTTCTCTAGTTGAGTCATTCTTAGTTATCTTCAAGTTACCTTTACCAGATTGAGATGCAATCCTTGTATTTCAGGCGGCCCAGAGATGCTCTGATAGCTGGCGCAAGAAACTGTTTGAGAAAGCTGAGCATTCAGTTGCGAGTTTTATCAGCGGCGAACAATCAAAGTCAATGCAAAACGAAGCAATTGTGAAGACGTTGCAGACGCTAGTTGATAAGAAGAAAGCCGAACCGTTTCTATGGGAAAGCTGGTATAGTATGGAAAGGGTAAGTAAAATAGTACTTGTGGCATTTTGTGTCCATGCATTGACCCTGAATGTACAGAAGCAAGGACTGTTCTGCTCTGACCTCGTGGTCTCAGTGTTGTCCGTACACATCGTCTTAGCCATGGGTCGGCATAAAGTACTGGACAAAAACTCCATAGGAAAGCCTATCGGTGCCCTTGCCCTTGCGGCAACAGCGGTATTTTTTTTCAGAACTTATAGTGGCTTTATTCGCTGATCTCCTCATGGATAGGTCAAGGTCGCCATTGATAAACAGGTGGCTCGGTTGCAAAATATCAAAGAAGAGCTTGGCGGCGCTGAGTGGTATTTCACTAGCGCTCTGTGGCAGCCTCATACGGACGACTATGTTAAATTGCTGTCGAATCCCTCTTTCTTCACTGAATCAAACTGGGAAAAGGTTCAATCCCACCTCCTAGCTTACGATGCCAGTAACGATATCGATGCTGGAAAGAACACCGAACTTTTTGGATCGGGTATCACTGGCAGGGACTTTTCCTTATATTTTGATGTTGCAGGTCCGGGTTCGACCTGCGAGAAAGCGTATGACGAAGGCGCTGGTAATTGGGAAGACGGGAGCGATGATAAGGGCAACGAGCGTGAAGGAGCTGAGCATAGAAGCGATGTTGAAGGTGATGCAGAGGACGAGGATGCCGATGCTAAAGGAGATGACGACCTGAGTGAGAGCGGGTACGAGGGCGCTGACAAGATTGAGGGTGAGGGTGAGGACGAGGGCGCGGACGAGGACGAGGACAAGGGCTCGGACGAGGACGAGGACAAGGGCGCGGACGAGGACGAGGACAAGGGCGCGGACGAGGACGAGGACAAGGGCTCGGACGAGGACGAGGACAAGGGCGCGGACGAGGGCGAGGGCGCGGACGAGGACGAGGACGAGGACGAGGGCGCGGACAAGGACGAGGGCGAGGAGAAGGATCCAGGCGGAGATGGCGATAATGAGGAGGACGACGCTTCAAAATGGGATTCGGCCACGGAATGCGTCGACTTCTAAGAGCAAATCGTTCACTGGTGAGCCTCTCGTTTCGTTTCTGTCCGTGCGCTCAATAACTTATTACCATCGACTCGCAGAGCAACCTTCGTTTCTACTGGCACGCTAAAGAACATGCAGAATTGAAGGCACGGTAGCGAAATGGGCCTGCCACTGCCCGTGGCAGTGGTTCAGAATCGTGTCGTGGCGGGTTCCACAATAGTGTCTGCTATGCTTAGTCTTGTGTAAATGACTGATGTACTTGAACACTGAGGCACTGATAGCTACTTACCGTTGTCTTATATTATTTCTGATGCAATGAAATACTTGGATCATTCTTATGCACTTGAACTCTTGAGCGCTGCAATTTGTCTTACAACACTTGTCTCCTGTTGTAATTAAAGGATGAAGCACTGAAGCACTGGAGCACTGGGGTGCAGATTGCCTGAAACACTTAGAGCACTGTTTCAGGCAACTCGTCCTTATTTCAGGCAACTCGTCCTTATTTCAGGCAACTCGTCCTGAATAATGGGAGGACATGCATGAATAAGGCAAGCTTGCCTTATTCAGACTTCAAGTCACTCAGGACGTTTAAGTAACGCTTAAGTCACTTTCAGCAGAAAGTAGTTTCCCTGATGTGTAACGTTAAGTTACATGATCTTTCATATCATGTCACGCCGATAAGGACTCGGAACTTCAAGCTGTCTCCAGTGAGTGTCTCCTCGCCACCAACTCATGCCAAGGCAGAATAAAATGTCGCAAAGACCTCAGGACATTGCGCGACAGATCTCCATCACTCACTTCTGCAAATGTAGGAGTACAGCGTCGCACCCATTGCCCATATCAGGCATCTCCGAGTCCATGCCACGTACGTCGTACATTGATGGTAGAGCTTAAACTTGGTTACCTCAAAATGATTTCTGACATGCTTCTCGTAGGTGCAAGCATGATGTAGGTCCCATTAGTATACCGAGTCTTTCCATTCTTAGCCGAAGAAGTTTTACTCTGCGGCAAGTGACACCATACTTACAATTGCCTGACTAAAAGTACCGTAATTGATATCCTCAAATGCTAGGACGTGTTCTGAATGCAGAGTCTACAGACGCCTGTGCAACCAATTTCCACAGATGCTCGACGCAGCCCGTCTCAAGGGCAACTACCAAGAGTCGCCAGCTATTTTGCACTCCCAACTGCCTAATTCGGAACATGCTACAATTTTTCACCTGCACCGGTCTCTGTGAAGGACGTATCTGAGGCTTCTGAGCACACTATGTTACGAATCAATGAAATCTCAGAAAGAGTCATGATGGTTGCCGAACTTCCCTTCTCCCCCCAATTCCGACCGTATTATATATAAGGGATCGCTGGTTTATTGGTTATAACCTTCTTGTCCGTTCATCACCCATACCCCGAACATGTGCATCTCCCTCTTCTTCTTCCTCTTTGTCTGCGGAGCATCTGCTCTCGCCCAGAGCGATGGATCGAAATCATGGTCGGCCATCCCTTTCAACGCGCCATCATTTCCGCTTGCCGTCAAAACCCCGTATGTAAACGCTTGGTCTCCTCAGGGACACGGGGCTGTATCTGTCAGTGACACCTGGCCTAAAGTTGGGTCCACGTTCTTTACGGTTCGTACTTCTTCTCGATGCGACAGACATGTCCTTATATCTGTTTTATCCAACCAGAATATGGGCTGGTTCTCTATCATCAGTGTAGATGGCGCGTCGTATCGTCTTATGGGTGGGCCTGATGCCCCTTCAATGGGCATAGCGAATCAGGTGGCTGTTGAAATGACTCCTACACGTACCTCTGTTCTCTTCGAAGCGGGTCCAGTCACAGTGAATACAACATACCTTAGTTCTGTAGCGGTACGCTCGATTCTGCCTGGCCTAGCTCACTCGTTTTGACACTGCCTACAGCCAGATGATCTTGTCCAACAATCCCTTCCTTTCTCTTACTATTATGTGTCCATTATCTCCAACTCAACGCACGACATCAAAATATACAGCGATATATCTGGAGGTCTGCACTATCTTACCTTGAATTTCGTCATGCTTAACTGAGACAGAGAAAAACAGAATGGATGTCAGGGAACAATTCTCTTCAATCGAACTGGAGCGCAACTGACGACGGATCTGTTGTCTATCTTCAAACTCAATTGACGGAACCCAGCCCTTTCCAGGAATTGAACGATCGTCCTTTGGATGGGATCGCATACCATGCAATGCTACCCGTATGTCTTCATATTGGAGGTCACTTGGGTGTTGGTTGACGCATGACAGAGGAGCGGGATCTCCTGGCAAATTGGCGAGGCCGATTCGATGCGGGGGGTACTACCCAGTAATCGAATGACTCTGAATAATACGGTTGATCCAAAATTTCATCCCGTTGGAGAGTTCGTACTTCCGGTTTCGATTCTACTCTCATGCACTAACACAAAGCAGTCCTTTCGACGTCCTCGCATTTATAGTAGACTTGGGAACAATTCAGTCTACTTCAGATCCGATCGTATGGGTCGTTGGGGTCGCTCGAGATCCAGTTGTCCAGTTTACAAATTCTAGCGGTCAAATCGAAGAGCGAAGAGCGTATTACTGGTCTAATTACTCTACTATTCATGATGTGGTACGTCCTGAAACCTATATATATCCGAACACGTGAGAGAAACTAATTTTCTTTACATAGATTGTAGGCGTCCTTAACAACTTCGAAAACGCTCTCGATAATGCCATCGCTCTTGACAACCAGATCCTTCACGATGGAAGTCAGATTTCTCCCAGCTACTCTAACCTACTTGTCCTCTCTACTCGACAAGCAATGGGTGCCATTGACTTCACAATAGGGCAAGACAGCTCTGGAAATTGGAACACTTCTGATGTCAAGGCATTCCTGAGGGGTGCTGGAGGAATCGGATCTGGAGGGTACGTTGCAATTTTGTTTGCCTTCTAATCACCGCATTCTTATCACCTCTTCCAGAGTGAATGGTGTCGATGTCATATACGCTGCATCACCGATATACTTGTACCTCAATCCCGCTATCCTCGGGTATTTGTTGAAGCCTCTCTTGGAGTATCAAGAAAGCGATCTGTATCCCAATCAATACGCTGCCATTGATATCGGTAAGAAGACAGTCGGACAGTGAAGCCACCACGTGAGCCTGATCATCAACCGAATGATTGCAGGTGAGACGTACTCCATGGCAACTGGAAACAATAAGCAGCACGATGAAGGTATTGAACGTAAGTGAGTGATAGTCTCTTCTTTCGGTTTTATTTTCAACTATGAAACATAGAGTCTGGAAACATGTTGATTCTGTCCTATGCGCATGCCCAAAGAACGGGAGACACCTCTTTGATCTCCCAACATGTGCGTCGTCAATCTCCTGGATCGCTGATCATTTACTCATTCTTTTGTAGTATAACTTGCTTCGCGGATGGGCTGAGTATCTTGTTAACAACTCACTTTCTCCGCAAAGCCAGTAAGCATACTCCATACGTAAAGTATAATGACTCTCAACAACTTTGTAGAGTCACTTCTCTATCCGATGCCATTTCGGCAACCAACCAGACGAATCTTGCGCTTAAGGGCATCATAGGTATTGGAGCAATGGCAAGAATAAGTTCAGTAGTAGGCGAAGATCAGGATGCGGAACATTATCAAGTGAAGGCGCCTTCTTTGCTTGAGACACTTGATCTGACTTCGATTTTTTGCCTTCGTAGACTATCGCGTCTGCATACGTGCAGCAATGGCGGTCGATGGCTTTCTCAACTGACCATAGTCATTTCGTGAAGCAATTTGGGCAGGATAATTCGTACTCATTATTGTACAACCTTTTCGCGCATAAACTGCTCCAGCTCGACCTCTTGCCTGATAATGTAAGCAACTAGCCGCTCAATAACCTGATATGAAGACTGACAAAATGATGGTGATCAGGACTTCGTCACGCAGACTGCTTTCTATAAATCCAAACTTGGTCAGTCGATGATATGAAATGGAGAAAATCTCTAGGTTTGTTATCTGATTATCTCTAACCTATTAGGTTCGTCATCGCAGTTTGGTCTCCCATTGGATAGCGATAACGTGCTAATATCGAGATCAGGTGAGTCTGTAGTGATCTTTTAACAGTTCGATCATTAATATGCGCAGATTGGATGATGTTTACCGCCGCCATTGCTTCCGACAATACTCTACGAGATACGCTCATATCACAAGTACATACCTACGCGTCGGCCAACCTGGAGAAACAGCCGTTCGATGTTGTGTATAATCCATTGAACGGCAGTCAAGTCACTGGGGCATCAAGGTTCTTATTAATCATATATTGAGTGCGAACCATGAAGTGACAAATGAGTTTAACAGCCCTGCGCAGGGAGCCATGTTCGCGCTGCTCGCCAATAGGTGAGCTCACTCATGATTCGTCAAGACCTTGGCTAACAGCCCTTCAGCGTACCTGTGAAGCTAGCTACGCCGGCTGATAAGCCAGCACACCAAATAGGCTCTGAAAAAATTGGCGCAATCGTCGGAGGCGTTGTTGGGGTTGTAGGAACAGCTCTAGCCGCAGTCGTAATGTTTCTTTTACTCCGCCGTCGACGTTCCCGTCGGGAAAGTAATAACAAAGAGATGCGGCAGGACACCGTTGATCCCTTGGTCTTTCCGGATCATCCAAGAGCATCACAGCATACCCATCGGCGGTCGACTTCGTCTCAGTTGATTAGTGCCTTACATGAGAAAAAGAGACGGATCGACAACGACGACGCAGGCGCTAGAGTCACCTCGTACGCTACTGGACCTTCGAGGATAGGGGGCTTCTCAAATAATTCGGAGGGACTGCTGCAGAGTACTGCACCGGATTTGAGGAGAGAGGTGGATGACTTAAGGCGAGAACTTGAATTTATGAGGCACGATCGGGAGATAGCCCAGGAAGCACCTCCTTTGTATGAAGCCCAGGTGGGAGCGGAGCTTGCGTAGTAGACATTCTATATTAATCATATTCCTTTAAACATATCGAATATCTCCGAGATGAGTCATCTCCATGTCACACACCAAACATTCAGCGCAGGAATTATTGGAAAAGGCTACGAATTGAGAACTATACACCCCTCACTCGACTCTTCTTGCTTTTCAAGAGCTACATGAACTGACATATTCCTCTGATACTGTATTCGGACACTCAACGATACAGGACAACCAATGATACATCTGCTAGTATCTTTGCTCAGATGGAGCCTCGCACCTTATATTTTACAGACATATATTAATAGTACCATAGAGAAATCGTACAAATTTTGGAATCTCTACATTGCGTGGTTGTGGAGGAATTTGAGCAATGACACAAACAAATGACTATTTTGTTAAGATTATAACACTCAATAATTTATTCTGTGAGTATTATTGCTCGTGTGAGTGCCAGATTTTGCATGTATTATAATAAGGCTATTAAGAGTGTCATTCACATTTTATCTTTATTTTATACGGTAGTGGAAGCGCATATGTTAGCCATAGTGCATTGAAGAGTCTCGAAGGTGAGGTGCTTAGCTAGTTCCCACACTGTATCACTGCGGCCATCGTACGACTGAAACAATGTGGTTCTCACGCTGTATCATTGCTTGACAATTTTGCTTTTGGACTTGCTTGTGCATTTAGACACTCAACTATTTATCTCCTTGCATTGATGTTTGTAACTTTATACATATAAGAACAAGATGCACACCTACAGCCCAGTGAAGCTTGGATGCCTTAGTATTTTGTGTGTATCTCATAAATGGCTCAGAACCCTTAGTTGTATCATTGGTAGTCCGAATACAGTAGTTGTCACCACGATGTAGAGAGAAAGAGCGTGCAATATAGTCACTATGTATACAAATGTCTTCAACTTGAACTTGAAGCGGAGTTTGAACCGGGGGAACTTTTTCTACATCCGGCCTTCAACGCATCGACGACGCAAGTACCCATACATTTCTCCCATCAACTATGACGGTGGGCCAGTATACGACGCGCCCCGATCTTATCCTTAAGTGACTTCATGTTATGTACTTGGTTGACTTCCTTTCAAGTTTGATCCATTAGCATGCACTACTCCCTTGGTCGTGCGAAGCTCGTCTTTAAAAGTTTGCCTCCAGTCTCAATCTCTCCGCCTTTCCTCCTCAATCTGTAACTTCTCTCGGAACTGCTAGCAGCTACCACGTCGCGCATTCTCAAGCATGTCAGACTCTCCTGATGGTTTCTTTAACTCTTCTTCCGGAAGTTGGCTGTAAGTCTTATACTTGTTGTTCTCTGGCGTATATGCCTAATCCGTAAACTCGCACATACAGCGTTAACAATGGTCTTCGCCTCGCGGAGCGCAAGCCGTTAGTCGGGGCACTCAAGATATCGACACGTTTGTGAAGGTCAACGACGAGTACTTGTGCATCGGCCCGGATGCGAGATTGCGTATGTGGTATGGAAGGATGTCGCAGCTCGACGTGGACAGGGGACCATGTACGCTACTTTCTTCTGTTGAACTTTCTGGAACTAATGCATAATATAGACGAAAACGCTGAGGTGGCGCTCATAGCAGAAGACCGGAAGGAACTGGCATATTTCGAACAGCTCGGTTGACCGCTACTACCGTTCCAGCGTGAAAGAAGGGAGTCTTACGGGCACAAGGTGCAGTCACTGTCGGACCACATTGCTCGCTCGCGTCCAAGAACTCAGCCCTCCATGATTTCCGTATCCGCCATCCCCATTTCCAGCCGAGCAAATGGACATCGTGTCGACGTCGTCAGACTCTAGCGAGTTGAAATTCGTGGGCCTGCTCGACTGGCAGCACGTCTCGTTCCTACCGCTGTGTCTCCTGGCTGGTATACCAAATCGCTTGCAGAACTACGATGACCCGGTCTCACAGGATCTCATTCCACCCTTTCTTCCGGCGAACATGGACGAGCTGGACCAATCCGAGTAGAGCCACGCAATGGTACCTTACCACCGCCGTCTCGTCCACTTCCACAACGTGAAGAACACGGAGAAGTACAACAAGTACCACTACGATACGTCGTCGGACCCCGTGTCCATGTTCATCTGCCGTCTTTCCTGCCAAGCCGGTGCTCCATGGGAGGGCGAGACCCACGCGCTGAATACTACGCTAATGGAAGTGATGGAGATGTGGGAGAGATTTGTGGGGAAAGGTGTGCCGTGTCCAGTCACGTTCGCACCCGAGGGCCTACGCAAGGCGAAGGAGCTGAGCGAAAAGCTACAAGTAGTGGACGAGATTTTCGTTGGGTGTTGAAGCATCGCTGGTTTCGGGCCGGAGACCTGGGTACCCATTGAACACTACACGACGGCGATGGCCCTCGCTGAGATGCTAAAGAGAGGTTTCTGGCAGAGATCCCGGAGGAAATCTGGGCTAAGACTGAGGCAAATTGGTTCTTGGACGATATGGACGAAAAGGATTACATGTGATTCGAAATATTTCATGGTCATATTCAATACTATCGTATTGTCCAACCGAACGTTATTCAAATCCTGTCGCAGGAAAACCTCTTGCAGAAGACAAATCCGTCGATTCCACCGTCTTTTATCTTCCTATAAAGCACATTACTTTTAATTTAGTCTCTTTGTAGTGTTATAGCACCTTTCATAGCTTGTAATCAACAATAGGCCGAACATAAGTCCATGATCTAGATGCAACTCTCATCTCATACTCGTGATCTCTCGTCATAGAGCTGCTCTTTCGTGGAAGAAATATTATGTAGCACGACATGAAGGCCTCTTCTTAGTTCCCAACTACGAAGACCTCCACCCTGAACGAAAGCGTAGACAGTGACGAGATCTGTTTCCGCATCTTTCGAGCATATCGCATCTGTCTCTCCATCGCATCTCATCGAGGTCCAGCTGAGTGATCCTATTATTCTCAAACCATACGGCCATAGATACATACAGTCCCACCAAACACAGTACCCAGGGTCCAGAGGTTTAAATTCAGCACACCATGGAATTTCATGAAGAACTACGATATTCGTTAGCTCAAGTTGAGCGGCGTCTTACAAAATGGGCATAGTTGTTCCTGCCAGCGATGGTGTTGTTACGCTCTTGTCCTTCAAGTTATTGTAAACAATAGAGACGTACGATACGTAGTATGGGCGCACTGCCTTTCTGATGAAGTCGGATGCAGACGCATCACCATGTATAAGGCCTGATTTCTTGAAGAAAGTCGTTTGCCTTCTCCTCTCACTGGCAGAGTGGGAACCGACCAATCGTCGTTTATACAAGTTCAAGTCATTGATGCTGCCAAATTAGGTGAACACGTGTTTGGGAGTTCGCCGCCCACTTGGACCCATATGGACAACGTGAAGCTTACACTGTAATACAGATTTCTATATGTGGCTACTCCTTTATAGGTGTCTGGGGTCGCGATTGCTGGCATCTGACTGCTGCCCAATCTCCGAGCAAGTATATCAATCAGGGCGATCTTCTGTTGCATCCGGGTCGCTTGTCTACATTTCCTGCTGTTGAAGCTCCTCAGGGTGAGTTACCAACACAAGTTTGACGTAAGGTAGAACTTGAACCTGAGATTTTATTGTCTCGGTGACTGCTCCTGATTTCCTCAAAGAACAACAACTCTCTTCTCCATACTAGCATCACTGCCAGAATTTTTCCGGTCGCGTACTAGTAGCAAGACTTGGATGGACTGTGTACCAATGCCAGAGTCGACAGATCGGTCAGTGGAAAGCTTGAGAAGAGACATCCTGAAAGGTGAAGGTCAATTGTCTCGGCCTGAGAATAATTCATCATCTCTTTTATCCTGAGTAGCGTTACAAGTTGACTTTGAGCTCAAATCGTATTCCGCTGCTGACTTCGAAGGATCCGAAAAGATTGGATACTCTCATGGAGGTCGTGCGAATTTAACTTGGATGAGACTGAGGGATGGAGAGGTACGCCAATACTATTAGCAATGCAGGCTAATAAATCGCTAAATCATCATCAAGAAGGTAGTTGCCGTCAAGTCTTTCACAAGAGATCTAGAGCGTCAAGCGAGAAGTAACCCTAGCAGATGTGCAAAGCTTCTCCAAGTACGTAGGAATACTTACGTTATGCATCTATATCTTCTCATCTTAGTTTTGATTTAAGTACTTCAAAAGAGAATGCGGGCTTTGGAAAAGGGCGGAGAGAGCGAAGCGAGTGGATACTGATGATATACATATAGTAAAAGTATTTGGTTTCGCTGAAAGCTTTGGCTCAAACACTCTTCCTTCGCTGGTAATTGAGCTATATCAGCTTGGGGACCTGAGAGATTTTGTCACCAGTAATCAAGACTTTCCCGAGAGAGGGAAACTACTTCTGGTGAGAACTTTACATGTATCTTTGCCAGCGGCCTGACTTACATGACAATGTGAAAGCTCCTCGATGTGGCGACTGGTCTGGCATATAGTAAGCAAAGCTTCAATATGCAGGTCTCGGTGTTCGGGAAAATGCTAACTGCTCAAAAGTGCACGATGCTGAGCTATTGATAGTGCATAGAGACATCAAAGCTGTAAGCCTTCTGTGTCATTTCCCGTTGAATACCTCATACCTAACAAGCTATTTGCGCAAAGGCAAACATACTTGTAAAGCAGGGAGAATTCCGTGTTGAAGCCGCCATTGCTGATTTCGGATCTGCAAAATCGTTTGATAATATCACTTTCCCTATCAATAACTCGACGCCCTCGCAATCCATATCATGGATGCCTCCGGAGTACATCAACATCCAGGGTAATATTGAGTACTCTAGCCCGACCATATTCGGTGATGTCTGGTCTTTTGGATGTACTTTCATAGAGGTAAGAAGTTCACTGTTAGATATGAGTGTAGCCTGAACTTGAAAATATGGGCTCCATAGACATTTACCGGCATCGACCCGTGGGGAGATGATTGTTCACTCACCGAACCCTTCGAACATCTATCAAGAATGAAGGCCCCCTTCCATCCTCCCAGGCCGGAGTGCTTTCGTGATAGACCGAAGTATTGGTGCCTTTTACAGAGTTGCTTCCACGACATCCCACATCTTCGTCCATCTGGAAGGATTATCAAAACTGCGATTGCGGGATTAATTGCTTCCTGCTGAGGTGGTTATGTAGATAACAAATACTATTTATTTAATTCGCTCCTTAGCTACAAAGTGAGAAGTAATATAAGTGCTGATTGTAGACGCAGATAGAGATACAGGTGCATTGAACAGATGAAGCTTAAGAAGTTTCGCGTGCATTCAACATCATTATAATCTCGGCACCAGCTTGCGTAACATTCCATCGCTCATCCACTGCTTTCCAACTTCTTTCCATGAAGTGCCAATGAGAGTCGTCGACCTGCAGTTTGTCGTGAGTTGCTGGCAGCACTCCATTCATCTTCGCAATTTGGACAAATTCTGGATGATGCTCATAAGGTTCCTTTTCACAGACGACCTATTACAGAACCAAAGTTAGTGTCACTTCTAACTATGGTGCGTAAAGAGAAAGGCGCTACCTCCAGGAATACCACGCCTAGAGCATAGATATCACCTGCTTTGGAGACGCGTGATTTAATTCCGTTTTGAGGTTTGCCGAGCATTAGCTCAGGTGCAATCCAGTAGTCGTTCGTACGCTGGTTGACACTCGTTAGGTTGACAGCGCGGGGTTGGCTACGGTCCGTATCATCTGACATGCCAAAATCGTTCAGTACAGCTGAAGAAATCTCTTCGTTGTCTGAGTCCTCGGTTACAAGGACATTAACCTTCATAAGATAAGCATGAGTGCATCGTTGCTTTCAATATTAGTTCTTACAGCTCTCAGATCGCCATGAGCGATGTCTTGACCATGAACTAAGCCGAGCCTTTAGTCTGTGTTTAGCATCCATTCTGATTAGTTACTCACGATAATCAAGCCCGAATATGACATCGCGAATCTGTGGTACTGCAATGAGATTAATTAATAGTACCAACAAGGTCGGCTTACGAATTGTAGCTTCCTCTCCACACTCAACGGTACGCGTTTGGCTCTGTACTTGACATAGTCCTTCAGATTGCCCCAGCAAAGCTTTGATACAAGGCATGGCTGCGGATTTGTTGGTAGGATAGTGAATCCCAATAGAGGAAGAATCAATTCGTGCTTGAGGTTTACCCAGGTTGATGCCTCTCTCATGATTCGCTGTAATACGTAAGAGCTATGTCGAACTTCTAGTTCTACGAAAGCACGCACCCTGCGTGTACCACTACCACTGTGGAATATTTTCACGGCGACCTGATAATATATGATTCACAGGCTACTCACATGGAGGTGATCAATCCTCAACGTACGTGTTTGTCTTTATTGGTCCACTTCATTTCATAAACGACGGCATACCCTCCTTCCCCTTTCAAGAGACACGTCTCTTCTGAAACATCTATGCTCACCAAACCGAGCTTTTCGAGCTCTGTTTCGCAAAGTTAGCTAGGTATAATAAATAAGCCATTAACAAACCTCTGATATCCAGGATGTCTGCCTTGGTTTCGGCGGAGCTAACGGAAATTTCTTCCAAATTTTGCTTGACCTGAAGCTGGCTCTCATGGATGTTTTCCAGTATTTCGGCCCTTTTATCCTTGTCATAGGCGAGGCACCCTTTCAACACTGCGTTCTTGACTTCTCCGGACTGCCCGTCTACAAAATATACTTTTAAGAAGAATCATATGATTAGCGCGTTTCACGTACGTTCTGGGAATTGCAATTCTTCCTCTCTTTTCAAGTAGTCGCTTGCATCGAAACCGAGCTCAACTCCAAGCGTCTGATACTAAAGTCAACACGAGAAAGTCTCTGATAATGATAGACTTACATAGCAAGCGACACCGAGCTCCCGGATACACAAGTCAATCAAACGCAACTGGCGTCCAATCCTGTTGAGTTCAATCTGACCCATCGGTGACTCCTTGCTGATAATCAAAGACGACTCGACGATTCGATATAAAAGGAAGAAGATTCTGAAGACATTTCACAGACTGTGTAGCAGATAATTTAGTCAGACTGGAGACTTACGGGCCAGAAAACTCGAAAACTCTCAGAATAACACCGCTTCTCTCCGGAAACGTAGAGATCAAAGTCAGCAAAAAGAA
Organism: Trichaptum abietinum; assembly: GCA_910574555.1. Classification (NCBI taxonomy): domain Eukaryota; kingdom Fungi; phylum Basidiomycota; class Agaricomycetes; order Hymenochaetales; family Trichaptaceae; genus Trichaptum; species Trichaptum abietinum. Next base: position 534,181 of record CAJTBE010000004.1, on the reverse strand, counting down.
CATAATCTCCCTCGAGCGCTCTCCAATGTCAATTAGCTGGTGCTGGCTCATGAACATTTTCATTTCCTAATAGTGCAATATAAGTTACGCGCAGGTAAAAGACAAAAACAACGTTACGTGCACGCACGGGATGATGTATTTTCTCCAGTATGAAAACAACCTTTCGGGCTAATTTCCGCATATCGGACCATCCGTCCGAGTCTGTGCGAAGTATGATCAAATCTTCTAAACAACGTACCTCCTTTGAAAGTTCGTACCAGTAGACGGTCCCTTCATCTTCCACCATTTCGAATATTCTGACATATCAAACTCAAGAGCGTTGTATAAATCGTTTTCCAACAGCTTGGGCATCTCTGTTGTAATAAATTTGAGTTTCATCATTACATCTAAATCATAGCTAGCACATACTTTCGAACTTCACAGTCCATTTGATCGTTGGTACTAAGCCCGATTTTGCATGTCCTTTGGCAGTGCCACCGAATCCATACGATGTTATGTTGTACTTAAGCCTTCTTTCAGAGGTATCCTATATTTCTTCTTTAGCAACGGACAATCCATCTTCAAGATGATGCACTGACCTCGTAAACTTTCAGACAAGTTTCCATCTCGTTCGTCAATACCCTTCGCACCCGAACAGGGTTGCTTTTCCACGACCTCTTCAGCTTCCAGGACAACCTACCAAAAAAGCCACGCTCACGCAAAAGATGACGGATGTAAGGTTGTTGTCTAGATAAACCATGATAGTCAGACTGAAGTTGGGTTTCGACACATCAACTTTACCCTTTGCGCGTAGACTCAGCCCAGATAATATCCGGATTTTCATCGTCCGAATCATCTAGACAAATAGCGAGAAGGCGAGCGGCCTCTACCTTCTTTTCCATTTCTTCGATGTCTATGTTCTAAGCGAATTTCGTGAGTTGGAAGGTTGACCCTTGTCATGTAGCACATACAAGCTTCTCAATTGTGACACTTTCCTCTTTAATCGGAACGGAGGAAACATTCGGAAGGAAGTGATTCACTTTGACAGAGTCGGAGTTCATGACCACCATCTGCAGGCTTCAACTTGACAGTGCTAAAGATGGTTAATTTAAGAGCTCGAGACGGTTGAGTAGAGAGCTATTGTGCGACTGAGAAGAGGTGAGATAAGGTGGTGATAATACACCTTCTTTAACTTGTGAGCAGAATCTGATTAAGTGGAACAAATAAAATTCTCACGTTCAAGTTGTCTTAGCAACGGAAAACTAGAGGCGGATCATTAAGTCCCCGGATACTGCTACTTATACTATTATTGTCACCTGGAGTGAAATTGAGAATGTATACCTTGAGCAGCCACGTGTCTCCGAACTACTTCGTCGAAGGCTTCTACATTCCTTGCCGCTACAACGCCATCCCCTCGTTACTCTTGATCATCCACTATGCGCAAGTCTCGTGTGCAATTCGGAGATATCTTTCTCTTGCGTGAGCAGGAACACTGGTGGAGGGATCGTTATCTATTTTTTGAATCTCGTGGCTACCGGTTGCGTTCGAGACTTCATCCGGACTGGGTTCCCTCATGGGAGACAGCTCGACGAAGGACCCGCCCTGGAGTTTGTGAAGACCACGTTAGACAACCAGTACGTACTGATTCCTCTGCAGATAGAGCTACTGCATTCAATGATCTTGGCTGACTCTTCTTAGCGCATAACACTCGTAGATGCGACGCGCATAAAAGACGATAAAATGGTTTATCTCAAGAAAGTATGGAGAGGAGGCTCGGAGAAATCCATTGCGCTATTCTTGTCATCTGAGGAACTTCGGAAGGATCCCCAAAACCATTGCGTTCCAATATACGAGTACTTCGACGACCCATATGATGAGATGCTGGGATTTATTGTCATGCCTCTGCTGAGGCATTTCAACGACCCGCAAATGAAGTATGTCAGTGACGTTGTAGAGTTTGTTCGTCAAACATTGGTTGTGAGTTACTTTTCCCCCTACCTACACTTCTTGCTCTCTGAATACGATATTTATGTTTAGGGCCTATCTTTTATGCATCATCACAATGTAGCGCACAGGCCGGTCCCCTTTTTACTCTAATCAAACTTCATTTGACGTTGTAATGCAATAGGGACTGTGCTCACTTAAATATCATGCTGGACGCGTCTGATATGTATCCGGAAGGCTTCCACCCCATTCACCAGGACCTTGATAAAGCGTGGAACAACCATGCGAGATATCGAGAGCGGCACGAAGTGAAGAACGTGAAATACTACTTCATCGATTTCGGGCTCTCGTCCCATTTTACGGACCCGAATCGGCCTCGACTTGTACTGGGAGAGGATTGCCAGGAGCGCGATGTGCCAGAACTGTCACGAGTAAGCCCTTACGACCCGTTTCCTGTCGATATTTTTATCCTTGGTAACTTGTACAGTAAATATTTCACCAAGGCATGTCATTGGTCTTTGCGCGTTTGAGTTGACTCCAGCGCTAATGCAATTGTATTCTGTAGGACCTCCCTACTTTGTACTTTCTGCGTCCTTTGGCAGAAGCGATGACAAGCAAGGACCCTGCGGATCGGCCTACTATAGGAGAAGCGCTAGAAAAGTTTGAGAAGATCATCGAGGAGTTATCCGAAGAAGATGTACGGAAAGAAATTCTTCCTCTCCCTATACCTCAGCCGAGCATGCAGGCACGTCTTGTGAAAGCCATGAGCTCAAAGACAAAAGCTGTTGCTCATCGAATACGGATGATTCTAGGTACGTACGTGGACATGATTGCTTGAGATGATTTAGTGACTGTCTATGTCAGGCAATTTGACGGCGTCAGCCTTTCGGTTCAGATTATAGACAATAATTCATAACTCCGCACTGCGTACCTCGCTCCCAGGTACGGGACTGTAACCTACATTAGTGATATATACTGTACAATATCCAGAATACATAGCAATCCTTGTGTTTTCTGAAGCATCTATTGACTCATCGACGTGAACCAAATAGCTTGCCATTATTTTTCCCATATGTGGGACTCGGATTTGGATGACTAATATATCTTGGCGCGATGGCAACTGTTCGCGTACGGAAATTATTGTCTGTTTCTTCGACCTTGTTCTTTCGACGACATCAACAGCCCAACGACAACTATGAAGTGCAGTATAATTGTAGACGCTTTCTCTTGCGTTCACATCCTTTTTCTTGCAAGAAAACGTCTCTTTGAGTAGAGGTCTCAGACTTTCGATCTCGACTTTTGTCTATGACCCTATCCTCTCTCAACTCTCCTCTTCAAGATTAGCATCACGGATCGTCGTCGTAAGCTTGAGTGCTTCAGTAAAGATGTATGCTCATTTGATATTTGTTTAGACAATGATATCGGGCGCAGAACTTCCTGGTCTTATCCTCGCTGTCCCGCAGACGGTTGAGTACATCGTTAAGATTGCTCGAGCGGCCAAACAATGGGAGGGAATTGACGCGAATGTCATATTTGAATTGAACCGGGTGGAGAGAGCTGGCGAGATGCTCAAGCTTGCAGCCTCACTCATCAAGCAAAATGCGTATCCAGAAGAACTTCGATCTCAATTACAAACAAGGCTCGGCATTGCCGTTACCCACTGCGAGGAAACGACCGAACTCATAAAATCCTGGGATGACTGTCTTGGGTCGACTTTGAAAGCTCCGCGCCTCAGCAGCTTATGCGAACGACCAAACACCTCTATCTCAACGATGACTCACTCATCATATGCAACAAGTCTCACCTCTGGTACTTTCGCAGTGACTAAGGTCGACCCGGTGGGGAAATACGATAGCAAGGGTGTGAAGCGTGGAGGATGGCGACATAAATTTACTCAGGTGCGACGACGTGCTTCGTGCACTGCTCTGCGTCTTTTCTCGAAGATTGCATGTCGTCCGGCAATTACACGGATAGTCGATGAAGGCTCAGGGAACGGCTTATTGGAGGAAAAGTTGGTGACGGTCGCGGATGCGAGAGATAGTTACGACAACAGCACGGGCAACGATGATATCAACAACCCTCCTGCACGACCATCTTCGCGACTTCGTTCATTCCATAAAGCGAGATTCTTGGCAACCGGAGGGGTGGAGTTGAAGGAGTCCATTGAAAAGATGCAGGCATCAATTAACGCTCTCAACGACTTCATCCATCTCATTGCGATCTTCCCCTCCTTCCTCTCTTGCGGCGATGACGTTGCTACGTTCATTTCCGGCTCGAAAAGTCGAGCCAGCAATAATCTTCAAGTCGCGATTCTCGACAACTCTCCGGAAATGAAGCCTATCGATGAAGCAAAAGACGGCATGATATCTCTTGTCACGAACGGTCCATTTGAAGGTTGTATCGTAGACCGAAGACCCGTACGCCACCTGTTGGCCTGTAAACGAGGCGAGCAGGCCATCAAGGATTCCGAGTTGATCGCCAAGTTACTTGCAGAGGATCCGCAAGGGAAAGATCTGGATGTCCCCGTATTGAGATGCTGCGCTTATGTGAAAGTTGATATCTTCGATGACTTCCATGAATTGATTTTTCGACCTATTCCCGGGTCTACTCCCAGAACTCTTCGGAACCTCCTTTGCCAGGAAAATTGCGCACGGCATCCATTGAACGATCGATATCACTTTGCCCTCCGTCTTGCTACATCCATACACGTCTTCCATGCAATGGGATTGGTTCATGGTGGTGTTCGTCCCGAAGCAATCCTAGTCATGGAGCCTCCGCAGGACGGAAGCAAACTTTACACCCTTGGAAAACCGTACCTCGCCGGCTTCAACTATTCGCGATCGGATGCGTCATTCTCAGGACTCAGGACGCTTCGTGATGTTGTAATGGCTGAGCATATATACCATCACCCGCGTCATATAACGGGCCAAACCCGATATCAGGCATACCAGATGTCAGACGACGCGTACGCCCTCGGTGTCTGCTTACTCGAGATTGGACTTTGGCGCCCATTTTTTGTCTGGAACGAAGACAAGAAAGCATATCTCATCAATAAAGAGGAGTGGGGCAATGTCCATCTTATCAACAGTTCTTTCATCGATGAAAATGGCGACACACAATATAACAAGAATATTTGGTACGACAGGCGTAACGAACTTATTCACGTGGCACAGACAGAACTACCCCTTATCATGGGCGATCAATACTCGGACATCGTAACTTACTGCCTTCGTTTCGAAGAAAACGCGCCTGCTGGAGGGGAAGGCGGTGGAGGCGATTATTCCGGTAGCCTGCGATTCATCGATCATGTCCTCTCTGAACTACGCCGGTTGGACATTCCTAGAAAGACGAAATTATGTTAAATGCCTTTTTTTCAGTCAGGTCAGGCTAGGTAACTCGTCAATGATTACTATATTTATGATGTATCATGAGCTATCACGAATTGTCTTCAGCTGTATCAATTTCAATGCTGTAGCGATGTATGAATTAACAGAAGCCCTAAGACTCTTTCGGCGCCGTATCGTCGGCGAGGCTGAGTCAGCCTTGAGACTGAAATCCGGGCACAGCCACGTGGCTAGTACTGGGGAGTGTGAGTGTCCGAGGTCTCGCTGGCATTGTTCTTCGATACGAAGGATCAGAATAAGTGGCGATAGCGACATCGATACAGGAGTCATTCGAAATTCTTTGAGTTCACCTGAACTTCGGGAATACAAAGAAGAGTACAATACCGATCATTACAATATGGAGAAAATAGACGCTGGTTTCTGACCCTGAAGCCGTGAAGGTCATCAGGCAGGACTTCATCAATTGCGTTTGCTTCGTCGCAGCTCATTACTTGTGGAGCAGATTACGAGGATCATTACAAAAAGAGTTGTAAGAATGAATGACTGCATTCGAGAGAGTCAACGGAAGAACAGCCATCCGAGTCGTACGCCCAATCCGGCACCCTGGAAACGTACTTATTAATAAAATTGCCGCATATAGTATAAACAGCAAGGACTTACTAGTATTGGACCTATAAGGTTACAATGATTTGCAGAGTATATTGCCGCTTTTGTCAGCCTGAGTGAGCCGAGCAAACGGAAACGCCGGTTACCACCAGGCCATGGCTAATCAGTCTCTTCTTCCTCCATACACCGACCAAGGCACCTTAGCGTATGTTGAGCTCTGAGAGAGAAGAAGCGGAGACTGCAGAGACTATCCTACTTTCATCAGAAAAATGGTGGAGAAGTCGGTATGATTTCTTGCAGAAACACGGATATCGACTTCGTACAAGATATCAGCCTGACTGGCAGCCATCTTGGGTTAAGTCGGGGAAGGACGAGTTTCGATGTGAGGATAGCTACCGGAACAGAGTACGTGTGTATATCCTTGCTATCTCTACCTTCAGTTCTCAGCACGCTATCTGTTCAGCACTGGAAGACCATCGATGCTACGGTCCAACTCTCAAGTGGAAAGACGGTGTTCCTCAAAGCCGTTGGAAAAAAAAATGCTGAAAAAAGCATCGCGTCGTATTTATGCTCCGAAGGGCTGCGTGACGACCCTCGGAATCACTGCGTCCCCATCCTCGATAGCTTCGAAGACGAAATGGAATTAGATAAGGAGTTTATTGTCATGCCTCTGCTTCGAAAATTTCGATCGCCTCCTTTTGACATCGCGCTTGAGGCTTTTGACTTTGTGCGGCAAATGCTCGAGGTGAGCATAGTATTGATCGAATGAATCTCGCTTACAACTTGTAGGCAGTTGTTTTTATACACGAGAATAACGTCGCTCACCGGTAAGTGAAACGCATGAAGAATGTTTTCTTCCGCTAACAAATGTCTTAGGGATTTCTGTACGTTAAACATAATGTATGACGCTGAGAAGGTCTATCCAAAAGGATATCATCCGGCTGCTGCGCTTCTCACTATGGACGTTCAAGAGTTTGCCCCTCACATATCCAGGACAGCTGCCGGTGGAGTTAGATATTTCGTTACCGACTTTGGGATCTCTACACGATTTCGAGAAGGCGAAGGTCGTCTGGTAACAGGAATGGAATGTCAAGACAAGACAGTGCCAGAGCTCTCGGAAAGGGTTCCATACGATCCATTTCCAGTAGATATTTACACTCTAGGTAACGTTTTCAAAGGGGATATTCTCGAAGTAGCTGTTTATCGCTCTGTTCATTTGCTATGGCTAACAATCTCTCTAGGCATATAAAAACGTCAAATGCTTGAAGCCGTTGGTCGAGTCCATGACTAGCAAAGATCCGAAGTCACGCCCAGCCGCAGTTGAAGCTCTTCGACATTTCGAGGGAATTGTAAAGCGGCAGCCGGTCCATGTCGTTCAATGGAAGCTTAAAAGTGTGGAATCGAACTGGATTGTACATACTTACCAAGACTTCGTATCCCTGGGTACTGTTAGTGCCGCGTATATGAGGAAGTTTACAAGTAAGTACTTCTATCCATACAACATTGGCGACCAACTGATTAAGATCTAGAAGTTTTTGTCAAGCCTCGAGTCAGGCCATCGGTATCATGATAGGCGTCGGTTATGGTCAACATCAAATATCTTTCCTTATCCTATCGTAATCGAGGAGATACATTGTTAACATTTCTTTGTAATAGTATACAATATATATGACTGGAAACAGTGCGCTGTAGTTTTTGATAGAATTTATGAATAATGATAATTAGAATTCCGAAATCGAGTGTGTCACGGTGGTACTGGCACCTTTAGTAGTCTAAGATTCATGATGCTCGCTAGCTTAATATCGATCGTGGACCAACAAGAACACATCTAGGTCCTCTGGTATCTTCAGATCGAAAGCATTCGGGGTCCTATATTGATTGTCTTGTGCAATGCATGTGCATATGTACATACATGCACCTACTTTGCGGATTCCGGAACTGCCCTGACTATTGAAGATCTATCCATTTCCATGCGCCAAACTCGAAAAGTTCTATAGAGACTGTAACGGTGGAGATACATAGTTACTTAGTTACCATAGGAAGAAAGCGATAGAAATTTTTTACTGCTTTACATCTTGTATCAGATCTCTTAAATATGTTGTTCCCATATGTATCTCAACGCCGCTACTACAGCTCGCAAGTCAAATTGTACGCCAATTGTATGGGACTCGAATAAATTGATACAGAGAGCAACAAAGACACCATCATACTACAGTAGCATGGGAAGACTACCAGCATCCAATTCGTTACATGTGAAAGCACACCCTATCATAGTTCTTTAGGGACGTTACAATAAACCTGTCCTGGTCAGTTGACAGCAAGGCCTTGCATCAATCCTCAGTTGGTGCCCTCAGACTTCGCTAATCAGAACTAGAACACGAGGATAAGAATCAAGCTTGTTGCCAGCGGATAGTTATTATAAGGTGAAGCGGGAGATGTTTTCAGTTTGTACATCAGCACAAACGATCTTGTGGATGATGGGAAATCAATGCAGACTCAGCAATTGTCGATCGTACTAGAGGAAGAGAAAGGCACTCATTGAGCAAGGTGTGAGATAGTAAAAATCTCTTTACATTTTCCTCCGCCCGCCTTGTCTACGTACAATATCGGACAACAACTAAGGTAATCTATCACCGAGGATCAGTAAAAAGACCTAGAGAAAAATAGATAGCAAACAGGATAGAAAGTAAAAATGAAGATCAAAATATGTATCCTTGAAACATCCCGAGTTACGCATGCACGATTTGTACAAGGCGGGCTCGGTCAACAACGAGGACAGATGATTCAGCTCGGAAGTTGTTCCTGAAGAGAAGTGAAGAATCCTGCTTTGGATATTGGCTACAAATTGACCTCCACAGCACATTGCCCAGATGAGCGCGTCGGGAGGCTTCGATGGAGCCGGATGGAAAAATGCTAAAGAAAAAAAATAGAAAGTAACCGAAACTTACGAAAAGGCACCCTTCTCGTTAATCCATCACGGCTCCTGCATCTCAAGGACATTCGTCCACTTTCCCTCGCGCAAGACAGAACCCCGGCACCACCCACTCTCCGCACCCGCACTTCGAGCCCGCCCAATCAAAGCTTCCGAGTTTAGCATTGCATCGAGGAGTTGGGCACGCTAGCTTCCCGGACGAAGCTCCAGATGCTGTCTGTTCTTGTGTCCAAGGGAGCTGCAGAGTCAAAGGGGTTCGACATTTGAGTAAAGTGATGTCTGTCACGGTTCACAAAAACTCACAGGTTCGATGAAGTATCCTGAACAGGATTGGCCTATCATGGGTGATTGAACAGCGTTACTTGCACTCGATGTACCCCGGCCATGGCCATTTGAATGATCCATTAAGTCATCGCGTATCGCAATCTCCTTCCTACAAAGCTTACAGCGTATTCGCCTTGGTCTGGGAGCTCGGCCCTGGAATTCGGTGCTGGAAGACGCACTCGACATAGCTGCTAAGCCCTGCACTTCAGCGACCATCGTTCCTTCGTTGGTTACGTTAGGCAGCACTATCCCGCTCTTTAGGTAATGAAGGCGAATGACCTTGCTCGTATTTGAGACAACATAAGACGCTTGGTAAAAGACATCGAGTTGTCGGAGGAAGCCTGGGTTAGGTCTGGCAACATTTAACATCGGGCTTAGAGGTTTGACGTAAATGACTCACTCAATAACAGGCCGAACCTTCCTGATGATCCCCAGCGCAGTCTGGGCGTCGTGCTTCTGCGTGTACATGAGATACGCGGCTACAATGGTTGCGCTACGGCCTGGCCATTTTCATCAGCAAAATAATAGAATATAGCTAAATAGAGATGTACGTACTCATTCCGAGATGACAATGGACAAGTACACCACGCCCTTTCGCAAGCTCACCCTCCACAAAGTCGATGCACTGAGGGAAAAGTGCGAGTGCATCCGCAACCTCGGTATCGTCGAGATCGACATGAACATGTCTGAAGCCCTTAAGTAGCATTGAGATGAGTTTGAGGACGAAGGTGGACTGCACTCGGGCTTACTCTTGCTACATCAACTTTTCCTCTCATGGCCGACAATACGCTGTGGATACTCTTTTCCCGAAGGAGAGCTTCGTTAGTCGCTGCGCTCAAGTCGCCTATCCATAGGCCTGGCAGAACTTCATCCATTGCGTTTGCTTCGTAGTCGGTCATTTTTTGTCAAGTAGAAAACGAGGATCATTACAAAAAGTTGCAGAATGAATTGACTGCATCAACAAGCTGCTACTCGCGATGGGGAATATAGCAAATTATATTATGTAAATGTGTAATAGGGTGACGCGTGACTAGTATCCCCGACACGAAGCGAAGCGGAGAGAGTCCCCGACACGAAGCGAAGCGGAGAGAGGGTTGTATGGGCTTGAAAACTCATGCTTACTTTTGATTACTGTCGACTTTTTCTCACGCTCCTGCCAATGGCGTCTGTTGTTCTTATCAGCTCTTATCTCTAACCCGTAGATAATTATTGATACTCTTACCTTATTCTGCCTGTATATGTCTGTATCCCGTTTATAAGGTTTTCCTCGTTTCTTCTTTCATATTATTGCGGTTTACAGGTTTTAAGAATCTTTGTACCTTTTTTTCTCTCCTTTGACAGCTATGACGCTACTGAATTGCAGCTCGAGGTAGTTCTTCGGGTTGGCATTTTTTCTTCATTCTCACGTTTCTGTTCTGCTCTTATATCTCCTTTCTTAGCACATATTTTTCCTTTCATTTTATTTATTCGCGTCGCCGATTGTACGTGCAGCAATCGCGCTCGTCTTGCGAGATCCTATACCATCCAATGAAACCTGTAGCCCATGTGGATCAATGACCTATGTTCATGTCTAGTTCCTAACCAACCTGCGTCGCACTCGCAACCGACAGGAGAGGAAACTCCTTCGCAACCAGGTGTTTGTCCGAGTCAGCAAGGCAGTGACTTAATATTCAGACGAGGTCAGTGTTGTAAATGCTCCATTTATCATGATTCTAATCGTCTGATCAGAGGGCATCACTGCCCGGGAGGAGACAAGAGCAGATGCTGCAAAGGGTCTCGGCAACTTCCAGCGTCGTTCAAATCGTGACAGAGACTGGAGAAGGGCGCAAGGAAGAGACGCAAGGGATTAAAGGAATGGAAATGATCGTGGATGGACACCACATAGCGAACGAGGTGATGGTCAGGACGATAGACCAAGCGTACGCATACCGAATGCTGGATGGGAATCCACGCCTAGAGCTGGCTCTAGTGCAGGCGAAGATGGTGGTTGGGGGACGGCACGTAACAGAGGGCGGGATGCACCAACAACACCTCGTGTTGCGCGAGGAGAGAGCCCTGAAGGTGATGCAGCACTCGTTATAGATGTACACGAGTGGGAAGAGGAGCAGGCTCAACTCGATAGAGACTGGTACATGGGAGCGGAGGACGGTGGCATCGCTGGCGATGAGGATCGCAATCCACTTTCATCGTACAATGACCTTGAACAACTGAAGCAGCTTGAAATTGCAAATAAACAAACCAAAAAGATATCTGCGAAGCAGGCACAATATGTACGTTTGCATACTTTTTCTACAGTCTTACTAATACACGTACAAAACGCAGATAATGACCTCTGGGAAACGAATCGAATGACCACGTCTGGTGTTGCTACAAGAAAAGCTCTCGATCTTGATTTCGATGACAATTCGGAGTCTGCTGTACACGTTATGGTTCACGATCTGAAACCTTCTTTTCTCGACGGCCGGACAGTCTTCACGAAGCAACTTGAACCTGTCAATCCCATTCGAGATCCGACTTCTGACATGGCGGTATACGCGAAGAAAGGCAGTGCAGTCGTTAAGGAAAAACGTGAACAAGCAGAGCGCCGGAAGGCAGCGGCAAAGATCGCGCCAGTTGCAGTTACTAGTCTAGGTGATGTTATGGGTGTTCGTGATGAAGAGGCCGATGCGGAAGGTACGTTCCCTTTCCCATTTACTATATCTTGTTCTAGGGGTTGGACATTCACAAAGTTGTTTGCCTTTCCGGGATACAGCCGCAGCTGAAGAGAGCGCAAAGAATGGTGAAAAGGAGGACTACAAAGGAGAGTCAAAGTTTGCAAGCCATCTGAAGGCCGGTACCGCGTCGTCGTCGTTAGCAAGATCGCGCACGCTGAGGGAACAAAGAGAGTACTGACCTGCCTTTGCTTGTCGAGACGAATTACTTCGGACCATCCGCGATAATCAAGGTAAGTTATCCATGAATAAATAAGGTACTGATACTTACTCATCATCATTTAGTTCTTATCATTGTAGGCACGACTGGGTCTGGAAAGACAACCCAGCTCACCCACTTTCTCTACGAGGATGGCTACTGTAATGGCGGCATTATTGGTTGCACACAACTTGCGAGATCCTATACGATTGAATGAACGCTTTAGGCCCTCAAGTTCCGCGCCACCACATTTTGCTATAAAAGTGGAACAGAATTCATGTCTTGGCTGGGTGTCCTCTGGCATTCAATAATCTTCGCCCTGTAGCCCTCTTAAAAAACGAGTCCGTTCAATCCTTCTTTTACAACTGTCCCATCTTCTATTCTCCAGCATGGTCAAAATGCCTCCATCGCCGCCCCTGCTTTGCTCTCTGTTGAGGATGCAAACCTTGCCTCGGAGAAATCCAGCCCGATCCTCATCTCGTATCACATTGTGATTTCCCCCTCACTTACAACCCTCACAGTGAAAGTATTTGTATTTGTATTCTTGCTGAACTTCAATGTCCTAGTCTGACCATTCAGGAATTGAAGTTCAGTCACGCTCTGCCTTTTCATCCTTTGTTCATATGCTCTAAATTCATATGCAATAAAATATACAATATAAGTTTATTTGTAAGAACTCAAGATTAGTCATTGGACTTTCGTGTCGGGGACCGCTGGCAGTGTCCAGCGCTAACTAATGTAGTAAGTAAATAATACACACATACATTACTGTAAACGGAGGTCTGTCACAGGGATCGATCGGGAGACATCGGAGCCGGAGGCTGTCCCAAAGTGTGACAGGTTCAAAAACCGTACTGTACCATGTTCCAGATATCCCACTGTTTGGACCTATACACTTTCAGACGCTGGCAGCCTCCGATGTCTCCCGTGGTACTTAGTCCTCTCCAAGCTATGTACGTCTCCAACGTGATGACTTGACAGGATTTTTCCCGAGCATACTCTCATAAATATCGCGAGGGTGTTGCTCGGAATCGCGAGAAGGATCGAGATTGCCAGAGCACATAGGCTCAGCGAGGGAGTGCCGCTCTATCAAAGGCTCTGTGACATGCAGAAATGACCAGCTCTGCTTTAAACGGCAAGAGAATGATTGCGATTGATTGGGGACAACATCAGACTTTTGTCGGTCCTGTCAGCGTCGATCGGTTCCTACCCGGGACACGGGTCCTCACTTGAGTAACTTATAACATTAATTAGACGAGTAGAACTCATGCAAGCAGCTGGATTAAACTCACTTTCTTCAAAGCATCGCAGTGCAGAATCCAGATACTACAGAGCAAGTCGTCGAACTTGTTGCCTTCGGTCTGGAGCTGAACGCCGTTACACAATAGCACGCTCTCAGTCATATATGCCAAGGTCCACGAAAGGGTGGTGGAAACATTGGGAAAAATACAACAAGATTGTCACTATGTACTGTACATGATTTAGATGTGAGGAACAAACTCTACCCAATTGACAGTATCAAATGCAGAATGGGGAAGGGAACGAAGAGAAATGACAGCGAGAACAAGGAGAGTAATACGGGCTACTGGATATACGAAAGGAATCAAGATCATAATCAAAGCAGCCGGTAAAATGAGTGTGAGGAAGACAAGCACGGAACCAACAGTCTTAACCTCGCTGGTAGCTTGCCTTTCAAGACGATCCCATGCTAGGATGACCACACAAGACAAAGCACAAGCCCCGACCACTCCTAACGATGCCGTTCTCCACAATATCTTCTCCGCAAATGACGGAAAGCTGAAGTTCCATGCGAGGCAGTGAATTGCGCCGAACAAAGCACCTGCGATAGAGGCTGTGCTAAGTAGAGGATGAACTCCCGCGTCCTCACTGTAGAATATCGTCGAGGATGCTTCGTCCTCTGCATCAATATCGAAACCCAAGGAGAAAATGTCAGAAAATGAAGTATCGTCACTGGACCTTAAGATCTTGTCTATGGGAATTATTACTACCAGATCGACAACCAAGAATAGTAAGCGTAAGGGGAAAGCCACATATCTCAAAACGGTTTTTGCGAAGGCGACGAAAGTTTGGTACGTTTGCTAAGTCAGGATTGTGTCAGAAACACCCTTTGATACTAAAGGATAAAGGTCTTGCTTACTTTCATACCACCTTTTCTTTCGCTGGAGGCACGACTCATTGCGTCAGCGTCTTGTGCATCGTCCTTGATGGGTTTCGACTTCGTCCCCTTTCTTGACAACCTCGCAAATTTCTGACTGATTCGAGAGAAAATATGAGCGAGAGTCGACGGGAAGACTTTGACCGCAAGGACGAGCTTAGATAGTGCCCTTTTGACTTCTTCAGGCAAGTATACAATAAACGAGCCAATGGCCTCAACCATCTCTGCGATCCAAGTGGATAAAGTCATCCAGAGGTGTTTTCGAAGTCCAAATTCCTCATCCCCAAATCTCCATGGTATCTGCCCAGGATTCGCCGCCAGTAGTCCCTCCACTCCCTTAGTCCTAAGTTCCACCGGGAACCGTACGTCGCGAGGCTTGTTCCACCAGAAAATGTACATAATACTATTCAGCCCAGCGAGGGCGGCGGTCGTGAGCTCCAGCTCAGTGACTGCCAAGCCATCTACTGCTCGTGCGATGATTTGAACAATGAACCAGGTGAGTTGTAGGAGGGCGATGCCCTTGGACAGAGCGTCGCCCTTACTCTTGTCTTCGATTTGGTCTGCGGTAATGCTCGGAAAGTCAACCAGATTTTCTGAGAGAAGTGTCCTGAGAGCTTGAATACTAAGGACGCCCTCCCAGATGAGATCTGGAGAAGAAATGCTGGAAGCATCATCTTCTGATATACGCTCGACCCAGGATCCGGTCGCTACTTCATGTCGCATGTCGGTAATGGAGGTCATTAGGAATGAGATTTTTATTTCGTGAGACACTGGTAGCGATACGATCGTCCTCGTCCGGAAGGTCGGTTAGGAGCTTTCGGTCACGAAGTCCCAAACCAGAGTTCATGATCATGTGGGCATTTAAACAATGGCGAGGCGCTAGGATGATCAGGGAGGCTATAAACAAAGCTATACAAGAGGCATCTCCAAATCCTCGTGCGTAAGAATATGAATCTTGTTTCTTGACGCATTGCTCTGATCGGTACGATATTTTGCAGAGAACCCAATACGAAAGCCATGGACTACAACACATGCCCACTTCTTGCAGATGGGCGGCTTCCGTCTGAGCGCTCTCGCGTGTGAGAATTTCTACCTGAATGGAGACGCCAACTCTGATCTACGCAGAAGAGCTGCTATCACCGCACTTAACTCTTATGAAAGTGATGATATCGCCGCTGCGAGGATGGAAAAGAACATGAGGTAGATGCGCCGCCTAAATATCGTCCATCTGCCTTCGTTTCGAAAGGGCACATTTGGATGGACTGAGACCCAAGTGCACGCAAAAGTTGTCGCTAGGCAACTCCATAGGATGTCCAAGACAGCTCGGCCATTGCACCCGTCGGAGGGGTCGTCGCGGGCCAGGATAGGAGAGTTGAATGTGGGCGACGAAGACAGTATTGGCCAAGAAAGTGGTGTAGCCTGCGTGCGATACTGCTTAAACAGGAGCACGATGGCTCCAACCAGAAGCATGGCGGTGAGATGCAACTTGTGCCATCGAATACAGGCAGATTTACGGAGGTGGCATGCGTGTGAGTTGAGTCGCGAAGGAAAATCGCTGTAACCACCACGTGCCCAGTACCTACTTCGTTCGTAAGTTGAATTTAGTGGAGTAAAAGGAGTTGAAGAGGATAACATTGTTGTAAAGTGTGGGCATCATTGTGCACTGATGGAAACCAACGTTAAAAAGAGTTTAGTTTTCAAGGAAGGACACATGAAAAAAGACCAAGAAATTTGATTTCCCGATTTCCCGGCCTCTCAGTCTCAGCGGTCTCCGAGTCCAAGTCCCAGCCCTTCATTTCACTCGCAATTCGGCCTTCAAGCTGCGGGTGTTCAACTCGGACTTGGAGTTCTGTGGAAAAATTTCGTTTATTCATTTATACTTAGCGGCACTGCAATACAGTACTAGTTGATATAAAAACATTTTAAACACAAGAAAGCTAGTAAATACTTGTAAACTAAATGTGAGGAACAAACTCTATCCAATCGACAGTCTCGAATGCAGAAGGAGGAAGGGAGCGAAGAGTTGTGATAGCGATAATGAGAAGGGTGATGCGAGCAATTGGATATACAAATGGAGCCAGGAAACTTAACAAAATACCTAGCGACATAAAAATTGTAACAACAATCTGCCGAAAACCCACGCTACGAAAATAAGGTCTAACAGTCAGAATGGTATAAAGCGTTGCAACACAGGACCCTACAACAATCAAGGAGGCAGTTCTCCATAAGACCTGCTCGACGTGCGACGGAAAGCTGAAATGCCACGCGAGGCAGTGGACTGCACCAAATAGTGCACCTGCGACGACGGCAGTGCTGAGCAGCGCTTTCCCACTTGCATCCTCGCTGTAAAACATCATTGTGAATATTTCGTCCTCAGCCTTGACACTGAACCCATATCCCGGGATGAGTTCCCCGGACAACGATGTATCGTCAGTGGTCTTGATCATTTTCGACACGGGAATGATAAGAACCACATCGATGACGTAGAATAGACAGTAAAAGGGGAGTGCAGCGAGCTTCATCGCTCGCTTTACACAGTTGAGAACTTGAAGGAGGGTATTTGACTGGATCATCGAAGCGTTTGTGAGTGCTATCGTTATGACATTGAAAGAGAACAGTGATGCTTACCTTTGTGCGTGACTCGTCTTCCTCGCCTTCGGTCATAGAACGAAAGCCGCTATCACGCCCTTTGACCATGGCACCTTTCAATTTGGTCTCCTTCTCGTCCGCAACTTCCTTCCTAGTCCTAGGGGTCTGGCGTGAGACTCGAGAAAGAAAATGTACGGCTCGACGGGGGAAGACCTTGGCCTTTTCGACGAATTTCAAAAGCACAGAGACAGTTCCGAATGGGAGGGAGACCACAGAAAAACCAAAAACTTTGATGTTCGTAATCACAGACGTCCATAAATATTCACGAAAATTGAACTCCGTATTCGTGCCCAATAAACTCCACGTGATATCCTCAGATCTCTTCGCAAGCACTTCCTCCACACCCTTAGTCCTGATCACCACCGGGAAACGCACACCGCTAGGCTTGCTCCACCAGAAGATGTACATGGCGCTGTTCAGCCCAGCGAGAGCGGCCGTGGTGAGTTCCAGCTCGGTTATAACTAAGCCTTGCACTGCTCGAGTGATGATCTGGGCGATGAACCACGTAAGTTGCAAGAGAGCAATCCCTTTCGAGAGGGCGTCGCCCTTACTCTTATCACTGATTTCGTCTTCGGTGATTGTTGGAAAGCGGATGAGATCCTCTGCGAGTATTTGCTTCAGAACGTCGATGGTAAGGGCACCTTCCCATATGGCGTGCTCGGAATCCTTTTGCATAGTTTCGTATTTGAAGGATTGCGTGGTCCCAGACTCGCCAGGTTCCTCGTGTCTGTAAAGACGTTGTCCGGTGATGAGATTTCTTTTGAGTGAGTGCTCAGCTTCCCATAGATCATCCCCGCTGAGAGACGGGAGGGCGTCGAACTGCCTTTGTATGTGCGATACATAATCGGAAAGGGAAGTCCCGTCGCTGACGGTAAGGGGTCGATCCGTGCGATATCCAAGATCGGTAGAACCTCCCCAGTAAAAATTCTCGCGAGCGGTAGCGCTTAGTCGTAATCCACCCATCTGCAAGAAGTGACCATGCGTGGTAGTCCATAGTTCTCGCACAGGCTTCTCTGTAAGTAACAGACATCAATGCGCTGCGTCAAATGTCACCATACTGTCACACACTTTTGTCCGGTGACGCCTCCTTGATCGCTTCATTCACCGCCTCCCTGATCACCACTGCTCCTCTCCACTGCTTAAACGCCCACATGACCATAAACTCCGGCGCGAGGATTGAGAAGAACATAAGGAAGATACGCCGTACGCGCAGCGTCCACTCGCCTTCTCCTTTGAGCGGTACGTTCGGATGGACAGAGACCCAAGAGCACGCGAATGTCGTTGCGAGACAGCTCCATAGAATATCTAAGACTGCTCGGCCATTACACCCGTCGGAAGCGTCGTCGCGAGAGAAGATAGGCGCATCGAATGCGGAGGACGTCGTAGTCGGTATGGGAAGGGCTACGGCTTGAGTCCCGTATCTCTTGAGCAGGAGCGTGATTGTAATGGCCAAGAGCATATCCAAGGGATGGTGGACAAGAGACGAAAGACTCCGTACCGCCGTACGTGAGAGAAGGTCGACGTACGCGAGACGTGATACACAGCACGCATCGATCTAAAAGTGCACCGGGGCCTGGAAGCCGTGCCAATGGACCAGAAACTTGGCCATGGCTACGGCCGAAATTCTCTCTTGCCACGTATCGATGGAATTGTTGGGAACAAGCTCATTTAATGTGTTTGAGTCGGGACGTCTGGGAGGGTGAGCGTGGTGTGGGTAAGAGAGCAAGGCGTTGGTTACTACTGGTGCCATAGGACTACAACTTTCAAGTTGGTCCTGATTATGTCATCATGTATTGTTGACTAGTTGTTACGGGCAATCGAGCTGTTTCCTCCTGCACCGACTACAATCGTTGTACTCGTACGGTTACCCAGTGGTCATCTGCATCAATAGAGTATCGATAACAAGTCCACTGAAAACGTTTTGAGGCGAGTGTTACGAAATCGTCCGTGTACTATGCACGTTCTTGGTTGACCAACAGTTGAAAATTTGTTTGAAACAGTCGTTGTTCATCCGAATTATAAAGTAGTAAAGCATATTCATTAAGCAATCACACAAGAGAATCACAAGTCTTCAGCTTCTAATAATGCTATCAGTGCCGAACATCTTCATCCTTCGTTCACCTACAGTTTGACATTGCCCTTACAGTAACATATGTTAGTTACACCGGGACATCCCTGATCCGACACAGCCTTCCTTTCGAAACGCTTGAATGTTGCATAGACGATTGCATGTAGACGTCCAGAGGGTACGTCAATCCTGCAAATCTTGCTTCCGTTGTGATAGAATTTGGTACCATCGGGGTTAAGGTAAAACCAAGATTTATCGGCTTCAACGTATTATCAGTACAAAATCCATATATGTCTAAACGGACTTGACTGCGTACCATTAGCGTAGTAGTATGTATCAGAATCCGGATAGTCATCGTACTCCAGTCCAACACGAGTATTTCCCTAGCAGAAGAAGACAGAATGAGCAACATCGACGCTGGGCAGGTATCGCGCATTACACTGCCTGAAGGGTTTCCTATCCTAGTGACCGTGTAATCCCCATACAGATTAGACCCTTTCATCGTGAACCGTGCTTCCGGTAAGTTGATACGTGGGAGGAGTGGATCGGTAGGATCAAGTTGGATTCTGGAACAATGTAATAGCATGTACATGAGCTATATTGTATGCTTCGAGACTAATCTCGGCTCACCTTCTATACTCGGGCTTGGGAGAGGAACTGAGCTTGACGGTTGAAATCATCGTGAAGGTAAGTCCTGGTTTTGAGGCCGGACATTGTGTTACATAGCTACTTATATCCCTCTCCTTCACGCATAGAAGTCGCTAAGCACGCGTTTTGCTCAGAGTCGTGAGATAAGGAGTCGAATCCAAAGCTCGAAACGTGTACCTACGGAGGTCAGAAACGTTTTATTAATATGTTAAGTTCTATTAATTTACACTCACAGCTCGTCAGAAACATCAGTATGTGATGTACAAGCTATGTATTCCGCACACTGGCGGTCTACTCAGTGAGCGAATGAAAAGTCCATAAAGAAGCAATAGTACGTTGTACACCCGTTTTGACCAAGCTCGGTCGAGTCAACAGCACGGAAGTATTGAGTCTAGCCTATGCAGCTCTAGCGTCATTGAGATACAGTGACTAGGTTCTTGTACGACCGATGTATGAGAAGCATCCCGCTACCGAAGGAAAACATACCATCTGTAAGAACGTCATATTGAGTTATAAAAAGTTAAAATACGGGCCGCATACGCTCCGAAATATCTGAAAGCTCGTTCGTCGTCGACAGAATTGTATACCCTTCATCTCCGCTTAACTCCAACGAAGAAGTCTTAACGTACGAATACAGCATTGCGTGCACATTACGAGCGGTGTTCTGTACTGCACTGAGGGCTTCTGATCTGATGCAACTGAGCAGAAGCACCCGAGGACCTCGAGGTCGCTATGAGGCTCGAAGTTTGTCCACAATTGTAAGTCAGATCAGGGAAACGAGCAACTCCATTAGTTATCGTCCATTTGAGCCTGAAGCGATTTCAGCTTACCTCCAGGATCAGTACCGTTAAGCACGGGTTGAGGGCGAAGAGTCGTCTGTGAAATACGAGGGGTAAGGTTCCATGCTGCACTTGGATAGTTGAGGTCCACGTCCATCGTTTGACTGCAATGCTCGTTATGGGCATAAGGCCAATTACAACTCCGAATGACAGCAATACCCCTTAACATTAGGGCAGGTTTCGGGAGTTCACTCAGAACGTGCCTGAAGACTCGGCTCTAACTTGAACAAAAAATCTTTATGATCAGAATGGCTTGAAATGAAATAAAATTATGACATCATGGCCGAGTGGTTAAGGCGACAGATTAGAATATTTACCATACTTGTTATCTGTTTCGGTTTCCGAGCGTAGGTTCAAGTCCTACTGATGTCGCTTTTTGAAATTGATTTCAATCATATTCGGCGGCACATCTATATTCTTAACTTTTGCTTAGGTTCCGTGACGCTTTGAGATACATACGATAGATTAATCACTATGGATTACATTTCATTTTCTGTTTCATATGTTGCTGTAGTTTGTAGATCTGTGTTCTTAAATAAAGTTACTAGTATGCTTGCTTGACCAAATAGCATGTGGAGGTCGTCTGATCCCTCCCTACTAATCTGAATCTCCTTGCGCGCTTGCGCCCTGACACATGCCAGGACAACATGTGCATTCAGCTTTTGAAAAAGCTCTCGAATGAAGGCATCTTTCTCTGAAAGCTTGGATATTTCTTTTAGGGCCTGGATCTGGGTGGAGACAACATGTGATCTAAAGGGAGTCGATTAGAGACGGTCGATACTACTAAACTGGTTTAACTTACTCGGCGTATCTCAAGAGTCGGATGCAGTCTCTTCGCAACAGGAAGAACTTGGTTCGTATAAGAATAGAATAAATCATCTGTCTTCCCATGGATTGGTGTGGCCCTGTTGTATTGCGCTGCGTGTCCTTCAAGGGACTCGGGGCCGATTTGTCCATAGACTTCTCAAGCTCCTGCGCTCGGTTACTGATGCGCGTCGCTGTACCTGATGGTCCAAATCCTCGCTTTGACATGAACTGGCTGAGTGCTCTTTCGAGGCGCCGGCCGAGATAACCATACGCGTTTCCCAGAGTTCGCCCAGCACCAACGAGATTGGAAGCTGTGAGGCTGCTGCTAGTGCTCAGCGTCCAGGCTGAAGAGTCGTTGTCTCCATAAACTAGCTCGCAGTAGTGACAGGAACTGCAAGTTTGTGTACATCTGCTTGGAAGTGATGCATAGTGAGAGGTGGGCGCGCAGTGATTGTCGTTCATATCAGGATGTGATAGCCGTGTCTGTGTAACTCTGTGTTTTTGCTGCCTCTGACAATATTCGTGGATATACATATCAGGTTCTCACAAAGCCAATGCCTTTGTGGGAAGCCGGAACTTCCATGCACAGGTTCTAGGATCAAATACTATCGTGAGAAGACAATTACTACTTGCAGTAGTAGCGGAATCCAGTGGGCGATATGGCAATGCCGAAATAGCTCTATGAGAATCCAGGAAGTGGACAGCACTACTATACATAGCCTATCCTCATGGTAGCTTTCGTACGAGCAGAGCAGTACAGGGATGACTATTAATCAACCGAATATGTGCAAGGTACACAGCGAATAGTATTTTGAAAGTGCTTCCCGAGCCATACATCGATGGGAATGAATAAGATGTAGATCACACCCATCATCAGTAGCATTAATGTCAACCCAACAACGAGCGACATGTTGGTAGTACTTTTGATGGTGAAAATAAAACAGTACGGGTTGATGCTTTTGATCTCCGTTTTCAATTATAAACTCCGACGTACTAGCATTATGTCACATTAATTTTCCAGCTTCACGATTTTCCTGTTCCTCTCTTCCACACCATCATGCAACATCTGTATGTTGTTCTTGCCCAGCAATACTGGATAAGCCTTCTAAACTGTAAAAATGGTACTTGAACATATCCGTCCGTACAGTAGTACGATGACGATTCAGAACCTACTAGTAGTCACAATGGGCCTACCTTCAACTTGAAGTTACGAAGGATACAAGGGCACTTTGAAGTTCCGGCGCGGGATGCTTGAGAAATCTAGACACTCCAAATATACGCGATTTGGACATCATTATTTGATATATCAACCTGTCCAACATGAAGAAGATGTTCCACGTAGAGTGAGCCATTGTTCCATCGTAACAAAGTCTGAGGATATCCAACTACCAAGCAACATAGAACATACAAATCTACGCCCGGAATAGTTATTGAAAGAGTAGCCATTTCGAGTAAGGACCTGCTAGTTGTCGTTGTGCATAATAGTATTTGTTGATAGTTCAGCGTCCAGCCACACCGTAATTTGTGAGAATACCAGAAGAATCAAAGGCAGTTCCGAGGCAGCTTAATGATAGTAGGATCTTGTGAAGCGAACAGCCTGAGCAGTGCTTACACTGCATATTCGAATGATGGCCTTCATATGTACATATGCCCATTAGAGCTGTACTGGAACTCGGCCGCCAGAGCATCAGTAGAGAAAGAAGACTAATTTAGCACAGCCTAACCTGAAAGTGTTTCCCGACTCTCCGAACTACACTTTGATGGAAACGATTAAGACTCAAACTATCCCTATCAACAGTGGCATATTATGACAGCCGAGCTTGACGGTGAGAATAGAGATGCGTCGAATCTGAAACAAATGTTTACTACTAGCTTAGTTGAATCTCCGCTTCAACTTGAACTTGACGTTCAAGTTGGGACACGTCACCATTGATTATACAGTCACGGTAATGTCGAGTTCGTTCAGTCATTCTCTTTGGCCTCAAGCTACCAGATTCTTGCTCCTCCCTTTACACCATTTTGAAACGTCCATGGCCTTCGTGGCTCACGAGACTGAAGGTAATGTGGTACTGAAATGTATATCGCATTGTCAATTGTACAGTCTGATGACAATCCACTGATCCAGACTGGGCCAGCGACCAGTCACGAGTACGACTCACGAGTCGTAATACGAAGAAGGCACGGGCGTTTTGAAGTTCGAGCGTAAGATATGCTGGAACTCTTGGCACTACAGATATGCGCGGCTCGGCCATCATTGTTTGATATATCAGCTTTGTCGAGAAGAAGTTGGTGCTCCATGTTGAGTGAGCCATCGCTCCTTCATAACAATATCTGATGATCCACGTCAACTATACTAGCAACATAGAGTATACGAATCAGCGCCCGAATAGTCACTGAACCTGCCGCAACGGAGGGGGTGTAATGGTTTAGCTATAAATTGCGCTTCATTCTTCTGCAACTAATCCAGAGTCCTCATACGTCTTCATCGTGCCTCTCTCCCTCTTGCTTGTCTGAGATTTCATACCTCGCTGTGCGACCCAACATAGAATGTTGAAACAAGTGAGTATTCCGTTACTTCTTTCGAGCTTCTCTGACTATGTATGTAGCTTGAGATGGGGAAATATGAAATGGTTGACGACGACGTTTCGACAATGTCGGCGAACAATACAGACGAGCTGGTCAGCAAACGCCACTGGTATGGCCCCCGATTTCAGATGAGCATGCTCATTCTGACTGGTGTGACCTCGATGGTTTGCCATCACATATTCTATCGCATCTTGAGTGGAACAAAGGTCAATACGGATCCGGTTCCCGTGCTGGAGCTATCGCGTCAAGTTATCGTCAGCGCTATGGGAAATGCAATCGCATCTTTCGCTACCTTCGTTCTCGGGACGGCCATCGGTATTGCCTTCGTGCAAATACTCTGGACTCGACTACTCCGGAAATCCTACGCCATCGAACATATCGAAGCCATGATGTCGTGCCGTTCGAGCCCCTTCTCCCCTGCCGCTCTGCGCTCTTGGAGAGCAGCCTGGTTGCTTTCGGCTATCGCAGCTTTAGGTTCGGCGATGCGTCTGATCACCATTTTCGCCCCTGGCGCTCTCCGTACGGAAACATCCTCTATTAAAGAGACATGCACAATCCAGAAAATGGACTTGAGCAACGCGGTCTTCGGTGTAACGATACCAGACAATAACAACCTTCCCATATTGTATCCGTCACCCAATGTGGACAGAATGGTGTTGCAAAACGTTATATCGGGCTCGTATGTTCCTCCGCCAAACTTCTGTGGGGCATGCAGCTACAACGTGTCATTCAATGGTCCGGCCATGAGTTGCGCTGATATCACGAGCCAGTTTAACTTCAGCCCCATGCTTATAAACCCTCCTATCATCTGGAAAGTTACACACGACATCGGGCAGAGAGGGAAGACAATTACTGTAGCGACAATGGAAGCCACTGGCATGCAAACGGAAGCCGCGAACTGCACTGTATACAACGCAACGTATTCGGTGGAAATCACTCATAATCTCACTTCAACAAACGTAAAATACGGCAGTCCCGTTCTCCATCAACCTGTGAACGAATTGCAGACCGATGCACCGGAATATATGTCGATCTTTACGACAGCGTTAGCGACAGCTGAGGTCCTCGATGGTCTTGGACAAGTTGATTTGTTGAAGATGCAGTACATTAGTCAAGGAGACGCTAGCACGGTCTACAACCCGTACTTCATTTTCTCTTCGCTGGGTCGTCCGGGGCCACAGGATAGTATGACATGGGAGTGGGATAGGAACATGCGTGACGCCTTTCCCCAGCTTATGGCGAACATCAGCATCAGCCTACTCTCTAATCCGATCAATGCACCAATGGACAATCACGTCACTCAATGCACCTACTCAACTGTCGTCTACATTTATGACCAGTATCATCTCCTATTATCCTACGGCTTAGGGATATTGCTGGCTTCCTTATGCGTTGTAGCCGGCTTCTGGTCCATTAGAAGGAATCGACGGGAGGAGACACTGGAGTTCTCGCGATTGATGGTTGCGATACTAACACCGAGTCTATTACACGAGGAACTTCGGAAATCAGTGCGGTTAAAGACTCAACAAGATGGTCCCGATGGGTGCTCGAAATTCATTGTCGACTCAGAGTCTCAGACCGATACGAACAATGATTTCGCCTGCCTTCTTCGACGCCAAATTAGCCACAAGGACACATTATAGTGAGTATTCAAATATGCAATCGGGAATATTCATATTGAGTCCATTTCTCTCATCAGATCGTCCATCCCCTTCTGCAGCGCTTTGTTCTTCTCTACTTCCTTCTAAAAAATTACAGCGGCTCTTGAGCAGTGGATCACAAATCGTTAGATACATAGACTTACAGCATGTTTGTCCTCCCATTCGTCTCTTTCCGTTTCCAGACGTAGCACTCTGCGCCTCAGATCCTCGATCTCGACGTCTGCCTTACGAAGCCTATCATTTTCGGGTAACATAAGAGGTTGATTATTTTATAGAATAAATAAATGTCTACTTGTCTTCTGCAATCTTTGCTTTCTCTTTAGCCGCATCAAGGTCATCTTCTAGCTTTTGGCTCCTCTGAGTGAGAGAGTGGAGCTCTGACTCCTTTATCGTGAGCTCATGTTCAAGCTTCTTGTTCTTTTGTTCAGCAACAGTGGCACGGTCAATTGCTTCATCGGCTTCCGCGCGAATATGGACAAGTTTCTGTCAGTGGGTGTTATTGATTAATCCACGAAGAGGAGACTTTCCACATAGTCTGACCTCTTTTATCCTGTCCATTCTGAATAGCTTTACGCTTATCGATGCAACTACTAGTTGGTGGATTCAGTTAAAGTCGTAACTAGTAGTGACCCCTTGCGCGCTGGCGTTAAAATGATCGATTGCATCACGCGTCTTACTAAGCATAGCTCCGGAAGAAGTCGTCGACGTATTTTGTTCGTACATACACGCTATCAGGATGGTACAGGCTAGAGAACAAAGATACATGAACGATTGTACATAATCGAGTCAGACTGAGTAGATGCTTTCAAGAAATACAAGAAAATGATATAATGACATTTGGTAGAAAGACGGATGAGACACGGAAAACGAAGTCAGAAATGCATTTCGATAGCGGATATGAAAAGGAAAACAAAGGGAAACGAACATAAATCATAAGCATACAAAATAAGGAAAGCGTTCAGAAAGCGTATCCGAGTACGCTGTGTGTTATGAATTCAACAACCATCCTCACGACTTCCCTTTCAACGACTGCACCAAGCTCTTTATCCCACCAAACCTCGCCTTACTTGGACTACGAGAGGTCGGGTGGCTTCCAGGCGGAGAATAATGCAGCTGATGGTTGTGAGTGTCAATTGAGAAGCCCATCCTCGCAAGTTTCTGGGCACCACCGACGCCGCCTTTTCTCCTACTGGCCAAAGAGCCTAACCGAGAGCTCGGCAAGTCATTTCCGACTTTCGAGTCCGCCGAACGCGACTGCTCCAGAGGTGCAGTTGCCACACGTACGAGGGGCACACCAGTCGTATAGGCATCGACAGGGATCTCAGGATCTGGGGTCCGAGAGCGAGGGGGGAATGAAGGCGCCATTGTCTGTTTCGTCTCCCTTACGGAGGCAAAGCGATCACGGGCAGCTGGCTCAGGTGTCTGCGGTGACTCCACGGGCGTTGCGCTCGTCTCGAAGATTTGGATGTCCGCGATGCTTTTCGCATGTTTCATTTCCCCGAAGGCAGTCATATTCTGCAAAGGCGATGAAGCGGAACGAGACGCAGTATGTCTAATGCGAGTCGGTGTTGAGATCTCCTGTTTAGTAGAGTGCTGCTGCGCTTCCTCCTCGTCCTCTAGAGATGCTGCTAAGCAGATTGATGCAACGATATCAGAAACAATCGAGAATCGCACAACGATCAGAATGGACTTACTCTTTCCCCAGTCGCCCCTGCTAGCGCCCTCAGCCGTGTGTGGACGACGTACCCTCTGGGATTTCTTCACACCACCCTTTGGCACAACCTTCGTCCTCCCCGACCGTGACTTCACAGTTGCAGCATAGTCACCTTCCCTCATCAACGTCGCACTCCGCGGCCCATTTACAACCCTGCCCAGATCCTCTTCCTCGTCACTTCTCTCCGCCAGCTGCTCCCTCAACCGCTGCCTTTCACCCCTCGCAAAGCGCTTCTCAACGGCCAACAGCTCCCCATACGCAAGAAGCTGCTCACTGAGGGAGAGTCCCGGGCTATTCGGGTCGTCCTCTTCCAACGTCGCAGCCTCCAATATCTCCTTCCGTGTCAGCTCGACTAACGCCTCCGCTTCCGCTAAATTCGAGATGCCACGAAGGTCCAGTGGCGCAGCGCCCCTTGCGACGTTACGCAGGACACTAAACGTCGGTACGACCTGAGCACCCACGTCTTCAGACGACGAAGGAGGTGAGACCATTTGGTAGATCGGTTCCGAAGCCTTCTCCTTGTCGTTCGAGAAATGCTCAATCATCACAGACGAAGGCGATGGAATCATCTGGGGACTCGGAAGAGTGATCGTCGTAAACGCGCTCGAACTCAGGCTCACATTCGCATTCGCGCTCTCCTCCGTGTCCATACTCGAAATCGACATACCCCGTCCTCTCGACTCCTTGTTCCCGCCGTCCCTGCCCCCTTTCTCCAAAACAGCAGTCTTCGTCAAGTCCTCCCCATCCACACCGTCCATTGCCTCATTCATCATCGATGCCGTGCTCGAAATCGCCGAGATCGGTGAAAGTGGGCTCCTTTCCGTCGGCGCACCTGGTCCAAAGGGATAGTCCACCAAAGCGTAGCTCGTGCTGCTTCCAGGTGAGGCAGACGACGTCGACGATGCAAAGGAAGTGCCACGGGGTCGACCGCCCAACACCTTTTGTCGAATATTCAGGTCCCCAATCGGCCTCTTAACCCCGGCGTTCTCACCCATCAGCTCGGCTTCGTCTTCCTCCGAGAACCGCGTCGTATTTGCCGGCGCTGAATCTGGCGCGCCGATCTCGCTAGCAGGCTGGGCACTGCTGTCGTCCGCGCGACCCAGGGAGCTCACACTGCTGCCACGCAACCTACTCTGCAACCCTGCAGGTCTGAATGACGGCGAAGGGGACATACTGGACGACGAATCAAACCGTAATATCCTCGATCCCGGACCAGAAGGCGTCGAAGGCGACTGCGATTGACTCGAGTTAGACCGGTTATGCCTCCGTAGCAAGATACTTGGGCGCGGTGCGTTTATGGAAGGCGCCTCATCGTTATCAAACACGGGTGAACTCGCATCGCTCGACGTGGGATCCCGGTCTCTCAAGTGCTCGATCGAATACTGGTGGTGCAGCTCGACCGCACTGGGAACCAACGGGCTACGAACACCCGTCTCGCTCCCCATTCTCGCACGGTACCATGAACCCGACGCGGCTATGGGCGATGCAGGCGGAGTGAGCGAAGAAGACGTCCGACCCGCCGAATTCGTGTTCATATGTCGATACCCAGCACCAGGTCGCGACGGCGGCGAAGAGCTAGAAGAACGCGCCAAGTCGCCCGAAAGCTGGCGCGTTGTTGTGGGGATCGGAATCGGGCTCACAGACGGCGAAGTCGTGTACACATGTCCCAAATCCGTCTCGACGACCGCAGGGCTCGGGCTGCCCGATCCCTCCGTGTTCGCGCGTCTGAACAAATTCTTCAGGGACATCTTGCTGCCCAGCTTCCTTGGGGGTCCAGGAGGCGGAGGCACAGGAGTGCCGCTTTGGCTACCCGGAGCGCTTGCATCACCCCCTCCCGTTAAAGAATATACACTATTGTTTGCCACTGATGCAGTGACTACCATTCCTCCGGTACCAGCCTGCTGAACGTCACCCTGATCGGCGTCGTTTCCAGCCGAGCGTGGCCTGCGAGGTGCGCGTCCGTACCCTGCAGCTGACATGGATGCCTGGCGACGAGGGGGCGCAGAAGGTTCTTGGAGTAGCGTCGAATGAAAGATATGCGGAAGAGACGGGCGGCGATACGCAGGCACATCGTCGCCTACGCTGTCGGGTGGAGAGTAGAATGAGTATTCGCCAAACGGCTTCGATAGCCCGGGTGACGGTGGGGGGTTAGTTGAGCTTGAGCCGGAGTTTGAGTGATTGAATCGCGGCGGGTTGGACCGCGCAGGTGAGGGCGGTAAACGTAGCTGACCATGCGATCCATGGTGGTGTAATCGCTGAGTGCCACTTGTTGACTTGAATAGCCCTAGAGCGTTGTCAATAGACCGCTTCATATGAAGCTTCCGGGTACCCTCCGCTTCCGCGTCTAGCTCGAATTCCGGGCTCGACCCGGCAATCGGTGGTAAGTCGTCTTTCCGGCTACCCGCCCATTCCTTCAATAACTCCGCGCAATCGAGCCATCCGTGTTCTCGCGCGAGCATCTCAGGCGTCACGCCGTGCTTGTCGGGTCGGTCTGGAACAGCGCCGTTCCTTAGGAGGATCTTGACGATGTTCAAATGGCCGTTCGCAGCGGCGAAATGTAGGGGTGTTGAACCTTTGACTAGAATTCAGCAAGTGTTCGAAAGGATAATCGATTGACGATAGCTCACCACTAGCACCTAAAGCAAGCCCTTCTCTTCGTCGCGCCGTAGGACCGATTCCGTGGCCGTGCGTCTCGCTCGCATAACGACGGGGTAACCGCGGTGCATTCACATCAGCACCTTTCTTAATTAAATAATCAACGACCACCTCGCTTCCTCCAGCACACGCAGCATGCAAAGGAAGAACGCCATTGAGCACGGAGTTGACTGGTTGCCCTTGCGAGATCGCGTAGGTGACGAGGCCAAGGTTCCCAGACGCAGCGGCAAAATGGAGTTCATATTGAGGATCTGAACGAGAATAAGTTGAGATTCGACGGGAAGTAAATGAGCACGTACACTCTGTCACTACATTGTACAAAGCCTCCACTCGCTGCTGGGTCCTGGAAGACCCGGGCATTGTATTGTTCTGTTCACGTATGAACGCCGAACGACTAGACATCTTGCCCTCACGACCCGCGTAGACTTATAAGCTTCTTGTGAAAGGCTGGTGACGCGTCTGACCCCTAAAGCAACTGTCAGAATCAGTATGACTTGCTGGAACGATGATATAGCGCACCGTCAGTTATCAATCACCAACCCAACAATCAGCCCCAATAAAGGTATTGGGGAGATCACGCGTGAAGCGAAATGACTGTGCTGCGCTTGAGATGAACAGCAGAGGAGTGGGAAGGCGGACAGCAAGGAGTACCCTAGGACAAAGACGCTGGCCTCGCCTGTTCGTCGCGTTGGTCGATTCCCTGTTCGAGGGCCTAGTCGTGGTTATACTCGCGGTCGCCGCTGGCCAGTGGTTCGACAATGGCTGTGATGTAATCGTTAGATCACAGATATATGAGGAGATTCGAGATTCATAACAACGACGCACACCAATCAGATGACCTCCCACGCGTAGATAATGAGCCTAATCTCTCCGGGGCTCAAAGTTCTGATGCGCCGAAGTAAATTTAGTCTAAAAGATAGATGAGGAAAGAGGTTGAGCTATTCGGTTGAACAATCACGAACACTCGACAACAATCAAAGAGCTATCATTGCATCAGATAATGGTATAGATAGATAAATTCTGAAAACAAAACTCACTGCACGCCTTAGCGAGATGTATCGTGTTCGGCTTGCGACAGGAACTGTTATGAAAGAGTTCCGCGAAGCCTCACGCGTTCACCGTAGTCCGTGCGTGTGCTCTATAACACTCATTAAGTACATCGTCATGAAATGGAGCAGCGTGTCACTCACATAGTCCTTGCTCACTGCAAAGAGCTTAGTTTCAAAGGCCAGAGAGCAACCGAACTACTATATGAGCGTCGCGATACAATGAAATGGGAGATTAACATATCTGATGAGAAAATGCAAGATACGAGACTCACGAAAGCCGGATAGCCCTTCACCACCGCCGACCTCCTATCTCAACCCGTAGCTATTAGAAATTGCGTCCGGTCGATCTGTTCGTTACGATCCGATGGGCAACTAATGTCGCATACTAGATCTTAGATGTACTGCGAATCGCGAGGTCGAAAGTGGCCATAAAACGCACCTCCAGGCCGTCAAATGCCAGACACACACCCAAAACGCAATCTCTAGCGAAAATCAAATTATCGCCCCGGCGCTTTGCTTTTGATTGCACTCGCCCTTTCGCGATTGTGATTGTGGTTGAAGACAAAGAATGGGACCAAGCTGAACCCCCAAAAGGCAGCGTTGAGCTGTGCTTCGCTGGCTGGCTTCGGTGGAGGTTAAGAGGCGGTGAGGGGACACGAATAGCCTGAAAGAGCAGGGACGTCGGAGAAGAGCCAGGTCCGTGCCGGTGACTGTGGCAGCCTCACCGTCAATGCGTAAGTCCGCCCGGGCACCGATGCGCGCGTTCTGCAACTCTGCCTCTGCAGACAACGGCCAACGACGAGCACGATGGGCTCGAGAGCGTGGACGACGACGCCGACGGAGGACGTGGATAGAGGAGAAGATGGGGAGACGACTTGAAGGGAACCGAGCACACACAATTAAAGCCGTGACATGCTAAAGTTCCAATTTCGGTAAATTATCGCTGAAGTAATCATTCCACGTGGCAAACCTGCTTATTGTCCGTTAATTTTCTCCTCCGTGTCTTCTCCGTTTTCTGTCTCTTCCTCTCGAACTTCCATGCCAATGTTTTTCAACTCTGCACGCTGAGCCTCAGAGTCTCCTTTTATGAGTTAATCTCGAATAAATGACTTGCGACTACTCACGTTCACCAAAGTGCTTCCGGTCGCCGGCAACCTAGAGTGGTATTGTACAAGTTTAGGTATCGATCTAGGGCCAACACGCACCGCTGTGGGTGAAATAGAAACGAGCTGCACCATTCCTTGTTCCCCAGAAGACCAATATCGATGGCCGCCCTGCACCACGCTACAACGTGCCATGCTGGTTCTGCTGAGCTGGCGTTGCGATGAGCTCGGAATCCTGTGCTGGCTACTTGCATTCCTACTAGATCAAAAGGTGCTGTTGATGATAACCAACGTCAAAGCTCGGCGGGTCCCATACCAACGATCTCAATCAGATCCTTTCCGATTATAAAAGGCCAGCCCTTCCTCGAGGTCCAGATTAGGATCTTTGAAAAGGAGTGCGTGGGGATGTTGCATGCTATGGGCAGCGAAGAAGGCTCAGATCAATCCGTGCGATCTTCTTTCCCTTTCCCACAATAGGCATGGCCTTCTTATAATCATGATCATCTTCTTGTCTAGGTATGGCAAAGGGCTGCATCGCCTGTCAGATCTCTTTCCCGGGACTTCTGTCGGCTCGCTGAACTTCATGGCTACGACCTCGCCGATCCGTCTCCTTTGTGCGCCTGTGCTTCGATCAAATGATGTTTGTTCATATTAATGGACAAGGGTTCCATTCCTCCTTCATCTTGCGACTCGCAATCACATCAGATTCCGTCAGGTGTGAACTAATTATGGGGACCGGCAGAGGAGCTTCGCAATTTTTATCTCGTGCAACGATGACCTCTGTTGACTCTTGCGCATCGCGGATTTATTTGCGCCCAAAGTATTCTACCCTCTGTCGGCTGATAAAAGCGGCACCCGAAAATCGGCATCAATTCATCAGGCATTGTCAGATCTTATCTATTTGATCTAGGTGGATGCTGCGTCCACTAGATGGTATATCTGGACTACTCATCTGGCACTTTTTTGTCCCAGAATTTACTGGTTCCGAATGTAACTTCAGCAGCCATGACACACTGATCAGTTCTGGGTCTTCGAACAACATCTCAAAGTAGACTGAAGCAATATTCTACGTTTTCCTCTTGCCTATGGGATTTAATCTCGTCGTTATCGCGGTGGCCCAAGGCGTAGTAGCTGGAGTGAATCGACTTTCAACCACAGGTGCTCAGGCTTTTCCCTGCGGCATCGCGGGACTCAACCCGGCTACAATGCCGCCGATCTGCCCCTTTGCGCAACGGCGCTTCAAACGGGATCGGAGTGATTCTATTGGCTTGTGCCGTCGAATGTCACACATGCGTGTTCACGCCTACGAATCCTCTGCCTTTATCAAACGGTGTACAACAGTTTCTTACGGAGTCGACAACAAACATCGACTCAAAGGCCCGGGGACATTGTCTGATTGTAAATTGCTGCAAGCTCGATCCCCCGCCTTACGAATGCCGATCAAACAATGAATCTTATCCTTTGCTGTACATCGGCTCGGCATCTTCTTCCGGCAGATGATTCCCAGTCCTTGTTGTTTGAGTCATTTGCAGTGCGACTGGGCTACGGCATCTATTCGAAATGCTCGTTTTGTACAACGTGTCTTTGACACTACGATTAGCATAGAGGCTCACCGGGGGGGGGGGGGGGGCATCCACTCAGCAAGGTTGCATGGCGACCTGCTAGAATGCAGTACGTTCAGGTTTCCTTCTCTCATGGTAGTCGCATAACTTAGAACTTGGATGCGGGAAAGGCTGCGCTCCGTGAACCAACGGAGGCAGGTTATATCATTCAATAGCCATTCATTCATTCAGTTGGGAGCTAAGCTCGACCTATTTAAACATCTCGCCGCCGGTATCAAGTTCTAAACTTCCAGAACTGTGTGTCAACCTGCTTTGGATCAGTCACTTTCTGCTCGACGGTGACCTCCAAACCCTGAGGATAATGACAAGGTATAAGTCGCGAACACGGTGTATATAATATCCTTGCACTTACGTCGCCTTTGAAGGTAAGATACATCGGCACGTTGGGATCATCAGGAGAGCCCAACTCGATTCTTGAGATTGATTTCTCGTATCAGATTTTGTGCCTTTGAACACTGGAGTAATATGGACTTACGTGTACTTGGTGTCTTCCTCTGCGTCCTCCTTCAGTACCCACACATCTCGCGACGTCTTCTGGAGTTTGACTTTCTTCTCCTCCTAGAAAGACAAAACATCCCGTTATGCATGAGATCTGCAAGCTCAGAGCGAAAGTCAGGTAACTCACGAAGTTGTAGCAGATATAGTTGTGGGGTGGCCCATCTGACTCCAGTGTAGCGCATACTTGATTCTGCGACTTTGGGCCTACCTGGACAACCTTCCACTTTGTGACATGTGAGAGAATGCTATGAGGATATTCGAAGACACATACACTCCTGTTGCTGCCTGCGGTAGAGCTACATGTAATGATCTCGTTGTTTGGAACAACATTCCCATCTTTCGGGTTGATGCTCTGTCCTGTATGGTAGCAGTTCCTGATAAACTGCGGCTTCGTTTCGTCTGTGGGGAGACCCATAGTGACTGATAGTAACTGATGATAGTGGCTTTAGACTAGGGAGTGGACGCTCTCTGAAGGACTGAGTCTTGACCAGTGCAGTATTTATACCTTTTTCACTGTATATTTGTCTGGTGTTTGGCCGTACAATCCATGCGAAAATCAGCGAGCAAACTGGACTTAGTGCCTTGTGTTCTCAAGCATCAAGCCTTACGACAAGCAGAACTGTAGCTATTGTCAGGAGCTTCGAAACCTCCGCCGGGTGGAGATAGGGAAGCCATCGATGATTAGCTGCATGTGATGCAGCTATCATGCAATGAAGATAGATGGTTTAAGCATACAAAGAGGATGTATTTCAGTAATCAGTGAAAAAAGAGTAATTCACCTCTCATTATGCCATTCATTACAGTTCAAAGATAATGCGATATTTCTGAGTATTCCAACTGAAAGGCATGAATAATATTGATTCATATCTCTGTCGGTTATAAATCCGGTTATGAATGCATTCGAAGTCGGTCTCGTTTTCTTGACCTACGTTTGATGATAAAAGTTAGCTCAAATAACCTGAGTGTAGATTTCTATAACATTTGCACATACAAATATGTTTTAAGATAAAATGGCTTTGAAGAAATATCTACGAGGAGACTCTTTAAATGTACAATAGTACTCTGAATTTGGTAAACAGTATTTCAATAATGTTTCCGCTTGAAGCAGCATTGTTGTTCTTTTGTAGCGCAATCATCCCTAGAGAAGCGTCAGATATGACCTATCCGATCAAAGCGGTGTCCTTGTATCTGATGTTCTGCTCCTAATAGTAGGCGCCGTTACCAGGCGCCTCGCCAGTTGGCCACTAGAAGCAGGCACATTCCAGCGCTCTAGCGATGGCTTCAATATTTACTGATAGGCATACGCCCGCCAGTAGAATGGAGCCCTTGGAGCACTGGCAGACTCTTGATATAGGGTCTTCTGTCTGTCCACTGCACTGAGTGATAATGTATGTGTGGGTAGAAGTACGTACGATGCATATCATCGGTGACATCTAGCAGTTGATATAGAAATAGCTCGTGCTGCGCCCGCACCTACGATGTGACGCTTGCCGCTTGAATTCATCAGAATAACTGGCACCAGCTCAAGCTTCTTCCAATGATGGGGACGAAGGAAAATGACATGGTTGTGCGTGGACTCCACGGTCTACCACTACCAGATAGTCAATAGATTTGATCTATCTTCCGAGTTCTGGCGTGTTGCGTGTCGACGATCCCAGATGACCCATCTAGTGAAATCTAGGCCATTTCAGGAAACAGGGCAGCTAGAATACGACGCAAAGATCATGACTTGAACTCCTGGAGGATATGAGAGCAGAGCTAAGGCATTATTGTGTCTGAGAAGGACAGTGCGCACAGACAACTTGACTTCGGCACGGAAGTTTGCCGAGGTCACGGTTCAGTCACGGTACCATCCTAGACCACCGTGACGACTCCTCTCTTTGCTTTTGCCTTGCGATTTCCACGACTACCATTGGCACAGGGCGACGCCTGAAGACTCTAATGTTTTTTTACAACCACGCGAAAGCAGAGGAGAATGCGCGTACCAAAGCTGGAATTCTCATGTTGTTTTGGAATGAACTCGTCAATGCTGCGTCAACAACAAACAATTTCGCCCTGTCTCCTTCCCATCGGCGCATGTGCCTATCAATGGCATCATCTAGTAAACTAGTCAGCAGACGCCAGCTATTCATCCCTTCATTTTCTTTCTCATGAATTGGATCTCGGACACTTTCTACCCGCAATACAATCAAAAATGCTCCAACCTTGTGTCAAATCAGACAACAAACACAATCTACTGAATTCTTATGGATCCGACGTGTCTCCTTCCTTTGACATGAAGAATGCTTCCGCATAGCCTACCCCTTTGTTTTTCATGACAGATGCAATGGATGGCAAGCTCCGGGAAATAACATACTCTGGGAAAACTGACTTGATGTGTTCTAGGATATCACATTTTTCGACGGTCAGAAGCGAAGGTGCATTCGATAATAAACGTGCGCTAAACCGTGGCATAAGAAGTCTTGAAGGAGAAGATACTCGCTTACTACAAAATGACAATGAAGTACGAGGTTATTCCTACTTGTATGAGTTAACATAACACTACTAATAGGCCATGCCGCATGGATTATTCAGTCTTTGGGTCGCTTTCATAAAGCAAGACACAATTAATGCAACTGTATGTACAATCCTCCCTGATCATTTCTAATACTTTCTGACATTATGTTCAGGCTATGATGGAATTATTCAATGATTGTATACTCATGTCAATAGACGCTGATAGGTCTATCGTGCACAAGGGCGGTAACGTGCTGTCAATGCGGAATGAGCTTCAGCGCCCACTCAGTCCGAAATTGACGAAGAAGATCTGCTACTACTCTCATGGTAGTACTAAACCTATTGTAGCTGGGCGTCACTTGGCGTAGAATCAACAGAGCATTGATATTAATAGAAACGATTGTTTGCGGAATGTAGACAAAAAGTCTTGAGACTAATCATTGTATAAGGATGCAAGGCCGCTGCTCGAGACATTCTTACTTGACATCTGTAATGCTATGTTCTGATAGATCCTCCAATCTTCCTTTGTCGTTGAAAATAGATCACCATTATGACATCTCAAACTAAAGGCTCATCTGATTACTGTCTTTTGAGGGCCACTGCTAAGACTTCTCCGCTAGACATGGATCCATTCATCATTTGTCACTTAAGTTACACCATGTATGCCTTAGCTGTGATGGTATTGGAGCATGACACTGGGTGGGGTGCAGGTCACCCGTGGGTACCTTAGATTGCAAAAACTTGCGTACCTGGTTCCCACGGCGCCAGTACGGAGCCGGAGCCAGTCATTGCTTACTGGACCTCAGCTGCATCTTACGGATTATGCTGTCTCTTTGTTCTGACCGCCTCATTCACCTCACATCTTTCGTCCTCGAGATCCTCAGCTTTGGTAGCAGCATCCACCGCATCAGCATTAACAGCACTTGCACGAGTTCCCCTGTTGACGCGAAGGACTCCTTTAGATACCTGGTCCCGTTTTCTAGACCTAAAGCTCCTAAACTGCGCATGCTCCTGGCTCTTCCACATCTGTAACATCATGCATTTTTTGCAGAAATTTACGTAGTCAACAGTACAACATGAGTGACACATACATATAACTCGACACTCTATCATGGCGAGACGAAAGAAGGTCATTGCAGGAGACTTCTTAGCTCTTAGCCTGATCGAGAGCAAAAACATAGAGAACAGAGCGTCACCATACATCCCACAGCAAAAAAGCGAGAACGGGGAAATATAGAAACACAGAAGAGGAAATGAATAATCTACCAACACAGGCCTCAGAGAATGCAGAGGAGAAAGAGAATAGAGATAAAGTTATCCTATTCGTATGATCAGAAAACCCGAATCGCCCATCCTTGGATTGATCCTTCCACGCCTGCCGCCTGTGCAGCAGCCAGCCAAGGTGCATCTGGACCGTTGTCCGCACTCGCCACGTTAGGATCCATGTCTTGGAAAATAATATCACACGCCACGCTCCGGCCGGAGTGGTACCCAACACCATCAAAGCCGCGGATGAAAAGGAGTGGCAGAATTCGTCCCGTGATATCGACATTTGCATCGCTCGCGCCAGTATTGCCGTTCCCTGATGCGATAGGATTTCCGGTCTTCGAGGGGTTCACGCCATTCCCTAAACGCTTTGCTTCGTCCTGGAGTGCTCGGATGATATCCTGGACTGGCGGTAGCTCGACCACAACCAGAGTATGAGTCGTGCCCCCGTGTATATATCCTGGCGGACCTGGAGGGGTTCCAGAGTTGGGCGAGCCCGTGTCAGTCGATGCACTTGGATTTTCTGCCGAAGGAGGTGGCCCTCCCTGTGTGAATGAAGAGATACGTGAAAAAGGACCCGGATGCGGTGCAGGGTACACCTGCTGTTTCAACGGTCCAATATCGCCTAGCCATACTTCCAGCGCACACGGGTGACCCATCTTTGGGTTCTCATAGAAGAAATTCGACACGGTCATCTCTACTGTATTGTTCGCTGGCCGGTAGCTCGGAGCCGCGAAGAGCGTGGGGAACGGCGTGATCGGCATATCCGGGATCTTGTTATTCTGGCCTAATGCATCGAAGAATGTATACTGGAACTTTGCTGTAAAGTTAAGCGGAAAAAAGAATAAGATTGTGTCCAACTGGCCCGAGTAAGTGAGCAAAGTACAAATACTCACAAATCCCCACGATGGTCCAGCATAAGTAATCGTCCACCTCATCTGTAACAGTCCGAACACCGTCCTTCACTTCCTCGAGCACCCGTGGGTACTGGAAAAGTAGATGATGTGTACCAGCTTGCGAGGCTTTATCAGGTACGGGACGCGCAACAGGAGCTCCCGGGGCGCCAGAGGCAGGTTCCGCGGCACTCAGGTACTGGTGAGTACCGTTGGGATTTATGCGCTGTAGCGCGATTTTCTGCATTTGGCTAACAGGCACTCCGTCATCCATTGATACCTTGCCCTTGTCGACCTTCCGAATGATCAGCGGGGCCGTCGTAATACCCGACATGGGGTCTGAGAGAAGTATCTCCGAGCCATACGTAACAGGTTGAAGTACCGCTACCCACGAAAATCACGTTAGCGTGAGTACTGTGAAAGTCAAAATAGTATTCCCTTACGGTCACCAATCGGACCTGATTCCTGAGGTCGACGCATCACATGTACGTTAAATGCGGACCAAGAGACATTGCTTGCGCAGAGGTGAGAATGATCAATTGTTATGTACTTGGTGCGCACAGTTTGCGAGTTAATGCGGTTGTATAGCGATACAGGCCCCCCAGGAAGGATACAGGACGAGATATTCCGCGTCTTCGCTGTCTTCTTTGCTGGTTTCGAAAGAATCGCTACTGGAGCAGATGCAAAAGTTGCCCAAGGCCGCGAACGCCCGCCTCCGTCTGCAAGATCGCTTCCCGGGTGCGCGATCTCTAGCGATAGTTGGAAGCTCCTTGATTTAGCACTCCCAGAGACATGCATAAACTTGAAACTGGCGGTCAAGTTGTCATCCAAAGGTGCTTTATGCTCGAGTTCTATATCGCCATTCTCCGTCACGATAGACATAGACATCTGTTGTTCGCGAATGTTGGGGAACGGACCCTCTACTCGCACGAGGGGCGGCGGGCACAAGAATCGTTTTTCGCTCCCATAGGACTTCTGTGCAACGGCAGCATGCAAACAAATCACGGTCGTCATGTTCGTTGGGCGATCTGTTTTTTGCTGAACTGGGCTTTGGACTGTCCTGCGAATTTTCGTCTGGGAATTTTCGTCAGCTGCATCCTCCAGGGGGCGTTTACTTGATGTGGACTAAAGAATGTAAGTGATTCATGCCATGATTCCAAGATACAAGATACACACTTGGCTGTTCGCCGTTGGAGGAGAGTCGACGGGCGGGGCCATGATTGTTATGTCGTCCACATTCCAGATTGACTGCTGAATCGGGGGACTGTGAGCCGCCGTAAGAAGCGAATGAATGCTCATTTGCTGTTGACCGGTCGGAATTGAGGGTTGATGAGCGCCAGTTTGCACTTGGTCTGAGGCGGGAGGCGTGCCAGTCGCTGATGACGGACGAGACGCAGACTGAGTTACCTGAGCCGATACACGATGCATAGAGGGTTTAATAGTGTCTAGCTGGGGGGAGTAAGGAGAGTATTTACAAGGTCATTCAAGCTCTGCTGGGGCGGCGCTTGTGCCGTGTTAGGTACCTGCTGCTGGTCGTCGTTCTGCTGGACGTCGTCGTCGTTCATAGCGGTGGCCATGCTGATGTTGTGGATACTGAGGAAATCCGCCTGAGACGTCAGGAAAGGAGGGGCGAATTGCCCATGGCCATGCAAAGTTCGCATTGACGCCGTTTCGATAGTCACTTTGGTTGAGTAGACGTTCCCAGGATATGGGGGTGTGGGAGAACAACGTTGCGTGGGAGTCATCGTGACCGTGAGAGTGCCGGCGTTTTATATACTGAGTCTTCGCTGACAAAGACAACACGTCCAAACATAACCATCGCCCGGCTACTCCCGGCACGTCTAAGCGTACTCGTTTTCCTCTTGTTCGATTCCCCCTTACAGCCCATCAGAGCACTATCATCTGATAAGACCTCGAGCTCAACATCCGACGAGCACGATGGGCTAGGATTTCTGTGAATGCTCACCGATATGGCTATGTAATATTCTCGTCCCTCATCGAAGGCTGTGAATTTACCATCACTCAACTGCATCACTGCATCATCACTCACACTCAGTATCTGAAACTAAAAACCCTTCTTCACATTGCATGTTTATGCCACTGGTATAATGAGCCTATTATTTCCTATCTTATAATCATAGTCGATCATTTATTTTAGTAAGAGACTCGGAGCCTATTACTGTCTTTCAGACCCCAACAAGAACACCTTAGCCGCAGACAATGAACCAGATCCAGTGCTGCTATCTGACCCTGTGCTATTGCGTCTCGCATTGCTGGTAAGAAAAGAGTTTATATCTTCCTTGCACTCTTTCGCTATCTTTTCAGTCCCATCTTTGCTTGCAATCTTGAGTACTGACTTCGTAGAGAATACATTTGGGTTCGGAATGAGCCATCGATGATGAGTTTTCCCTGATGTCCCTGTCATGGTATAAAGTGAACCAGAGTTTGTTTTCAGATTGTCTGTATAGATAAAGCAAGCACGGCAGTTGAGCTTGCTGACACCGATAGCATGGCTAATAGTTATCACGTCTGTCAGGTAGAGGTATGTAAGAAGTGCAATCTCGCAGTGCACGGAAAGATTCCATGAAAGTTGTTTGTTGCTGGTCCTGTTGATTGCAGCGATTGCATCATTTTTCTGCTTGCCTTCTGGCAATGCATTTGTGAACTCAGACTTGAACCAATTGACGAACGTGTCTTTGGCCATTGTGATATTCTGTACAGGGGTACTGAATAGTGTGTCCAGCTTCCTGTCTTCGGCGACCCAATAAGGTTCAACGTACTGGATAGAGTTCGTGTTTCCATTTCCGATCTTGTTTTTAAGGATTGCTCTTCCCCTGAGAAGAAACTTTTGCGGTCCTGCAGAGTAGCGTAGAACCCTCCACAGACGGCGGCGTACTTTCTTCACTAGATACAATTGGTCTTCCGGAATGAGCGTTTGGCTTCGGTTGATAACGCCCTCAATGGCCTGAAGTAAATGCTTGCAACTATCACATATCCCCCGTAAGAAAGTCGACTTCACAGCTGACGTATTAAGAGATGGTGCTGTCGGAACAGCATTTACTACTTTCTCGGCATGTCCTTTGAGAATAGCAATGTGTTGCGCATAGATTTGCTCAGGAGTAGGAGCCTTTTTCGGAGCGGGCGTAGGGGCGATTTGCGCGACAAAGTCTACTTTAATATCGAACAACTTTTGACTTCCCCACAAGTCAATTATGGATTTAAGTTTTTCGACGGGTGATAGTACCTGGTCCTGTACCGGTTGACCCGGTCGACTCGGAGGTGGTGTCAACGCCTCCTTGATTTTAGTTATCTTTGAGGCTACTCTTGGCCATCCGTGTTCGACAACTACTTGCATGATGTCATCTACCCCTTTCGTTAGATTTGTTTTATCACCATAAAAGTTTCCTTCCTGTTTGATCTTTTCATTGAGCACCGTAACAAAAGCATTCGAGAAGGTCTTGTAATTAGCAGCGATATTCCTCCCATCATTATTCGCAACTAGTAACCTGACTTTCGACGGAGTTACAACTGGCTTTGGGACAGAGGCGGCGGAGGCGGCGGCCTTGGCAAAGTTCATTTTAGGAGGGTTTGAGGCTGTCCCAGGCTTTTGAGCAACAGCAGGCTGCGTCGGCGGCGGAGTCCCTACAGATAGCTGAGAAGCGACCGCTGCGACATCGCCGTTTGCCCTCAGCGTAAAGCACTGAGAGATCCATTCCATAATATACGCGTAGTCATCGTCGTCAGTGCCAGTGGAGGTAGAGTGTCCCTCAATCCAAGAGTCTCCGTGGCCCTTAACTTGAGCTAAGGCAAGAAGAAGTGCGACGACCTCGTTCTGAAGATTTCCTTTGATTTGCGTCGTCATTCTGAAGGGCGCGAATAGAGAACGTTAGTTCACGGTGCTTAAAAGTGTGAGTAAGAAGAAGGAGCTTACTTTGATAAGTATTTCTGCTGTAAGTTTGTATCGAGAGTGTTATCTTTTGAGTGTTGGTAGTTTGATGATTGTTCTGAGTGTCCAAGCGCACCA
Organism: Trichaptum abietinum; assembly: GCA_910574555.1. Classification (NCBI taxonomy): domain Eukaryota; kingdom Fungi; phylum Basidiomycota; class Agaricomycetes; order Hymenochaetales; family Trichaptaceae; genus Trichaptum; species Trichaptum abietinum. The sequence goes on along the minus strand of CAJTBE010000004.1, from coordinate 491,388 downwards.
TTATATAGCTTTTGAGAGCATAGCCCTCATTGTAGGACTGAGCGTTACGACGAAGATGAGTGCCAGTTTGCACCCGAGTAGTAGCTCCATCATTGATCAACTACCGGAGTATGGCGCTTGAACTAGATACAGTCATTTCGCCGCAGTGTAGTTTGCTCCAAGGAACATTGACCTTCACAAATGCTCCATTAGGATATCAGCCGACGATCTAGCTCAGAAACATCGCTTTCCACAAGTCCTTTAGTATAGCACTGAGGCCATAGTCGCTTTGCATTCGAACTTGCGGCTAAGGAGGACTCTTGCTTGGTTTCAGGCTGAAGTGGTGTATCAACCGTCCGTAGATCTCTTATTTACATCGATTTCCGATGGCCTCCATGAAGTATCAGTGGCCGGTGAATGGAGATTGTCGAATAGAACTGAAACTTGAGCCTATCCTGAGTGGGAGCATTTACGTAGGCCCAAGGAGTTACTAACAGAATTGAGCGTTGTTGTCCATCATGATCCTCCTTCCCAGGGTCACCGGCCCATGGGAAGGAGCACGATCGTGACGTAAAATAAGAAATGTGACTGTAAGTCACAGTATTACTTGATAATACTTTGCATATATTACTATTACTAAAAGTAGTGGTATACAGTTTCTTACTACTTGAGAAGACCAATCGCCTATCAGAATCAACGCAACGGTCATGTTCTATGTGGTTTTGTAGCTTTGTACGAAGAGCAAGGCGCTGCAATCATACCGTAGGAGCTTTTAACTGCTGAAAGTACGGTCGTAAATAAATGTAAATGCATACAAGGCATACACTTCACAGCCACGGTATGGGCTCCGCACCATAAGAAGGCTTTGATTGTTCATTCTGGAAGGTAGAAATATACCCCGTTACAATAGTACTGGGTATCAAACCATACGTTCTGTACGGTTCCCTAACGGAGAAAAATCAATTAGTTGATTTTACTCCATGTAACGCTGGAGCGTATCCGTGGCGTTATCTTTTACCCCGGGGAAGTACTAGCACCGGGATGCTTTAGAATGGGGAACTATTATGAAACTCGTCCTATTAACACTCATACAGCATGCCTAGGTATGGCGACAGATAAAAGCTCGAAGCGACCTTTACTAAAGTCATTATCAGAGTCGGGGTTCCGTTCGAAGCTGAGACTCTTTGTAGGATGTCTTCAGCAAATGTGCGTACAATCCTCTTCCTACTTGCAGACTGCGGCTCATTCACCTATCTAGTATCCAAGCATTATACAGCAGCAGGACCTCTGTGCAAACCTTTGCATTGCGAAGAGACTCAGGGGACCTGTACTGTATATTCCCGAGAGTTCAAATACCTCGAGACGGAGTAGCAGCGCAAGAAAGGAGCAGAAACTTTGCGACTCTCTCTCATGGATAGCTTTGACATTTATACGAGAAGCAAAGGGCAGAGATGTAGCTGTATGCCTGAACCCGACCAAGCCAATAGAGCTCTTCATATCCGACAATCAAGGAAGCAAGCGGAAGGAGGGCGACAATGAGGCTATTGACTCCCTGTCCAAAATCACAGCTCTTGCTCTAAATGCTTCGAAGAAAGCGAAAGCTAGTTACACACCTGAAACAGATGGTGTATACAACAAAACAATTGAAAATATGCTACAACTAAACTGGGAAAGAATAGGGAGAAAAATGGAGAAGATTAGTTCCGTATTGAAGTCTCACCATCCAAAAAACGGTCTGCAAAATTATCTGGAAACTCATCTCAAAGCCTGGGTAAAAAATCGGAAGGACTGCGAGATGCCGACGGAGATGTTCACTGCACTGAAGAAGGAGAGTAACCCTAATATTTCCACCACCAATGGCGACAAAAATGTTACTCTTCTGGAGAAATCTCTCTCCGGTCTTTTTGATCTGTCGAAACAAATTACTTCTGCCGGCAAAAACGACCGCGAGCAGTCCGTGAAAAAATATTACCAAACGATAATCCAACACTGCGCATACGTAGAGAATTCAGACTTCCTTAACAGCTCCATTGGATCAGACTCTCTGGATCAGGCGTCAAGGTACCCTTTCATCAAGCTGCGGCGCAGGATAAGAAATCTTACCAAGTACAACACCGGTGCTTATTTGTTCCTAAAAGACGGCATCAAATACATTCAGCAATATGTCGGAGATCGTGATGATCCAAGTAAAATCTTGAAATTCACTTTTATCGGCAATTCTTCCGGATTGAACATGAACCCTCAGCAAATTACATGGCCAAAAGTTCCTACCGCTCCCAACGTTTCAGGTGCAAGTTTTTGGACGGAGAAAGCAAATTTTACAGCCCACGTGCATTGCGAGGTCGCAATGATATATTACATCGTGATACAGCGCCTACCACTTCGAGTGATCGGATCTTCCACGGTGACGTGCAATGCATGTCGTATGTTCGTCGATGCTGTCACTGACCAGGGTGCCTTCTACGGCTGGAAGCTCCCTCACGATTCAGTAAAAGATCAGTATGACTGGCTGATGATATCAACTGAGACCAGTAATCCAATGAAGGTGTGCTTCGAGACAGTCTATAGCAGAGTAAAGGAAAGGGCGCAGACTTTTCTCGGTGCATGACGATAACGTAGAGGAGTCTTTAATGCCACAAGGTTGAAATAAGCAATAATCAGATTGATACCATGACGGGACACGGACTTTCAATTGTTCCTACATTATGAAACGATATATATAGATGGACATAATGGTCTAGATCAGAGTTTGTTAGCTAGCTGAGAGACGATGAAGGCAACTATAGTAACTCTGTAGACTGTATAGCAAGCAGAGCAAGAGCGAAGACGACAGCAATAAGAAAACTCACAATATCGGGCACAACCAGAAGAGATCTGTCTAGCCATTAAGAAAAGGCCAATACGGAGGACAATTGTACCCGGGACCGTGGATGCTATAAGAATCACAATGCAAGCAATCAAGTGGGGAAGCGCCAAGGAAACATGAACATACAAAGACTCAACTCCGGTCTTCCGTGTCTGCCGTTTTTTCCCTTGTAATAATTGTATATCCGACCAAGGAGGCGGGCAGTGCTCTGCGAATCACCGGAGAGCACTCGCCACCGGACCGACTGCGATGACTTTGCTCGCGAGCCACCCATCCAATACACAAGGTTGCACAGATCTTTTCAGGCAGCGTAGAGCTGAGACAGAAGTCACGCAGGAGGCGGAGGATTTGCTCGAGTCCGCCATCGCAGGTAAGGATCTCGCGTATGCGGGGCGAGGAGGACGTCAGATAAGTTAGATGAGTGAGAGAGTTGAGGAGCGGAAGCGGCGACGTTGAAGCGCTGCTGTAGTCGGTGTGGTCGGTCAGACGACGTGCTCGTTGAAACGAAAAGACTTACCTCTTCTGTCGTAGAGCTGGGACGAGACGCAGACGCAGGCTCTGTTCTGCGCGGGGAACGCAAAGTTGGGCTCGCGCATGTCGTGGGCGGCGACGAGGAGGAGGGGTTTGACGATGGCGACGATGGCTGTCTGAGTTGTGCGTTATGTAAGCACCGACACCACCGAGTCAGCACCTGCGACGACGACTCCTTTTCGACCGCCTTCTCCCCCTGACACCGCGCCAGCCAATTCAGCTCTTTCCGTCATCTTCTGGCAATAAACCGCTGCTGCCTTCTTCCTCCGAAACCTCCATACGTTTTGGCAATTAGGTGACGAACTAGACCGTGAGAGTAGAAGAAGTTATTAGGAGCATTGATACACGTTTATGCGATGCGCAACGAGGATATGCACAGCGGTGAGTAAATGTTGCTGCATCGCTGCAAAAACGTTGTTATGGAATCCAAGTTCATGACAAACTATAAAGCAGGTAATAGTACATGCTCTCATTCTTAGCGAACCTTATACTTGTCTCTGCCTTCTGCGCCTTCTTCGCCATCTACGCCTTTTACACATTTTACCCTCTTCACCTCTTCGCTATGCCATCGGCACCGAAGATGATGCAGCGTATTCGCGATCTACCAAACGGTCCGAGTCGACGCGACGACGTTGACTATCTATTCGACGTACACTATCCAGATAAAATTCTTCGACTCGGACACCTGGATCGTGACGGTACTGAAGATGACGATACGAGCTCTATTACATCACACTCGACAACCAGTACGGTCGACGACAATCCAGGCACCGGGAGACTCATGGACAAGTACTTCTACCAGCCGTTAGCGCAAAAGGTCGAACGCGGCATCTTCAAGTTCCGGATAAAGCTCCCAGGTCTCCCGCCGGCTCGCATCTCCGCGTTCTTCGAACGAATACGGGGACCCGGAGCCGACATATACGTTACTGGGCTGACTAGTCTGCGTGAATGTGTTGAATATTATGAGGAGGATGAGGACATTCATTGGCAGAATAGTATTTATGGTTTGAAAAGCCTCGTAAAGCAGACACAGTGTGTAACTCGCATATTAAATAATGCGAACAGCTGAACACCTGTCTATAGATCACCATCAATTTATCAGTCTGCGGCAGCGTTGACCTCACTCTTCCATGTATCGACCCTCAGCTATGATACATCCGAATTTTATAAGGTCCTTTCACAGAAAGAACCCATATTCCACGTGGAAACACTTGTCTCGTCCCTCGTTAATTCACACCCCATAAAGAAATATACCATTCTCCTCGTGAGTCTTACAAAGGCTCACATAATAGCCATACAAAAATTTGGACCGCCAATAGATTGTCATTACGGTGCGCAATTAACATCCAGGACGCCAGTACAGTCTCCTCGCGAGCTGAGGCAAGATTTCCTTCGCCTGCTTGGTACCATAACGTAAGTGCTTTGTCCTCAAGATGCACATTTATGTTTAAGCAATCCTTGATAGAAACAAGCTCATCGGTGCCGATCTTGTCGTACCCGTTGCGAAAGCATGCCATATATATGCATGCGCTCTATCTTGCACACAAACACACCCCAATGGCTTCGATATTCATATTATGGAGACAATCTATTTCATGCTTATCTTTTTCCTTTAGTCCATCCCTGCCCTGTACTCTCAAGCTAGACTGTTGGATCCAACAACGCACCGATTCGTACACATGGTCTTATCAGCACTCAGCAATTGGCTCGACAACGGGTTGATGAGATGTATTAATGAAACAAGCGACGTGGAACATGCCAACATTAGGCTGTTGAATTGCGGATCTTCCTTACGTGGTCTGCTCCTCGCGTGAGTAATCCCAGTTTTATAAAATAGCTATTGGATTTTTACATCTACATTTGCTCATCAATAACGTGGTGTAGAATTCCGATGGCTGTTACGACCGTCGGGGAACGAGGGGCGAGACACAGTCTCGGGATTGCGCTCGGGATTCTATCCGGGGCGCGCTCGGGACTTCTCAAGGCCAGCAGGGACTCTTCACTGCTTCAGACGTCTAGTAAGCGGATTCCTAAGGAAGCACTCCACAAGTAAGCATTGTGCATACTAACTACACATGAAAAGAGAGAGAAATGCACACCTAAGGAAGCACTCCACAAGAGGTCAAAAGTGAGGTGCTCCTTAGTGTGTGTACAGGTATTTATCTACTCGTGAAATGAGGGTCTAGTACTACTATGCTAAGTGTCCTTGCGCAATGCGCTCCTATCTACTACTAATTGTCCATGTTGCGTCTGTGCGCTGGTTGGCGTAAATCCCGAGGTCGCGGGATGGCGTCTGTGTGTCTGAGTACGTTCGTGCTCGGTCCGGGGCCGGTGCTAACCCAACCTAGCGTGCCAGGCGCGTACCAGGTGGTTTGTGATGTACATTCTGGATTAAATGAATTTTGCTGTTAGTGAATGTACGTTGTCTGCGCGGGGCATCGTAAATGAGTGTGTGTATGCTTGCGCGTCGCTGGGTCACGAGGTACATCCACCTCCGGGATCGGTCCGCTGTCAAGCACGTGATTCAGGATCTGTCGTTCGGGATTGTATGTCGGGATCCTTGGTGGGGAGGCTCGGGATTAGTGTTACGGGCGCAGAACTGCCCGGGATCCCGACAGTGACCTTGTCATGAACTCAATTTCTTTTGTTTATCTTTCTTTTCTTTGTCATCGCTCTGGCATTCACGCGTAGTCATTCTCTTTTACTAATTACTGATGCGACTTAGTAATCCATAGAATCTTCTGGAACTAGTAGCTTAGTAACGGGAAGTACAGCACAGCCACATCCCATAGTATATAAGTAGACAGCTTCGCCTTGTTGTACTTCAGCTTTGATCTGATCTAACCTCCGGTTAGCAGTAGCCCAATACATCTCTTTCTCCACTACCTTCTTGCTGCGATTGAGTAGAGGCATAGCCCAGTGGTCGTCGTCGTCACTGCTAGCTGTCGCTGATAGACCTTACCTTTCGTAGCGAGGGATGTATCGGACGAGTATGTTTAATTATGGCGACTTTTTTATCAAGTGGTTTCAATGACAACCAGCGGCGGCGTGAGACTGTGCAACTATATTTTTATGTGCAGGTGTTCTGAGGGACGTGTGTGCGTGCTTGGGGACTTCCTACTTCCGAGTACTTACATGCAGGGTCCAATGCCACTTCCTTCCAGGGTCGTAAGCACTTCCGTGCATACTATGTAGGCTCATGCAATGCTTGTCTTTAGATTTAATTCCACTGCTGAAGATGTCATTATGGTTACAAGTAGTATAATAAAAATTATAATACATGCATTGCTTATTCTTGTAGAATCTGAATAGTAGGTTGAAGCAGGATCATCAGTCAACACCATGTACAGGGCATCCTTGAATGGCATCAAGCTTGTTGTTCGGCTACACGGTGAAATATCCATTGGTAGTTGATCATCTCCACCATTGACTTGCAGTTCTGACTCGCAAAACCACAGCTCTTGAAGACAAGTGTCTCTAGTGTTGGGCACCGCATTGCCTCGCTCACCAGCATGTTGTCCAGCGCGAGAGACGGGATGAGGGGCGTATTGGCGGGGAACTGTGCGTGCTGGATCTTCAGATGGCGTAAGGTGGAAACATACACAAGCGCGGACGTCAGGTCTTCGTCGTTGATCACATGCAAATCAATGGCAAGGTAGATCAGAGGGCACACCGACTGCTTGAAGAACAAGCCGAGGCCCAGTGGGTTCCAGGCGTCCGTAGAGAGCACGTGCACCCTGCAATTAAGCTGGATGTGGTGTGTGATTTCCAGACTGTGCAGCAACGGGCAGATGATGCTTGACTTGAAGGAGAACAGCGGCATGAAGCTCTCTGGGCCCCAATTGAGGATGTTGAGGTTCTTGAGCCGCGGGAGAGTAACTGGCTCCAGAGAGTCTCGAGGTTTGGCGCTTGCTTGAGGAGATGGTATCAGTTGACGTCCACGGGGTAGTATGCATCACTAAATCCCCTTTATTCTTATTAATTCATAAGTTCTTATCTGGTTCCAAAAGGGACTTACAATATGAGCCTGTATCACAGAGACCTTGTAATTTATATATAAAGGAATTCAGCTAATTTTGGAAAGACATAAATTGCTATGGAAAGTGCAACCAACTATGAAAATTATAAGAATTACAATTGGTTTATAACTAACCCATAGCTTGATTATGATTTTGTTACAGAGACTACGGGTTTGGTCCCATGTAGAGAAACCGATGCCGGACTTTTACCCTGTCCCGATTTAGAAGATAGTCACATGACCAACAAGTTGAGAGACAACACGACAGAAATTTCTATAAGTCCCTACCCATCTCTTTGCTCCACTCCCGTCCACCTGTCGCCGTCGACCTCAACAGGCTAGCTAATTCACGAGCGCCCTCACCTCACCTCTTTCTACCACCACAACCCAGCAAACCCACCACATCATCAACAACATCAAACAGTGACAACACTTTTACGCGCGGCAACAGCGACGACGAAGCACCTCAGTGTCGTGAAACGGCGTGTTGTCCCTATGTCTTCCTGCCTAGAACTAGTATCCGCCCCATCTGCTAGCTTGGATAAACTCTTTGGTCTGGACTGAGAAGGCCTACCTATTGCTGCTGTTCTTAGCTTTGGCGATTGGACAACTCAGACACGAACGGGAAACTCTTCACTACTGCTGACCTACCCTCCCTCCGTCGTTGCGCGGACTTCTTGGGCTTTTTCTTCTGATGCACCATTGCTGTTCTCTGATTCTGTGTTGGCTTTCTGGTGCTGGCACTCTCTTGGTCAAACAGTTCTGCTACCTTCGAAAGCAGTCATTGCTGCTTATACTTCAGAGGAGCACGCACTGTTCTGAAACAGGTGAGCAAAATTAGTAATAGTGTAGACATGTAAATGTAAGTACCAATTGAAGTAATAACATATGCTTATTAATTATAGTTGAATGATTGGAGACCCCGGAAAGCGAATTGTGTGACATTGCTTAACAGCGTTACCGCATTTGACAATAGTAGATGACTTCCTTAACGAGCATATTGTAACCGGATTATGGATAGCTTATAAACTTTCATAGTGACTACGAATGAACCATAGGCAATTACTCAAATATTACAAACCCAATCGTCACCCTTTAATTTTGGCACAGGGGCAACGGCACATTGTCACTAACTATTTTTTCTTAAAGCAGTTATCATCTATCACGGTCACATGGTGGCCGAGAATAACACAATAGTAAGAACAAAGGGGATTCTGTGATGTGCGTGTTTGCAAATTGAAGACTTGTAAGTTTTGCTTGTGCCTATATGTAGCTTGACGAAACGCAATCGATATAAGCCAATAAATATGCCATTGGATCTCATAGTGTTATTGATACTCCAAGTACATAATAGGTTTCACGCAATATCGAGAACAATAAGACACTACATAAATAACCAATGAGTCACGGTGCGGTTGCGGTGAACCACAGTTTGATATATATGATAAATACTTAAGAGCCGCATCATCAATGTACTCTTCCTCCGTTCTGCCCCAATATCTCATCGACTCCCAGCACAAGCGTTTGACAACCCCCCTTCTTCTCGCTCCCAGGCCATTGACCACGGTCCTCTCATTAGGATGCATCCATACCCGGGACGAGCTTCGTCTCTTTCTCTCGATATCTTGGAGACGATTTTCATGTTCGCCGACTCCAACGCCAACGACGATGACGATGACGATACGCCGCCGTACCCATTGCTGCGCCGAGCGCCGCTCAACGTCTCTCGCGTCAACCGGCACTGGCGATGGGTCGCTCTGGGGCGCAAGGTACTCTGGAGCACCATGGAATCAGTCATAGCGAGCGCATCGGACATGCGACACACGGCGAGAGACCTCGCCTTCTTCGAGACATGTATCTCGCGTTGTGGCCCGAACCTGCCCCTCACGATCTCTATCCTCTTCGATCCCATCGCTGACTGGAAACCTGAAACAAGAACTGAAGAGTATAACGCGATACGGAACGAGGCTACGAATTCAATGCGCCAGTACATGAGCCTAATCATGCCCGTTCGCCACCGGTTAAGGACAGCCCGTCTGCTCTTTCGGCTGAAAGCGCCAGATGCTCCATCCCCGGGCATCTGGCCCTGGCACATCGACAACATGCCAAAGCTCGAACACCTGAAGGTCCAATACCCATTCATCGGCCAGGACGACGAGCACGGCGTCATCGATCTTTCAGCTTGCAGCGAGCGCATACGGACGTGCGACATCGCCGGATGTCTGGAGATACGCATCGCAGCAGAGCTGACGTTCTCGAATCTCGAAGTCCTCAAGCTCAATATCACCGGGCATTGCAGAGACATCTGGGCACTGGCGCGTAGCTGGTATTATGCCCTAGCACGGATGCCTAGACTCAGTCATCTTTCTGTCGTCATCTACGACGGCATGAATTGGGACCTTCGTCCCGATTTTAACATCGAGCTTCCGAAGCTTGAAGAGCTCGGAGTGCGCTTTACGACCGAGGTGGAGGACCAGTTCCCCGAATCCCCATACAGATTCCTGAACAATATATCTTGCCCACAGTTGAAGGACCTATCGATAACGTGCGACTACCCGGACAAGCCAGAAGAGAGGAACGGTTTCGAGTTACACGTTGAGCCTATCGGACTTTATCAGTTTCTCAGAGTCAATGGCGGCGGATTGGAAAGGCTGGTCATTGGCTATGACTTGTTCTTCGAGTCCGAGCTCCTGAACGCGCTAGTGCGATGTACGAACCTGCGACAACTTCAATTCCGGGATATGCTTTTCGCGGAAGATTCGGAGCTCCTCAAGGTTCTCCATCTGGAACGACGATTGGAAGGGGGTTTTGTATCGCATGGCGAGAATATTCCACGTCCATACTGCCCGAAGCTAGAATGTCTTATAGTCAGTCGGTGTTGTATTCCGGACTCTATCGAACCGTCGGACATTGCGGACATGATCGTCGGTAGGCGGGAGAAAGAGGGATCGAAGTTTGAATGCTTCGGGCTCGAAGGCTTCAATGCAGAAGGAGTAGGAGAAAATCCAAAGATCCAGGATATTTGCGAAGTAATCGAAGATGAAGAGGTATCCTAGACCATGCAATGTACTGTGTACAAAACGTGCACAAATGATTATATTGTAACAACTTTCGTTATTGGATATGTAGTGAAAGATGCGTGAAACTTGTCAGCAATACACCAGGCTTCAGAATACAAGGATACTTGATGGGCGGGCTTTCGGAGACGCGGATGCTGGCGAGACCTCTGCTTTCAGCGGAGATTGAAGTGCAGGCTCTCCAAGAACGACATTCCCTTCAAACCTATCGACCGCATAAGGGACTCAAGTAAAGTCGGGCTTTCCGATTGGTATCTGACATTGGGAAAGTCTGACTTGCTATTACGTCATCCTGCGCACTCCGGAATGAGGAAGATCAAATAGCTCTTCACGGCGAAGACTAACGGCGCTGCTTCCAGCGGCTATTCATTGCTTGGCTCTGCGCGCAACGCCGGATTATGCAAATAGGCGTATCTTTCCATGTCGCTGCAGTGTGTTCTAAATTTTGAGCTCCTCAGGTCAAGATTGACGTGATTACTTTGTTGAGCTCGGTATCCCCTTCTACTGTGTCACCTCCCTCACCTGCTATGAACGATCAAGGAGTTAAAGTAGTCTTACCCTTTTATTCCAAAGCGGGAATATAACGTTTCCGTTCATTCCGATGGTGCGGATGTAAGTTGTCAGCTACGAGCCGACGATCTCACCCACGATCGGAACGCACTGCCACAACGTAGCCCGGAAAACAATGCTTTACCCGAAAGGCTTTTTAACTATCTACTAGTGATCATCAGCCTGATGCGTAACCCACCGACAGCCCACCGAAAAGGAAGGAAAGTCGGGGGACGGCAAAGATAGCGCATCTTCTTCTCAAAACCTTTCGGAATTCTTTAACTGAGTTCTCGGAACACGATGCCACAATAAACAAGCAGAGCGGAATATGACGGTGGCCGGAGTGATTTGGACTCAGTACATCGGTGGCCGAATTGTCTTGGACTCAGCATGTCAGTGGCCGAAGTGTCTTGGACTCAATTTTCTCAAAGTTCCGCAACGGCAATCCGACCACCAAACTCTGCTGAGATATGTCCTCACCAACGCCCTTCCCGAGATCTGTACATCCTGCCAATCTATAAAACACGGAACTTTAACAATTAATTCTTCCATCAGAACTTATTTCCTCCGACATCTTAGCCAAACCTTGTATACGATAAATGATATCGTGGGCGCTTTACGCTGTCGCCTTCCTTTCGGCGGGGGTGGCGTTTGCCGCTCCCTTCGACGAGCATCATTCAGGTCGCCAAAGTTCAGACATTGCGCCTCTGCACGTCCCGTCCGCCCCTGCACATGACCTCATCAACAACTCCTACATCGTAATGTTTAAGGACGATATTCCGCCCACCGTTTTCGCTTCGCATCTCAATTTCCTGCAGCATGCCGGCCAAGCGCACCCCCTCCAGGATACAGAGAATGGCATTAATGTCGCGCACGTATATGACAGCAGCGTTGCACATGGCTACGCAGGTACATTTTCGCAAGGTGTCCTGGAAATGATCCGCAAACGTCCGGAGGTCGACTACGTCGAGCAGGACCAGCTCGCACATGCTGCAGACGTCCAAGCAAACGCGCCCTGGGTACGTGTTCAGATGCTGACCGTTATTCATAACTTGTCTGACTCACTTGACACCTTTCCGATACCAGGGCCTCGCACGCATCAGCCATCGCAACAAACTCATGAATACCGATGTGCATTACAACTACGAGCGTAACAGCGGCGCAGGCGTTATGGTCTACGTCATCGACACCGGCGTCTACACCCAACACAGGCAATTTTACGGGCGCGCACGGTGGGCAATGAACTTCGTACCCGGTACGCCCAACCACGACGAGTCGGGGCACGGAACACACGTCGCGGGGACCATCGCTTCTTGGCAGTATGGTGTGGCGAAGGCAGCTGAGATCACTGCCCTGAAAGTCCTCGGCGGACCGAAGGGCACAGGCTCGAACGCCGGCATCGTCGCGGCCATCCAATGGGCCGTCAAGGATGCACAGCGCCTCGCGCAGCAGCAGCCGCAGCGGCACAAAGGCGCGGTGATTAACATGAGCCTGACATCCGCCCGCTCGAGGGCGTTGGACGATGCGGCAAACAAGGCTGTCACCGCGGGCGTAAGCGTCGCCGCTGCTGCGGGTAACGAGAACGTCGATGCTTGCAATTCGTCCCCCGCAGCGGCGGCGCTGACCATTTCAGTCGCAGCGAGCACAATCGGTGACGAGAAGGCAAGCTTCAGCAACTGGGGGCGGTGTGTCAACATCTTTGGCCCCGGTCATCAGATCCTCAGTACGGCGCCATCGGGCCCGGATGCAACGGCCTATATGTCTGGGACGAGTATGGCGACACCCCACGTTGCTGGGCTCCTTGCATACTTCCTCTCGATCTACCCGCATTGGTCATTTAATCCTCGGATAGCTTCCACTGTCCTTCCTTCCCACGACTCTACCCTCCTAACCGCGTACACTGCAGCCTATGAAGCACTTCCTGGTTTCCTCTCGACCGTCCTACCGCCTCCGGCGAGTTTCTACGGAAAAGATGTAAATATTGCATCTACCGTCTCCCCAGACAAGCTCAGACGTGCTGTGCTCGCTCTCGCTTCATCAAACAAGATCGCCGCCAGGACTGTTCCAGCGGGAACACCTAACCTTTTGATCTACAACAACATGACCCATACACACTTGCAGGGCGAATTCGACGGTTCATTTGGAATGGAGAAAAGCTTCTGGGAGAGTTTGTAGACGACAGCAGAGATTATGACGATGCTTCTCAAGTCCTCGACGGATTGAAGGACAGTTGGACACTTTCTAATATTTATCTTTATTAAGCCATAAATAAATCACGATGAAGCGTTAACTGACGTACGCACCCGCATAGTATTGGTCTCTCGCTATACAGTGCAATTGTTCCTTCGACGTTTTCCGGTTGAGTCTGATATGATTCATCTTGATATCTATCGTCTGAGTCTCGACTCTACCAGGCAACTCCAACTTCATGCAGACCAGCCAGTATGGTCCTCAGTATAATGACTGGTCCGAAAGAGAGAAGACAGAGCAATTGCAAGCTTCAGCGCCAATCTTCCCTTCCTATATGATCTGCGTCCATTGGAGCTTCTAAGGTAGGGCCTTTATCTTTTTCAAAAGATATTCCTCAGCAACAGCAACTGTGTCGTCCCTTGGTGCTCAGATCGCATGACGGTGCTATACAGTGTGGCAAAGCGATCTTGCGCATGATTTTGGTGAGAGTACAGCCTTTCAGATGACTGTAATCGACGATAGCTGTGGCCGGAGACAATTAGAAACAGAGCACCATGGCATTGAAGTAATGTAACGTACCTCACGAAAGCCACCTTCGTCAAGCCCGCATCCATGTATGACATCTGTGCCTTCTCGAGGCTATGGCGAGCTCTCGGACCCTATTACCACCTAACCCAGAACTGTCATGCCTTCCTCACTCGTGAGATAGGAGAGCGTTTCCGTCGTACATTTTGTTTGGAGACATTCGAAAGCACTGCCAGTGATAGTCGGTTCTTCCGAGAGCTTAGCCGGGTACTTTGTTCGCCAAACAACAGTTAGGGCGCTGACATTCGGTCAGTTTTTAGTGTATATGTCGCGGCCGAGGTCGAGATGCCACGGGTAAGGCAAACTCGGACGGAATGTCTCGATCCACTGGAGGTTTAGGGTAGGTCGTATTTATTACTTAAAACAGCCGCACCTTCAAGCTCTGCCACTGGCAGTGACACGAACTGTGCGCTTTGCTTTTTTTGCCTCGATTCCATCGTACCATCACGACTCGAAATTTAGACGCGAAATGCATATGCCTCTTCGGATAAGTCTGGGATAATATGCTCTGTGCTCGTAAGTCCCATTTAACACATTGAATCAAGTTTTAATATTAACGTCTCTGCCAGGGAGTCAACCATGACCATCGTATTCGAGATTATTTGGGGAGACGATGCGCTCATACTACATACATACTTTACAGTTACTCGCAGAGGGTCTCCAAAATATCTTTTCTTACATTTATAACTAATGCACGATCGGGGAACATTGCCAGCGTCCAAACATACCCACTTCTATCGCGTGTTTCGTTCTAAACTTACCGCTAAATTCCCACTGCAATTCAGATCTCTAGCTTATCTCTCACTCTCATTCTCACTCTCATTCTTATCTACCTACTTCGACTCTTGTACGCTCTCTTCTGGCTAACTTGATCCAGAAACATGCCGCTGCTTGCGACCGTTAATTGCGATATGGGCGAGGTAAGTGAGGTTGGTAGCGCCTACCTAGCTCTATAATCTGACAAAGAAGTTAGGGTTATTCCTTGTATAAAATGGTGGGAAACACTCATCTAAACTATCGTGAATGAGCTGCGAGCAGCTTTTAGGGAGACGATGAGGCTCTGATGAATACAATTCATCTCGCAAACGTTGCGTGTGGATTCCATGCGTCGTGCGTGTCCTGCATCCCCGGCTTGCTGCATTGCTAACTGAGTAACCATTTCAGAGACTTCATGATAATGGACAAGACTGTACTACTTGCCAAGGAGAACAATGTGCTGGTTGGCGCGCACCCTTCCTTGCCGGACCACCAGGGGTTCGGAAGGCGCGAGATGGCCATCGAGCCGGTCAGCATCATCGTATTTTCTGTGCCGAAGATAAGCTAACCTTATGGTTTTGCACTAGGATGAGCTGACGTCGTGCTTCATCTACCAGGTCGGGGCACTCTCAGGATTTCTGCATCGACATACGATACAGATGAATCATGTTTGTACATCACCAGCACTCCTATCTAATCTAATCTAATCAAACTACTTCGGCTAATCCAACAGCTCAAGCCTCACGGAGCCGTATACGGACAAACGGCACGGTCCCTCGACCTTGCCAGAGCAGTCGTCGGCGTGGCTAAGACTTTCAATATTGCGTTCATGGGTCTTGCGGGAACGTACCATCAGACTGCAGCTGAGGAAATGGGTGTTAAGTTCATTGCTGGTGTGTCATAAAACTACATCGTGGTGTCGCAGGGAATGGTGCTAATAGCTCTATAAATAGAATGGTTCGCGGATATGCAATATAGCCCAGAGGGCAAGCTGTTGATCACCAAGTGCATGATCACGATTATTATAGCTTCATCTCCTTCTCTTACTACGCTTGCTATAGGAAACATGACCCAGTGACTCTGGAGGAAGTCGACACCCGAGTAAGCTGCTTTTTATTGTTAAAATAAGCTTAATTTCTTGACTGCATGAATGTATAGGTCAAAAGGATGCTCAGTGAGGGCCTAGTGACGACGCTTGGCGGCACTCTTCCAATTGGCGAAGGCGTTACTGAGGTTTCCATATGCGTTCACTCTGACACACCGGTTTGTATCAACTCACATCTATTAAATATACAACCTCTTATGGGCGATACAGGGATCTGTCGAGATAGCTCAGACTGTGAAGCGTCTGGTAGACGAAAGTAACGCGAAGGGTCACTAACTCCATCTTAAGCCGATCCAGAGGACGGGGATAAGGAAGGGAGCTGGGACTATTGACTATTGCACGGAGAAGATGTCTAATCTAGCATTTACAAGTATGCAACGCACTCTTATCTTCAAATTTGGGATGGTATGTCTCGTTCTGAGATAAAAGCGACCCACACCAGGTGATTATCCTATAGAAGTACTCGTATAGAGCACACAGGCGGCTAGTCCTGACACATGCATCGCGCAATGTGGTCTCCCGTTCGATTATACGTTTGACGAGCGGCGCAATCGCTTTACGAGACTGCATAACATCACTTTGCTCATATGCTCGGGCCTTCCTGTCACCAACTCCCCCGCCAGGCACTGAGTCTCCTGTAAACTCCTCAAAAGGTCGCTGATCAAATCCAAATTCCGTGGCGCTTTTAATTCCAGCCCACAAACGCTCCTCCAAGCCGCCGGTATCCAGCTCCCGCACAACGAACATAACCTGTCGCCTTTTCCCATCAATCTCTACCACAGACGTGAACCTTGTCCGTGTACTGAACCTCGTGAGGATACCCAGCACGTCAAGTCCATGATCATCCATGAAGTCGTCGATTGCCTTCCAGAACTCCATTGGGTCTCGAGAAAGCCACCGTTCCAAAGAGAGCGGTGCAGCCGCAAATCCGACGTCGATATCTCCGTGAGCGAATTTCTTGGATGAAGAAAAGGCATATTGCTTATAGTCCCGCCGCAGGAGCTCGTCGGTTGCTAGATGTTCTACTGAGTTCTTCTTTTCTGATAGTTCAAGAGAGAGCATCTTCACTGGGTGTCTCGTGGTCAATCCACCACCTAAAATTGTGGAGAAGGCGAATTTTCTTGAGTCGATAAGGGTCGATTTCGGGATGAGAAACGCTGCGGCATCGTGGTCGGCTTCGACAGCCTTTCCTTCTAATTTTAGACCTTTCGTGTCAATGAAGATTGAACACAGGAGCAACGTCGCGAGCTCAGGAGGTATTTTGATGTCTATGCCCGCTGTCTGGACTACATGTAATGCGACAAGTGATGTGCAACTACCAGTAGGAACTTGGATAATTCTAGGACTGGCACTTCCAATGTAAAGCCCTTCATCTTCATGGTGGTCAATTACGGCAACGACGGAAGCAGATGGGTTTCCTTCCCCGAATCTCGTGCCAAGCCTGTTATGATCGACGAGTCCAAATTTATTCGACGGGAATGGTGATGATGGGGAGTGAAGTGGTATATCGTCTATGCAAAGCAGCTCTTCTAGATCATTTGTGAATGACGCCAGGGAAAGTGCGTAGAGGTTTTCTGGACGTAATTTCAAGTCCCTCCGGGGAGTTTGCACTAATGCAACACAAGGTTTATGTAGAGTCGTTGAAGTTAACCAAGCGTACGCAAGGGAAGACGCTATTGAATCAAGATCTTCAAATTGCGATTGAGCAGTCTATCTCTCGACAATATGAAAATGCTACATACCTCCAGCCTCATTACCCATGACGACCATCCAATCGTCGGCACTTCCCGACTTCACGGCAGATATGTATTGCAGTTTAACATGTCGGAGGAAGCTAGAAAGCAGAAGATCTGGCACTTCTTTGGAGCGAGTTTCTGAAGGGAGCTCGTCTTGAGTGAGCATGATGGTATGCGAGCCGGGGAGGAGGAGGGGGGGGGGGGAGAGATACCACAAGTACGGGACAAATATTCTTATTCGAAATGCTTCGAAGTTGAGGTAAGCCTCCATCTCAGAACCCGGATTGATGGGCATGATTACAGCTACGAGCGGCAATGAGAGTACATGAGGTTGTATTTGCAGATTCGAAATGTACATGTAATGTAAGCTGTTTGCCTGAAAATAGGTCATACATTAAAATCACTGCCATATAGCTGATGTAAAAGGAAGTTTTCCGGTTCGTTTAGCGTAGGGGCCATATCATGTGTGAAATTATTGTAGACCAACAAGTTCGGTGTGTTCGAAGGTAGGCCTGAAATCCGGCCGACCGAAGCGAGAGATAAAAGAGCTTTTTTGAGGCTCTGAGGCGTCAGACCGGTAGCCTTTGGATAGAGCGGACTGAAAGTCTCGGATGTGCGGTTAACATCATCTTCGGAAAGGATCGGATTGAAGGACCAATGCGGGTAGATGGAGAGGAAATACGCAACGAGGCCTGCAACGTGCGGCGACGACATGCTCGTTCCAGAGAGAGATTTCGTTGCTTTGGCCCTCCCTATCCAAGTGCTTAAGATATCTTTCCCTGGAGCGTGAACGTCGACACAAGGACCCCAGTTACTGAAATCTGCCTTTGCGTCCTCGAGTGTACTCGCGCCAACGGTGATAACCAGCTCCGCGGCAGCAGGCGACTGATCGCATGCATTTTTGTTGTCATTTCCCGCACTGACGACGACATGCGCTCCTGCGCGGACAGCACCATTAGACGCGTCGTCCATGGCCCTCGATCGGCCTCCTCCAAGACTCATATTGATAACAGCGCCCCTAAATGTGTCTGGGCTCCCGCGAGCGATTTCAATAGCGTCGTTCACGGCCCACTCGATGCCACTGATGATTGTGCTTGTGTCACCAGGGACATCAACGCCAAAGATCTTGACGGCCCGGACTATTGCATTTTTCGCGACTCCGAAAGTGGATGATGCGATGGTGCCCGCTACGTGGGTGCCGTGTCCTTGGAAGTCCTCGAAGCCTTCGTCTGGGAAGAACGTACCGCCCCACTGAGCGCGCCCATTGAAGTCAACATGATCGGTATTTATTCCGGTGTCGAGGACGTAGACAACGACGCCAGAACCACCATAGCCTTCATATGCGTAGTGGAAATCCTTCTGGGCAAGCCGGTACTTGTGGCCTAGACGCGCAAGGCCCTAGATAATGAAAACATTCAAGGTTAGAGGTAACTTACAGATTAAGAAAGAAGAAATGTACCCAAGGGGCGCTCATCTGTATATTATCAGGTCGAACAACTTGATTCTGTTCAACGTACTTCACCTCAGGGCGACTTCGAATCAGCCCGAGGACTTCCTCGGAGAATTTTCCAGCATAGCCCTTCGCGACGATGCTGTCGTATACCTGAGCAATGCCGCCGACGGAACCTTCTTCCTGAAGCGGACTTTCCTCGTTGACAAGGTCAAGAAACCTCAGATGAGAAGAGAATACTGAAGGATGTACATCGTCTTTTAGCATTACAATGTAAGAATTGTTGAAAAGGTCATGACTGGCGACCGGTGGAACGTAGAAAGGTGCGATAGTGTTGGATGAAAGATGAAGAGGAGACCCAGAAGTATAGCTTAGGGAGGCGGCGATTAGCAGTGTTGGGGACAAGACGTCGCGCGGCCGCATCGTATTGTAGAGCATTAAACAGAACGTCCATAGTGCATCTGCACTGTACAAATATATAAGTCGGATTCGAATTAGGGATTCGCAATATGCCTGGCAGAGCTCAGAAGAGATGACCAGTCATGATGGATCCGGTAAAGTCCTGTAAATCCGGCAAACAGAATGGGGTCGGCGTACAGTCCCGCCATCCAGTTTTCCGCGTATCTTGCTCAGGCCCAGAGTCGCTCCAAAAGTAGTGTGAACACTGTTGTCAGATCTGAGCAGCGATGGCAAAAGTAAGGGAGTTGCTGTGCTCTCCAACGAGACCGGAAGTGCAGGTGAGATCCGAGTGCATACGAGCATCGAAGTGTCTTCCTGCAATGACTGAAGAATGGTGTCCACGTATTCTAACTAGGAAGGCAGACTTTGTGAAGCGGAAGCTTTTCTCCGCATCGTTCGGTATTTAGATGGCAAAGGAGAGCAATCTCTAATAATGACTCATTGCCGACAATGTAGTTGAGGTAAGTCAGTATGTAGCACCGATCCTGACTATTTTAAATGCTCACCCATGGTTGTAGCTCTTAAACTATGTTCCGCTTCCGCCCCAGTACGACTGTGTCGTCCGATTGTAGGATCCGTTACGATCCACCACCAGAGCCGCTTACGGCGATTCCACCATTAAAAAAGAGGCGGGGTTCCCAGAATCTTCCAACAAGGTATGCCTTTCAAATAATGCTTTATCTGCTTGCAGGAGAAACAGTCGGATGCTTCAGGCCATTCGCACGAGTGCCACTATCAGGTGGATGTCAAGCGATCCTGGGTCCAAAAACAATTTCTTGCATATCTTTACGATGCAGTTCGAATGAAAGAGTATTCGCCGTGAAGAATGCGCTTCGTGGGATGGGAAGAGCTGGCAGGTCAGAATAGCAGCTGGTAAGCACCTAATGTACCGGGTATATAGAACCTAATTCCCGCTACCCCTAGCGGGTATCTAAAGCGATAGTAACTGTCTGAAATGCCCGCCAAAAGTCAAAACCTCACGTGCCGTGGATTAAAAAGGGAATTCCTTCCTATTAAGGAAGGTTTTCTCGAACGTTCTAAAATGAGCAACAATGACGTGACTCACTTGCTTGACGTTCAATTCACCTGACATGTCTCTAGCGACAATGATTTAGCAAGGCATGTCTTTCACCTCTACGTGCAAGTTGTAAAAAAGGCGAGGGAGGCTGGCATGAAGACACACATGACTCGAGAGCGACGTTGTCTGGATACAAGCTTTAGTTCAAGGTGCACGCATGCTTTGTCGACTCCCTGGGTGGATTGAAGATGCAAAAGAAGCTATTTCGCTGATTGACCTAGCACAGGAACGTGCAGCTCATTTTGGTAACGAGGTGATCACAAGCGTGGATCTTGCGGGCGGTATCTGCAAGTCGGTTCTTGCTGGCAGAGGTACGAACTCATATTCCCTTGAATTAAGTTCTCCAAGTACTAGCTCAAATTCAAGCAGTGTTATCCTTCACACTACCTGCCTCCACCCACGCACCCTCGACCTTCAGCGGCTCTCTCGCAAACCTTACCCCCGCTTTGGAATAGTGAGTCACTATACGAGAGCGACAGCCTTTCTAAGGAGGCCCGCTACTCCGCGGCTTTGCTAGCTCGCGAAGTCTATTACTGTCTCGGCGACTATGACGATGCTCTCTCTTTCGCACTCGGTGCTGCTTTTGAAGCTGAAAGTCGCGCCAATGGCTCAGAAGAAAACTTTGAAACTGTTGTCTGTGAGTTCTGGTGCTAAAATTTTAGCATTAACAGTTACCGACCCTTTGTTTAGCAAAGGCCATTGACCGGTACGTCAAGCTTCGGTCAGACGAGACGCCCGGCGCAGAGAAGAAGTTGGATAAGAGGCTACAAGGGATCATCGACAGCATTCTCAGAAGGTGTATTGAGGATGGCGAGCACAAACAGGTCAGTCCATTCTGTCTAAACTTTCTGAAAAATATTCCTCATTCGAAGTTATACAGGCCATTGGCATTGCTCTAGAATCTCACCGCTTAGAGACCTCATTCTCCATATTTTCAAGCTTAACGAGGATGTGTCATTGCTGAGCTACGCAATGGACGCCGTTCTCGAGACGAACTTCTCCCTTACTTACCGGAACCAAGTCCTCAACTTTCTCCTTCCACTCTTCCCTCCCCTTGAACCCAAGGCGCCGCATGTGCACACAGTGACGCGTCTCCTCGTGACGCTAAGCGATGCTACCCTCACGATTCCCTTGCTTACTGCCCTCGTGCCGAAGGAGACGCTGCTTGCATACGAACTCGCGTTCGACATGGTGGAAGGTGGTGGCCAGGATTTCCTCGAAGCTATCAGAACGCAACTACCTGAAGGTGAAGAAGTTAGTATCTAATGCAAGTCAAAATGCTTGCCCGAGTTAGACTAATTTTCTGCTAGGAAACCAAAGCGACGTACGATAAACTTCGTCAAATTTTGACCGGACAGGAGTCCGTGAAGTTGTATCTTCAATTCCTGAAACATAATAATGAAGTCAACACCTGAAGAACACGAAAGTCAGTTGAGAACTATATGATTTAAGTATACCTAGCTTACCACGAGTGATAGGATGTAGTCGAGTCGCGTTCGTCTGTATACCATACAGCGTTATCACTACAGAACGTATTCATGCATGCTGGCACCACCTCCGACATCTTTTTAAGAGAAAACCTTGAGTGGCTAGCAAAGGCATCGAACTGGGCTAAATTCTCTACTACTGCTGCGTTGGGTGTCATCCACATAGGCCACTTCGAAGAGGGGATGAACGTCTTGGGGCCATATTTACCCACCGACGGTAGTGCCCAAGACCCTGGTATACGGGGCTCTCAGTATTCTGAAGGTGGTTCCCTGTACGCACTCGGCCTTGTCAATGCTGGTTGCGGTTCCGGACGTGATGTCGAAGAATACCTTCGCGATAAGCTTAAGACTGCCACAAATGCTAACAACGAAGTTGTTGAGCATGGTGCGGCCCTTGGTCTTGGTGTTGCCGGCATGGGTGGCAAGAGCGAGTAGTCCTATGATGGACTCCGCCGTGGCTGGTGAAGCTGCCGGCATTGGAATGGGCTTAGTTATGCTGGGATCGGCGGATGCCGCAGTCGCGGACGAGATGATTGCCAATGCAAAGGATACCCAGCATGCAAGCGTTACCAGCGCATCACGGCCGAGGCGTTCTGCGTCTTCTCCCGCATTGCTCAACGCACTTCGGCTGATCAAGGTTGGGAATGAGTAGGTCATCAAAATCTATGATGAGTCGATACACCGTCTCAGAAGCGCAGACACGGATGCAGAATTTTGCATGCGTGCAGAATTGTGCATGGGTGACCTGTGGGTATGTGCAACGGAAGTGGTTCGGACGAAAGAAAGACGGTGCAGTCAAGGTCCTAACTCGTGTTGCGTCAGAGGTGGACGTCAGTGATGAATAGGTGAATGGAAGTATTGAATGGGTATTAGGCGTCTTGAGGAAAAGTGGGCAATCGGGAACGGGTGAGACTTTCGAGTGCCTGGACACTCTCCTTCACAAGTGGGTATCCCTTAGTCTCTCATATCTCAATCAATGGCTAAGAAGTTCAAATCTCATCATTCTGCTGCAGAAGACAGACAAAAGCAAGGCAAATTATGGGTATGTGGCAAAGTGCATCGGGACGGTTGTCAGGAGTCACACAAGTTTGGCGGCAGGTACAAATTTTCAAAGGCTTTGAAAGTGAGAGTATTAGTATATTTCTATTAATACTAGGTTTAACACAAGGATGGGTTGAAGGCAACAAGCCAGCAAGTCATATTTAATCTCCTTGTGCTTGGAGAACAAGAATATCAGGAGTGTGGCTGCATTTGCTACAGGAATCAAGGTGGAAGTTCATGAACAGCTCCAGGCAAGCTGTATGTACACAAATATATACTGTTTACATTTACAACAACACTTTCAACACTGGGTAGCGGGCTCTGCTGTGAGTGCAACCACAGCCCCTACCTGCTTGTTCCCGCTACCCCCTAGCGGGTATCTAAAGCGATAGTAACTGTCCAGATTCTCTGCCAAAAGTCAAAATGTCACGTGCCGCGCTTAAAAAGGGAATTCCTTCCTATTAAGGCAGGTGTTCTCGAAGGTTCTAAAATGAGCAACAATGACGTGACCCACTCGCTCGTTCACGTACAATTCACCTCGGGTTTTCCGACATATGGTACAAGTTGACAACTACTACATACATGTCTCTAGCGACAATGATTTAGCAAGGCGTGTCCTTCGCCTCTACGCGCAAGTCGTAAAGAAGGCGATGGAGACTGGCACTAACAATGAGGAAGGTGAAGACACACATGACTCGAGCGTGATCGAGAGCGCCGTTCTCTGGATACAGGCTTAGTTCAAGGTGCACGTATGCTTTGTCGACTCACTGGGGGGATTGAAGATGCAAAAGAAGCTATTTTGCTGATTGACCTAGCACGGAAACGTGCGGCTCATCTTGTTAACGAGGTGATCGCAAGCATGGATCTTGCGGGCAGTATCTGCAAGTCGGTTCTTGCTGGCAGAGGTACGAACTCATATTCCCTTTGAATAACATGTATCTTAAGACAGCATTAGAACAAGAACCATCGACACGAGGGCCGTTGCTGTCAGAGGCACTCGACTTGTTCTTGAGTTCAATCCAACGGTACCCAACTCCTTCTGCTTACTTCCATGCTGCGCTAACACTCTCGCACCCCATTGCCTCTCTGCACAACGGACGAAGAGCAAGTCTGATAACGGGGAAGCCGCTGAGGAGGCTAAACCTGCGCCGAACCCCTCGGACGCAAAAAATCCGCTACTGCAGCAGCGAAGCCGAAGGCTACTGTGGCGAAGACAGCGAGGAATATATCCGTTGCACCTCCTTCAACACCCGAGCATGCGCGACCGGCGAACCAGCTCTTCGTTTGGGGAGCTGGAAACTTTGGACAATTTGGTATGGGGCCAGATCACCTTGGAGAGTTCGATAAACCAAAGAATAATCCGTGGATAGAGAAGAAGATGGATGAGGGCGTGTTCGGGGCTGAGGCGCGCGACATCGAGACGATCGCGGCAGGTGGCTTGCACACCATGTTCATTGACGAAAAAGGGACTGTAAGGAAATAATATATTTTCTTTTTCTGAATTCCATGACTTATCTACTCCTACAGATATGAACATGTGGCGTAAACGACGATGCTGCACTTGGCCGTGCTACAAAAGACGTGCCAAATCCCGAAGAACCTGGATCATTCATCAATATTGATGTATTGACCTCCTTTCCCTATCCACTTCAGTCTCTGGTTGATGACGATTTCCATGCTGTTACGATTGCTGCAGGCAATAGCATATGCGCCGCGTTAAGCGATGAAGGAGAGCTTCGTGTGTGGGGATCATTCCGAGTAGGCATCAAAACCTTTTGCATGATTCCTATAGCTTATTTACAGTATACAGGCGAACGAAGGCTCCCTCGGATTCTCAGACGGCTCCGAATATCAATTCCTGCCTGCCTCTATCCTCAAGCTAGTGGATAAGAAAGAAAGCCTAGCTTCCGTGGCTGCAGACAACAACCATCTCGTCGTACTGACTACCAACGGAAACATCTACAACTGGGGCGCAGGCGAGCAAGGCCAGCTAGGTCGCAAAATTATCGAGCGCCGGAAGATCCATGGTACAACTCCAGAGAAAGTTACACTAAAGCCGTGTTCTCTCAAAGCGGTGATCGTCGGTGCAGGCAACTACGCATCTTTTGCCGTCGATGAGAAAGGGGACGTCTGGGGAGGGGGTTTAAACAGTATGGGCGAGATTGGGCTTGGCTACGTCGATGATGAGGATTCAATCATACAGCAACCTGAGAAAATTCACCGGTTTGAGCAAGGCAGAACTCGGAGGCGCAACAGTGAAACAAATCATTGGCAGCAAGCACCACACACTATTTCTCACCACCAATGGCCGTGTCTTTGCATGTGGCCGTGCAAATGGTGGGCAACCCGTCTACGCGGCTTGCACCCTGCGCTCAGAGAGGAGGGTTACAAAGGTGCAGTCCTTGAACCAACCCTAGTGCCATTCCCAGATGAAGACAATCCCGTTGTACATATCTCTTAACGACCTCGCAGTTCAATGCCCTATACACATGGGGTGATTCAATATGTACAAAAAATAAACAATGTGTTTTACACTCACAATAACACTTTCAACACCGGGTAGTGGGCTCTGCTGTGAGTGCAACCGCAGCCCCTACCTGCTTGTTCCCGCTACCCTAGCGGGTCTTAATAGCGGACTAGTTGTCCACTTTCAAAACCAAAACCTTATTTATCATGTGATCAGTCACGTGATCAGGCCTGGATTGTCTTTGGATAAATAAAATTACCAGCCTCAACTGAGACCGGAGCTCCGGCCTCCGACCCGAATGATGTTTCCCCCATTATCTGTCGCCATCCTCTCTTTCTTCCCCCCATCCCGTGTCTCGCGCATATTCACCCCCTTCACCTACCTACATACTGTTACGTCTCAACTTACGGTCTCGTATAGTTGGGTTTCGCAACGTTGGTTGCTAAGACTAATAGCGGAGCTAGGGCTCAACACTTAGAGTTTTTAAGTATGGACAAAGGCCTACGATGTGGAGTAGAGACAAAGCAGATGTATAGTGTGACTAGAGACGGGGGGTTTGACAAAGGAGATCGAACTTAGGGTTCGATCATGCTAAGTACAGGGGTTTATATACTATAGCTGCGGAGCGGAGATACATCTGATGAACAATAAGCAGAGAACAATAGGTCCGTAGACAATAGGCTACTAATAATAGTGTGGGAGCGGGGCAGAGGGTTAGGGCAAAGGGTTACATGTGGGGCTCCGGGATTGGACGATAAGAAACAAGGATGACTGAGCAAAGACAAGAATAGAAACAGATAGGGCAAAGGGTGCGGAGTCGCGGGAGTCCGTCGGAACAAAGGGGGCCGCTGACATAGTTAGAATTTGTAACATTACCCCGTTCTTAAATTGAAACGTAGTGGAAATCAGTTAATAGATAAAGAGAAAATGGCCGTTATAGGGACAAGTTAAGTCCAATAAAGAAAGTAAGAAAAACGTGCCATATAGGCGAAGTTAACGCCAATAGGGTATCCAGTGGTGAGCAACAGGTGCTTTAGTCGCTTTGAGAGGAGTTGCATTCCTTTATACGTCTCTGAACACGTTGTTGCAGGACTCGGAAGGTAGCGCATTCATCGTCATGACCTTCTTGTTGTCCGCATGAGACGCATCGATGATCGTTGCATTCTGAGGCGATGTGTCCAGGTGCTCGCTTATGACAATATGGACATGTATACGATTCGCAGGTGGAGGCGGCCAGATCGTATTGGTGTTCAACGGGGGTGTGCGTCGAGCAAGTGGTCGAAGAATCGAGAGCCATGGTTGAGAAGGGATTGTTGTCCGGTTTTGGACTGGTGACTGGTGATGGTGGTGCGGTGTGGACTTCGTATGTAGGGCTTGGTGACTTGAGCTCCATAGGATCCGATAAGCGATCGGCGAGGCCTGGGCGTTCAGGGACTTGAATGCCGACTGAATTGATGAGATCGTTTGTGAGATCCACGACTTCATCTTCTGTAGTGAGATCGATGACTGGTGGTGCGGTGATTGCGGGTGGTGCGTGAGTGAGGAATTGGTCCAGGGCGTAGCGACGGGCGTCTTCAAATGAAGTTTGAGAGGATCGGAGTAGTCGAAGGGCTCCTTCCACAATAAAGATGTTGGTTTCCATGACCTCTTGACCGCGGGTGGCGATGTCGTAGAATTGAGTCCAGATGGTGAGTAAAGGGGTAGCATCGGACGTCGAGGTACTGAGACGTTGGTGAATAGTTCGATTGGTGAAGAGGTTAAGGACCCTTCTTGATTCTGCCTGGGTGAGATGGTCGATGTTGATGTCTGTCGGTCGAAAGGTTGGTATAGGTGTTCAAAGGGTGGGATTGATGCGAGGCGAAGGTCGTTGAGTGCGGGACGGGGGCATTGTCTAAAGAGAGTGAGTTGGACAGCTGTAGTGGCAACAACTGCAGGTACAGTAAGGATCAGAGCGTTGAGGTTCGAAGTGACTGATGTGTTTGCGGCGATGTCGGACAATTGGTCGGGTCAGAGTGAGAGGTGGTTGGACGCGGGCAGAGATGTTGAAGTAGTTGACGAGTTGTTGTGCGTGATCAGGGTCGAAGTAGAAGCAATGAATGAGGAATGTAGAGAGGGTGGGGACGTGCAGACGGTTGGAGTATACTTTCTGCCAGTCAGGTATAAAATGTTTTTCTGTTTTTGTTTTTATGAATGAGGGTCGGACGGCGTCCAGGTAACCGGGGCGCGTTGGAATCGAGGTAGGCGGTAGTACGAGGGTTGTGGGTTTAGGAGTAATGGGTTGTTGGTATGATGCAGAGAGAGTGGCGTCGTTGACGATGTTAGAGGAGTGGGGATAAGAGAAGTGAACAAGTTTGTGGGATGCGGGCATTCAGGCAAGTTGGTGGAGCTTCTTATAGGCTTTGAGAATGGTCTGTGCGTTTCGGAGATTGGACTCAGGTTCCCATGAGTTTCCAGAAGTGGGGTAACCTTTCCATTTTATAAGGTATCTTCGTCTAGTGCCGTTTCCACGGTGGGCACGGATGGCTTCGACTTCGTATTGTTCTTGTCCTTCGATCAGGTCAGGTGGGGGATTACTGTGGGGCGGTCCATATGCTTCGGTCTCGGTGTATCTCACGAGAAGCGCAGCGTGGAATACCGGGTGTATCTTCCATTTAGTCCGTGAGAGATCTAGTTCATAAACTAGTGGCGATAAGACTTTCTTGATCCGGAATGGTCCGTCACGTTTCTCCTTGAACTTCTGTGATAGGCCAGGGATTCGGAGGTTTTTGGAGTCTAGCCAGACTTTGTCGCCTTTATTGAATGGTTTGAAGTTCCGGAAGGTACGTTCTTTCATAACCATGGCAGCAACTGAATGGGCGGCCAGGGCTTCTGATCGGTAGACCGTGAGATTGGCAAGTCGTTGTGATACTGATGGAACGTTCGACTTCGGGTATTTCAGGGGTAGTGCAATTGGTTCATATCCCATGAGAAGTGAGAAAGGGGTTCTTTTGGTGACCGTGTGAGCGCGGTTGTTATGGGCGAATTCAATGTTGGGAATATGTTGAGACCAATTTTCGGGTTCTCCGGTGCAATAGATTCGAAGATAGACTTCGATCTCTTGATTGGTTCGTTCTGCTTGTCCATCTGTTTGCGGGTGATAAGCGGTTGACATTGATGATTTGATTCCTACGATTTTGCATAGTTCTTGAAATGCTTTAGAGGCAAATTGAGGTCCTCTGTCGGAGATGATGCGGATGGGAAGTCCAAACCGTCGGTAGACATTATCGAAGTATAGTTGCGCTGTTTCAATGGCGTCTATTGTCTTTTCGCAAGGGATGAGAACAATAGCTTTGGAACAATCGTGATCAATGACCAATAGAAGGGTGTCGTATCCATGGGACATTGGAAGGTCGGTGATGAAGTCCATATTGACGTGAGAGAATGGAAAAGAGTTCTTATCGGCGGCGATAGGCATTAGTGGTGGTGCGGTTGGGTGGTGATTGACTTTCATTTGTTGGCATAGTGCACATCCATGGACGTAATCTGATATAAATTTCTGCATTCGGGGCCAATAATACGTTCTTCGGACTTGTTCCAGAGTGTTGAATATACCAGGGTGAGCACGTACTGGGATATCATGGTGAAGTCGTAAGATTGTGCGTTTTAATTCGAGATTATCCGGGATATAGATGCGGTTCTTGAAGTATAAAATGCCAGTGTCGTCGAAAAACCAGTCTTTGAGTGCGGTTCGAGCGGGTGGTAGCTTCTTCTTTAGTTGAGAAATGGTATTGGTGAGGTATTCGTCTTTCGTCATTGATTCTTTGATGGATTTCGTCAGGTTATCAGTGTCTGGAAGGTCGTCGTCAGACTCGTAGTTAATGCTTTCTTCTTCGTCTTCCGAATCATTGCGGTCTTGTAATGCGGAAATGAAGAGGTCATTCGGCAGCATTATAGAAACTTCGTTTAGATTCTCCCCCTGTTTAACATGGTCCGCCCGGCGTGATAGAAGGTCAGATTGTATCATCTGTTTGCCGGGAACATGTGTAATGTGAAGGTCGAATTGTGATAACAACAAATGCCATCGAGCTTGACGGGGTGAAAGTCGTCGGGCTTCTCTCCAATAGGTTAGATTGCGATGGTCACACCACAAGGTGACTTGATGTGGTGATCCGAGGAGAATAATGTTTCCAAGTATTAAGGGCACGAATGATGGCAAGTAGTTCTCTGTCGTAAATTTCGTAATTACGTTCGGCTGAGTTGAGTGATTGCGAAATGTATCCAATGGGTTTAAGAACACTGTTGTCATCATGTTGGCGAAGGACAGCTCCGGTAGCGACTTTGGAAGCATCGGTTTCTAAGAAGAAAGGTTTGTGGGGATTCGGCATTAGAAGTAGCGGATGTTGAGAAAATGCAGCTTTGAGTGCGTCAAATGCCTTCTGTTCAACCTCAGTCCAAACGAACGGTTGGTCTCTTTTCGTTTGAGATTGTCCAGTGCTTTGGTAATCTCGGCGTAGTGTGGGATAAATCGGCGATAAAAGTTGGTGAAACCAGTAAATGAGCGAACGTCTTTGACGTTGGTGGGTACTGGCCATTTGGTGATGCCTTCGCACCAGTGCCAACTAGAATTGTGAGTCTGTAGCGATAATTATCGCAAAAGCGTTTAATACTTATCGTCGATAACAAAGACCCTTACCCGGCAGGCAAGCGGCAGCACAATGCCGTGGTCTGGCGCTCGTGCCGGGTCTGCCACGCACGGCACTTCAGGGCTTCGCTATAGGGGCCCATGGGACCCTCCAAAGGCACGGAAAATTTGAAATTAAATATATTTCCAATGGGTCTGGACCATAATGGTCCAGACCCAGCTAATTAAAATACACTATAAATACATCATAAATAAATAGTACTACAGCGCGGCCACGCGCCGGGCGCGTACGCGCGCGGCGGGGAATGGAGCGCATTCCCCGCTACGCGTTTGTCGCTCGCGGGCGCGACCACGGCCTCGCATCTCTGGGCAGGGGCAGCCCGTGGCCCGTGCATGGCCTGTCGGGGTCGACGCGTTGTACGCGTATAGCTCGCAGGTTTGGTATGCAGAGCATCCTCAACAGGAAGCCGACACCACAGCCTGATTGCATCATCAGCCAACTGTTCGCAGCTGAACTATGTGGTGAAAATGGACTTACCGAGGACGAAAGCAACTGCACGATCCACCCATGGACCGAGTGTCATCAAGGCCTTGCTGAGGCAGCCGAATAACGACGTCGCGCGACACCCATGGTGATGATGCTCATAGGCTCGTTTGCCCTCGCGGAAGTGGACACGGCGGCCTGCTTGAAGATTAGCTTCATGACCTCGGGCATTTGATGAGGTTGATGGGGTGATCCAGGAAGTGACAAAACCGGGCTTGACGACGCCGCGAATGCGGCCTACTTCAGGCATTTGGATGAGTGGAGCGCCAGCTTTCTCCCTGACCCAGTTAGCCACAGTGATGGCCTTTGCGTGCATATTGCACGCGTAAGTACTAGCGAGAGACTTTCCGTCGCGGTTCTAACTCACCTCTGGGATTAATCATTGAAATCCCGACCTTTGCCTCTGGCGTTGGCACTTCTCCGCTCGCGGCCGCCAGACCCCAGAGCATGTGTGCCATAGCGGGAGCGTGCGCCTTGTCTGGCTTCTCTGGAGAGAGGACGTAGATGGTCACCGGCCTTGCAGCGACCTGTGAAGCTGCTGTCGCGTGGATATTAGAATTGTTCTAGAATATAAGCAATTAAGACCAGTCTACTCACCAAGACCGAGTGTAGAGATCAAAGTGGAGGAGAGTGGTGTGAAGTGAGTTCCGACCTGACGCTTATTCGACCAGAGGCGGGAATACTGCGCCAGGGTAGCGAAGGATGGGCGTATGGGCGAGCGGGTGTTGTGCAGTGGGTGACCAGCGTTGAAAGAGAGAGAAGACCTGAAACGTTGCGCGCTGATTGGTGAGGTGAACGGCCATGAAAAGGAAAGGATGAGACTCACCCGTGCCTACGTGCTCGAAGAAGAGCAACATAAGCTTGCAGCCCGCTCTCGCCGACATCCGCTGTCTTCCCTGTGAGTGACACCGCAAACTCACCAGTCGCGAAGGAAGACTGTGCTGCTCGAACCAGCGCAGTCGGTCAATGTAGCGGCGGCACTGCTGAGAGTGCCTGAAGAGCCAAAGCTTGCGTCCATTGCAAGTGAGGTCCCCCGAAGTTGACGTAGGAGGTTGAAGGAGTTTGTGAAGAAAGCGACGACGACGACGACGACGACGACGCACGACGTGCCACGACTCGACCCTGAGAGGCCGCGTGAAATTACCACAATTGGTAAGTCTCTTCATTTTTAACAGTTCAAACATATCTATAACATAGTGTTTGAATTTTATACAGTACATATACTATCAGGCACAGTATGCGCCTTCATTTATAATGAAAGTTTATACACCTGAAAAAATTACTGAGCTCTAATGTGCTATAAGTAAAGCTAGAATAGGTAAAGAGCAAGTGAACCTTTGAATAATGCATATTGTGACAGTTTCTTCGATTTCTCTAGTACCTACCAGTCATTGGATAGGCTTCATAATTTTCATATGTATACTATGTATCGTTTAGAAGCTCTTATAAAATTTTGGAGCTCATGCGCAGCTTATAAGAGGATTGTAAAATGTAAGACACTCGAAAAATGACCATTTTGAGTACTTTGACCCATTTCTCAACATTTACAGCTCAATACCATATGTTTCTGATGTTCAAAAATTTGGATATTATTTACTATCTATACTAGACATATAAATGAAGCTTATTGAGGTGCTAGATCGGAAGTTATAAGGAAAACAAACTTAAAGTACTCAAATGTGTTCGAGGGACGAACACATCCGTACAAGTTTCACTCGATGTGATGCATTCGAAGCATCACTTACGAGTTTGACCCCTTCTGTAGCACCTATGGACACAATTCTTTTTGTGAATTCTATATAATGTAAGTTACATGAATCTCGCAAAAAGAATGAAGCTCTAGGTCCACTCAGAAGTATACAAATGAATATATACTGGAAGTAAGACACATTTTAGCAATGTTTGGCTTGTGTCACAGAAACAAAGTGCACAACTACTACTTAAATAAATACTATAATTTACTATCAAAAGCACTCTATCGAGCAGTATAAAGTGCCTTAAGTCTGGCTGAGTAGCTGATTTAGTTTTGAGAGAAAAGGATGCCCGGCGATGTCTCGGACAAATAGTCCGGGAATCGCCGGACACACTTTCGAGGACATGGACGTGTCAAAGGACACCTTCGACAACATCTCTAAATTATATCTTTCACTTTTTTGCTCGCTTTTTTGTATGTTTCAATCATTATTATATATAAGATAGTGTTATGCTCATAATATACATAGTTGTAATAATAAAAATGAATAAAAAACGATGACCTCAGTTGTGGTCATCAGGTTCTTCCTCCACTGGACAGGAACGGTCTGGCGTTTGACTTTGCGCGCAGAAGACAGGCTAGGATATGTCGGCGAGTCGTGGGTGGGCGAAGAATGTGGAATAATCGCGTAGTTCACTAACGCCTCCGAGCCTGCACCGACTGCATAATGGACAAAGAACATGGTGTAGTGCAGCCAGAGCAGTGGGTAGGGTACCTTCCCGAGGAGCAAGGATGCGTAGAACGTGTACCGGATGACCTCAGTGAGGGACCATACGAGGTGCAGACGATGTAATAGGACGAATTTGGTAGATCAGATTTGTGGGCGATGCACGTAAGAGATTGTCACTCACCTCTGGTGTCAAAGGACAAACACTGGTTCTCTTCGTGTTGCTTGAAGCAGCACTGTCATCCCTACCATGCGCACGCTCATAGGAAGCGTGCACTACATCGACCCACAGGTCCATCGCTTGCATGACCTGCTTCCCTCTCGAGTGTAGCCACAGCAGTGTTGATCGACGAGATCTTGTCAGCGGCCAGATCGTCGGTCATTGTCCAACGGCCAACTAAGAATCTAGTTTAACCAGAGACTTGTATGGCAACCACGAGCGCCGGAGTTTGCGCGTGCTGTTGCTGTTGCTGAGGGGCAGATGTTGAGGAGAGGGTGAGTGAATGTACGAGCGGCGGATGTAGGGATAGGTCGGGGTGCACGCTGTTCGGAATCCGAGCTGTTCAACTCTTGCCCGTGATCACAATTGTCCTGGAAGGACTGATGTCCACGTCAGGTTTGTTGAATGAAGATTCTGGAGATGGAGGCGACTGTCGCCGTCGTCGGTTGTTGTGTTTGTTGTGTTTGCGGCAAGATCTGAGAGGAAGTTGGGCTTGCTCGGTATTGCTGCTGCTGCTGTTCTTGAATTTGGGCGTGCAGGGACGTGCCTTCCCATCTTCTGCGGCAAAGAGATTGTGTTGACATTCTTCCAGCAAGAGAGGCGGTAGCAAGATGGGAGAAAATAGAGGAATGAGAAGGAGGTCAGAAGAGGGAGACAAAGATAAAGGCATGCGTCTCGCGCGCGTGCTACAGTTGTCACGGTAAGCGCCGGCGCTTAATTTGCGCAACGTCGCTACATTAACTGTATTTTAGCGGCTACGTTAAAACTCAAATAAAAAAGATTTACCTTTTAATCTAGATTCCATGTATTTTATATCAAATTACCAGAGGCCTGGCCCCCATACCCGAATTATCACGGTGGAATTGATCCAGGGATCAAATTAAGGCTTGTATTGCCAAATACGGCCTGAACCCTGCCATGGGAAGGTTGCCGAGGGGAGCCATCTCACGGCACCCCCGGCAGTACGCTGCCGTGCAGCTGCAAACTAAGTTTTTGTTATCGACGATAATTATTAAACGCTGGCGCGATAATTATCGCTAATATTTTCACAATTTTAGTTGGTACGGCTCGCCTTCGATCTTGGTAGGATCCGTTTGGATGTGATTAGGCGTAATGATGAGTCCTAGATAAGTGAGTTTCTGTGTATGGAAGAAACATTTGGTGGGTTTGAAGTATAAGTCATTTCGTTGAAGGATTGTGAAGGCGCGTTTGGCGCGGTGGATAAGTTCTGGTAAGGTTGGGGCATGGATGAGAATGTCGTCCATATAAACCAAGAGGTGGTTCAGTAGGATTTCTTCTCCAAGAATGTCGTTCATAAAGTGTTGGAAAGTTGCTGGAGAATTGCATAAGCCGAAAAACATAACTGTTGGTTCGAAAAGTCCTCGTTGAGTGGTAAACGCAGCTTTCCATTGGTCTCCTTCTTTAATCCGTATGTTATTGTATCCCCATCGAATATCTAGAGCGATGAAGTATTGTGATCCGTGGAGTTTGTCCAAAAGGTCTTGAACAAGTGGTAATGGGTACGCGTTTTTGATTGTACCATTGTTGAGGTAACGGTAATCTTGTACGGGTCGTAGAGTTCCGTCTTTCTTGTCAACAAAGAAAAGGGGTGATGCCATAGGCGACTTTGAAGGTCGTATATATCCATTTTTAAGGTTTTCGTTGATGAAGGTGTCCAGAGCAGCGCGTTGCGGAAGAGATAGTGGATATGGAGAGTGCCGTTTGGGAATGAAATCTGGTTTGAGATCGATAGCATGGTCATATGGTCGTTTTGGTGGAAAACGGTGTGCTTTTTCTTCGTCGAATAGGGAAAGGAATTGGTGATATTGGCGAGGTACAAGATCTAGAAGTGGCTTAGCAGCTTCGAATCCTTTTCGCGCTTGTTGTGCAAGCTGAGTCGAGATGTTGACGCGATTGAGCTGTATGGATCCTGTATCCCAGTCGATTTTTGGCTTATATTTCTTGAACCATGGTAGGCCAAGAATAAATTCTTCTTTTCCAAGAGTGGTAACATAGAATCGCATAGCATATTGTTGATTTCCAAGTTTGACCTGAAGAGGTGCATGAGAGGTGATACGTCCAGCATTGTTGAGTGTTCCATCAACGTTCTTGGGTCGCAGTGGATGTCGTAATTTGATTGTTTTTAGGTGGAGTTTTTCTACGAGTTTTCGGTCGATGAATAGACCTTCGGCTCCGGTGTCTAGAAGGGCAGTCGCTTTGTGGATTTTGTTGTTATAGCTGAAGGTAATCGGAATTCGTAAGGCATGATTGTCGTTAATAGAGTTGATGAGCAGCCAAATATTCAACGAGAGAGATGGCTGCGGAAGCTCTTCGTCGTTTAAAAATTTGCTTCCTCAACTTTATCAAAGACTTGATTGACCGTGTCATCATCAAGACCAATGAGAAGTTGTTGAATCTGGGCAGCGCGATCTTCGGTTGAGAGCGATTCTTGGTTGTCATCGTCGTTTTCGGGTTCCGAGTATTCGTCTTGATCATCTGTAGCTGTGATCTGACGAATGACTTTGGCTTTAGGTGTGCGTGAGTTTGGCCATCGAGATCTGTTGTTGCGTTTGGGGTGTGGCTGAGGACATTTAGCGGTACGATGTCCTGGTTTGTGACAATTGAAACAGAGGTTGTCTTTCATGTGTCGCTGGTATTCTTCTGTTGATAAACGCGCAAGGAATAGATGGTTGACTGCGGAGTCAACAAGCTGATCTATGTCATTGAGAGAGTTATCGGAGGGTTCCTCTTCAATGTACGCTTCGTTGGTAATGGCGCGGATTTGTCGGTTGGCTTGGCGTGTAGGTCGTCGAGTGGATTGGTATTCATTCGATCTGGGGCGTCTGTCCATTGCGCGACCAATTTTATAGCCAGTGTCCAGTTTGGTGGCAAGATAGTACCATCCGTCCATTGTAGTAGGTTGTGGATGACAAGCTAGAACTTTTGTAGGAGGTTGTTATTGAGTCCTTTCCAATATTGGTTACGTTGAGCAATATATCCAGTGATTCGAGCGCGTTGTATCAGTGGTTTAAACGCAAGATTGTACGATTCAATAGATCCCGTTTGACGAAGGTTATCCAGTTCTAGTTGAGCTTGGACAGTGAGTTCCGATGATACAAAGGTTCGTTCAAATTCTTGAATAAACTCTTCAAAAGTATCCGTTTCGAGTCGACCAGATGCGACATATTGAGTGGCGAATGGTATGGATCCTGGTTCTGAGCAGTGGGAAATTATGAATGCGATGCATCGATAATCCGTGTTATATTGTTGTGCGTTGAGTCGTAGGAAGACGTTGCATTGCATGAGAAATCGATCGACATCCTTTTGAGTTCCGGTGAAGGGCTTGATTTTCATCGGAATAAAAGCTTGATTGACGTTATTCGGTTCGTCATCATCTCCTCCAACTGGTCCTCCAGGTCCTCCAGGTCCTCCAGGTCCTCCTCCTTCTCCTCCTGGTGGGTTTCCTCCAGGTCCTCCAGGTCCTCCAGGTCCTCCTCCTCCTGGTGGGTTTCCTCCAGGTGGTCCGTCATCTCGTCCACGATTTCTTGCTGGTCCCCACATTCTTCCTCCTTGTCCAAAGCCATGCCAGGCACTAATACTTTCTTCTCCAGGCGGGGGGCGAAAGAATGAGGTGTCTGTGACTGTAATAGTTTGTGTACCAGCCATTGTATTTCGTGATAGTGGTTCGATGTGAGGGCGAGTGTATGTGAGAGAGGGTTTTGGTTTTATGGGAGGTAGGTTAGGATTGGTTGTTGGTCGAGTAGGAGTTTTTTCTGCAAAAGAGTAGTGGGAGGTTCCTGATATAGAAGACTGTTGTGATACTGGTCGTTTAAACGGTTCTTCAAAGAGGTCTTTGGGTGGATCCTGAGGGGCTGGGGTAGGCGATTCAATAGATGATTCGCGAATTGGTGAGGGTTCACGGCTCGGTGCTGGTTCACGAGGGGGTGGTGTTGGTTGGCGGGTAAGTTCAGGGTGTCGGCGGTAATATTCGTCTTTTAACTCCCTCCAGTTGGGTGTTGAAATTTCGTATGCTTCTCTGGGGTCCCAACCTGGGGGTACGGTAGTCCACTCGTCGTTGATAGGGTTCCACACCCAAGGTGTCTCTGAGAGAGTTCCGTCACTATTTTGGAAGTGAAAGAGTTGAGTTTCTTCGTTGAAGGTGAGGGTTGTAGGAAATGGTGGTGGGGGTGGTTCGCGATTATCAAATTCTCCTGCTAGAGATCGGCTGGCAAGGTCTTCCCAGTTAGGTGTATTGGCAATGAAGAAGGCTCGTCCTGCTGTTGCTGATTTTGCTGCAATAGGCGTCCACCTACGTACAGATGGGTCGTAGGACCAAGGTTGTTTCCCTACTTCTCCTTCGAAGGTGAGGTAAAAGAATTGTGTCTCTCTGTTGAAGTGTAGGTTTCGATGTGGTGGTGGTGCTTTAACAACGCTGGTGTACGTTGGCTCGGATGTTTGACTGGTAGAAGCGGTGGGAACAACAGGTGTTTGCGTAGTTTGGGTTCGACTTGGTTTAGTTGATGATGATGGTATAGCAGGTGTTTGAGTAGTCTGACGCGAGGAAGACTTGCTTTTGCCTTTATCTGCCGTGGTGACTAATCGGTTCCGGAATGATATCCGTAACTGTCTGAGTCGTCGTAGTAAGAGTTGAGAGTATGAGCAGTAACGTGGTCTTCAGGTATTTCGATGGGCGGTGCTAGGTAGTGATGAACGGTGTTATTGGGTGTGGGTTGATGGTGTTGACAGGTACACTGAAAGATGTAGTGGTTGACGTCGTCGCTGAGATTTGCCCAACAGAAATGTCTTGCTACAAGACGTGTGGTTTCTGCTTCACTTCGATGTAACGTTTCTCCGTGATTATCGAAATGTATGTGACCAATAAAGAAACGACGTAGGTAAGTTTCTCGAGGGATGAATAAGCGTGTATGATGCCACAAGAGTCCGTATTTGTATATCCAAGGTTGTTCTTGATCTCGAGTGTATTGTGCGTATTCAACAGCTGAAATCCAATCACGATATCGTTCGTCCAAGAGTGTTCGGATTCGATTTAGGATGTCGTCGAACTCTTCGGCAAATGCGAGGAATCGGTTTCGGATGAGGTCTCTGGTAGAGTAGATAGGATCGTCAAGGGCTGGAAGGGATAGGATGTCAGCCACGATGGCGGTACGGTGTAGTGTATCCTTAGAAGTCGACGGTCACTTCCACAGATGTGGATTATGCGGACTTTGTTGGGGGCGAAGTTTTCGAGGTAGAAGAATGCGTCTGGGTTGGTGTGGTAGAGGATGAAAGTGTCACTGTGGTTGACAATGGGACTCGCAGTTCGAGTGATTGTCCAAACAGTATCGTCGCAGTATTGGGTGAAGCTGTATGAATCGTATTGATAGCAATTGGTGACTGAGTATCGGATTTCGTATATGGGGCGTCCTAGGTTGTCACGTTGATTGGTGTTGGTCTGGTCAAGAATCTGAACTCCGTTTGGGATTAGGTTTGCCGTGGTGAATAACTATTGATGTTTTAACAGCTTGTCTGTTCTTCGATTTCTGGATCGGTCTCCCTTCGCTGTATCAAGCGGCACGTCTGCAAATGTTTGCTCGTTGTCCAATAGGCGTCCCAAAGACTAGGCTAGCAGCTTTTATGCCTTCTTTGCAGGTACTGAGTCCTCTTCCTGTGTGCACAGCTACGATCCCGTTGTATATGACAGAAGTTGGTTCCTGTTCTTCGTAACACTACTGTCCGGGGTTTGAATCAACCAATGAGCTGGAGCGGTTTTCTTAATCTTCGGATCGCGACTCTCGAAGTTTTCCTTGGCCTCCCTCTTGCAATCGATGAGCACCTTGCTACACTGAAGGGATTACCTCGAGCGGTAGTTCTTCTGGACTAGATGGGTTTACAACTGGTTAGTAGTACGTGGAGCTAAGGCTCAACACTGTAGTCGTAAAGACGGATGTCTTCGACGGTAGAAAAGTTCGATC
Source organism: Trichaptum abietinum (assembly GCA_910574555.1). Lineage (NCBI taxonomy): Eukaryota > Fungi > Basidiomycota > Agaricomycetes > Hymenochaetales > Trichaptaceae > Trichaptum > Trichaptum abietinum. The sequence goes on along the minus strand of CAJTBE010000004.1, from coordinate 452,237 downwards.
TAATTGTTACGTCTCAACTTACGGTCTCGTATAGTTGGGTTTCGCAACGTTGGTTGCTAAGACTAATAGCGGAGCTAGGGCTCAACACTTAGAGTTTTTAAGTATGGACAAAGGCCTACGATGTGGAGTAGAGACAAAGCAGATGTATAGTGTGACTAGAGACGGGGGGTTTGACAAAGGAGATCGAACTTAGGGTTCGATCATGCTAAGTACAGGGGTTTATATACTATAGCTGCGGAGCGGAGATACATCTGATGAACAATAAGCAGAGAACAATAGGTCCGTAGACAATAGGCTACTAATAATAGTGTGGGAGCGGGGCAGAGGGTTAGGGCAAAGGGTTACATGTGGGGCTCCGGGATTGGACGATAAGAAACAAGGATGACTGAGCAAAGACAAGAATAGAAACAGATAGGGCAAAGGGTGCGGAGTCGCGGGAGTCCGTCGGAACAAAGGGGGCCGCTGACATAGTTAGAATTTGTAACACATACAGAGTTTCCGACATTCCTGGTAGCAGGTCACGAAACGACCAGCACAGTGTTGCTAGAGAGGAAGAGAGAGAGGTAATAGTCGGTACTCAATATGACGGATTGGTCAGTCAGGGTTTACTATTCCTCAACACGGTCATTCGGTCAGGAAACTACTAATCAATGTTTGCGTAGAAGGAAACGATCAACGTTCTGATCAAAGGTGTAGTGGTGCCCAACATCACATTACGAGGTATGCAGTGTTTCTCTTTCATCCCGCTTCACTTTACTAAATCTGTCTCTACCCGCAGAACACGAAGTAGAGCAATCTGAGGACAATCCTCTGGAACACGTTCGAGTGGACCTCTCTTTCGCGGTTTCCTCGTCATCCATCGGCGGCTTGATTTCGGAGGGAACCACTCGGCGTCAATCTGTGGCAGACGTTCTCCGTGCGCTTGTCGCGTCTGGCTTCGAACGTGAGACAACCGAAGTCGTCTTGACGTTTGTCGGGAACGAGCTTGAGGAGTACAATAGGAAGAAGGGCGAGAAGAGAGTTGGAAGAGAAAGGATGAGAGCGTGTACCTCCTCACGGCGGTGGCTACGGTGGGCGCAATTGCCTAGGTGAGTGCAACAGATTATAAGAAAGAGCAGTGAATAATAACGGGGATCTACGGCAAGGAGTCACGAGCACGAATGCTCTTGTAGACGTGGTGCAGTTCTTCTCGCAACACGTGTACGAGGATCTACAAGCAGATGAAAACTCCGTGCATCCGATTCTCCAGGTCGACGCAATTCGATTCTTGTACTCTTTCCGAAATCAAGTGCATGTTCCTCCTATTTATTCTTACAGGATCGTGCCTCTAATCAACTATACAGCTCACAAAAGAGCAACTCCTCTCTATCCTACCTCTGCTCGTCCGCCACCTGCGTTCGCCGAACTACGTATGCTATACATATGCAGCAACAACCATCGAACGGATATTGTTCATCAAGCGCGGGTCTTCCTTACTGTGCGTAATGCGGTTGTTTGAAGCGATGATCCTTCTAACGGCTTATATAGCTTCAACCAGGAAGACATACGAGAGCTCGCACCTGAAATCATCAATACCTTAATGTCAAAGGTTGAGGCGGGTGGGACACCGGAGAAAATCGCGGAAAATGACTATCTGATAAAGTGTAAGTTTTACAATTATTTACAAAACTATTCTCATCAATCATATCTACGTTACCTCTAGGCGTCATGCGTGTTATTTTGACTGCACGGTCGACCCTAGCCGCCGAGCATGAGCAACTGTTACATCGTCTGGTTGCCATCCTCACCGCAATTTGTAAAAACCCGAGCAATCCTAACTTCAATCAATATATCTTCGAGAGCATTTCTGCTTTGATCAGGTGAGCGAAGGCAAATGAGACAGCTGGCAGCATATTCTGATGCGAGAAATATGAAGGTTTAACGTTGCCGCAGCGCCTCAAACGTTGACGACGTTCGAACAAGAATTATTTGGTCCTTTCACAATCATTCTGCAACAGGATATCGATCGTGAGTAGCTTTTTTCCAAGAGATCTTTCTAACAAATGACATGTCGTCTGTACAGAATTCATTCCGTACATTCTCCAAAACCTTTCGCAGATGCTCGAACTCCACGACGGCGACGTTCCTCCTGATTATTGCTCCATCCTACCTTTCCTCCTCCAACCCGCTTCCTGGCCGCAAAAGTGCTCCATCCCTGCTCTCGTTTGCCTCTTACGCGCCTTCCTTGCACGGGACACCGTGCAGACGGCACAGACCAGCCAGTTCACCGCTATTCTGGCCGACGTGCAGCAGAAGCTCATTCCATCGCGTGTCGAGCCCCAGTTCCAGTTTCTGGCTGGCACTGGACCGCGGGCGTTGTATGCCGACGCCCCCGTCGCGCCGTTGTACGTGTCTACGCCTGTCCCATATCCGTATTCTTTCCCGAACTCTTTCGTCGGCCGGCCGACGCTGCGGCCCTGAACGACGGCATCGACCTCGAGACGTGGGAGAGTTGGATGGACACGCCGTTCTCCCCGCTCTTTATGGTCGTCAGCAGCGACGCGCGTGCGTTGAGCAAGGCGAGGTTGCGGTTAACATAGGCACTCGCACAGCCTACGTACCTTTGCTGAGATTCAAATAGAATGCAAGGAAGACTATGTACAAACCCTTGATGAAAAGTGTAGTGACGATGCTACTCACGGAACTGCAGACCGCGCGGCCAGAGGCGTACGTCTATTGCATTTATCATGGCGATCCCCGTGCTCAGCCTCGGCTCGGATTTCTTGATCAGCTCTGTGGAGGAGTTACAATCTCAGTGAGTTCGGTTCAGTTCTGAATGCTACGTCTTATCCATCACAACTGATGTGCCGCTGCAGGCTTTGCTCGCAGCTGCTGGCGAACGTGGTTCTGCCACAGATCCTTAAGATGCTGCTGAAAGACAGGAATTTCATCGTAGGCGTCACGAGGATGATGACACAGAGCTCAATGATCGTGTCTGAGCCTACAGTAAGGCAGTGGTGAGTCCAGGATCAATCACATCGACTTTGATCATGTCGATGTCGTTATTATGTTTTCACCAAGCACCTTTAGGCTGGCTGCTTTCACTCAACTCGTCAAACTCTTCAGTGCGGTCACGCACCTGAAGTCCGCACAGCCAACAGTGGCGGAGGATACAGACTTGTCAGACCAACCACCTGGGTTTAACTGGTTTTGATGTTTTGGACTTAAGGTTATCTTTGTTCATACAGATCTTTGTGTAATTGGCTTATTTCACGGCTCACTACTCTTGCATGTTTGTTGTATATACAGTACCTTGTAATAGCAATATAAAATTCTGTATAATCGGCTCACTTCACGATTCACTACTCTTGCATCTTCATTGTATAATATACCTTCTAATAGTAAATTACAGAATATTCCACTCTCTTCGTAGCGGGCTCTGCTGTGCTGGCACAGCGTTTGCAATTATTAGCATTGGATAAGGACCCCTTATCCAATGCTAATTAGGTTAGTTAAGCAGGCCATCCCCATACTGCGGTTAGTACCGCTGATACTGGGGATGGTCTTCGTCATATAGGCCTGGTGTACTGCAGCCAGGCCTAGACGACGCGTGGCCGGCCTCGGCGGCAACCGATAGACCCTGGCGCGCCACCAACAGGGTCACACGGCCTCCGCGTCGGCCACAGACAGCGAGCTCGACGTGCGGACGTCGAGCTCGACTAGCTCACTCAATTCATGACGGTTTGCGCCCGTTTTTTTTGCATTGGATGTGGGCTCATGTGTAGAAGTAGTTTATGAAGAAAGATAATATCATTGCATCAAGAAAACATTATTAGAATTTAATACAAGCATGTCCAACAGAGCTACAAGCAAACAACAAGATAACCATCAAGACTATTCGTCTTTGTCGGACGTGTTGATGACTGACGCAGAGCGGTACTTTCTTGGCACTTGCCCGAGGCTGCTCGTTCTCAGCATCACTGTCGGACACGACGTGCTTGCGCTTGGCACCCTTGTCTGAGCGAGAGGCCCTGCTCTTCCGCGGTAGATTTTGCTTGCGGATTGCCAGCTCGTCGCGAGGGACTTCCTCCCAATATATCTCTCCATCATCGAGGCCGAGGAGGATTCGGTCGAGAGAGGGTATCGAGAGGTTGTCGATGCCTGCGACAATAGGGCAGTCATCGGGCCAACCCATGAGCTCGAAGCCATATCTGCAAACGACATCGGTCTCATAATTGATCCATTTAATCAACGCATTTTGTATACCGGTTGCATCGGCTAGAGTAGAGTCAGCTTATTTACAAGCAATGAGACAAGCTAAGAGGCTACGCACAGAGTGAATTATTGAGCATCTGTCGGACCCTTTTTTTCTTGTCAACACGGCGCTGGTTGTTGTTTGCCTGCGCCAGGCCAGGGACTCCGCTTAATGCGTATGCCTCGAATCGCGTTGCAAAATCTTGCACGGTCACTTTGAAGGCATCACGCAGAAAGCGTTCCCCGAGAGAGTCGGTATAGTACAAAGGTGCATTCCTGTGTGACGAATGCGTGCGCACAGTAAATGACAATGATGCTGTCATGCAACGATGGCCCAGATTCGTGAGCTATGAAACTATGTCAGATCTACAGATTGCGGGAAAAACCATATTCACGTACCTCCGACTGAATTTGTTCAGTAGTCCGGCGAACATCCTGGCTTCGTGCCTTCGGCTGGGACCTTGCTCCCTTCAGCGCTGTGGATCGCTCTTCCTCCAGCGTAGCAATCACCTTTTGCTGAGAAGCTTCGTCCATAGACAGAAAGGCGGGGTAGCCTATCTTTGCGAGCTCCTGGATCTCCCTGAGCTTCATCTTTTCACCCTCTGGCCGATCTAAATACACCCAAAAAAGTCGGTAGGTCAGTTAATCTTCTATTTATCACTTTGAAGTAATAAGACTTACCTTCATTAATTTTCAAGCTACTTGCGCGAAGCCATGCATTCCACAGATTCACTTTGCGCGGTTTACCGGTACCTGGCTGATGCTGCGTAAATGTCCGCATCTTCTTCAGAGTGATGCCATATTTGAGTGCAAGGTCCGTAGCAGACGAGAGCTGGCGCTCCCACTCCTGTTGAAGATCGACATTCATATTTCGTTTCTTCTCAGCTGCCTTTTGAGCAGCAGCCTTGCGATCCGCCTTTGTGAGGTTCAGCGCTCGAGAGCGCACCGCAGGTCTTCCATCAAGAGGGGGCCGAGCAATATACGCGGCCGCAACGTCTGTTGGCAAAGCTAGCCCGGCTGCCAGTGAAGGTAGGCGAGGCTGGTCGGAGTTGTTGTGCTCTTGCGAATGCGTCGGAAGCAAGTCAGCAGGTTGGGAAGGCAGTTCTGGAGACTTTGCTTGCGTTCGTGGTTCTTGAGGAGGCAGCTCGAGAGCCAGGAGAGCGGGGTCAATGACAGAGTCTGCAAAGGGCACAAACATACTGTCCATACTGTGCATTGGCAAGACACAGTCGTTGGGGTAAAAAAACAATCCGACCACGAACCTATGTAATGTTTCCACTGTTCGGATTGTTATCTGGCTTGTCAAACAGGATAAGATAAGTAAACACAATTTCTGATTTAAAAAAAAGCGAGCGAAGAGTACAAGTGGAAGCGAGTAAAAACGCCCATGTTCAAAGTTGTTAACTTTTAAAATCAAAAATATCGCAGACAAGAGTTGATGAATGCAAGAAAGAGAAGGATTGACAAGCAGGAGAAGGCAGGGAAGATTAACAGTCAAAAGAAGCAACCTACACCACAAATCTCAACGAGATCCAGAGCTACCTGCAGCTGGGCTTCCCCGAGTTGCCCGGGAAGGCTTGAAGGATCCTTTGCGAGGCGTCGAGGGGCTGGCAGGACATTCAAAACCAAGTGACTGCTTGGCTTGTTGACCAGCAGCCATGGAAGGCTGTCTGCCTGTCATCACAGACTGCTTGCGCAAGGGTGAGAGTGGCTGCATTCGCAATGGTTGCTGTTGCTGTTGCTGTTGCTGTTGCTGCTGCTGTCGCGGACTTGAGTGACGAGATAGAGGTGAAGCCTGTTGAGGCATCCACTGACAAGCTTGCACCTGTCCAGAGGGGCCGAGAGCCATAGGATACATGGTCTGCATTGGCAAAAGCACGTACATTGGCTGAGAGCCAGATGCAATGCCCATTGTGCCATTTGCAGACCCGTCATCCTCGTAGAACTCACGGACGTCTTCTTCCTCTCTCTCTACCAATCCCATACACCTCTGCCTTTCCCTTTCCCTTGCTATGCTCGTCCGTCTCATACGCACGAAGAGCTTGGTCCACAACCTCGGGGTCAAGGGAAGGTACACCTGCCCATATATCATTGTCATCGTCCTGGGACAATGCCATCGTCTTCGTGACACTTGATTCCGAGCTAGGATCACTTGTTGTGCTGCTGGCCTGGGGATTGGATCTGGTCATAACAACGATGTCGTTGTTGTCGTCGTCGTCCTCACTGTCACTTTTGCTGTCGTCAATTTTGGATCGATTCTGAATATCTGGCACTATAAGGTAATGAGTAAAGAGATTAAGAAGAAAAGACAACATGCGCACCTTCTCCGCAAGCTTACGCCCGTAATTGCGCCTGACTGGAAGCTCGTTCGTAAGGCGTACTACAGCCTTGGCCAACCCTTTCTCCATCCTAGTAAATGTCTTCTCTGCCTGTAAGTTATCACGGAGCAGTTGCGGGAGGCGCCATGTAATGGCAGGGACAAGGTGCTCGTGCGTCTGCCCGGGCCTTTGCTTGTTGACCCGGTCGAAGTCAATCTCCACTGTACAGACCAGACGGTCTTCTACCTTCTCCTTAAGAGCCACAATTCCATCCAAAAGTGCGTCCGAGAATAAAGCATGGATCCTCCGATCCTCCTTGGTGGCCAGGATGTGTTGAAACTGGTTGGACACGTCGTTGAGCGTCTCGTTATTGCGGCTCTTCTCGAAGCAGTGCATTATGAGGTCAAATGCCGCAGCCTTCTGCTGATCTGACAACTGGTGCGGGGCTTTGCGATCCCGACCACCAGGGGATGCCCAGTATGCAAGGATATCGAGAAGGTTATCCGGGTAACTACCCAGAACTCGTCCCCGTTCCGATCCTCGAGGCCATGGTAGCTTGGGACTGTTATCAGGAGGCATAGAGAGGGTGAAGGATGTGGTAGAATGTCAACGAATGACAAGTACGGTGACAAACAGCTGGCATGTTATTCGCATACTGTTCGGAAGCCATCGAAATTGGAATGGCATTGCAAGTGCCATGAGTGATTGAAGCAAGGTCCAGTTATAGAATCTGTGTAATCTTACAACACCCTGTATTCCCTTTTAAGGTAACTACTCTCAGACTTCGTATAATCTTGCAAAACTTCGAATTAGCACCATAAATCATATATTGCATGATATAGTCTCTGAATTTTTAATAGAGTTATCTAGCACATAAAGTATCATTATATGTTATTTTCACTCTCACAGATGCCTATGCATACCTGAAATGTGAAGTCGAAATTAAGTGCATTTCACCACTATAATCTTGCAGCTCGCAAGACTTATGGGCTCTTCTATGTTTGATTTCTGTCTGTAATAACCACATGGATCTGTCTCAAATGGACTTACCACTAATTCCTGATTTTCTGGGAATTATCCGATGACTTCTAATTTTGAGCTTTATTCAGTCGGTTTCAGTTCAAACATGCACATAGATAGCATGCAAACATGCGTACCTATGCAAGCATATTTAAGCTACATTCTACAAGCAGCATATTATTGATTACATATCATCTAGTCTAAAGTGATACTTGAAATCGCTGTTACAAAGTCATCGTACATAGAATACTCCTCATCACTATCAACTTCATCCTCAATATCACCATGCTCGTCTCTCTTGAAACCATCTGACGTCCTTTTTGCATTTGATCCTTCATCTCTGCTAGAAACAGAGCAGCTCTGATTATAAGTATCACTTACACGCTTACCTGTGTACCCAGTAAGTTTCTCAATGGCACAAATGCGAGAATGATGCACATTGTCGGCTTGACCACGCAGAATGTGTCGTTTTCGCATTTGATAAGCCATTGCTGGGTTTGCAGCATCGAGATTTGCTGTGATGTTAGAGATCAGAGTCTCATGACTCTGCATGTACCTATGATGCCTTGTAATCTCAATATTCAACCTTCGAATCTCCTCGCGGGATCGTTGCAACTTGAAATACATTGTCATTGCTTCACGTTCTGCTTGGCGACTCCATGGCTTCTCGGTAATGTTATGGCGGGATAGGCGGAGGAAGTCGAACTCGCCAACAGCAGCATAGTCGAGCACTGTTTTGGTATTGATACGTGCACGCGGTGGTACAACTCTTTTGGCTGCGTCGTTGTACTTTTTCACCGCAGCCTCGACAGTAGCAGATCGGTGCTTCAATCCTTTTGCAATATGCTCTCGCATTTTATAACCTGTGTACAATGTTAGCATGAGTCAGATGTAGCTTCAAAAAAAACGCACCCGTCCCTGCTTGACCCATTTTTGCCAGCTCGAACATTCGTGAGGCAATTTGGACCTCCAGCTGATCTATTGCTTTATCGTAGTCTTCCTCTGCCTTTGTGCGCATTGCGTGCTTCCACTCTTCTGTATCCGGTGTCCATCGTACAGAGACACCGAGCTTTGCCTCAAGATCCCTTACAGTCCTCTGGAGTAAGATAACAGTATCGAGGCCGTTAGACATAGCAGCCTCAATACTGTTTGTTGTTGCTATTGAGCTCTGATAGAAAGCTGCATATGAATTTGTGGAAACCGTCTCAGAGACAGTAAGGAGTGGAGCCTCAGCGTGCCTCTTAAGTGCAGCCGAGTGCTCATTTCTACAATAAAAATCAATGAGTTCATCTGCAGTGTAAATAAGATATCTAAATCACTTACGTTGCACTTTCGAGCTGTTGGATGCGCAACACATACTCCAATGCCAACTCCTCGCGAGGCGTCTTGACCTTGGAAGGAAGAACAAGAAAAGCTGCTTCCTCCGCTTTCCATTGCTCAAAAACATCATCCGATGGAATTCCAAGATTTTTTTTTTTTTTTTTTTTAGACTTTGAAAGGTCTTTTACGCTGTTGCTTGCCTGATGATAGTTCGTTGTAATAAATCGACCTTTTAGAGAGTTAGCAGTGCAGATCTACGACCATAAATGAATAACATACTGAGTTCGTTATATCGATCTGAATTCCATCGAGCTATGAAGCGGAGGATTGCTTGTCGGCGATGAAACGTCGAGGCATGTCGAGTGCAGTAAGCAACCTTGTTCAATTCCGAAAAAATCCTCTCACACCCCTCGAAATCTTCACACCCTGCTCCAAGCACATGCATAGGATGCCACTTAAGCTGGCACTTGCGGTTGTGTGCATAGCCATGGAAGGCATTGACACAAAGGCGGCATTTTTTTGCACGAACCTTCGGACCCAAAAGCTTACTGCTATTTGCAGTCGTCGAAAACCCACAGCCAATGTCGTATCCAATTAGAATGTCTTCTCCAAAAAGATCAATCAATCGGTCTACGATGGCTAAGGGGTATTTTGCACTAAAAAAAAGGTGAGCTTTAATCGTTGGAATAAACTACAAGCGCTTACAGTTCACCACTTCGGATCATGTCGCATGCGGTGACAATGACCCCATGGCGGCACGCCGCAATAAAGACCCCTGTCTCCACAAATACTCCCCACATAGTCTTCTTGCTGTCGTCAGCAAGGTTCACCCAGCGCTCGGAGCAGGGATCCGGATCTTGCATGCCATCCACTGGGGAACCACCTTCAGGCTCTTCAGCCTACAGTTGGTTAGAGATCAGGGAGCTCAGGTAATAATAGTAGGACATACTGAGGACTTTCCCTTTCCTTTTCCCTTTCCCTTTCCTTTGGCCGGTGCCTTTGCCTTCACTTCATCTTTAAATATATCTACATCTGTTGCTTCCAAACAAAAGACAGATGCCCGATGGTGCTGGTCTGCTCGCTCGACATTTACGATTTGATCTCCGTGTCTTCGGAAATTTTGCATCCGTTTCAAAGAGTTGTTGCCATCCATACAAAAGAGAGCTGAGCCTTGAAGAGGATCTTCGTTTGGCTGCCGGTTTGCGCAAGCCGGACAAGCGTATCTTAGCCTTTCCGCAGCGTCGGAAAACAGGAGTTCGTTCAGGTCAATGTCGATTCTGTCCAGAACCTCTAGGTATGCATCAAAGGCCTGACTGAATGCCTTCTGATGCGACAATTTGTACAAGGCCTTTTTGTGGGTTAGCAGCAGTTCAATTAGTCAATTAACGACTCACTTTATGCATCTCAGCCAGTGCTCTTACAAATGCTTGAATACTGAGGCTAGCACATCGCGCACTGACAACCCGGAAGAGCTCAAGAACATTTATTGCAATTGCACTGTTTGGATGCAGCGGCGAAGTTCCGATATAGCCATGTCGTACTAATGTAGCCGAAAAATTGAGATTGTCCACTGGGAGCTCTATTTCTTGCCTACCTATTATGAGGAAGCATACCATCAGAATACAATTGTAGCAAGAAGAGTAAAAGTACTCACCAAATATTTCAACAACCCAGATTGCCGGGTGCATTTGTGCCTCCAGTTCAACCACTGGAGGCCCTTTCATGTCAAACTCCATATACGCATCCTTCATCGCAGGCAAGGCTGTATCCCAGGCCTCATTTTGCAGAAGAATCCTGTTGCGTCTCGAGCTGCTATCCTCTGTGGATCTGTGTTGGCACAAGTAAGCACTAAGTGGAAGCCATCAAGTCAAGTACGCACCTTCTCCCCCATTTCGACACCTGGATAATGTCAATAATCTCCTCTTCTTCCTTTGCAAGATCACCATCTTCACGCTCACAGTAGTCTTCCTCATCATCCGTCCAAGTGTCTTCATCTAGGTATGATTGAAGGGCCAAATCATCGACATCTAATGACATAGGAAGACCGGACAACCCGCCACCCGGAGCATCGGCTTGCTGCGCAATCTCTTTCTTACGTTGCTCGAGCGAGCTCCTTAGACCTATGGGTATATTTCAGACCTATATTTGACAATACTTGAAGTTGAATACTTACCAGCCAGTTTGGTGGCCCTGCGCTGCTTCATTTCAGCTTGGTCTCTTTCAACCTGTCCAATAGTATGCTTGCGCTTTGTCACATGCATCCCTCCCAGATTTCCCTCACCAGCATATGTACCTCTAACTACCCGAGACACCCCAAGCCTTGTTTTCTTGTTGCCCATAGCTGCAAGTGAATTAAAAAGCAGCAAGTAGAATGTGAGGTGAGAGACGGAGAGAGGAAGTTAATAATAGACAACTCGGACTCGGACTCACTCGTTGAACTTTAGGTCATGGCAAGCACGTGCTCCGCAATGTAATAGAGTAGTAATATCTAGTATTAAAGCTATTTAATTTATTTAGAATCTACACATGAGTCCGCATACGATGTAAAATAACGGGCCAATACATAAGCTTGAAACATAAGAGAATAGTTGGCATAAGCGAGCTACGCATGCGAGCAACATGTGATGAATGGCAAGGCCCATTGTTTAAACAAGAGAGAAGCAAGCTGGGCGTTGTGAGCGACAACGCCCTTGCTCAGAACGTTGATCGTCTCCTTCTCCGCCAATGTTGCCCTGTAGCTTCTTGACCGAATGACCGTGCTGAAGAAACGTAAACCTAGACTGACTAGTCCATAACGTGTGATTCCAGATCTCTGACCACGTCCGAGAAGACTCCACAGAGCTGTGACAAAGGTCGGTACAAGTTTCGAAGACGAAGGGACCTCCGGGTAGCAATGGGTATATAGCTCGGCGAGTTCGAAGATCGAAGTTTTGATCTGGGTCGGGAAAGATGGTGTTGTGTCGTCAGGATCGCCACGCGTATTCTCGGGATCCCAGGCAAGGAACTTGGTGAGTACTCCCTGCTCGGCGCCAAAGAAAGCGGAGTGCAAGTCTTCAAAGGTAGGCGGTAGATCTTGGCACGTTAGGTCGTAGAAAATTGACAAAAGCACGACCTGCGCGTGTGCCATCGCTTCAGTTCCTGAGCCATTCAGTAAGTTAGAGGCGGTATGTTCGAAGATTTGGAGGATAATGGCCGAGAAGCGGCTCAAAACAAAGTTGATCGGCGTGTAGAGCGAATCCGAGCGCATTTCAGAGCGCCATGGCGCGAAAATCGAGTGGGCGTTTTCGAGAACAGCGACGTTTGTTGGATAGTTGGCCGGATCGGGGGAGAGAGAAGAGACGAGCTGATCGATGACATCTGGCCACTGCGCAGGGAAATCATACTTTGCGGCAATGGAGACGGCCTCTGCAACCTGCGCTCGCAACGTCTTGTCCACTGGACTCGAAAGCGCAATCATTGCAGGGACCAGCTGACCCTTCATCTGCGTCTTCTCCGCGTCTGCCGAAAGCAAGTCACCATCCTTCCGTCACTTTTTTGAGATAGACACGGGCTGCGAGCCGCACTGAGCGGTCCTGAGAGACATCATCACAGAGACCAGCTGGCCCTTCATCTGCGTCTTCTCCGCGTCTGCCAAAAGCAAGTCGCCATCCTTCCATCGGGCTGCGAGCCGTACTGAGCCGTCTTGAGAGACATTGAGTATGAGTTGGAGGAGGAAAGCAAGAAATACAGATTGTATGGAGAGGGAAGTTCTGCTTGTCTGCGGGTGTTGGGGTGTTAAGAGGCGAGGAAAGAGGAGGCGCCGTGACCCGCGTGCGTGGTGGACATTGTACAAAAGGCGCCAAGCGCGTTGTCACCCTCGACATCAACCGGTAACACAGATGTTCAATATTTTACACAATAATGAAGAAAGAGAACACACCTCAATTGTTAGCTACACATGCTCCATCACTTGGTCCGTGGTTTGTTTAGTTTTTGAGTAGTTCTGAACGAGTGGAAGTTGTTTGTTGGTGCCATGAAAACAAGTGGATAGCAACAGGGTAGCAATGACCGTGTGTCCGGGATGAAATCAACGGTCTACGAGGCCAGGCAAACTCTAGGTTCAACGCCAAAGTTCGTAAGGCAATAATGCCCCGCCTGACCTCGCTGCATCTCCCTGTCCTTTCCTAGTTGTAAACATGGCAATGAGGAAAGAGGGATACGTGGCAAACAAGCAAGCTCTTCTCCCCAACTACCTTACGTAATAAGTTGTCGTCAACGCGCGCTGTTCACGACACCGTGTGAACCTGGTGGTGGCGCGCCAGGGTCTATTGGTCACCGCCGAGGCCGGCCATGCGTCATCAACACGTCCGACGAAGACGAATCATCTTGATGGTTATCTTGTTGTTTGCTTGTAGCTCTGACATGCTTGTATTAATTTCTAATAATGTTTTCTTGATGCAATGATATTGTTTTTTTCCTTATAAACTACTTCTACACATGATTCCGCATCCAATGCAAAAAAAACGGGCCCAAACCGTCAAGTATTGAGTGAGCTAGTCGAGCTCGTCGTGCGGACGTCGAGCTCACTGTCTGTGACCGACGCGGAGGCCGTGTGACCCTGTGGTGGCACGCCAGGGTCTATCGGACATCGCCGAGGCCGGCCACGCGTCGTCTAGGCCTGGCTGCAGTACACCAGGCCTATATGACGAAGACCATCCCCAGTATCAGCGGTACTAACCGCAGTATGGGGATGGCCTGCTTAACTAACCTAATTAGCAGTGGATAAGGACCCCTTATCCACTGCTAATTAGGTTCTCTATACCCGGTACATTAGGTGTTGTCGCCGTACTTGTCATTCGTTGACATTCTACCACATCCTTCACCCTCTCTATGCCTCCTGATAACAGTCCCAAGCTACCATGGCCTCGAGGATCGGAACGGGGACGAGTTCTGGGTAGTTACCCGGATAACCTTCTCGATATCCTTGCATACTGGGCATCCCCTGGTGGTCGGGATCGCAAAGCCCCGCACCAGTTGTCAGATCAGCAGAAGGCTGCGGCATTTGACCTCATAATGCACTGCTTCGAGAAGAGCCGCAATAACGAGACGCTCAACGACGTGTCCAACCAGTTTCAACACATCCTGGCCACCAAGGAGGATCGGAGGATCCATGCTTTATTCTCGGACGCACTTTTGGATGGAATTGTGGCTCTTAAGGAGAAGGTAGAAGACCGTCTGGTCTGTACAGTGGAGATTGACTTCGACCGGGTCAACAAGCAAAGGCCCGGGCAGACGCACGAGCACCTTGTCCCTGCCATTACATGGCGCCTCCCGCAACTGCTCCGTGATAACTTACAGGCAGAGAAGACATTTACTAGGATGGAGAAAGGGTTGGCCAAGGCTGTAGTACGCCTTACGAACGAGCTTCCAGTCAGGCGCAATTACGGGCGTAAGCTTGCGGAGAAGGTGCGCATGTTGTCTTTTCTTCTTAATCTCTTTACTCATTACCTTATAGTGCCAGATATTCAGAATCGATCCAAAGATTGACGACAGCAAAAGTGACAGTGAGGACGACGACGACAACAACGACATCGTTGTTATGACCAGATCCAATCCCCAGGCCAGCAGCACAACAAGTGATCCTAGCTCGGAATCAAGTGTCACGAAGACGATGGCATTGTCCCAGGACGATGACAATGATATATGGGCAGGTGTACCTTCCCTTGACCCCGAGGTTGTGGACCAAGCTCTTCGTGCGTATGAGACGGACGAGCATAGCAAGGGAAAGGGAAAGGCAGAGGTGTATGGGATTGGTAGAGAAGAGGAAGAAGACGTCCGTGAGTTCTACGAGGATGACGGGTCTGCAAATGGCACAATGGGCATTGCATCTGGCTCTCAGCCAATGTACGTGCTTTTGCCAATGCAGACCATGTATCCTATGGCTCTCGGCCCCTCTGGACAGGTGCAAGCTTGTCAGTGGATGCCTCAACAGGCTTCACCTCTATCTCGTCACTCAAGTCCGCGACAGCAGCAGCAACAGCAACAGCAACAGCAACAGCAACCATTGCGAATGCAGCCACTCTCACCCTTGCGCAAGCAGTCTGTGATGACAGGCAGACAGCCTTCCATGGCTGCTGGTCAACAAGCCAAGCAGTCACTTGGTTTTGAATGTCCTGCCAGCCCCTCGACGCCTCGCAAAGGATCCTTCAAGCCTTCCCGGGCAACTCGGGGAAGCCCAGCTGCAGGTAGCTCTGGATCTCGTTGAGATTTGTGGTGTAGGTTGCTTCTTTTGACTGTTAATCTTCCCTGCCTTCTCCTGCTTGTCAATCCTTCTCTTTCTTGCATTCATCAACTCTTGTCTGCGATATTTTTGATTTTAAAAGTTAACAACTTTGAACATGGGCGTTTTTACTCGCTTCCACTTGTACTCTTCGCTCGCTTTTTTTTAAATCAGAAATTGTGTTTACTTATCTTATCCTGTTTGACAAGCCAGATAACAATCCGAACAGTGGAAACATTACATAGGTTCGTGGTCGGATTGTTTTTTTACCCCAACGACTGTGTCTTGCCAATGCACAGTATGGACAGTATGTTTGTGCCCTTTGCAGACTCTGTCATTGACCCCGCTCTCCTGGCTCTCGAGCTGCCTCCTCAAGAACCACGAACGCAAGCAAAGTCTCCAGAACTGCCTTCCCAACCTGCTGACTTGCTTCCGACGCATTCGCAAGAGCACAACAACTCCGACCAGCCTCGCCTACCTTCACTGGCAGCCGGGCTAGCTTTGCCAACAGACGTTGCGGCCGCGTATATTGCTCGGCCCCCTCTTGATGGAAGACCTGCGGTGCGCTCTCGAGCGCTGAACCTCACAAAGGCGGATCGCAAGGCTGCTGCTCAAAAGGCAGCTGAGAAGAAACGAAATATGAATGTCGATCTTCAACAGGAGTGGGAGCGCCAGCTCTCGTCTGCTACGGACCTTGCACTCAAATATGGCATCACTCTGAAGAAGATGCGGACATTTACGCAGCATCAGCCAGGTACCGGTAAACCGCGCAAAGTGAATCTGTGGAATGCATGGCTTCGCGCAAGTAGCTTGAAAATTAATGAAGGTAAGTCTTATTACTTCAAAGTGATAAATAGAAGATTAACTGACCTACCGACTTTTTTGGGTGTATTTAGATCGGCCAGAGGGTGAAAAGATGAAGCTCAGGGAGATCCAGGAGCTCGCAAAGATAGGCTACCCCGCCTTTCTGTCTATGGACGAAGCTTCTCAGCAAAAGGTGATTGCTACGCTGGAGGAAGAGCGATCCACAGCGCTGAAGGGAGCAAGGTCCCAGCCGAAGGCACGAAGCCAGGATGTTCGCCGGACTACTGAACAAATTCAGTCGGAGGTACGTGAATATGGTTTTTCCCGCAATCTGTAGATCTGACATAGTTTCATAGCTCACGAATCTGGGCCATCGTTGCATGACAGCATCATTGTCATTTACTGTGCGCACGCATTCGTCACACAGGAATGCACCTTTGTACTATACCGACTCTCTCGGGGAACGCTTTCTGCGTGATGCCTTCAAAGTGACCGTGCAAGATTTTGCAACGCGATTCGAGGCATACGCATTAAGCGGAGTCCCTGGCCTGGCGCAGGCAAACAACAACCAGCGCCGTGTTGACAAGAAAAAAAAGGGTCCGACAGATGCTCAATAATTCACTCTGTGCGTAGCCTCTTAGCTTGTCTCATTGCTTGTAAATAAGCTGACTCTACTCTAGCCGATGCAACCGGTATACAAAATGCGTTGATTAAATGGATCAATTATGAGACCGATGTCGTTTGCAGATATGGCTTCGAGCTCATGGGTTGGCCCGATGACTGCCCTATTGTCGCAGGCATCGACAACCTCTCGATACCCTCTCTCGACCGAATCCTCCTCGGCCTCGATGATGGAGAGATATATTGGGAGGAAGTCCCTCGCGACGAGCTGGCAATCCGCAAGCAAAATCTACCGCGGAAGAGCAGGGCCTCTCGCTCAGACAAGGGTGCCAAGCGCAAGCACGTCGTGTCCGACAGTGATGCTGAGAACGAGCAGCCTCGGGCAAGTGCCAAGAAGTACCGCTCTGCGTCAGTCATCAACACGTCCGACAAAGACGAATAGTCTTGATGGTTATCTTGTTGTTTGCTTGTAGCTCTGTTGGACATGCTTGTATTAAATTCTAATAATGTTTTCTTGATGCAATGATATTATCTTTCTTCATAAACTACTTCTACACATGAGCCCACATCCAATGCAAAAAAAACGGGCGCAAACCGTCATGAATTGAGTGAGCTAGTCGAGCTCGACGTCCGCACGTCGAGCTCGCTGTCTGTGGCCGACGCGGAGGCCGTGTGACCCTGTTGGTGGCGCGCCAGGGTCTATCGGTTGCCGCCGAGGCCGGCCACGCGTCGTCTAGGCCTGGCTGCAGTACACCAGGCCTATATGACGAAGACCATCCCCAGTATCAGCGGTACTAACCGCAGTATGGGGATGGCCTGCTTAACTAACCTAATTAGCATTGGATAAGGGGTCCTTATCCAATGCTAATTAGGTTCTATATACCCGGTACATTAGGTGGGCGACAAACAGCTGGCATGTTATTCGCATACTGTTCGGAAGCCATCGAAATTGGAATGGCATTGCAAGTGCCATGAGTGATTGAAGCAAGGTCCAGTTATAGAATCTGTGTAATCTTACAACACCCTGTATTCCCTTTTAAGGTAACTACTCTCAGACTTCGTATAATCTTGCAAAACTTCGAATTAGCACCATAAATCATATATTGCATGATATAGTCTCTGAATTTTTAATAGAGTTATCTAGCACATAAAGTATCATTATATGTTATTTTCACTCTCACAGATGCCTATGCATACCTGAAATGTGAAGTCGAAATTAAGTGCATTTCACCACTATAATCTTGCAGCTCGCAAGACTTATGGGCTCTTCTATGTTTGATTTCTGTCTGTAATAACCACATGGATCTGTCTCAAATGGACTTACCACTAATTCCTGATTTTCTGGGAATTATCCGATGACTTCTAATTTTGAGCTTTATTCAGTCGGTTTCAGTTCAAACATGCACATAGATAGCATGCAAACATGCGTACCTATGCAAGCATATTTAAGCTACATTCTACAAGCAGCATATTATTGATTACATATCATCTAGTCTAAAGTGATACTTGAAATCGCTGTTACAAAGTCATCGTACATAGAATACTCCTCATCACTATCAACTTCATCCTCAATATCACCATGCTCGTCTCTCTTGAAACCATCTGACGTCCTTTTTGCATTTGATCCTTCATCTCTGCTAGAAACAGAGCAGCTCTGATTATAAGTATCACTTACACGCTTACCTGTGTACCCAGTAAGTTTCTCAATGGCACAAATGCGAGAATGATGCACATTGTTGGCTTGACCACGCAGAATGTGTCGTTTTCGCATTTGATAAGCCATTGCTGGGTTTGCAGCATCGAGATTTGCTGTGATGTTAGAGATCAGAGTCTCATGACTCTGCATGTACCTATGATGCCTTGTAATCTCAATATTCAACCTTCGAATCTCCTCGCGGGATCGTTGCAACTTGAAATACATTGTCATTGCTTCACGTTCTGCTTGGCGACTCCATGGCTTCTCGGTAATGTTATGGCGGGATAGGCGGAGGAAGTCGAACTCGCCAACAGCAGCATAGTCGAGCACTGTTTTGGTATTGATACGTGCACGCGGTGGTACAACTCTTTTGGCTGCGTCGTTGTACTTTTTCACCGCAGCCTCGACAGTAGCAGATCGGTGCTTCAATCCTTTTGCAATATGCTCTCGCATTTTATAACCTGTGTACAATGTTAGCATGAGTCAGATGTAGCTTCAAAAAAAACGCACCCGTCCCTGCTTGACCCATTTTTGCCAGCTCGAACATTCGTGAGGCAATTTGGACCTCCAGCTGATCTATTGCTTTATCGTAGTCTTCCTCTGCCTTTGTGCGCATTGCGTGCTTCCACTCTTCTGTATCCGGTGTCCATCGTACAGAGACACCGAGCTTTGCCTCAAGATCCCTTACAGTCCTCTGGAGTAAGATAACAGTATCGAGGCCGTTAGACATAGCAGCCTCAATACTGTTTGTTGTTGCTATTGAGCTCTGATAGAAAGCTGCATATGAATTTGTGGAAACCGTCTCAGAGACAGTAAGGAGTGGAGCCTCAGCGTGCCTCTTAAGTGCAGCCGAGTGCTCATTTCTACAATAAAAATCAATGAGTTCATCTGCAGTGTAAATAAGATATCTAAATCACTTACGTTGCACTTTCGAGCTGTTGGATGCGCAACACATACTCCAATGCCAACTCCTCGCGAGGCGTCTTGACCTTGGAAGGAAGAACAAGAAAAGCTGCTTCCTCCGCTTTCCATTGCTCAAAAACATCATCCGATGGAATTCCAAGATTTTTTTTTGCCGTTCGGAGAGCCTTTGAAAGGTCTTTTACGCTGTTGATTGCCTGATGATAGTTCGTTGTAATAAATCGACCTTTTAGAGAGTTAGCAGTGCAGATCTACGACCATAAATGAATAACATACTGAGTTCGTTATATCGATCTGAATTCCATCGAGCTATGAAGCGGAGGATTGCTTGTCGGCGATGAAACGTCGAGGCATGTCGAGTGCAGTAAGCAACCTTGTTCGATTCCGAAAAAATCCTCTCACACCCCTCGAAATCTTCACACCCTGCTCCAAGCACATGCATAGGATGCCACTTAAGCTGGCACTTGCGGTTGTGTGCATAGCCATGGAAGGCATTGACACAAAGGCGGCATTTTTTTGCACGAACCTTCGGACCCAAAAGCTTACTGCTATTTGCAGTCGTCGAAAACCCACAGCCAATGTCGTATCCAATTAGAATGTCTTCTCCAAAAAGATCAATCAATCGGTCTACGATGGCTAAGGGGTATTTTGCACTAAAAAAAAGGTGAGCTTTAATCGTTGGAATAAACTACAAGCGCTTACAGTTCACCACTTCGGATCATGTCGCATGCGGTGACAATGACCCCATGGCGGCACGCCGCAATAAAACCCCTGTCTCCACAAATACTCCCCACATAGTCTTCTTGCTGTCGTCAGCAAGGTTCACCCAGCGCTCGGAGCAGGGATCCGGATCTTGCATGCCATCCACTGGGGAACCACCTTCAGGCTCTTCAGCCTACAGTTGGTTAGAGATCAGGGAGCTCAGGTAATAATAGTAGGACATACTGAGGACTTTCCCTTTCCTTTTCCCTTTCCCTTTCCTTTGGCCGGTGCCTTTGCCTTCACTTCATCTTTAAATATATCTACATCTGTTGCTTCCAAACAAAAGACAGATGCCCGATGGTGCTGGTCTGCTCGCTCGACATTTACGATTTGATCTCCGTGTCTTCGGAAATTTTGCATCCGTTTCAAAGAGTTGTTGCCATCCATACAAAAGAGAGCTGAGCCTTGAAGAGGATCTTCGTTTGGCTGCCGGTTTGCGCAAGCCGGACAAGCGTATCTTAGCCTTTCCGCAGCGTCGGAAAACAGGAGTTCGTTCAGGTCAATGTCGATTCTGTCCAGAACCTCTAGGTATGCATCAAAGGCCTGACTGAATGCCTTCTGATGCGACAATTTGTACAAGGCCTTTTTGTGGGTTAGCAGCAGTTCAATTAGTCAATTAACGACTCACTTTATGCATCTCAGCCAGTGCTCTTACAAATGCTTGAATACTGAGGCTAGCACATCGCGCACTGACAACCCGGAAGAGCTCAAGAACATTTATTGCAATTGCACTGTTTGGATGCAGCGGCGAAGTTCCGATATAGCCATGTCGTACTAATGTAGCCGAAAAATTGAGATTGTCCACTGGGAGCTCTATTTCTTGCCTACCTATTATGAGGAAGCATACCATCAGAATACAATTGTAGCAAGAAGAGTAAAAGTACTCACCAAATATTTCAACAACCCAGATTGCCGGGTGCATTTGTGCCTCCAGTTCAACCACTGGAGGCCCTTTCATGTCAAACTCCATATACGCATCCTTCATCGCAGGCAAGGCTGTATCCCAGGCCTCATTTTGCAGAAGAATCCTGTTGCGTCTCGAGCTGCTATCCTCTGTGGATCTGTGTTGGCACAAGTAAGCACTAAGTGGAAGCCATCAAGTCAAGTACGCACCTTCTCCCCCATTTCGACACCTGGATAATGTCAATAATCTCCTCTTCTTCCTTTGCAAGATCACCATCTTCACGCTCACAGTAGTCTTCCTCATCATCCGTCCAAGTGTCTTCATCTAGGTATGATTGAAGGGCCAAATCATCGACATCTAATGACATAGGAAGACCGGACAACCCGCCACCCGGAGCATCGGCTTGCTGCGCAATCTCTTTCTTACGTTGCTCGAGCGAGCTCCTTAGACCTATGGGTATATTTCAGACCTATATTTGACAATACTTGAAGTTGAATACTTACCAGCCAGTTTGGTGGCCCTGCGCTGCTTCATTTCAGCTTGGTCTCTTTCAACCTGTCCAATAGTATGCTTGCGCTTTGTCACATGCATCCCTCCCAGATTTCCCTCACCAGCATATGTACCTCTAACTACCCGAGACACCCCAAGCCTTGTTTTCTTGTTGCCCATAGCTGCAAGTGAATTAAAAAGCAGCAAGTAGAATGTGAGGTGAGAGACGGAGAGAGGAAGTTAATAATAGACAACTCGGACTCGGACTCACTCGTTGAACTTTAGGTCATGGCAAGCACGTGCTCCGCAATGTAATAGAGTAGTAATATCTAGTATTAAAGCTATTTAATTTATTTAGAATCTACACATGAGTCCGCATACGATGTAAAATAACGGGCCAATACATAAGCTTGAAACATAAGAGAATAGTTGGCATAAGCGAGCTACGCATGCGAGCAACATGTGATGAATGGCAAGGCCCATTGTTTAAACAAGAGAGAAGCAAGCTGGGCGTTGTGAGCGACAACGCCCTTGCTCAGAACGTTGATCGTCTCCTTCTCCGCCAATGTTGCCCTGTAGCTTCTTGACCGAATGACCGTGCTGAAGAAACGTAAACCTAGACTGACTAGTCCATAACGTGTGATTCCAGATCTCTGACCACGTCCGAGAAGACTCCACAGAGCTGTGACAAAGGTCGGTACAAGTTTCGAAGACGAAGGGACCTCCGGGTAGCAATGGGTATATAGCTCGGCGAGTTCGAAGATCGAAGTTTTGATCTGGGTCGGGAAAGATGGTGTTGTGTCGTCAGGATCGCCACACGTATTCTCGGGATCCCAGGCAAGGAACTTGGTGAGTACTCCCTGCTCGGCGCCAAAGAAAGCGGAGTGCAAGTCTTCAAAGGTAGGCGGTAGATCTTGGCACGTTAGGTCGTAGAAAATTGACAAAAGCACGACCTGCGCGTGTGCCATCGCTTCAGTTCCTGAGCCATTCAGTAAGTTAGAGGCGGTATGTTCGAAGATTTGGAGGATAATGGCCGAGAAGCGGCTCAAAACAAAGTTGATCGGCGTGTAGAGCGAATCCGAGCGCATTTCAGAGCGCCATGGCGCGAAAATCGAGTGGGCGTTTTCGAGAACAGCGACGTTTGTTGGATAGTTGGCCGGATCGGGGGAGAGAGAAGAGACGAGCTGATCGATGACATCTGGCCACTGCGCAGGGAAATCATACTTTGCGGCAATGGAGACGGCCTCTGCAACCTGCGCTCGCAACGTCTTGTCCACTGGACTCGAAAGCGCAATCATTGCAGGGACCAGCTGACCCTTCATCTGCGTCTTCTCCGCGTCTGCCGAAAGCAAGTCACCATCCTTCCGTCACTTTTTTGAGATAGACACGGGCTGCGAGCCGCACTGAGCGGTCCTGAGAGACATCATCACAGAGACCAGCTGGCCCTTCATCTGCGTCTTCTCCGCGTCTGCCAAAAGCAAGTCGCCATCCTTCCATCGGGCTGCGAGCCGTACTGAGCCGTCTTGAGAGACATTGAGTATGAGTTGGAGGAGGAAAGCAAGAAATACAGATTGTATGGAGAGGGAAGTTCTGCTTGTCTGCGGGTGTTGGGGTGTTAAGAGGCGAGGAAAGAGGAGGCGCCGTGACCCGCGTGCGTGGTGGACATTGTACAAAAGGCGCCAAGCGCGTTGTCACCCTCGACATCAACCGGTAACACAGATGTTCAATATTTTACACAATAATGAAGAAAGAGAACACACCTCAATTGTTAGCTACACATGCTCCATCACTTGGTCCGTGGTTTGTTTAGTTTTTGAGTAGTTCTGAACGAGTGGAAGTTGTTTGTTGGTGCCATGAAAACAAGTGGATAGCAACAGGGTAGCAATGACCGTGTGTCCGGGATGAAATCAACGGTCTACGAGGCCAGGCAAACTCTAGGTTCAACGCCAAAGTTCGTAAGGCAATAATGCCCCGCCTGACCTCGCTGCATCTCCCTGTCCTTTCCTAGTTGTAAACATGGCAATGAGGAAAGAGGGATACGTGGCAAACAAGCAAGCTCTTCTCCCCAACTACCTTACGTAATAAGTTGTCGTCAACGCGCGCTGTTCACGACACCGTGTGAACCTGGTGGTGGCGCGCCAGGGTCTATTGGTCACCGCCGAGGCCGGCCATGCGTCATCAACACGTCCGACGAAGACGAATCATCTTGATGGTTATCTTGTTGTTTGCTTGTAGCTCTGACATGCTTGTATTAATTTCTAATAATGTTTTCTTGATGCAATGATATTGTTTTTTCCTTATAAACTACTTCTACACATGATTCCGCATCCAATGCAAAAAAAAACGGGCCCAAACCGTCAAGTATTGAGTGAGCTAGTCGAGCTCGTCGTGCGGACGTCGAGCTCACTGTCTGTGACCGACGCGGAGGCCGTGTGACCCTGTGGTGGCACGCCAGGGTCTATCGGACATCGCCGAGGCCGGCCACGCGTCGTCTAGGCCTGGCTGCAGTACACCAGGCCTATATGACGAAGACCATCCCCAGTATCAGCGGTACTAACCGCAGTATGGGGATGGCCTGCTTAACTAACCTAATTAGCAGTGGATAAGGGGGTCCTTATCCACTGCTAATTAGGTTCTCTATACCCGGTACATTAGGTGCTGGTAAGAGTTACTCAGAATGCTAAACCAGCCATCAAACTTCTTACAACACATCCGAACGTGCGTATTTAATGGATAATAACTCGTGTCATAATCATATCATCCCCGGCTCGAAGCGTAGCGGAGAGAGGGATGTGTCGTCGTGAAATTCAATGATTACTGTCAGCACTCCCACGCCTGTCTCACTCTCATTCGTCCGCTCTTATCTCGCTTCATTCTTTTCTTGGTACTCTAAGTCACTTATCTCCTATTCCCGTTTTCTGTATTTTTTTCCTTCCCTTTTTCAGATTATATTGCTAACTTTAGCCCTGCCTATTCATGTCCGCTCTATTAAATTGTTATCGTGCAACCGTCCTGCCACGTGGTCGACGTCATCGACACTCACGGACTTAGGTCTCATCAGTTTTTTTTTTCCCATCTCTCTTCGTAGACCGTAATTATTACTTCATTTGCACATATGCTTTTTTTAGTTTCTCACGTATCTTTTTCCCGGACGAGCAGGCTCGCCGGACAGACAAACGCACAGACAGCAACATCCGAAGTAATGGAGGTTGAAGGCGCTCCCGAGTCTCCCATCACGCTCGCACATGCTCAAGCCCGAAGCCTTGCAAAACTACTTCTCGCGCAACTTCGCTCACCGAAGACGCCTCCTGCAGTTCTCCAATTTCAAGCAGGTTTTGCTTCGCTTTCTCAGCTGATTGAAGTGCTACCTGGATCACGCAGGTCGTGCCACTTTTAGCGGTCACTCAACGCATACTAGGCACTAGCTTGAATTCAAGCAGAGTTAACCGCCACACTACTTGTCTCAGCTTCTTAGCTACTTTCTTCTCCACTCACGCTCCCTCGACTTTCAGTGGCTCTCTCGCAAACCTTACCCCCGCTCTCCTGCGTGCATTGGGCGAGCGTCACCCGCGCATCAAGGCCGAGGCGTTCCGCATTGCTCAACGCACTTCCGCCGATCAAGATTGGGAGTGAGTAGGTCGGAGCGCAGACACGGATGCAGAAGTTTGCTCGCGTGCGCGCAGACTTGTGTATGGGTGACCTGTGGGTATGTGTGCAACGGAAGTGATTCGGACGAAAGACGGGAGGGAATGGGGCGCATTATGCCGTACGACTGGGCGTATGGACGGTGCAGTCAAGGTCGTAACTCGTGTCGCTTCAGAGGTGGACGTCGGGCTCAGCCTTTCTTAGAATCTCATAGCGCACGCAAATGAGGTTGCGGGTGTGGGTATTGATCTTTACTCCCGCAAAACAAAAGAAGAAAAAAAAAACGATTCTCGCCCACTTACTAAGGGAGGATGGGGATGAAAAATGCGCCAGCCTTGGGGGGATAACCAGCACCCAAGTTTAGACCCGTTTGGATCTTGCTGCTCGCAAAAAAACTCCCGGTAGCGAGGATTTGACTCGCTCCACCACCATCCAGAATCCTAATTCTACTCAACTCTACGCATGTTTCCCCGTCGCAGAGGCCAGCTTCCCGTTGAGGTACAGCCAGTCAGTGCATTACCGCAGAACCGGGCATGCAAACGCGGCCTGGGCATACGAGGTGGCAGCTGAACTCGCCGTCCCAGCGGCCGTCCGAAGACCTAATTCTACTCGCATGTTTCCCCGCCACAGAGACCGCTTCACCCAGGAGGTTCAGCACTCTGCATTTCCACGAAACCGGGCATGCAGACGCGGCTTGGGAGTACGAGGTGACCGTCGATCGGGTATGTTTCCCTGCCTAACGTAGGGGACCGACGGGCGTCTTCCATCACGCTTTCCGCGGAGCAGAGGGTGGCATTGCTGCGACCATGACGGCGTACAGGCATGACGTGCACGGTGGCTGAAGTACCCAGGAGATGATATGGACAGGCCCCGGGGAGAGTACGAACACACCGATGTCGAGAGTGGTGGTGAGACTCGGTGGAACGACTACCCGTCGAAGGGATGCTGGCGGAAGAAGTTGACGGTGGTAGAGGTAGGAGGCCAAGAGGAGGTGGTGCTTCGACACCCAGCCATCGACTCCTTTATACCATCTGAATTTGTGGCGAACAAACAGACACTTTGGGCTTGTTATTTTGTTCTGGATGGGTGTGGTGCAGTGCATATCCAGGTCGGAGGAGAACGGATAATCGCCGGTGCTTGCCACCTATGTGTCCGTCCAGCCTCAAATCCAATTCGAGAGGGAGGTCCGACTCACCAGAAGCCGGCAGTGACACCAAAGACAGTAGTGTGTAACACAGTTTGATTTTAACCAGGCAAACATTGCGTTCCGTCAACTCTTGATCAGGTTGCGATGTACTACGTTGGCTTCTATTGGCTTCCGATAGTCCAATTCGTACAGTGCCTACAAATTTTCCGCCTATTCGTAAACGATGCTCACCGTGACGATGTCGCGGTGTGATACATCTACAGGGTATCATAATCAGAACAGTTATTATGAAGGGTGAGCCATCACTGTCCACGCCCGATCACTCACTTTGAGCAAACCAGATGATCACAAGGAAAAGAAGAAAAAAATACTGGCCGTCACTTCCCAACTCCTGATTGATAGGAAGCACTACTTCAATAGACTGGGCTTTCTCGAGAGGAGGCTCAGGAGTGGGTGTGGTAATAGAGCAAAATACAGGGTGTTGTCGCAAGTTGGGTTTGCACAAGTAACCAGTAAGTGAATCAACATTGTCCCCGCGGTGGACCGGAAAGCATTTGCAATCAGCCTCCTCGCAAGAGAGACTGAGTTCCACAGACATTGACCCGAGCGGAACGCACCGCTGTCAAAAGCCTATTAATTTATGAATTTATGTCAACACTCCGCATCAAATTCTATCACTAACACCGAAGTTTTCTAACGAGTCCGAGTTGAATATCTTCACTACACTTCCCGCCCTCAGCTTAAGTGCAGTCGTCGACCAGTGATATACATAACGACGAGCACCATGTCTGTCATTGTTAAATGGATTTGAGTATTCAAATAAACGGAAGAGTGTATCGAACAAAAGCGAAGCTGCCGCTAAAACAAATCAAGGCTTTCAGTTTCACCTTCATGTACGAACTTCACAAAGCCTTATTCGCAACATGAAATAGAGTTGCCGCAGCAATATTTACTAAGAGGATACCCAAAGGCTCAGGGTGATTATCTCTCTCCGTAGATTGAATGATTAAAACAAGAGATAAGGAAGCCTTGGGCCTCCCATGAGTCTGGATTCGGGAGTAAAGAGTTAAGAGCACTCACTGGCAAGTTTTCTTCATCACGATACCATCACGACCAGTGCATTTTCATGGCGGAGCATGGCGGGCTTTATAATGTGACATCAAGATTGTGACGTCTTGTACTGTCCTTACAGTCACAGTAGCATTCAAGGCAATATCATGTCGATTATCCATATTTTATAAGTCTTGTAGTTAGATTACAATAGCTAAGAAATATGTTAAATAGAGTACAAGAGCTGAACAATGGTACAGCAATATTGCGTGAACATGGCAAGGGCATTGCAATGGTCACAGCTCGCGGCAACGTGGTTTCCACTCACGTGACGTTGACGCGCACTTGAAGTTTTGCGTGCCTCCAAGTGTCTCTCGTCACTCTACCCCCTTGTCCAGCAGCATCAGCATCGCATAAGAAGCCATGTCTCAATCGTTTCTCGCTCCGAAGTCGTCAACCCCTCGTCCGGCGTTACCCTTTACGCATGCGAACCCATTCCTGACCATGGGTGGTGCGTTGAACTCGTGCATCCGCTTCCTGAAGGGCGATCTTCTGACACACGCATCTCTTTTATTCTACTTAGATCAAACAGGGAAGACTCCGGCAGTCAAGTACCAGGTCATCGCGCGAGAGGGGCAGGAAATTATCGTGAGTGATCCGCTGCTATCTCAAGTATTACCACCATACTCAACTGCATTTCCTGTGCGAAGGTTGGCCGAGTGAAGATCCAGACAGTATGTCCTCATATCACGTTCCATCTAAGATTCATTATGCTCACGCTGTTTCCTTATCGCTAGCCAAGTGGCCACGTTTTGTCCTGCGGCGATTTGACGCAGGTGCAATCAGCCTTACAACAATGTTCTGTACCGCATTTGGTGAACCTTTCTGTGCTGCTTTTGTCTTCTGCGAAGTCTCTGAACAATCTGCGTGTCTGTGTCTGTGTGTCTTGTTGCCTCTTGGTCTCTGCTCTGCGGCTCTTGAGGTTCTAGTCTTGGTATCTCTGTCTGCAATATCTCTGAACAATCTGTCTGCTTGGTGCGGGTACTCTTCATTCTGGGCCATCAGTGTCTACTGTTGCATATGTTGGTAAGTGAGTTGGTTTATTTAGTATCACACGTATTTCATGTCGCAGTAGATTTTAATGTAATGATTAATAAAAGTTATTTGACTATTTTATTGAATTTATTTGCGGGAGCATTGCTACTATGCGAGGACCCCGAGAGACTTGATGGCTGACCATGTGCAGTCTTATTTTGAAATACCACCATATGGTGTGATCTTGCAAGGGTGCCGCCATATTTGAGATCATTGTGAAAAACCGACTTAGCATGGTAATAGCATTGTAAACTGTGTATTCACATGGCGAAGCATTATGCTCATTTTGGGCATTACAATGTAATTACAATGACGGTGCCAGGAATTTGCGTCGTTCGTGATGACTTTCACTTTCTCATTGAATGGGGAGTAAGGGATCTGCCGGCAAATCTTGGCCCATTATCTAGTTATAAAGTCTACCTGCAATTTTATTGCATATTGATCAACTTGGGAAACAATCAGTGGTTGAGGGTTGCATTTGGAAGAGGCCTGGGTCCTCTACATACTTTCCATCCCTTTTTCTCTGGTAGAAAGGATACTTGTAATGTTGTACCTCTCAGTCGATGTTCTCGGTTCTGTAGCCTTTTACAATTGGAATGCACATCTGTTGGATATGCATCTCTGAAGCTGAGCTCCTAAAAACCACCCTTCGAGTCGGGGACCGCTGTCTCTGATAGCGCTATATAATATTTAATTTATACAGGTATGGTGGTGCGGTTATATTAAAGATCTCTCATGGATACACATAGAGCCTGAAGGCCGGGATCCCCTCATCGACTTAGCGGAGAATGTTTTAGACAATGATGGTCCCGCTTCGGTATCTCCCGAAATTGCCGCGGTTTCCAAACTCGGCAAAACTGGCGGCTTCGTCATCAATTGACGGAAAACATCGGATATGTCAAATTTGCGAGGTCATCCCGCTCGTTCCAGTATCTTTTTCTACAACAGTGACCATGAGTATTCAGCCATTCCCCCCTACGCTTTGCACACCTCTTGCCTTCGCTGCTTCACGCGACATCGAGCAGCAGACATGCATGGCACGGAGAACTTCAGTGAAACAAACGACCTAGCGACGACCACCGAGATGCATGACGCCGAGACGAACACAACCATCCCCGAGTCGAAGAAGAACTCATCTGCATCCTTAGATCTTCAACACAATGTCACCGCCGACTGTAATAAGGATGGGGAGAAAGGAAGGAGAAGAGATGATGAGGAGACGTCGGATCTGGATGGTGCAACCAGAAGGAACTCGCTGTCTGGAACACGGCCACGGGTCGATTCGAAGGAAACCGATCATGAGCTTGGCGGTCACGCCAGCCCCAAAGCACTTGAGGCTGGAATTTCCAACCAAGCTGAGGAGGAGGAGGTTATCGTCGTAGACTGGGATGGGCCCGATGATCCATTGAATCCAAAGAAGTGCGTTAATCTATCTATCAATTTCGTATGAGAGTTGCTTAAGTGTCTATGTCATCACTTTCTAAAACATTCTTTAGCTGGTCTTATAAGAAGAAATGGGCAGCGACAGCTATCGTATCTGCCTTCACTTTCATCTCGCCCATCTCTTCCTCCATGGTTGCGCCTGCGACTGAGCAAATAGCACGCGAGTTTGGGTTCACAAACTCAGTCATTATGGCATTAATTACGTCCATTTTTGTTCTTGCTTATGGTAAGCACTTTCCTATTCGAAGTCTCGAGCACTAGTCTGAAATATCCTAAAGCTATTGGACCACTCTTCCTTGGACCTATGTCCGAAATATTCGGCCGCTTAAGATTAATCCAAAGTGCAAATTTGTTTTTCCTTAGTATGTCTTAAATTTGCATTCTTCCTCTTTCTCTACTTACACCATATCTTTAGTCTGGAACATTGCATGCGGTCTCGCGCGGAATGAGGGCGAACTTATCGCCTTCCGCTTTCTTTCAGGTCTTGGCGGTAGTGCACCGTTATCAGTAGGTGGCGCCGTCCTAGGCGATTGTTGGCGTAACGAAGAGCGTGGAAAGGCCATCGCGCTTTACTCACTCGCTCCCTTGCTAGGTGCCGTTTTTGGGCCCATTGCAGGTGCCTGGATCACAGAAAGGACGACCTGGCGATGGGTGGTGCGTATATTTCATTTAGTTAAGGTTATCTGTTTGGCTTCTTACCCAGATAACTATTACAGTTCTGGTCAACATCCATCGCAGATGGCATTATCCAGATACTTGGACTAATTTTCTTGAAAGAAAGTAGGTAGCCATCGATCTACTTTCCTTAGTGAACGCTGTCTTACCTATTATCCTCTCGTAGCTTTCGCACCCGTCCTGCTTGAACGCAAAGCAGAGGAGCTGAAGAAAACTATGGGCTTGGCTCAAGACGACTTCCACCGTGTACGCACACCTTATCAGGGCGCAGACCGACAGTCAGTACTTTTTTCTATTGTCAACATCTCAACTGAGAATTATTGACGTGCTTCCTACAGCTGGAAAAGTATCTTCGCGAAAGCGCTTACCCGACCTTTTATGCTCTTCGCCTGCGAGCCTATCATCCAGCTACTTGGGCTTTATATGGCATTTGTGTACGTCTCGTACACTATCCTCTCCTTTTGCTGACTTTCTAACTGCTCACTTTATCTGTCGTGACCTTCAGCTATGGCATCATGTACCTTATGCTCACGACCATCCCGTCGATCTTCCAAGGAATATACGGCGAAACTGTCGGCATCGCAGGGCTGCACTACATAGCTCTAGGTATCGGCCTCACGGGTACCTCGCAGGTTAACGCCCGGATCCTCGACCGGATATATAAGTACCTCAAGAAGAAAAATGGCGGACGCGGAAGACCTGAATTTAGGCTTCGTAAGCTCCTCGTATCCCCTTTTCCTCTCTTCGTATTATACTAATGAACCTTCTTCTTCTGTGATGTAGCTTCTATGATGCCCGGCTCAATATTACTCCCTATAGGGCTTTTCCTGAACGGCTGGACAGCACAGAGCCACGTATTCTGGCTTGTGCCCGATATTGTGAGTCCTTTCTCCAAGTTCCCTTAGGCTGAGCATGATAGCGAACAAACATCACAGGGTACGGTCTTCATAGGCGCGGGGATCATACTAAACATCCAATGTATCCAAACATACGTCATCGATGCCTTCACTCTGTACGCTGCATCAGGTTTGGCTTCTCTCTCCTCACACATTCTTCTAAGCTAAACATTAATTCGTTTATCAGCCCTCGCAGCGGTGAATTGTCTACGGTCCCTTGCCGGTTTTGCCTTCCCGCTTTTCGCGCCAGCGATGTACAACGCGCTTGGGTTTGGTAAGGGCGACACGATACTCGCAGTGGTTGCCATCGTTGTTGGATGTCCTGCGTAAGTCATCTTTGACCAAAACTCCTTAACCCTGTCCTGAAATATTACCTGCATTTCGATTCAGTCCGTGGCTATTCTGGCACTATGGTGAACGAATCCGGATGAAGAGTCGCTATGCATCAAGCTCATGATCATATCCGTAGTTCTCCCAATTCATGAGATAGGACATACTCCAATGCCCATTCATCATTCATAACCCATTTTACTTCCATATTAGAACCATTCTTGCACAACGACAGACAGTTTTCTCCGTTTCTGATCAATCCCACGACATAACAATCAATGTACAGAACACAAATGTATAGAACTACGACATTAGTTGAAAACGGCATTCTCGACCCCATATTTACCCAAGAAAAGAACGTCCATTGCGATTGGAATCTATCGCAACCCATTGTCAATGTCCCTCTCGATCCATATCCGAAAGACAGCCTTCCCAACCTCATCCTCTTGCAACCCCACTCGAATTCGGCGCTTGTCGATCTTGTCATTGAACGCCTCATCGTCGATGGTCTCGACAGAACTACTTTCGTTCTGCTGGCACGCGAAGTGGCAGTTAGGATGCATATTTATCCCTTGCAACATCGATAATATGGAAGATCCGTGTTTCATGTCGCTGTATCTCGGGAGGAAATCTGAAGGATCAGATGGCAGAAGAGCTGCAGGATGCCGACATGTCAAGGAGGGCTCGCTTGTTGAAGTGTGTATTCGACCCTAGTGACTCGTTTCACCTTTTGAATCGGATGTCGGAGCTTCCTAGAAGCCTGGTACCAATTCCGTCCGCTCAGGAGACGCAGCGTTAATCATCCCCGGGCCGGGCCCATTAAAGCTAGGCAGTCCAGCGATGATGGAATATGATCATGATGCAAGCACTTACAGTTCAAGTTGCCAGTGATGCTATGTATCACGGTTACGGATGTCAAATTGTACATTTCGAACTTTCAATTGCATGATGTCCAATTGGATGTTCGATGCACAGGCTGTGTTACTTGTGGACACTTTCGGCTTACATAAAGCCGATTTACTGAAGCAGTGTCTCCGAGCCGCTCTTTCATCCTCTTCCTCTTCCTTCCATCATCTACGATACTACCAGTCTCTTTTGCGCGTCCTTTCCTTCAAGTCATACCCCTCGTAGGTAGGCGAATCAGTCACAAACTTGCCTATACCACTCAACATCAGGCCCTGCGCCCATCATTACCCGAACCCGTTCTTCGTGGCTCCAGTGGCACCCACCGTGTCAACAAGCCACTTCTCGCCTTCTCATTACCGGCAGCCCGGATATATGTACTGTGACCAAATGTTATGTCTTCCATAGCACCACTAGAAGCTAGGACTCAAGGGTAACCGCTGTTCCGAATCCCGTAGGAATTTGAAATAAATCAGGTACTCTAACTCCGAAGTTCTGCGAGCGTGTATTTCTGTGCTGATAGAAGACATCCTTTGGCTATATATATAAGGACAAGGCAAGACACTTTCCAAAGGAGTCTCGCTTGAGAAACTCAGCTGGATTGACGTATAATGCGGTACTGAAGTACGTGACTGAGTCGTCATTACTCATGAACTATCGGCTGGAGCAGCATTCTTCTCGCTTTGATTCTACATCGTCAATCTGGATCCGAACATCCTTGGAATCACAGAGAGGAAATCCACAGGCCTTTCCAAGCGTTACTTCACCATCATTGTACTCAGAACGCTTCATTACGTTGATGCACCCCAATACCCGATCCATGCCTTGTACTTGGTGCGGGAAAAGATGTTTGTGTTTTTCAATTGATTTAGGAAACATTTTGTAAGCGTACCATCTTATCTACGATTTATGATAGTCACCTGATTCTATATTCTTACCAGATAAGTTCGTAAAGCGACGCTACTCCTCAGCGCGTCTACATGTTACATTCTGCAAATTGGTTCATATTCAAGTAGGAACTTACCCAGCCTAAAATATGCGTAAGTCTACATAAACAAGATTGCTTCCCGCTTATTAACTTCCAGATTCAAGCTGGAACATCGTTTCGTTGTTGTGTCCGCGCCATAGCGCCGAGAGTTGCCTCCCTTCGGACGGGACGGCTATCCGCGGTCTCAAAGAACAATGCTCCATAGTGCATCTAATCATTCTCCGCACAGTCGACGATCGCCCACAGACTTCGATGGGCTCATTATTTCAAGCACCTTCCATCTGCATCACAGTCATTGCTCGTTGCTCTGGATTCCCACAATGTATCCAGCCCTCTTCCGCATCTATTACAAGACACAGTTGGGTTCCATAGCTTGCCCTAACTAATTGAACGGACATGCTCTGCGAACCTTAGCCGTGGAATCACTGAGTGAACCTAGTCGGCCCGCGCAATTGCTCCCGCTGAGCTTCCTTGGTTTCGTGATCTTTCCCGCACATTAGTCAATACGCAATCCAATTACTACTTTGACGTGTGGTGTATCGCGGTATGTCATATTCTGTTCCGAATGGATCTCCGTCGTCTCCGTCTGCGTTTTCTTGCTGATGCCGTACACAGTCCACGCAAATGAACTATAAGAGGAGCACGAGATTGTTATCTATGCAAATGTGGATACAACTCACTGCGATGGGTGTACTATTTAGCCTCATCTCTCTCGAACACTGGACACTCAACGTCGTGGCCCTCGTTGGACTGCTCCACTTTACGATACATATTGCAGACAAAAAACTTAGACAGCTTCCACTCCCTCCTGGTCCAAAACCCTGGCCGATAGTAGGAAATATCTCCGATTTTCCAACCTTTCATGAAGGTCGTTTTTGGGCCAAACATAAGGAGCTATACGGTGAGCGGTAGATATTCTTCGTACCCTGATTCTCCGTCTGAGGATGGTACCCAGGTCCCATTAGCTGCGTGACAGCATTGGGTAAAACGTTCATTATCTTGAACGATATGGAAGCTGCTTTCGAGCTCCTCGATAAACGGTCAGCGTTTTATTCGAGCAGATATGAAACTACTTTCGGGGGTAAAATGTAAGTATCTCTACAACATAAAACTCTTTTCTTATAAATTTGCAGGCTGCAGATAAGGCGTTGGACCGCCTTCATGGTGTATGGTCCTGAGCTAAAGCGACATCGTAAACTTGTTCAGACGTACATTGGTACAGTCGCTTCTATGAAGTGGATCGAAGCGGTGGAAGCAATAGAAAGCCGAAGGCTTTTACTCAGAATTCTTAACGAACCATTAAACTTCTTTCAACACATCAGAACGTCTGTATACTCATATCGTTTATGTTAGATCTAACCCTGATAGAATCATTCTTACAGATATAGCGCAGCAATTATACTGAAGATCTCTCATGGCTATACCATAGAGCCTGAAGGCGTTGATCCCCTTGTCGAATTAGCTGAGGAAGTAAATACTGATATAGTCTTCCCAGCGCACTTGTCAGGAGCATGGATTGTCGATACTCTCCCTTTCTGTACGTACTTGTCACAAGTTCTCTATGACGATTAATGATTTTTCGACTAATCTACTTTCACTGCACAGTGCAATATCTACCAAGCTGGCTGCCTGGGATGGGTTTTAAACGGATAGCGAATGAATGGAAAAGCACTATTTTCGACTTCAACAACTTGCCTTATGCCTTCGTAAAAAATCAGATGGTGCGTGCGCAAATTGTTGGTAGTTATGTTTTCTGATATAGTATCCTTTTTCGATCTTCCAAGGCCGCAGGGAAAGACAAGTTGTCATTTACGTCATATAACATCGAGAAAGGGCTAGCTGACAGCGAGTCGGACGAAGAAACGTTAAAACAAGCGTCTGCACAGCTATTCGGTGCTGGCGCAGACACAGTAAGCATTC
Organism: Trichaptum abietinum; assembly: GCA_910574555.1. NCBI lineage: Eukaryota > Fungi > Basidiomycota > Agaricomycetes > Hymenochaetales > Trichaptaceae > Trichaptum > Trichaptum abietinum. The sequence continues at coordinate 416,798 of CAJTBE010000004.1, read as the reverse complement.
TTTTAATTTTGCTTCATACCATGATTTGACTAAATTGTTAGACCGTGTCTCTACTTAAAACATTCTTCCTCGCAATGACTCTTTTCCCTGATGTGCTGCAGAAGGCCCAAGAGGAAGTAGATCGAGTTGTAGGAAGGGATCGCCTTCCGGAGTTTTCAGACAGAGACGACCTTCCATACATACGGGCTCTTATGAAGGAGCTCTTCCGCTGGGAACAAGTTACACCTAACGGTTTGTCTGTCTCGATTCAGTCGGAATTCCATATTTCTTAATTACTCTCTTAAAAAGCGGTTCCTCACCTTTGTACACGGGAGGATACTTACGCAGGCTACCGCATCCCGGAGGGTTCAGTAGTGATTCCGAATACATGGTACGAAAATTGAGAGACTTTATAAAGAAGGGTACGGTGATACAATACATAATTGCAGGCAAATGTCACACGACCCAGAGACATACAAGTTTCCGTCCTCGGTCATACCAGAACGGTTCCTAGGGGAGAACCCGGAGCAAGATCCATATCTGATAGCTTTTGGCTTTGGTCGTAGGTGAGCAACTTCCCCGAAATAAAGTTGTGGAGTTCCTACGATTTATACATGGATGTAAAGGGCCTGTCCTGGAAAGAGGATGGCAGACAGCTCTCTTTTCATCTCCATCGCCATGATGGTTGCCTCATTTAATATAACAAAGGCACAAGATGAGAACGGACGTGACATGGAGCCCGACTACCTCTACACACCTGGTCTCGTAACGTAAACGCCTCCCCATTGAACCCTTGCCATCCGAAGTTAAGCTGATTGAAACCCATCGCAGCCGCCCAACTCCATTCAAATGCTCTATCACGCCACGCTCTGAGAAAACCGCGGAGCTTATTCGATCTATTCTCGACGAACACCCGTTCGAGAAAGGAGATGGGAACATAATTGAGAGCCTACGGTAAGTACGATACACAAACCACCATGGGTAGCAACATGGCTTGTGAATAGATTGGATATGCTTCTATGTATCTCGAGCCCTTCACGCTCCAACCCGCTGATAGTTTATCCATACAACTTTTCATGCGGACTGAACAAAGCAAGTTGTGGATTTGATCTGTTGCTGTTGTTATTGTTGTTACGATGTCGTTGTAACAAGACTGTACTGGAGGTGCGGCACAGCTTAAAGGCCTTCGGAAGAAAAGCATGAGGACGCTTGGCACCTGTACTCAAACACGATGATGAAAGAACGTGAGCACACCTGAACGAGCTCCGTCATGGCAGAAGTCTCGGAAGCATAAGAGGTCTGAGGACTGCGAGGATTTCCTGAGAGTCTCGGTGACAGTGAATGCTTGTATAAACCTGGTCTTGTTGCGTTAGTCCTCCCTCTTCCCCCAGATGTTTCGCATTTGAATGCTCTCTAGTTCACGCCATTGTAGTCATCATATTTCATTCATGTGCTTTATCACTCCACGATCTCAGAAAGCCGTAGAGCTTATCCGCTCCGTTCCTCGACGACCACCCGTTTACGGCGGGAGACGGGAGATAGTAATATAATCGAGAGTCTATGATGTTTGAACTTGATGTAGAATAGATACAAGAGCTATCCCGGTCCACATAATAATTAGATAGCCAGTAGGTGAGGTAGCGAGAGTCCCCCCCCTCTATTGATTGACTAGTGAAACGGTCAGGCGAACTTGAAGAGGATGCCGCATCCCAATATCATTAATCGGCGTAATGTTACACGCACGGCACTCCACAGATATAAGAGTATCTCATGCGCAGATGCTACGGATAACATTACCTACTAGCAGTAAAACGAATGACGAACTCTTCTGTCCTTTGGTCGTATACTTGACAGAGATGATCCTCGCAGAAGGGAGAGAAGTGAAATAGACTAGAATGGGAATAAAAGTTTAAACTCAGTCCGGCTCCGACTTGGAGTGTAGTGGCACGTGATTCAAGGCTACAGTGTCTCCGAGACTCGAGTCCGTGTCTCTCACTCTCTTCCTTCCATCATGTTCGATATTAGCAGTCTCCCTCGCGTGGTCTCTCCTCTGAGTCATACCCCTCTCAGGCAGGGCGAAAGATCACAACTTTGCATACTGTATGCCATTCAACTTCAAGCGCTACGCCCATTATTACCCAAACCTGTTCTCCGTGGCTCCAGTGGCACCCACCGTGCCAACAAGCCACTTCGCCGCCCTTTCATCACCGACAGTCCGGTTATATGTACGACTATATGTATCTTCCAATGCCCTACTAGAAGCTCGCGCAAAGGTTACAATAGCAATCACCGCTCTAAATTCCGCAGGAATTTAAAATGAATCAGGTACCCAACTCCGAAGTTTTCCGAGCTCGCGTTTCTGTGTTGATAGAAGACGTCCTCTGGCTATGTTTAAGGATAAGGCAACACATTTTCCAAGGTATCTCGCTTGCGAAATCTAGCTGGATTGACGTTGACATCAGTACTGAAGCACATGACTGAGTCTTTACTCATGAACTATCGGCAGGAGCAGGTCAATCTGGATCCGGAAGTCCGTGGGACTCCAAAGGAGAATCGGCAGGCCTCTCTAATCATCACTTCATTATCATTGCACTCAGAACAATTCATTAGGTTGATTCCATCCAATACCCGATCCAAGCTTTGTGCTTCGTGCCGGGAAAAATGCTTGAAACATTTGTGTGAGTGTATCATCTTATCTACGACTTATGATAGTCACCTGATTCTATTTCTCTACCAGATAATCCAATCACCTGAGGTGATCGCATCAATTGACGCTACTCCACAGCTCGTCTGCATGTTACTGTGAATTGGTTCATATTCAAGTCAAATTTCCCTAGCCTAAAATGCGTGTAAGTCTACTAAAAACAAATTCTGGCTTATTGATTTCCAGATTCAAGTCGGAACATCGTTCCGCTGTTGTACCCACGTCATAGTCAATGGCAGCCACTCTTTGGACGGGATGGTAATCCGCGGGCCAAAGGACAATACTCCATAATGTGTCTCCACATTCAAAGCATAGCCGACGATCGTACCAAGATTTATGTGGGTCAATGCCCTCTCAAACCCGAATTGAGCATACACTCCATCTGCGTCACATTCATTGCTCGTTGTTCTAGATCCCCCACGTCCTGACCAGTCCTCTCGGCTTCTATTTGAAGATACATCTGGAGTTACATTGCTTGCCCTAACTAATTGGGCGGGCAAGCTTTGCGAACATTGGCCGTGGACTTACTGATTGAACATGGTTTATCCGCTTAATACCTCCTGAGCTTGTGATCTTTCCCGCACAGCAGTCGATACGCAATCCAATCACTGCTTTGAGGTGTGGTGTATTTCAGCACGTCTTAATCTGAGCCAATGGATTTCCGTCGACCTTTTGTTGCTGATGCCACATACGGTTCCCGCCAATGTGGTATAAAATGAGCACGAGATTGTGGTCTATGCGACCAAGGATACAGCTCTCTGTCATGGGTGTACTATTCAGCCTCTTCTCTCTTGACCGCTGGACACTCAGCGTCGTAGCCGTCGTTGGCGTGCTTCACTTTACCATGCGTATCGCAGACAAAAAACTTAGGCAGCTCCCACTCCCTCCTGGTCCAAAACCCTGGCCGATAGTAGGAAATATATCTGACTTCCCGACGACACATGAAGGTCGTTTCTGGGCCAAGCACAAGGAGCTTTATGGTAATCACCCACTGATGTGCATAGCTTAATATCCGACTGATATATTTTCTTTAGGACCCATTAGTAGTGTGAAAGCCATGGGCACAACGTTTATTATTCTGAACGACATGGATGCTGCTTTCGAGCTCCTTGAAAAACGTTCTGCAATCTACTCCAGTAGATACGTGACTACATTCGGCGGGAAAATGTACGTACCCCTATACTACTCCGCAACAATTACTTCTCTTACAAATATTATAGGGTACAGATAGGGAAATTGACTGCGCTCTTGCCCTATGGTCAAGAATTAAAACTTCACCGAAAGCTACTTCAAACGTATGTTAACACAATAGCGTCTATGAGGTGGATCGAATCTGTGGAAACATTGGAAGCCCGAAGGCTTCTGGTCATGATTCTCAACGAGCCTTTAAAATTTACACAGCACTTAAGAACGTTCGTATGCGATTCCGCTCATGATTGATTAATTCTGATACAACAGTAAAATTCTTTTAGTTGCAGCGCGGCAACCATATTGAAGATTTCGCACGGCTACAACATCGATCGGGAAGGCGTTGATCCCTTGATTAAGCTAGCGGAGGAAGTGATAGATGACGCCGTTTACCCTGCTATTATGTCGGGAGCATGGAATGTTGATATCCTTCCCGTTTGTACGTCGTTCATTTCTGAGTCAACAAGTGATGACTGGGGTAATGTGTCCCCGCCGCACAGTACAATATCTGCCGGGATGGCTACCCGGAATGGGTTTCAAGCGAACAGCACAGATATGGAGGAGAACCTTGTCCGACTTCTGCGAGAAGCCATATGCCTTCGTAAGGCAGCAGATCGTACGTACTTTGAAAATTTCACCTTCGACGTTTAACATCAGTTGTATTCTGTCACTCAAGGAAAAAGGGAAACCCGAGAGGTCGTTCACATCATATAACATCGAGAAAGGCATAGCAGACAGCGGCCCGGGCGAAGAGACGTTGAAATACGCGTCTGCACAGCTATTCGGTGCTGGCGCGGACACTGTTAGCATTCCATTTATTATGCTTCACACATTAATGTTGACCGGTCGGGTAGACTGTGTCCCTTCTTACGACATTCTTCCTCGCAACGACACTCTTCCCTGACGTGCTCAGGAAGGCTCAAGATGAAGTGGATCGAGTTGTAGGAAGAGATCGGCTTCCAGATTTTGCTGACAGAGGAGATCTTCCATATATAGTTGCTCTTATAAAGGAGCTCTTCCGATGGGAACAAGTTCTACCAAACGGTTTGTCTATTTCGGCTCCGTCTGAGGTACGCCTATCTAATATATGTCCTTCGAAAGCGGTCCCTCACCTTTGTACGCGGGAGGATACATATGCAGGCTACCGCATCCCAGAAGGCTCAGTAGTGATTCCGAATACATGGTACGCAATTTGAGAGACTCCTACATGATCCTATTGTGATACAATATGTTCATAATTGCAGGCAAATGTCGCGCAACCCAGAGACATACAAGAATCCGTCCTCGATCATACCCGAGCGGTTCCTAGGGGAGAACCCGGAGCCAGATCCTTATATGATAGCTTTTGGCTTCGGTCGAAGGTGAACCGTTCCTTCGATTTGAATTGAAAGTGCTAATGTAATCAATTTTTCGAAATCATGAAGGATATGTCCGGGTAAGAGAATGGCCGACAGTTCTCTGTTCATCACGATCGCCATGCTGGTTGCCTCCTTTAATATAACAAAGGTACAGGATGAGAACGGTTGTGACATTGAGCCCGACTACCTCTACAAACCCGGTGTCGTAACGTGAGCGCCTGCCCATTAAACCTGACCTCCGAAGTTAATCTGATTGAACCCATCGCAGCCACCTGACTCCATTCGAGTGCTCTATCACGCCCCGCTCTGAGAGAACCGCGGAGCTTATTCGATCTATTCTCGACGAACACCCGTTCGAGAAAGGAGATGGGAACGCAATTGAGAGCCTACGCTGAGACATGAGTAGCAATGTGGTGGAAAAATAGATTAGAAATGCTCTTATGTAACTTGAGCTTTTCGCGCTCAAAATCTCTAGTAATATGTCCATACACTGGCATCTCGATTCTCCCAACCATCTTTGCTCTTACATCAAGCGGTAGTGCACTATCTTCTTTGCAAATCATGATGCATAAGTCGAATGACTATTGGTTAGAGTAAGGGTGCAGAACGTTGTTCTAGGGCGTTTGACTGTTCTGGGCAGTTAACAAAATAATCTTTGCCCTTGTTTTGTTTGTTTTGAACTACTTCAAGTTGTATAGTGCGGGAGTCTAATCAAGGGACAAATGTAGTGATGCACCGACACACCGGTACTATTGCCCAAAGTATCCCACGAACTGCCAGTAATGACGTAAGTATGACCTTCAACATCAGGGAAACTACTTTCTGCTGAAAGTGACTTAAGCGTTACTTAAACGTCCTGAGTGACTTGAAGTCTGAATAAGGCAAGCTTGCCTTATTCATGCATGTCCTCCCATTATTCAGGACGAGTTGCCTGAAATAAGGACGAGTTGCCTGAAATAAGGACGAGTTGCCTGAAATAAGGATGAGTTGCCTGAAACAGTGCTCTAAGTGTTTCAGGCAATCTGCACCCCAGTGCTCCAGTGCTTCAGTGCTTCATCCTTTAATTACAGCAGGAGACAAGTGTTGTAAGACAAATTGCAGCGCTCAAGAGTTCAAGTGCATAAGAATGATCCAAGTATTTCATTGCATCAGAAATAATATAAGACAACGGTAAGTAGCTATCAGTGCCTCAGTGTTCAAGTACATCAGTCATTTACACAAGACTAAGCATAGCAGTCACTATCGTGGAACCCGCCACGACACGATTCTGAACCACTGCCACGGGCAGTGGCAGGCCCATTTCGCTACCGTGCCTTCAATTCTGCATGTTCTTTAGCGTGCCAGTAGAAACGAAGGTTGCTCTGCGAGTCGATGGTAATAAGTTATTGAGCGCACGGACAGAAACGAAACGAGAGGCTCACCAGTGAACGATTTGCTCTTAGAAGTCGACGCATTCCGTGGCCGAATCCCATTTTGAAGCGTCGTCCTCCTCATTATCGCCATCTCCGCCTGGATCCTTCTCCTCGCCCTCGTCCTTGTCCGCGCCCTCGTCCTCGTCCTTGTCCTCGTCCGCGCCCTCGCCCTCGTCCGCGCCCTTGTCCTCGTCCTCGTCCGCGCCCTTGTCCTCGTCCTCGTCCGAGCCCTTGTCCTCGTCCTCGTCCGCGCCCTTGTCCTCGTCCTCGTCCGCGCCCTTGTCCTCGTCCGAGCCCTTGTCCTCGTCCGAGCCCTTGTCCTCGTCCTCGTCCGCGCCCTCGTCCTCACCCTCACCCTCAATCTTGTCAGCGCCCTCGTACCCGCTCTCACTCAGGTCGTCATCTCCTTTAGCATCGGCATCCTCGTCCTCTGCATCACCTTCAACATCGCTTCTATGCTCAGCTCCTTCACGCTCGTCGCCCTTATCATCGCTCCCGTCTTCCCAATTACCAGCGCCTTCGTCATACGCTTTCTCGCAGGTCGAACCCGGACCTGCAACATCAAAATATAAGGAAAAGTCCCTGCCAGTGATACCCGATCCAAAAAGTTCGGTGTTCTTTCCAGCATCGATATCGTTACTGGCATCGTAAGCTAGGAGGTGGGATCGAACCTTTTCCCAGTTTGATTCAGTGAAGAAAGAGGGATTCGACAGCAATTTAACATAGTCGTCCGTATGAGGCTGCCACAGAGCGCTAGTGAAATACCACTCAGCGCCGCCAAGCTCTTCTTTGATATTTTGCAACCAAGCCACCTGTTTATCAATGGCGACCTTGACCTATCCATGAGGAGATCAGCGAATAAAGCCACTATAAGTTCTGAAAAAAAATACCGCTGTTGCCGCAAGGGCGAGGGCACCGATAGGCTTTCCTATGGAGTTTTTGTCCAGTACTTTATGCCGACCCATGGCTAAGACGATGTGTACGGACAACACTGAGACCACGAGGTCAGAGCAGAACAGTCCTTGCTTCTGTACATTCAGGGTCAATGCATGGACACAAAATGCCACAAGTACTATTTTACTTACCCTTTCCATACTATACCAGCTTTCCCATAGAAACGGTTCGGCTTTCTTCTTATCAACCGTCTGCAACGTCTTCACAATTGCTTCGTTTTGCATTGACTTTGATTGTTCGCCGCTGATAAAACTCGCAACTGAATGCTCAGCTTTCTCAAACAGTTTCTTGCGCCAGCTATCAGAGCATCTCTGGGCCGCCTGAAATACAAGGATTGCATCTCAATCTGGTAAAGGTAACTTGAAGATAACTAAGAATGACTCAACTAGAGAACAGATGTCGGCGAACTGTGTTTCGTAACTTAGTTCCACAGAATCAAACACTTTCCCCCACAGTGTGCTGATGAGCTCATTGTCCGGGTTTTGCCATGGCGTGAGGGACTTTCCTACTGCGCGGAAAAGTGAAGGTAAAAAAATATGAATCCAACCGGCCTGAGTACCGGGAGGGAGACACTGGTTCGTCGCCCTTTTTCTGCCTGGCACGCGAGATCCTTCCTTTCCTTCATTTCGACCCTTGTCCTCCAGCCCCACTGATGTCTGCATATAAGTGAATCAGCAAAAATATGTCATAGTAATGAATTTGATTCGACACACTGAGCTAGTAGTCCGAGAGACTTTGCGATGACCAGGATAAGCCCCAATCACTAATACTTCGGGTCCGGGAGTGCAGGATACTCTCGCCATTGCAAGCGACTGTGTTAGAGGTGCTAACGGCATCTTTCGACCACCAGTCTAATAAGAATAGTGAGTGAATGCTCACATTTAGAGTGTATCAATCGACCCACACTTGCTTCATTATCAGCCACCAGCGACTGCCTCTTGCGATGAGAGGTAGCGGATCCAATCTCAGACTGCAATACGTCAGAAAGCTGTTATCCATGGCAAGTGAGCAGCTCGAAAGGAAGCAATTACCATCGTGTCGGCCTCAGGCCGATAAGGAATGTCAGAGGGTTTCCTCTTCTTACTCAAGTCCTTTCCGCCTGGTCAGAAACGAACTTAAAATGCCGGTTACCAAAGAATTGGCACTTACTGTGGCACCGACCTGTGTGTCCATGCCAGTGAACAATGACTTCTTGACCTTGACACTCTTGCTAGCCTATTGAGATGGTGTAAAGTAAACATAAACATGAAGGAATCCATAACACGTGAAGGTGGAAGAATTACCACATCAACCTGGGAGTCGGTGTCCGGTGGCGACTTTCTCTTTCTGTTTTTTGTGACTATGATGTCCTATTCATAGGCACAAATTAGCGATCGACCCGATGTGAGGAAGGGAACGAATAGTTGCTACAGCGGAGGTGAGCCTACGGTGCATCGACGCTCACACATACCTGTATACGGGGTTCCAAGGCTAGTGATTGCACCTTACAACCATAAATCAGGGGGAAACGAGAGAAATTGGAGTAAGATAGGACTTACCGGTGCGCTGAGCTGCGAGTTGGCAGTTCTCTTGGTTGCACCCTGTCCAAAGATCAATTCAGCAAACAATGAAGGAAGGATGTAGCATGAAGATCACTGTGCTTCACTGTCTGGCACTCACCTGTCCACCTGGTTTTGTTTCGTTGTTCTTATCCTCAAGTACGGAAAGGGATTGGTTAGTAGATTGGAAAAGGTAGGAATGATATGACGTCGCTTACCGTTGAAACCTGCGACCCGGAGAGAGTGTCGCGCAGCAACTTCCTTTTCTTTGAGTTCAAGTTGCTGCTACCTCCATCCTGTTCATTACACGACAGTTGGCAGAAAAATAATAACGAAGGGATATGATCAAACGGTCATGGGGTAACTGACGTGAATCGAACAGTAATAAGTCGCACTCACACTAGCTTGAGCCGGCCTTGTCAGCCTCCTCGGATCGCTTTCGCCCTACAAGCAAGGTATTCAGACTGCATCTGCCATTCTAATGTTCCGTCAACTCACAATATTTGTGTCCGAATCGACAAAATGTGCTGTCTGTTGCACGCTGATTGAGCTATTCTTTACACCATGATAGCTTGCGAGGGTTATTGTTTCCCCTTCATCCTCCCAAGGACTTAAGTTTTCATTGTCTTGCAATGAGATGCTGTGTCTAGTGTAGCTTGGCGTCAGCGAAGCTCATAATATGGTAACAAAGACGAGAGTGTCAATGTTGTAGGTAGAAGGAAATTTGATCCCGTTCTCCATGATCCGCTTCCTCAGCATGAACATTAGTAATCTAGTTGGATCATACTATGAGCTTTAGCTGAGTCTAAATCAAGCTTCACACTTACCATTACATCGTGCATACCAGAAATTGATCCCGTACGCATTGCAAGATTTCAGATTTAAACTCACAAATTGATCCCTCTCGAGTCTATCCCTGCCACCTCAAGTCCTCCATCCTCTTCACCAATGAAAGTGGATTCATCTGTGTTGCGAAGCGCCCTGGCAAGTCGCTTTGTCTTGTTGTCCCGCTTTGACGTAGCGGGCGAGTCTATTATATCCGTTTCTTCACCAGAAAGGCTCTCGTTCTGTCCGGCAGGTGCGTGAAAGAAAGTGTTGCTTGGAGTGGCGGCAGATCTCGACGTCTTTGCGGTCTGCACACGGGTGCGAAATGGAAGTTCACCTTTGGGATCTTCTTTCCTAGCCTTTTTTGCAGGCTTTCTGTTTGACGCATCCGTACTTGCCGCTTCATATTGTGAGTCAAAGTAGTCAACCTCCAAGCTTTGAAAACATCTGAAAATGTATAGGCAATATAACTCACCAATGTCTAAGTCTTCGTCGTATTCAACTTCACAACCCGACACGTCTTTAACACCGTTCTTCGAGCCTGCTTACGCCAGTTCAAAGCTATGTAATTACTGATCTGAAGTTGAAGACTTACTACTAGCTTCGCCCTTTGGCTTCCTACGTCCACGTTTTCCAGCGAGTTTAGGCACTGTTGAGCCCATCTGGGTGCGTGTCTCAAGAGCCTTCGACAAATTGTTTTCAAGCTCTACGGTCTCTAGCATCGCTGCTTCTTGGTTTTCTGCTGCGGTCACCTTCTTGCGTACCTTGTCAGCTGCCTCTTGTTCTTTTGCTGCCCGTTTCTGCTCCGCAGCGAGTTTTTTCCTCTCTTTCGCGACCGCGACTTGCTGGGCCGCAGCTCTGCGGAAAGCTGCCCGTTCTTCCTTCTGTTTTTCCTTCTCCTCCTTCTCCTTCAATGCCTCATCCCGCCTCGCTGCCTGCTGTACTTTCCTTTTGTCTTTTTCTTCCTTCTCCCGCAATATCTCCTCCTTTGTTCGTCTTGTTCTGAGTTGGTCAACTACTGCTCCGGGGTGCTGGTTACTGTTCTTGGCCCTCGTCTGTCTTCGAGTTGACATTTTGTGCAGTGTTTTGAGACTTGGGTGATAATAAGATGGATCGAAGGTGCAAGTTCAAGATCAGGGAGGCGAGGGCGTCTATCTTAGACAAGTTGAAAATTTACGCCCACTCACTCAGGCTGCCACTGCCACTGGCAGCCTGAGTGTGTGACTCAGTGGCACGCACTGCCAGTGGCAGTGGCACTCAGGTTCACTGGCAGCCTTACGGCACTGGCACTGGCACTCAGCTGTGAGTCCCAATCATCGACATATACTACTGAAGGCTACATTGATGCCAGCGACACGGAAAAAGCACGACCCCTTTCATTTTCCACCAACTATTCGATGTACCTTGCCCAGCTGTAGTAGGACGTTCAAGAGTCAATCTGGAAGAGCAAGACATGAATATTCAGCTCATCCGATGTCATCCGTGGCAAGATCTACTGCCTGTGGTCACGACTATGATTCTTCACCTATTTGACCCACACGAGCTCCAACTCCTCAACCTCTACCGAGGTCGTCCGAACTTCCAACAGAGGGTCATTTTGAGAGCGGCTCTGACTCCTACGATTACGATATTTCCATGCTTACACAGGATATCTCGATGCTCAGTATAGGCCGAGACGAGCTGCTTCAAGACCTAGACAGACCTGATTCTCTGTCCCATTCTGGCACCGGAAGTGACAGTGGCCGTAGTGCATCCTCTGAAGACTTGGACTTCGACATTGGAGATCATGAGGAGAGTGATGGTAACCTAAAGGTGTATCACAGATATATGAATGGTGCGCACCAAGTATATTGTCCTCGGTTTGATAGCACTCTGATGAAAAACATCAAGCAGCCACCCCGTGTGATGCGGAAGGAAACAACTTAAAAAACGAAGAACCACCTGTTCCGCGAAATGAACCTGCACCAAATGACTGGTCTCCCTATTCGTGCCGAGCAGATTTTGAGCTAGCAGACTTTCTTTATCGTGATGAGCAAATGTCTGCTGGTAATATAACAAAGCTTCTCGGAATCATGAAGGCTTACCAGCGAATTCAGTCTGTGAAGAACGCAAAATCTGGCGGATATTCTGAGTTGGACGTAACTGAGCCCGACGATGACTCAGATCTGGATCCTACTAGTACGCTACTCGATGGAGACGCACAAAAGTTGTACAATGTCATTGACGCTACGAGAGTTGGTGACGTGCCTTGGAAATCCTTTAGTAACTTCTACACGGACGACAATGGCCAAAAAGCGACAGACGAGAACACCGAGTCATGGAAGAGGAAAGAATATGATGTATGGTATCGGGATCCCTTGGAAGTGATCCGAAATTTGGTGGATAATACGGCTTTAGAAGGCGAATTTGACTATGTCCCATTTCGTGAATATCAGCCAAAGGAGGAATCTGATGACATCAATGACAAAGAACAAGTGTTCAGAAATTACATGTCCGGAAATTTCGCTTGGGAACAGGCTGTAAGTCATGAATAATGCAGCATTCAAAGTTGGAGGAAGTGTACTGATTATCCTTGACTTAGAACAAAATCTCAGCTGAAGATAAAGCAGTCCATGGGTCCATGTTCGTTCCGGTGATCTTGGGGAGCGACAAGACAACAGTTTCCGTTGGAACTGGCAACAACGAATATTATCCGTTATATCTCTCAATAGGAAATGTATCAAACAAGGCCCGGCGGTCCCAAAAGTTGAATACAGTCCAGCTCGTAGCATTTTTAGCAATACCAAAGAGTGTGTGTCAAAAACTGAGCCATTCAATTGTGTTTTGACGCTTTTTTTGCAGCTGAGCGGCAGTACGAAAAGTCAGATGACTTCCGTCGCTTTAGACATCAAATTTTTCATTCATCTATATCGAGAATCTTGAGTTCATTGAAGACCGCCATGTCCATAAACAATGAACAGACCATTCTCCGGTGCCCTGATGGTCACTTGCGTAGGTCGGTTCTCGGACTCGGCTCGTATATAGCCGATTACCGGAACAGGTGAGTCTATGCGCAATATGCACTGGATGGTGCTGCAAGTAAGTACTGTCCTCAGGCAACGCATACAAGTCCGTGAAAATGGCTTACTGTGGCTATATGATATAGATGTACAGCACCTCACAAGAACCTAGATAATCCGGAATTTGTTACAAACCCTCGAACAAAAGAGCTGCACGAACGATTGATAGAACAGGTGGATGACAACGTCATAAGTAGAGCAACAATTCGAAAAGAGTATGGATTCCATCAGGATATCGTGGTATGTGCTTCAAAGTCTCCCCTGGATGCATATTTTACAATCAGGTTGTCCCGTAGCCTTTCACCAATGACTTTCCGCGAGCGGATATATGCGATCTCATATCTCCGGACCTACTACACCAAATCATCAAAGGCGTGTTCAAGGATCATCTTGTCGAGTGGATTTGCCAGACCTTGACCACGACAGAGCTGGATATTGTGGATAAAAGGTGCTATTATCTCACAAGTCGTATAATGTAAATACCATTGCTAACCCTCTATAGGATTAGAGTCGCTGCTCCTTTTCCTGGACTTCGCAGATTCCCCGAAGGCCGAGGCTTCAAGCAATGGACAGGCAATGATTCTAAGGCACTGATGAAAGTATGTGGCCTTTCTACCTTATTCGAGGCGGTGGATTGCTGATATTTGATGCAAACCGCTTAGGTGTATCTTCCGGCTATTGTGGGTATTGTGCACGATGATATAATCACCACAATGAGTGCATTTTTGGACTTTTGTTACCTTGTACGTCGGTACACGATTACAGCCTCAACTCTTGATCAAATCAAAGCCTCTCTGGACCACTTTCATCAATTTCGGCAAATATTCATAGCCAAGGGCATCCGGGATAACTTCTCACTGCCACGACAGCATGCCATGGTCCACTATCCTACAATGATCCCTCTCTTCGCCGCACCGAGCGGGCTGTGTTCATCGATCACAGAGAATAAACACATTTACGCGGTCAAGGAAACATGGCGACGCTCAAACAGAAATGATCCTTTGGGTCAGATGATCACAGCAAACCAACGACTAAGTAAACTTATTGCAGCCAGGGCAGACTTTAAAAGGCGTGGAATGCTGGACGACTCGTTGGCGGAGGCTTCATGGAGAGTTTTGCGTGATGCTCTGCGCAAAAATATGCCAGAGTCGGACACGGATGACGCTGAGAAGATTCCTACTGGGAGTCGGGGAGAGCATAGGCACCTCCGTGGCGTACTATTGGCAGGCGCAGCTGATGATACAGAGGACTTCTTCGATGTCATTGCGGGCAATCATGAACTCCGAGTCAATGAAATTGCAGACCTGGACAATTCCGAAAGCTTAGTGGATGGGCCGCAGTGTGGTGCGGTTCATGGCATACGACATGCTGAACGCCAGATCCGCGTGGGCGGCAGAAATGACCCTTTGAGCTTGATATTAATGGCTTCGAAGCAACGTGAGTATTACTTATTACTACTAGTACTAGTAATCCGTGCTTTTGGTGCTGCACAACTGACTTCTTTGATGTTATCCTTGCAGAGTCCAGTAAGGTGTACCCTAAGCAGCTCAACGCTCTTGCAGCGATGAAAGGCTATCCAGAGCTCCGACAGCTCCGACAGCTCATCAAAGTATACTTACTTAACAAGTACGAAAAGCACACCTACAACTCAAGGGGTTATTCTTGCAGAACTGAACCAGGACATGCGCAGTTTGAATTAGACATGAGCAATGACTTTTCAATTTTCCATTCAGCCACCGCTTTCTTTGCCTACCGTGGTGAATCGATCCCTATAGAACAAGCAATGAGGGAGGTGATCAGATCTAATCCCTCTTGGCGCGGAAACCCACGACGTGATGCCGTTCTTGTTCGAGTTAACTCTCGCAAGAAGGGATTTGCAGGAATGGAAGTTGCACGGGTTATGTTTCTTTTCTCCTTTACCGCCAACGGAGAACGTCAGGAATGTGCACTTGTTCAATTTTACAAGCGCATTGGAGACTCGCCTGACACAAAAACAAGAATGTGGATTGTCGAACCAGAGTATGAGTCAGAGACCTCCCCTCCGAGTCGTGGCCACTGGCACTTTAAGACTCCGAAGTTATCCGTAATAGCTTTAGAGAGTATCTACCGTTTAGCTCATCTCCTTGGGGTTCCGGTGGGTGATGAGACTCCTCCAAAGACGCTGATGCCAGAAGACTCTCTAGACTTTTATGATAAATTTTACGTTAACCGTTTTGCCGATATGCACATGCATGAAACAATGTACGAAGCGAGACCGCGACAGTAGTAGTAATAATGGAGCCAAACTACTATTCATACTAGTACTAATCACAAGACCTAAATTGCATTAAATAAATAAATAACTCCATTTTTTTTACATACTATTGACACTCATGATGGCACAAATACAACTTGAATCATACTACCAGGACAGAATAAAAGAGTAGCATAGGAAGTAAAGAAGTCGCGCTACATTAGTAGCAGTGCGCTAACAAGAGCTTGAAAAATGTCCTACTACTAGTAGTAGTGGTAACCACCATCATGATGCGACCACCATACCAGTATTGACATCAACACTTGTAACTTACTCCGAACTTGAAGGGCGTAATTTCTCGAGAAGCGCCTGCAATATGGTGTAATCGTGACATTGTTTAGGATCCTCAGACCCGACACGAATCGAGAAAGCGTGTCCTACGAAAGCGTCAATTCGCTGTTCTGTCGAGATTAGGGTGTTCCCGTGGTAGTAGTTGACATCGCGGAGACAATCATTAGCTTCTATCAATTTCTCCTCGTGAATAGTTTCGTCTTCCGCACCAAACATGTCGTCGACGTAAATCTTCTCCATGGTAGCAGCTAGAGACTCCATTTGAAACTTGGAGTCATCGTCGTTTTTACGTGACCTGCGCCGATAGAGACTCATCGTGGCATCATGTGAGAGCAGCAAGTCCAAAAGCGCATCATCGACAAGGATGTTCAAGCATTTCCGGATCGTATTGAACTTTATCAGGAGTTTCGAATGTTCCCTGAATAAATGATCCTTGTCCCAGACTCCACCCACGCTTTGTATAGCGCGATCAACTGCTTGACTGATGACCTTAGTGAGCGATTGATAAATGTCGTCTTTGCGTTCGTTGAAGTGGCACCGTACATCAAGCGCCGACCCGAATCGAAAGACATGAGCACGATCAGGTGATGCTGGGGCGTCCGTGACGATCAACCATAGCTTGTACTCGTTGTATGCCCATATAAACAGAGGGACGAAGAGCCTGAACATCAGCTTCAAGTCCTCATTTCTTCGATGTGACGCTTCGATGTGCCGCAAACCGCGGGGAACCGAGTGATCAACAAAACATTCGGAGATCGCTTCCCAATCGGAGGCTGATAGCTGTGTGCGAGGAAATTCGTCGTCTGAATCCGGGACCGGCGTTGCGAACTCGAGAAAGACTGAATATGCTTGGCCCTCGTTAGGTCTGCCATCTGTGTCCTTTTTAACCGTGACGTATTCATGGTAACGTTTCTTTAAGCGAACGAGGAACGTATCCCAGATGATGTTACCGTTGAGCCGATTGATGGGTACGTCCGACAAACTGGTATTGGGGAACAGAGATGCAAAACCAGTCAGTCCTGCCAGCAAAAATGAAGCTTCAAGTATGAGCAATGCTCATTTATGGGTGAGGTCACTTACTGGGCATTTGCTTGACTTAGAAATTTTAAAAGGGGCTATAGCAGTGAGTAATTGCTCTAAGTGAGCTTTAAGCGATGCTTACCTCTGAAGCTCATTTTGCCCCTACCTATAGAGGGTAGTATACAGCATTATATATATGCCATTGTAATGAATGCCTAATTAATAATTGAGCATACCCACCGCTTTTTTGAGCTATTTATAGTGTTCAGGCACTGCTGATTGACAGTATGCTGTAATAAATCAGAATTTCATAATTTCTGCCCGTTTTAGCATATGAGGCACATCAGGGTCTAGGACCCTGAGGTCCGGCAGGTTCCAGGTCACCTGGAGCTGTTACCGCTTCAGGAGGCCGTGGGAATAAATTCAAATTAGCCTTTGCAGGCCCTACAGGCATCCAAAAATAGCGCAAAAATAGCCAATAAATCAGAAAATATTCTGGGGCACTGCCGCTTCGCTCTAGCGTGGGAACTACGCATTGAGACGGCCCAAATAGGGTACGAGGATGTTCTGGGCCACCCTGGGCCCTTCCTAAAGCGGTAAAATCATTATAAAATAGATAATTATATTTGCACTCGAGTGCATATATGCAGGCTTCCCCTGGGCTTACCGGCTGCATATAAAATACAGTAAAATCGGATTATATTAGTAGAAGCATATTGAACACGTTCCAAATAGCTATATATGGTAATTCTTGCCAGGAACTTACCAGAAACGTCAAAACACATTCCGGTTGACATGCTAATACTACCGGGCTCATTTCACCACATTGGGATACCCCCGGGATGCAAATTTTGATGGGGTTTTATTGGGGCATAGTACTAGAGTCCAAAAAGTCATCAATAATGGCGGGGGAGGCACTTTACATAGCACAGTTGATTATTCTTTTATTTAAATGTTATTTTCATTACTGTACTTCTACTGCACGTAATGAGATGTATAGATAGCCAAAATGGATCAGAATAACGAGGGTAACACGAATATGCAATCAGAATGGTCACACGGTCTCTGGGTATGTCAATAATACACTTTTATGTTTATGTGTGCATACAAAACTTGCACAGCCTCCACAGACCCTCCTGTACGTGCTACACGTGTACTAAAGACTTTGAACAACTGTATAGATGTCTCACGTATACTCCACAAAGTTTCACATTAATAGGAGCTTGTGTTGAATTGATATTAAGCCTACAATACTGAGAAAGAGTGGTCATTTTTAATTTTACAGGAGGCATACGGGTCAGGCACATGATGCCAAACAACCATTATATGTATCCTAAACATATTCCAAATGCATGTTTGAGAAGTAGCTAGAATGTGCAAGTCATATGCAACATTGTAGGGTGGATTGCTACTTGTAATATCAGTATACGTATGACATGTCCAAAACACATATAACCTGTACATTCCAACTGTACCCCAAACATGCTTTTGAAATATGTTTAGGATACTTATGATGGCTGTTTGGAATCATGTGCCTGACCCGTATGCCTCCCATAAAATTATAAATGACCATTCTTTCTCAATATTGTAGGCTTAATATCAATTCAACGCAAGCTCCGATTACCTTGAAACTTCGTAGGGTATACGTGGGACATGTATAAAGTTAATCAAAGTCATTAGTATACGTATTGCACGTACCGGAGTGCCTGTGGAGGTTGTGCAATTTTTGCATGCACACGGAAACATAAAAGTGTGTTATTGAGCTCAGTAGTAGCCGTGTGACAGTTCTGGCCACATATTCTTGCTCCCCTCGTTATTCTGATCCATTTTGGCTATCTACACACATCATTACGTGCAGTAGAAGTACAGTAATGAAAATAACATTTAAATAAAAGAATAATCAACTGTGCTACGTAAAGTGCCTCCCCCGCCATTATTGATAATTTTTTGGACTGTGGTACTATGCCCCAATAAAACCCCATCAAAATTTGCATCCCGGGGGTATCCCAATGTGGTGAAATGAACCCGGTAGTATTAGCATGTCAACCGGAATGTGTTTTGACGTTTTTGGTAAGTTCCTGGCAAGAATTACCATATATAGCTATCTGGAACGTGTTCAATATGCTTCTACTAATATAATCCGATTTTACTGTATTTTATATGCAGCCGGTAAGCCCAGGGGAAGCCTGCATATATGCACTCGAGTGCAAATATAATTATCTATTTTAATATGATTTTACCGCTTTAGGAAGGGCCCAGGGTGGCCCAGAACATCCTCGTACCCTATTTGGGCCGTCTCAATGCGTAGTTCCCACGCTAGAGCGAAGCGGCAGTGCCCCAGAATATTTTCTGATTTATTGGCTATTTTTGCGCTATTTTTGGATGCCTGTAGGGCCTGCAAAGGCTAATTTGAATTTATTCCCACGGCCTCCTGAAGCGGTAACAGCTCCAGGTGACCTGGAACCTGCCGGACCTCAGGGTCCTAGACCCTGATGTGCCTCATATGCTAAAACGGGCAGAAATTATGAAATTCTGATTTATTACAGCATACTGTCAATCAGCAGTGCCTGAACACTATAAATAGCTCAAAAAAGCGGTGGGTATGCTCAATTATTAATTAGGCATTCATTACAATGGCATATATATAATGCTGTATACTACCCTCTATAGGTAGGGGCAAAATGAGCTTCAGAGGTAAGCATCGCTTAAAGCTCACTTAGAGCGATTACTCACTGCTATAGCCCCTTTTTAAAATTTTAAGTCAAGCAAATGCTCTAATAATGAGCTTCATTATTGCTGGCAGCAGTGAACCAGTTGCCACAGCATGCCTAAGTTTGCCCACAGCGTCCCGAAGTTCCAGGTGCGCCGCCTGTATCACAAGCAGCAAATTAGTACTTGATTGTTACAATGCCAAGTTCAGGTTGGCAACTTGAATGCATTTGCCACTTACTAGAGCCCGATCCTGATATTGAGCCCGGTCTGAGTGTGTATGTGTGTGAGAGAGAGAGCTCGAAAGCCTTGAAGTTGCTACGTTCGGCGTACCATGCCTACTAGTACCAGAGCCAGGACCAGTGCTGGGCAGTGTCTGAGGATGATTCGGAACCGGAGTGGCCACTTCAACAAGTTCACTGGCGAATCGACGCCTGAGCAGCGCTAGCTCTTCGGCTTGTGTAATGACCAAATTCCTGAGCTCTATCCTTGCAGTTCTGTCTCGACTTATCGCATGTCTCATCCTGTTGTCATAGTATGCGTAGCGGTAATTCATAGCTTTGACCACTTGGGAGAAGGTTTGGGCCAGACTAAGAGCCACTGCATATTCCGTTGTCTGAACGGCGTACCCATAGCGTTTGTAATGATCTGCTCCACGCTCGATTAATGAACTCAGTTTGTTCAATACTTCTTCGTCGAAAAGCGGGTTAAATTCAGTTAAGGGTGATGTGTAGTCTTCTACTGCCAAGATAAGCTGGTTTATCACCAACAACTTGCATGTTTATAATTCATACCTTGTAACGGATCCTCGGCCCACTCAGACTCTGAGTATGCTACCGAGTCCGAGTCGTAGTCAATTGCAATGCCATCGCCCGTGCTTAAGTCGTAGTCTTCGTCGTCATTGTTGATGACATCTTCAGATTTACAGATGAAAGCAGTAGACTGAGTGCAGATTATGAGCTCGAATCTTCCTGATGTTGAGCGAAATCCACTGGCAGTAGTAAACTGACGTTCAATTTGTTTGTTGAACTCAGGCTTCAGCGCGCGGGGAAGGAGGAGGGAGATTGCCACAGCACGATACAACTTTAAGTCAGACGACTCCGACTCGGATTCGGTCTCACTCAGGTGCAGTGCCGCCGTCACGCAAGTTGCGGTGCACCGGCACGCCGGCCGGGTGCCACCACTGCCAACTTGAAGTGGCAGCGATGACAGTGATGATGTGACTGCCCGGTGAAATTGAATTCAACAAGTTGAAGTTTTCACAGTGCCGTAAATTTTACCGCGGGAAACTCTCGGCAGAGCTTCCTGAAATTTCTGACCGCAGCACCAGGAAGATGTCGCAAAGGTTGGCTTACGGTTTAAAACCCTCCCTAAATGCTTCAAGTTGCCGAGCGGAGTTTCAAGGGTTAGGATACTACTAGGATTCGTCGTCCTAAACTTGAACCCTTGCTTCTCCGCTCCGCAAGCATTCAAGTTTACTAAAGTTGCAACGTCTTCGCGCACGCCCTGCGACTCAGATCAGAAGTTTCAAGAACTTGAAGTTCTGCCGAGAGTTTCCCGCGGTAACTCAGGCTCACGCTTCAAGCCTGAGTGTGAAGCGACTCGGAGGGTCAGGGCAGTGCATCATCATGCTCTTTTAGAACGACTAGTTTGAGCATTTAGCCGACCCCTCCGAGTTCCCCCCCCCCTCCACTGACACTGGCAGTGCCAGATACTTCAAGTTAAAATTTAGGACTGCCCGACCAAGATTTAGGACGACATCCTTACGGGAAGCCACTAGTGAGCTTATCATGACCATGATCATGATCTTGATACCGGTAGCAATACTAGTATAGCGACTCGGAATGCGAACTTTGAAAGATCCGACTTAGTCGGCGGTTTGACTCGCTTCTGGCTCCGAGACGGAGCTCCGCTATTAGCATACTTAGAATTTTACCCCTAACTTGAAGTTGATGATCAAATCAACTTGAAGTCATCATTACTAGGTAAAGCTGAAGTACCGGGCGCCGGTGATTAATAGAAGTTCAGAACTCCTTCATTGAGGTTCAGAACCCCTTCAATGAAGTTCTAGTTCAACCAGCGCGCTGACATCAGAAGTTCCAAGTTATGAGTCGATATTCCCGCCTCCAGTCTTCACTTCCTCACTGCCAGCCTGCCAGTGAGTGGCAGGCTGAGGCTGTGCCCACGCTGCAGTAGTACTGTTACTCATAAACCTATTACTACTACTAGTAGTAGTACTATTACTACTAATAGTAGTAGTGCTATCACTAATAATAGTACACTGTGACTTCTTCAACTCAGTTGAACTTGAATTTTAAAACACCGCTTCAAGCTGTACTAGGAAGAAGCCTCAGTGCCTAGTTCAGCGAGTCCAATCGAACTTCCCCCTTCTTCTGTAGTCAGGCAAGATCTGGCACTACCAGGCAGTGATCGGAGAACTTGAACTTGAACGTGGTACTCGCACACACTCTAGGTCCCTATAAGAAGTTCAAGTAAAGAACATACACAATTTGGTTCTCTCTCAGCGTAGCATTGACACTGACGGCTAGCACATCTACAACTCAAATCTGTTGATACGTCGGAATTATGCCTTCAACAAATTCAGACCAGACTCTGTCAGGAATCCCCACGTATTTCCTTTGATTCCGTACGGTTTACTTATTTTATTTTACTGATTATTATTTTACTTTGATTCCTGACATGTACGAGCGTACGATACGCTCGTACCGAACGGCCGTACGACGCGTACGTCCATTGTCAGTCATTCTATTACTATTCGATGATCTCTTTTGCTGTTATCTGCTATATTTCACTAATGGACACTTTCTGTGAACTCGGGTTCAAACCTGGTTCGAACCCGTTGACTTATGATTGTTTTACTTTCTATTTCATATTCGGATCGGACCGCGGTTCGGTTCGGATAGAACCGCGGTGGCTTGCATTAACTATACAGTTCTTTCTGCGCTTGCCAAAAGCGCCGTTCTACCTGCGAAGCACTCCACTTTTGGCCTCTTGTAAAGTGCTTCCCAGGTGACGTTACTTTGATGCTTCTGTGTACTAGAATAGAATATTAACTTGTAAAGTGCTTCCCAGAGTTGGAACCGCTTCGCGTAGCCGCTGATCGTCCGAACCGAACGAGTCCGAGGTCTTGAGACGCATAGATTTACTCTGAGTCGTAACATTAGGCCAAAAGTCTAGTCTCTCACCGCCTCGCGCTTTTTTCGAACCATTTTTCGTACCATCCTGCCGACTCTCGCCTCTCTGCGAGCGCCCGTACGATGTCAAACACTGGAAACCCAGAAACCGAACCGACACCGCCGGGTGACCCGCCGGTAGTCGAAGGGGGGGCACCACCCATGGACCCAGGTACTGAGGCAGTATTTCAGTACTTCCTGGCCCCCTACCAGCAACAACTCGAACGGTTGCAGCAGGAGAATGCTGGGCTTCATCAGATGATGAGTCTTAGTGCTGCTGCATCGCGCCCCGCTCGAGGGCCGAAGATTCCTGCCCCCAGTTTCTTTTATGGTACGAAGGGCGTCGTACCGGACGACGAGAAGGTCTCGTTCGAGTCCTGGTCCGGCCAGGTCAGGACCTACATTTCCCTGCGGCAGATGGAGTTCCCGGACGAGCGTACGAAGTGCGCGTTCGCCGCAAGCTATCTCCGGGGCTCAGCGGACGAGTGGGTACGTCCGTACACGTCGGCTCTGCACAAGAACGAGCCGGTACCGATTTTCGACAGTCTGACAACATTTTTGGACTCTCTGGCGGCTGCTTTCGGTGAAGCAGACACTGTTACTGCTGCTGAGAACGAAATTCTCAATCTCAAGCAGTCTGGTACGGTTTCGGAGTATGCAGCCAAGTTCAGGGCTCTGAAGGTGAAGACTCAGTGGGAGATGGACAAGAAGCCATGGATTGCGCTCTTCCGACACGGACTTTCGAACCGTTTCCGTACGGACCTGACGTTGAAGAAGATGCCCACCGAGTTTGACGAGTATGTGAAGGCCGCCTGCCTTTACGACGACGAGCTTCGATCCCTCCGGTCTGCGAACCGTACGAACAACGCCTTTGTTCCGCGTACCGGTACTGTTTCTCACTCGCGACCGCAGCCGAGCCCGAACCAGAACCGTACCACGTCGAACCGTGACCCCAATGCAATGGAGGTCGATCAGATTGATAGGGACGAAGCCTTATGCAAGGGACTTTGCTTCCACTGTGGAGAGAAAGGTCATATCTCGTTCAAGTGCCCCAAGCGTACGAAGACGAACCCTTCGAACCGTACGAACGTCAACGCGGCTGCTACCCCAAGCACGGCACCGGTCACCCCCACTGCATCGATCTCAGACACCACGGACGAAACCCCGAACGGTTCGGACCGTACAGACGGTACCACCGAACGTTTAATCTCGGTTGAGGAGGCTGCCAAAGTATTGATGGCTCATTTGTCAAAGGGACAGGGTTTCAACTAGGGTCTCAGCGCATTGTCGCACCGCTTGAGACCCAGAACCGTTTTTCACTGTTAGAAAATGATGTTCCAGCCCCTTCTGTGTCCACTAGTATACAACCTATAGACAAGAAGTTGCGCCGGTTCATCTGATTCCCAGTGAGAGTGAGCGATGGCAGAAAACTCCTGAGGATGAGAGCCTTCCTAGACAGTGGGGCCTCATCGATATTTATTAACCGTACGGTTGTCGAACGGTTCGGACTCCGTACCAGGCCTTTGGTGCCTCGTACGCGGCTCTACAATGCGGACAACACCTTGAACAACGTGGGCTGGCTCACGGATGAGGTCCCTCTCAGTCTGACAGTCGGATCCCACACGGAAAGCGTGACAGCTGTGGTGGCAGACATTGGGGACTACCCTTTGATCATTGGGGTCGACTGGCTGCGGCTCCACAACCCAGAGATCGACTGGGCGAACGACGAGATGACGTTTACGCGGTGTGCGGACGTCTGTAAGCCTCGTACGGACCGTACGAAGGTCAAACTCGAAGGTCCGCAGGACACGGACGCGGTACGAGCGGTTCGCTCGGACGAGCGTACGAAGCCACGTCGTACGAAGGCCACACCGGCCCCACGCGTACGAGTGACCGTGGCCGAGCTAGACGATGACCCGGATGACTCTGGTACGCCAGACGAACCGGCGGACGAACGAGACAAAGTCCCACCGGGTTTTCGATATTCTGAGAAGTATTGGGACATATATCACCATGCTGAACAGTTTTTTGTCTCGGATGACCCGGACTTTGTCCAGAGGATCGCTGCCTCGTACACTTGGTCTCAGGCTATTGCTGAGAAGACAGCGGTCAAGGAGGGGCAGAAGTCATTCGAAGAACTCGTACCGGAACAGTACCGGGACTTCGCAAAGGTCTTCTCGAAGGATCGAGCCGAACGGCTCCCGACTCGAAAACCGTACGACCATGCTATCGACCTCGTACCGGGTGCCGTTCCTTCGTACAGCAAGATCTACCCCATGGCGCCGAACGAGCGTACCGCTCTGAAGGAGTTCATCGAGGAGAACTTGAGGAAAGGGTACATTCGACCCTCCAAGTCACCGGCTGCTGCTCCTGTGTTCTTTATTAAGAAGAAGGACGGTTCGCTTCGCATGGTAGTTGACTATCGCAAGCTGAATGTGATGACTGTCAAGAACCGGTACCCCCCCTTCCCCTCACAACTGAGCTGATCGACTCGCTGAAAGAAGGCAAAGGTGTTCACCACCTTGGACCTTCGAGCCGGATATCACAATGTCCGGATGAAGGAAGGAGACGAGTGGAAGGCTGCGTTCCGTACGCAGGAGGGTCACTTCGAACCGACTGTTATGACGTTTGGACTTACCAATGCTCCGGCAACCTTCCAGCACATGATGAACGAGATTTTCCAGGACCTGGCAGGGGTAATTGTCATTATATATCTTGATGACATCCTGATTTTCTCTGAAAACGAAGAGGAGCACGTCAAGCACGTCCGTACCGTACTCGAACGGCTCGAGAAGCACGACCTCTTCGTTAAACCGGAGAAGTGTAAGTTCCACCAGTCGTCGGTGGATTACTTAGGTATGGTGATTGGAGCCGGTACGGTTTCCATGGATCCGGCCAAGGTCAGCGCGGTCCTAGAGTGGCCCGTACCGACCAAGGTCAAGGATATCCAAGCCTTCCTTGGTTTTGCGAACTTCTATCGTCGATTCATCGAAGATTACTCCCGGATCGTACGGCCGATGACCGAACTGCTCCGGAAGGACGTTCGGTTCGAGTGGGGACCGCGCCAACAAGCTTCGTTCGAAGAACTGAAGCGTTTGTTCACTGAGGCACCGGTTCTAGCGATGCCTGACCTCGAGAAACCCTTCATTCTTGAATGTGACGCTTCAGACTTCGCAACTGGAGCCGTCCTCTCGCAAGTCGGTACGGACGGTTCGGTCCATCCGGTCGCGTTCTACTCGAAGTCCTTGAATGATGCCGAACGAAACTATGAGATCTACGACAAGGAACTTCTAGCAATCGTTAGATCACTAGACGAGTGGAGGCACTATCTCGAAGGCTCTCCACATAAGATTGATGTGGTTTCTGATCACAAGAACCTTTTGTATTTCTCACAGGCTCGAAATCTGACGCGTAGACAAGCTCGTTGGAGTATATTCCTGAGCCGGTTCGACTTTGCGATCCGTCACCGTCCTGGAAGGCTTGGGGGAAAGCCAGATGCGATGTCCAGGCGTACGGATTTGCTGCCGGACGGTACGGATAACGCAAACCGTACGCTTTTGGACCGGGAGCTCTTTCGAGTGCATGCGATGCGCCGAGGGATGGCTAGGATCGAGGGGGACACGGCCCTGTTGAAGAGGATTAGAGGATCGAAGAGTTGGGATGAGGAATTGGTGGAGGCCATTGAGGCCTTGAAGGGGAAAGCGCCGGTCTCGTTGAAGAAGGAGTTGCAGGACTGGAACACGGAGGATGGCTTGCTGCTGTATCGAGGTAAGGTCTACGTGCCCAAGGACGAAGCCATTCGGCGAGATATTGTGAAGTTACATCACGATTCTCTGCCGGTTGGACACCCCGGACGGTGGAAAACGTACGAGCTGGTGAGCCGTAACTACTGGTGGCCGGGGATGTCGTCCTTTGTCGAACGGTACGTAGCCGGATGTGACACCTGCATGCGTACAAAGAATCTGCCGCATAGACCTGTTGGTCCGCTCGAACCGAACGAGGTACCGGACGGACCGTGGCAAACAATCACTTGTGATTTTATCACACAGCTGCCACCTTCGAACGGGTTTGATGCAATCTTTGTGGTAGTGGATCGACTGACCAAACAGGCCCATTTTGTACCAACGACGTCCGATATTGATTCGACCCGTACGGCCGAACTGTTCGTCTCTGAGGTTTGGAAGCACCATGGTACGCCTCGGAAGGTGATTTCGGACCGGGGACCTCAGTTTGTGTCTCGGTTCATGAAGGAGATCTTCAGGCGACTGGGTATCAAGGGTGCAACGTCGACTTCCTTCCACCCTCAGACGGACGGACAGACCGAACGAGTTAATCAAGAGCTGGAGCAGTACCTCAGGGCGTTTACGGACGTCCGGCAGGAGAACTGGGCAAGCCTACTGCCTATGGCCGAGTTTGCACTCAATACTCGAGCCCACTCAGCTACCAGACTCTCACCGTTCGCGTTGCTGTACGGGTACGAGCCCGGTTTTGCGATTGTGCCCAGTACGGGCCTATCGACCGTACCGGCCGCGGACAACCGATTAGACCTGCTAAAGAAGGCTCAGGATGATGCTCAGGCGGCGCTGGAAGTAGCTGCTGATCGTATGAAACGTTATTACGACCAGCACCGTACGGACGTACCGGACCTCGAACCAGGCGATCGAGTATGGCTGGAGGCACGCAACATTGCATTGCCAGGCGCTAGGAAGTTGAACCATCGCCGGCTCGGTCCGTACGAGATCGTACGGAAGCTAAGTCCTTTGAACTACGAACTCAAGCTCCCTGCGTCGATGAAAGTCCATCCGGTCTTCCATGTCTCTCTCCTGACGAAGTATCAGCCTGATACAATCCCAGGACGCGTCCAGCCACCGCCCGAGCCCGTACCGGTCGATGGAGACATAGAGTATGAAGTACAAGAAGTCATTAACTCTCGCCGGACGGCTCGGAACCAGAAGCTCCAATACCTCGTACGGTGGAAGGGCTATCAGTCGGACGAAGACACATGGGTCGACGAGGCTGATATGGCTCACGCACAAGCCAAAATCCGTGCGTTCCATCGCAAATACCCTACGGCGGTACGATAACCGAACGAACGGTTCGGTCGACACACTGTTTAAGCAGTGTCCTTAGAGGGGGGTAATGTCAGGAATCCCCACGTATTTCCTTTGATTCCGTACGGTTTACTTATTTTATTTTACTGATTATTATTTTACTTTGATTCCTGACATGTACGAGCGTACGATACGCTCGTACCGAACGGCCGTACGACGCGTACGTCCATTGTCAGTCATTCTATTACTATTCGATGATCTCTTTTGCTGTTATCTGCTATATTTCACTAATGGACACTTTCTGTGAACTCGGGTTCAAACCTGGTTCGAACCCGTTGACTTATGATTGTTTTACTTTCTATTTCATATTCGGATCGGACCGCGGTTCGGTTCGGATAGAACCGCGGTGGCTTGCATTAACTATACAGTTCTTTCTGCGCTTGCCAAAAGCGCCGTTCTACCTGCGAAGCACTCCACTTTTGGCCTCTTGTAAAGTGCTTCCCAGGTGACGTTACTTGATGCTTCTGTGTACTAGAATAGAATATTAACTTGTAAAGTGCTTCCCAGAGTTGGAACCGCTTCGCGTAGCCGCTGATCGTCCGAACCGAACGAGTCCGAGGTCTTGAGACGCATAGATTTACTCTGAGTCGTAACAGACTCACCGGCGGCTGCGGGGAAGTAGTGGTATGCATATCATCTCATGATCTGTTATCATGCAAAACACTAATCTGCGTATTTTATAATTTATAGGGATTCCTAGGTCACGGAACTTGGCTGCTGACAGTGCCAGCGGTGCCACTACTCCGACCGTTGCATCCAAGTCCACCATCCCCGATCCGAATTGTACGCATATTTATCCCTTAGACTGTCGTCATGCAAAACACTGATTTACATATTTTGCGAACAGCGAGCAACGCCGAGTCTCAGTCTGAATCTACCCCTCTTTGTACGCATACCATTCCAGAGTTTGTTGTCATGCAAAACACTGATTTGTATATCTTACAAATAGCTATGCTTTTCAACTGGGGTTATCTACCACAGCCATCGAAGGAATACGTTCCAGGACAAGCGATGAAGAATGCCTTGGGCAGCATGAAGAGCTCTTCATCGGCCGGGACTAGCAAGAGCGACACCAGCATGTCTGGCTCGCCACCAACAGCCGATACGACAATGGACTCCATGTCCAGTTCAAAACTTGAGTCGTCAGAGTCGTCGGACTATCCGAAGAAAGACACCAATGAAGGGTTGATCGATGCTTTTATGGATTTCATGGCAAAACTCAATGAAGCCGCTGTGGAGGAGAAGCAGGTTGCAGTCCTTGGACATATCTGCGAAAAGCTGGAACAATCGTTCCGAGAGCATCTTGCGAGCACGACGAAGAACGCATCTGCAGGAAAGAAAGCGTCGAAGAAAGCAGCCTCACAAGCTGCTGCAGGAAAGGAAGCGTCGAAGATGTCGGCCGGCGCGCTAGATATGATTAACGGCGGAAGGCTCGTGGAGATCATCCATGACGATCCGAAACTTGTCTCCCGTTATGGACGCGCGGCGTTAGCAAACTCAGCGTCAGTACTCCAGAGCCACAAGATAGATATACTATGGCGTGCTCGAAAGAAAACCAGTTCTTACTTAAAGGAGCTAGGTGCGAAATACGTGAACGTTGAGTCGACAGTTAACGAATACAAGACAATGACGAACGACTTAAACGACCTGAAAATCAAAGCCCTATTACGTGCGCAGTTCAAGACCGAAGCTACACTAAACGTAGCACTAGACGCTATCACCGGTGTGAGTACGACTTAAATACACAGCTATGCCTCAATTTGCTTACGCCCTTCACTCACCACTAGTCGTTGCCTGCTCAAGCTGCAATCAACATAAGAAGATTATATGAGGATGCAAGGAGTTTCATATTCAAGGGCTCGGAGTGTGCCTTTCCTGGATTGAACATGCTGTTGTATCGCACCTCTGCCCCTTTCGATGTCTCAGCACTAGGTCAGGTGACTATCGATTCCTTTGCCGAAAGAATGCGGGGGCTATACAACTCATATCACGAGCCGAGTTCGCCAAAGTATCTCTTCGACGACCTTGTGAAAGCACATCCGCAGAGGACGATGGAGTATTTGGTCCAGGGTCCCATAACGATTAACAAGAGAACGGCAGGGCGGAGTTTGCAGGAGGTGTTCTTTTTCTTCCTTCCCAGGCTGCAGTTGATCCAGCTATTCTTCCATTACCTGTTTGTCGCGCTGGATGAGGTTGTGCGGAGATTCGAGCACGATTTGATGCATCCGGGATCGGCTTATACCCCTCAGTCAGAGGTTGACGACCCTCAGTCAGAGATTATCGCAGAGCACTCGAAGAGCTTGGAGGCGTTGAAGAAGATTCATAATGTGCCAGAGCTTGTGTTCCTATTCGAGGACCGCTTCAAGGATATGATCTCTGTAGATTACGACGGCCCTCTTCATATCCCCTTCAGAGACGTCGTCTACCCTTCAGACTCAGCAGCCGTCCCTTCAGACTCAGCAGCCGTCCCTTCAGACTCAGCAGCCGTCCCTTCAGACTCAGCAGCCGTCCCTTCAGACTCAGCAGCCGTCCCTCCACACTCAGCAGCCGTCCCTCCACACTCAGCAGCCGTCCCTCCACACTCAGCAGCTGTCCCTCCAGTCCCAGCAGCCGTCTCTACAGTCTCGAAAACCTTCACTCCAGACAAAGCACTTCAGGATTCCAAGTTTGTGGATTCGCACGACCCTCAAAATGCCAACTACATAGGCGACAAGCTGCGGCTGAAGAGCGACCTCCCGTATCAGAGGAACATAAAACATTCTTCTAAAGTGAAGGTAAAGACGGTAGACGACGCATACAATTCCTGGGATGCAACGATCTCAAACACCTTGCAAGAGCTCAGCAATAACGAAGAGACGAGCGAAGTGGCGTTTCTTAAATACCTTTATCCAGCGATAGACGATGCAACGGCGAAAAAGCTGCGTAAGCTGCAAAGGCGACGCAACGACGCTCGTGAGAACGCGAACGCTCTTCGTTACCTCATCCATCTCATAGACAAAGGAGTCGTGGATGAAATTCTTGGTGAGACACCGATCCGGGGCCTGCTGAACCGACACGCGCATGCTCGCATACATCACACGAGTAAAGCCGACGTTCGCATTCTCATTGAGAAAAGCGACATACTTCTTGGCTTGAATGCAAAGGAACGAGAACGGACCCAAAAGCTCAATGAAATACTGGGGGATGCTTTGCCCTATGGGCAAGAGTACCTCAGCAGCACTCCGGCTGAATTCCCAACTAGCGTCATTCGAGAGAGGAAGACCGGCGCCGCCGGGCACAGGGACCGTGACGTAGATCTTGAGGTGTTGAAAACGGGTCTGGAGAATCTCAAAAAATGTGTATTTCCTCAGTAGTTTGTGGGGGATTTCTATGATCGGCGTACTATGCCGGTGACGGTACGCCTCTTTTTGTTGCCGCTATTGCCTTCCTCCATTCAAGTTCTGACATTCGTCCTTAGGCTGCCAATTTGCGAGTATTCATTCCTTTTTTCAATGTCGTTTATGTACACAACTTGAACGTGAAGCGCGCGCAGCGTTATTAACATCGCTTGCACAAATAATGAATAGATAGTATGCATTGTGATATCTCTTGCTCCGAGTCGTAAACATGAAGTCCGCAAATTCTTCAGCTTAAGTCTGGACTCTGAATACATGGCAGGGAGCAAACAAATGGTCACGGTGACGAAAGGCGTTCGAGTCACTGGCATGCAAACTTGAATGAGTTGGAAGTTGCCAACTTCAACAAGTTTAAGAGGTCGCTGGCACGTGCCACTGGCAGTGAACGCTGGCATAGTAACAGCCTGAGAC
This sequence comes from Trichaptum abietinum, assembly GCA_910574555.1. Lineage (NCBI taxonomy): Eukaryota > Fungi > Basidiomycota > Agaricomycetes > Hymenochaetales > Trichaptaceae > Trichaptum > Trichaptum abietinum. Next base: position 385,357 of record CAJTBE010000004.1, on the reverse strand, counting down.
ACGTCCTCCACACCTGTTTTTAACGCTCCCCCACCATCTCTCGCTCCCTTCCCAAGACCGCTCAAGTGGCCTGAACAACTTATGTTTTATCCTACCCTCAGGTCGCTTTGACTTCAGCATTTCTGAATGGACCGTTCAAACGATAGTGTATGTCTGATGACGTGCTTCTTGTTTGATGTTATCGCTCATGTTGTTTCCAGTAGGGCGGCCTCATTTTGCTAGTGAGAGTACCTCTGAGGCGCACCCTTGAACCATAGCGAGCAGCTTCTAGCCCATGAACGACACCCGTTGTGGATAGGTCGATACATGCACCACCAACTTTAGTAGTACTATCTTCGTCAAGAAGAAGTAACAAACCTTCGTCTTCAACTAGAGTCGACACCACCTTACAGTAAAGGAAGGGCATGGGCCATCCGATGACGATTGAAGAGGTGGAAGAGGACGCTGTTGATGAGGTAGTGCGGCAGATGAACCCGAAGGCGAATGAACTACACGACCGATCCCGCGCCAGCCTTGCGCATGTGTCCCCGGATGCCCCTGGCTTCACATACCAGTTTCCTGCGCCGAAACGTGCATTGGAGTCTAGTAAATCTCGCCTGAAGGCCCCGGCCCCGGAACACCACCTCATACCGGCCCGCGAGACACCCTCATACCTGTAGTTGAACGTGAGACGCCTCATACAGTGAAAAACTAGATGATGCAAGGCGAACATCCCTCCATGAGATAAGCTGCCAGCATCTCTCGGCCAACCTTTATCAGGTCGTCGGAAGGTAGCGTAAATTTAGGCGCTACTAGTAGCAGGTGGCGAACTTCTATGTGCATGCGAGGGAAGAGAATAAGTGCCTGTTGAAGCCACTGGGATTATGAGTACGGACTTCTCTTCTTGGTATTATATTACTAGGCTTACCTCGATCTTCAAACATATCATATTGGCTCAGATCTAACCGAAGCTCAGTGTGTTTGACAAATATTAATCTGGACAACTTTGCGGGCGATGGAGCCTGAGTCTGCCGTTACTAGTACAGTAACTAGCTGACCCTCTTCGCTGCGGGGGTGACCAAGGTCGCGCGGGAAGTTAGAACGGGATGCAAATTCGGTGAGCAAACTGAAGTTGAGAATGTTCGGGGCGCATGGCAAAAAATCATGTATGTTTATTTCACTACCATTCCGCTGAATTGCGCTGTGTGTTTTTTTCTGAACACAGCCCGAGTAGAATGGCTGCTAGCACCATGGCCGGAAACTTGACGACTGAAGTGCGTGGCTTCGCGCAGATCAGTGCTGCAGCCATAGACGGCGTCTTCACGCGTTTCACCACCGTCGAAGTCTCAGGTGTTAAGACCCAAATCAGTCAGATTGTATACAACTTGCGCGACGATCCAGAAGAACACCGCCGTCCGTGAAGCAGCCGAACCAAATCGTGCCAAGTCGGAGTTCTTGGCGAACATGTTTCATGAGATTTGTACCCTTATGATTGGCACCATTGATATTACTGAGTTGACGCTGGATAGCGACTTGAGCAGGAGTCAGCGCGAGAGTCGTCTGCTAGTGCATAGTTTAGCTTGGAGCCTGTTATTGATTATTGACGATATTTTGGACATCTCGAAAAGTAAGCTTCTTATCCGCCGACCTTTTACAAATTCAGTTGCTAATATTTCGTTTGATTAATCGATACATTCGAAGCAGGTAGGATGACGGTGGCGCAATTTTCGTATTCACTGAGATGAGTTCGGTATCCTCAAGACTCTTATTGTACGACCATCGCAAAACAACCTCGACCTAACGACGGCGACCCTGACATTCCTGTTCAGCTCATCGGTGACTCGCTGCGCCTGCGCCAGGTTATTACAAACATTGCCGGCAACGCTATCAAGTTCACCGCGAGCAAGGTCGCGCGGAAGGGGCCTGTTGCGCTGGCATGCGGGTTGGCATCGAGGACTCGATGGTGAAGCTAGCGTTCTGTATTACGGATACGGGTATCTGTATTGCGAAAGATAAAGTAAACATAATTGTGTTACATTCGAGCAAACGGATGGATCAACCACTCGAGTGAGTTTTCTTCCGAATAGTCATTGTACTGGCCTGTAGTGATCTTACCTTCTTAAATCTAGGAATACGGTGGTACTGGTCTTGGTCAATCAGTATCGTAGAGTCTTGCGTCGCTGATGAATGACACGATATGGGTTGAGAGCGAGCTGGGCAAGGGAAGTAAATTCTTCTTCACGGTCACCTCCCAAATAAGCCAGTCGTCCATCGAGAGCGTATTTTCGAAGTTGCAGCCATTCGCGAAGCGGAAATCCTGCTTGTCGATACGCCGGACAAACGAACAGGTGTAATGATGGATATAACAGAGCTCGCTCTGAATTCTTACGTCGCTCACGTCGTGAGCGAAGTTTCAGACGAGGAGCGTTGCCCACATATCGAGGCGATACATGTTGGTTCGCTGATGGTCATAAGTCACCCTGTTGGAGCACATTCGAGCTACAGTATAAGCCTTACTCATACACTTTCCGGATGGGCAGACGGAACAGACCCGAGAGTATCGATATATCGCAATTGTTCTGCTCGCGTCAGGTCAAAAATCCATATCGAACAAACGACCGCCAGACCGAGATCTGCCCCCACTTCCCCCCGGGGGCGACCAGCTTCTCAAGGAAATAGAAGCAGAGCCAATTCGACAGCTCATGCACGAAAGGACCCGGGAAGTACAAAAGAAGATGGAAGATCGGGAGCGTAGGCGCGAAAGGGAGAAAAGGGAGTGGACGAAATATTGTTGTAGGCGGGATGTGTGCTTTATGCCGTACGTACGACGAGCGAAGCTATGATGGGGACCGTGACTATGGGCGGCATGAGTACGAAAGGAATCGCCGCGCGAGAGAGACGTGGTGGGGACTATGATAGGGACAGGGACTACGACAAAGACAGAGATTATGACAGGGATCGTCCTTTTTGTGCAATCGCGAACGCGACCGTTCTCGAGACGGGAGAAAGAGAGCACTGCCGCCTCCAAAGACGCACGATTCTGCCATGTGTCCACCGATGTCCTCAGCCTCGTCGGTCCCGACTATACGTGCGCCTGTCCCGTCTCCACCGCCACCTGTTGCCACACCGGCCCTTCCAACAAAGCCCGAAGAAGACCATGAGGAGCTGATGCTGAGGAAGCGCGGGGAACGACTACGGAGCAACGCAAAGCTCGGGCAGAGCGGCTTCGCCAACTTGAACGTGAGGATGAAGAGGGACGTAGTCACAATGAAAAATTTGCAAGACTTCAGGAGGAGAGGTCGGCAGCTGCGAGAAGTCTGACTATAAGTGCACCAACCAGTGCGACAACCACCCCTCCAGCACCCCCCCCCCTCTTCCACCCGCGCCTCCAATAGCACCCTCTTTGCAAATTCTTAGTTTAAAAATGTCTAATTCACAAGCATCGGACCACAGGATGCGATCTTCATTGAGCGTACGAGGGAAGAGAATAAGCACGACTATTGAAGCCACTGGAACTATACTGTAAGTACGGACTTCTCTTCTTGCTTTATATTACGAGGCTTATACTGTTCCGTGCATCAGCAAAACCACACATGTCTGTATCGGATACCTTGCTTCACGAGCATTTTGACACAAATCTAGCCAAAGGTGAACGCGTTCGGCAATTATCGATCTGGTCGACTTCGCGGGTGATGGAACCCGAGTCTGCCGCTACAGCAAATGGGCGAGGTCGAAATATCAAACAAACGACTGCCAGACCAAGATCGTCCTCCCGGAGGTGACCAGCTTTCCAAGGACATAGAAGCGGAGCTCATTCGACAGATTGGGGAGAAGAGAATTGACACGAGCGGAGGAGAGTAATTCAAGTGCCTGAACATTGAAGGGAAAAAATGAGCAGAACGTATGCAATCACGCAAGAGTGAAGTTGTCCTCGGAACTGATTGAAAAGTATGTCCTCCGACTACCCGTAAGAACTCTGGAATTTATGTCTGACAATTGTTACAGGCGTCGGAAAGAAGATGCCGCCTGGGCGGAAATTGGACAGTTCTACGAAACGCACAAGGCGAATGTGCTTAATTCGCTCTGCCAACAACGAAAAGCATGAACATCCTAATCAGCGAAGGCGAGAGGAAAAGCAGCGCGCGACCTACAATACTGGAGTACTGAATTACTGGTGTACTGATTTGTACTTACTATGACATTTGAATTGTACATGCTTGTACTTAGTCTTTACTTATGCTTGACTGACCTCCTGATGTACTGACGTACTGAGTGTGTCCTGAAAATCTGCTTATTTCAGTGTGTTCAGGCCATCAGTTGATTTCAGACAGGCATAGCAACACATCAGTAGATTTCAGACAGGCATGGCAACGCTTCAGTCCATTTAAGGCAGCGTCAGGACGCGTCAGTCGCCGTAAGCAAAAAGTAGATTCCCTGATGAAGTGGAAACTTCAAGTTGAAGGTCTCCGGAGTCCCGTCTGGATCTGCCACCTTCCCATGCCACTATGATCATAGCATCATGAAGACTTGCTTACGACTGGATGCTGCTTCATCTACGTACCAAGCATCAACATCGCATCATGGTGGAAATCCAATCGCTGTTCTGGCTCGACGGAGCTCTCAGAAGACGATCTCTCAAGAAAGGAAAAGCATCGCATTCAGGTTTGTATCATCTAATCAACATCGCGAACTCGAACATCCACGCATCAACATCGTCGTTGAGTGCACGAACCTCCATTTCGTGAGTGCATCGATGCTTCAAGGAGTGCTAAGGTAGTCACTTGTCGAGTCGTCAATTATATATTCAAATTTTTTCTTTGATACAGTATGTCGAAATAATTCAGATGAACGGAACGTTGTCTACATTACCAACCGCATCTCTGACCCTGCATTGTAATACCTAGGCCATATCTCCACTGCGATTAATCAGTCTCGCGCGAGAACGAGCTAGAATGTGCATGCATCGAAGCAACCGATCACTACATACCAAAAGCTGCGACGTAAACGGGCTTGTTATCTTGTTTTTGACTAGCTTTCGAAGCTTCTATTGCATCCCATCAGCGCCCTGAATGCAGAGCCGAGCGTACTTTTGTGGAGACGGCGAACTGGAACGATGGTCGCTTTACAAAGGAAAAGTTCCGGCGGAAGCTACATCCCTTTTGTACTTCCCCACTCCATTGCAATGTGCAGCTGTCATTCGCTAGCTGACATTCATTTAGTTGCAGAAGCACACCCTGTGGACATTTATGCCGATTTGGGTGAGTAAACCTATAGTGCGTTCGTAATTGCTCCCAAGATGTTCTAGGTAGTTTCCGAACTTGAAGCTCTGGTGGAATCTACGTACTTTACGCAATGGCGCATGACCTCGTTGACCTTATCTTGCTAGCGTAGTATAAAAGGAGAAAACCGGCCTGGGCTCACCTCCTAGATGCCTCACTACGATGTGCGCGCCATTCAACCTCATCACACCCATCGCACAGGATAACTTGCTACTGAGTGCCGCAGCCCTTGCTTGTTTGCTTCCTTTCGGATTATGGATTAGGTTTAGCAAGACCAAGCAACTACCCCTCCCTCCTGGGCCAAAGCCTTGGCCGATAGTGGGGAATATCTCAGATTTCCCAACCATTCATGAAGGTCGCTTTTGGGCCAAGCATAAGGAGCTATACGGTGAGCGGTAGTAAAATTTCGCACTCTATTTCTCCGTCTGAAGATGTTACCCAGGTCCTATTAGCTGCGTCACAGCATTGGGTAAAACGTTTATTATCTTGAATGATGCGGAAGCTGCTTTCGAGCTCCTCGATAAACGGTCAGCGTTGTATTCGAGTAGATATGAAACAACTTTCGGTGGTAAAATGTATGTATCTCTCTACTACACAAACTTCTTTTCTTATAGATTTACAGGCTACAGCTAAGGCGATGGACTGGCTTCATGTCATATGGTCTTGAGCTGAAACGACATCGTAAACTTGTTCAGACGTACATTGGTACAGTTGCTTCTATGAAGTGGATCGAAGCGGTGGAAGCATTAGAGAGCCGAAGGCTTCTACTCAGAATTCTTAATGAACCACTAAACTTCTTCCAACACATCAGAACGTCTGTATACTCTCATCGTCTACTTTGGATTTAACCCTAATAAGATTATTCTTACAGATATAGCACGGCGATTATACTGAAAATCTCTCATGGTTATACCATAGAGCCTGAAGGCTCCGATCCTCTCGTCGATCTAGCAGAGGAAGTAGTAGATAATATAGTCTTCCCAGCTTACATGTCAGGATGGATCGTCGATACTCTCCCATTCCGTATGCACCTCTGTCCTCACGACGACTACTGATTGTTTGATTGATCTACCTTCACCGTGCAGTGCAATATCTGCCAAGTTGGCTCCCTGGGATGGGTTTTAAAAGGATAGCGAATGCATGGAAACGCACTTTTCTCGACTTCAACGACAGGCCGTATGCCTTCGTCAAACAGCAAATGGTCCGTGTGCAAATAGATGATACTTTTGTGGCTCGTTTTCACATATTTTATTTGTTAAGGCAACAGGGAAAGACAACTCATCATTCACGTCCTATAACATCGAGAAAGGCCTAGCTGACAGCAAAGTGGATGAAGAAACGTTAAAGAGCGCTGCTGCAGTGCTATTCGCTGGTGGCGCAGACACTGTAAGCGCTCTACAACGTTCTTGCTATAGTGATATGAACCATTTGTGCAGACTGCATCTCTAATCAAGACATTCTTCCTTGCAATGATTCTCTTCCCTGATGTGCTCCAGAAGGCTCAAGAGGAAGTGGATCGAGTTGTAGGACGAGATCGACTACCAGATTTTTCAGATAGAGACAACCTTCCTTACATAACGGCTCTTATAAAGGAGCTCTTCCGCTGGGAACAAGTTGCACCTACAGGTTCGTGTATCATGATTTGAGAAGGGTGAAATTTGTTTAATCATAATTATCTTTAAACAGCACTTCCTCACCTTTGTACGCGGGAGGATACTTATGCGGGCTACCGTATACCGGAGGGTGCAGTAGTAATCGCAAATACATGGTAAGTAGACTACGGATCCTCAATGAAGGTCTTTGCAACAACTTCTCTACAGGCGAATGTCTCACGAACCTGATATATACGCAAATCCATCTCGTGTAATGCCCGAACGGTATCTAGGGGAGAAGCCGGAGCCTGATCCTTCTCTGATAGCCTTTGGCTTTGGTCGTAGGTGAGTAATTTCCCCGAAATATAGATGTGAAGTTCTCACAACTTATATATGGATGCAAAGGGTCTGTCCTGGAAAGAGAATGGCCGACAGTTCTCTGTTCATCACGATCGCCATGCTGGTTGCCTCCTTTAATATAACAAAGGCACAAGATGAGAACAAGCGTGACATTGAGCCCGAGTACCTCTACAAACCCGGTATTGTAACGTAAGCGCCTCCCAATTGAACCCTTGTCATCCGAAGTGAAGCTAATTTAATACCCATCGAAGCCACCCGACTCCATTCAAATGCTCTATCACGCCACGCTCTGAGAAAACCGTGGGGCTTATCAGATCTATTCTTGACGAACACCCGTTTGAGAAAGGAGATGGGAACACAATTGAGAGCCTACGCTGAGACATGAATAGCAACGTGGTGCAAAAATAGATTAGAAATGCTTTTATGTAACTCGGTCCCTTCACACTCAAAACTCCCAGTAATATGTCCATCCATATCAATTCTCCCTACCATCTTCGCTCTTTCATCGAGCGGTAGCGCACTATCTTCTTTGCAAATCGTGATGCATAAGTCTAATGACTATTGGTCAGACTAAGGGTGCAGAACATTGATCCCGGGCCTTCGACTGTTCTGGACAGTCAACAAGATGATCTTCGCCCTTGTTCTGTTTGTATTAAACTACTTCATGTTGTATAGCAAGGCGGTCTAAATCTACGGACAAATGTAGTGGAAGCACCGACACCGTGACGTGACGGTATTATTGCCCATTTTTGTCCCACTATATGATGACGTAAGTATGACTTGGAACTTAACATACGCGCCTGAATTCAACTTGTGGAACGCACACCTTCCCATGCTATCATACAGACTTGCTTACGACTGGTTGTTGCTTTATCTACGTACCGAGCATCAACAGCGCATGGGAAGTCAATCGCTGTTCTGGATCGACGGCGTTCTCAGAGGACGATCTCTCAAGAAAGGAAAAGCCTCGCATTTGCATCATCTGATCAACATCGCGAACTCGAACAGCCACCCATCAATTTCGTCTTTGAGCGAATGCCCTAAATGTCTTCTCGTAAGTGCATCATCGCTTCAAGGAGTGTTGAAGTAGTCACTCCTCAATCCGTCAATTACGTATTCAATGAATTTTTTGATACAGAAGGTCGAATGAACGGGACATTGTCCCATTACCAATCGCATCTCTGACCCTGTTTATAGTACCCAGGCCATGTCTCCGCTGCGTACGTCTCGCACAAGAAGGATCTAGAATGCGCATGCGTCGACGCACCTAATCGAAACGGGCTTGTTATCTTGGTTATGACTGGCTTTCGAAGCTTCTGTTTTATCCCATCAACGTTCGGGATGCAAAGCGAACAAGTACGACAATCTCTTTCCAGAGGAAAAGCTCCGGCGAAAGCTGCATCCGATGCTTCTGATAACCATCGCGATGATAGCCTGAGAGTGGTCAGGCCAAAGTATTACGTTATGTCATGTCACCCCGTTTCTCTCTCAAACGTATGTGTCCAATAACTTTCAAGCCGTTTCTAAGCTAACTGAGCATTTAGCACCGCAGAGTAACGACATATGTACAAATGTGTTACTAAACTCTCATCCCAGCCATCAGACAATTGCAATCATTGCTACCGTCCGCGGAATGAGTACTAGGTAGTGAGTCTCCGATCTCTTCTGCGTATAGTCAGCACACCCGAGGATTAGACCCGATACTCGGCGCCTGAAGTAGGTACGCGCTTCAATTCATGCTGTACCGTTGATCCAAAATCCCTTTCGTCCTTACCCGCTTTAATGACATTGCAGTGTGCAGCTGTCATTCGCGTACTGACATCCATTTAGTTGCAGAAGCACGCGCTGTGGACATTGATACCGAATTTGGTTCCGGTGCGTATACCTACAGCACGTCGTACGTAATTGCTCCCAGGACGTTCTGAACAATCATTTGAAGCTATGGTGTACTTTACGCAGTGGCGCACGACTCCGTTTACCTTTTCTTGCTAATGTAGTATAAAGGAAGAAAGCTGGCCTAAACACATCTCCCAGACGCCTCACTACGATGGGTGCGCCATTCAACCTCGTCGCGCAGAGCTCCTTGTTACCGGGCATCGCAGCCCTTGCTTGTTTGCTTTCCTTCTGCTTGTGGATCGGGGTTAACAGGACCAAGCGACTACCCCTCCCTCCTGGGCCAAAACCTTGGCCAATAGTTGGGAACATCTCTGATTTCCCAACCTTTCATGAAGGTCGCTTTTGGGCCAAGCATAAGGAGATTTATGGTGAGCGGTAGCAAATATTCGCACTCTATTTCTCTATCTGAGGATATTACCCAGGTCCCATTAGCTGTGTCACGGCATTGGGTCAAACGTTTATTATCTTGAACAATGCGGAAGCTGCTTTCGAGCTCCTCGATAAACGGTCAGCGATTTATTCGAGCAGATATGAAACAACTTTCGGTGGTAAAATGTATGTGTCTCTCTACTACACAAGCTTCTTTTCTTATAGATTTACAGGCTACAGCTAAGGCGATGGACCGGCTTAATGGTGTATGGTCCTGAGCTAAAGCGACATCGTAAACTTGTTCAGACGTACATTGGTACAGTCGCTTCTATGAAGTGGATCGAAGCGGTGGAAGCATTAGAGAGCCGAAGGCTTCTACTCAGAATTCTTAACGAGCCATCAAACTTCTTCCAACACATCAGAACGTCTGTATACTTCCATTGCTGAAGTAAGTTTTATCTCTGATCAGGTTATACTTACAGATATAGTGCGGCGGTTATACTAAAGATATCTCATGGCTATACCATAGAGCCTGAAGGCGCTGATCCCCTGGTCGATCTAGCAGAGGATGTAGTAGAGAATATAGTCTTCCCTTCATACATGTCAGGTACATGGGTGGTTGATATTCTCCCATTCTGTAAGCACTTTTGCCTCACGACGCCTAATGGTTACCCAATTAATCTACCTTCACCGTGCAGTGCAATATCTGCCAAGCTGGCTCCCTGGAATGGGTTTCAAAAGAATAGCGAATGCATGGAAAAGCGCTATTGTCGACTTCAACAACAGGCCTTATGCCTTTGTAAAGCATCAGATGGTCCGTGCGCAAATATTTGGTAGTGGTTCGCTCTGATAATAGCCGTCTTCGATCTTTTAAGGCCGCAGGGAAAGACAAGACATCATTTACGTCATATAACATCGAGAAAGGGCTAGCTGACAGTGAGTCAGACGAAGAGACGTTGAAGCACGCGTCTGCACAGCTATTCGGTGCTGGCTCAGACACAGTAAGCATTCCATCCCCTACACTTCACGCAATAATGTTGATCAGCTGGGTAGACTGTGTCCTTTCTCAAGACATTTTTTCTAGCAATGACTCTTTTTCCTGAGGTGTTGCAGAATGCCCAAGAGGAAGTAGACCGAGTCGTAGGAAGGGATCGCCTGCCGGATTTCTCAGACAGAGACGACCTTCCATACATACGGGCTGTCATAAAGGAGCTCTTCCGCTGGGAACAAGTTACACCTAACGGTTTGTCTATCATATTTCGGGACGAGCAAAAGTACGCTAAGTCATATTTTTGCCTGCCAACAGCAATTCCTCACCTTTGTACGCGGGAAGATACGTATGCGGGCTACCGTATACCGGAGGGTGCAGTGGTAATCGCAAATACCTGGTACGTAGTGGACTACGCATCCTCAGCGAAGGCCGATGCAACGAGCTCTTTACAGGCAAATGTCTCGCGATCCCGAGACATACAAGAATCCGTCCTCGGTCATACCAGAACGGTTCCTAGGGGAGAAGCCGGAGCCTGACCCTTTTCAAATAGCTTTTGGCTTTGGACGTAGGTGAGTAATTTCCCCGAAATGTTGACTTTGAATTCTCACAATTTATACATGGATGCAAAGGGTGTGTCCTGGAAAGAGGATGGCAGATAGCTCTCTTTTCATATCCATCGCCATGCTGGTTGCTTCCTTCAATATAACAAAGGCACAGGATGAGAACGGGCGTGATATTGAGCCTGACTACCTCTACAAACCCGGTATCGTAACGTAAGCGCCTCCCCACTAAACCCTTGTCAGCCGAAGTTAAGCTGAATACCCTTCGCAGCCACCTGACTCCATTCAAATGCTCTATCAAACCCCGGTCTGAGAGAGCCGCAGAGCTTATTAGATCTATTCTCGACGAACACCCGATTGAGAAAGGAGATGGGAACACAATCGAGCGCCTACGCTTAGTAAGAAAGTAGCAATGTGACTTGTGAACAAAACCCGCTGGTAATATATCTACATGTCCCTACAACCTTTGCTCTTTCATCGAGTGCTAGGACACCCCAGTCTTCAAAAACGCGTATTTCAGGCAATGCGGTCGACAGTGTGGCATGTAAATCAACGGATCTGTAGTCGTTAAAGTAAGCTGATGGTTAATAATCTTGCGGAAGTCACAACTAACGTTCAAATCCTCCGCTTTCCCAGTTTCACGATTTCGATCAGCTTGACTATCTGATTGTTCGATAGCTATCTCTTTCGATAACCTATTTGAAAGTGTAACATGTATTGTACATAGGCCGCCGGCCTACGCACTGATTGGAGTTCGGCCCGAAGCAAAGTTGTTCATTTATATCGATACCTATAAATGAGTTTACTTTCTACGACGAACTTGGCAGATATGCATAAAACCATCATCAACAAGATTAATATAGTAATTAGAAACAATGTATCATACGACATTATAATGAAACACTGTTAAACCCCCCTATCAAGCTTTCTCCACTCCTACAACACGTACGAAAGAAAGTGAAAAGAGATTTTATTAATAACACAGAGTTAAAAGAAGAGAGATCCTTCGTTTGCCCGAATCTGTGTCTCGCATCAAGCGATCAAATACCATGCTCTCCATAACAGCCGCCACCTCCCCTTCAAGTGCTGCTCGCGTTCCTCGTTGTCTTGCCTGTCCGAGTCATCCTCAGCGTGCTCGTCTCGATAAAGATCAACCTCATGAATATCAACGAGGTCCGCGAATCTCCCGAGTCTCCTGAAAAGGGTATCCTTCCTTGGCTCGAGGACGGCGATCTCGATGGACGCCGGTGCCACTTCGGCCTTTTTCTTAGTTGCCGGCGCCTTGTCATCCGAATTTCCATCGTCAGTATTCCTGCGTTCAAGTCTTTGCTGAGTCGGAATGTGGGTGACTGTTGCAGGGAGAGCGCGGAATATCCTCCAGAACAAGTACATGACGATCATGACCGGGATTTCGAGGTAGAGTGACACGAAGTCGACGGCGGAGAATTTGGGTATGACTGACGACCATCCTTGGACTACGACACGGAGAGAGGAGGGAGAGTGTAAATTAGCCGACATCATAATGACAAAGAAGTGTGATGAAGGAAATGACACCCGGCTTCGCGAGTAAAGAATGTAGAGATCTGAAAATACAGCAACAAAAACATACCAATTATGATCACCGAGACGCTAATGATCTGTGAGATATGAGATGATTAGCAAAAGCTCGGATACAGGAAGCAAACGTGTACACACAACAAATAGTGGACCCCAAGGCCACGTCCAGCGTGCACGGAATTTTAGTTCGCTCAGTGGCCTCCCTTGCGCGATCCAGGCTTGCCTGAAACGGAGACTCGCTAGTCCGATTGAGAGCCACGCAATCTGTTAACCGTTGGCGAAGATCAAACAAAGTCGTGGAGGGACGCAAGCCAAAGTAATTTAGAATGGTCTCAGCATTTGAAGTTTCTCAGAGACAGCATGAGGACGAGACGCACCTGGTTTGAAACACCCACAATATTCTGCAGCCAACCCCACAATTCGCCGCTGCCGATGAACGAGCTCCCGAAGCACAGGGCACTTATACTTGAGGTCGCAAGGAGAGCGACCAGTGGGACACCTCTGCGTGTCGTACGACCAAATATCCGGGGAGCGAGAGGCGGAGAGGAGACTGCGAGTGAATACAGAACACCTGTATGTTCGAACAGGAAATTACGGAGCAAATGGTGAGTAAAGGGAGAAGGTACATGTAGGAGGAAGGAAACTGAACATACGTGTTCCAGCAAACATAGCATGGTTCCCAGCAGACAGTACAGAGGTCAGAATGACGGTGTTCATGAACGAAGCAGCCACGTCTACATCGCTCACGTTGATCAGTACGCGTCATAACCTGAAAAAAGAAACGAGAGAAGCTTACTTGACCCTGCTTCGTAGAAAACAATCGTGAAGGGAGACGTGGTCGCCGACCGGTTGGAAAGGTTCGGGTAGTCGTAAGGTACTGTAGTTGATTGGGTAGAGATCGTAAGACGATCATGCAGAGGCTATGCGTAAATCACACTTACCGTTCAGTCCAATGAGGAATATCGATACCACATAAAATATCAGTATTCTGAGAGCGGAATAAGGTTATTCAGTAATGCATTCCCTTTCGTGAACAGGAATGGGGGGTGGAGGAAGGGACAAACCTCCAAAATACGAAGCGGACGATACGAGGCATATTTCTGCTAGGATTACGCGTTTCACCCGCAGTGATTCCAAGACTCTCGGTGCCGCCGTCTTGATGTCCCAACGTCAAGTTTTAGCGATCAGTGACGAGCGTTTCGATGAGATTGAATGTAGAGGTATAGAGTCCACGTATCGTACGAGCGAGGCCGATAATGACCAACATAGTAGGGTGCAGATAATTAGTCGTCAGAATTGCAATGATGGTAACAAAGTGGAGAAGAACGGGGACGCACATGCGAAACTAGCTGTAACGAATACGCGCGCGAAGCCACCAAAGCCATGTACGAAAGGTGCGCCCGGAATTCTCCAGTTATGGGAACCAATATAATGGTGATCACGATTACCACCGGCGTTGACTACGATGCCGACGATGATGAAGGCGGCGATCGTTGCGACTTTAAGAGTCGACAGGATGTACTCTACAAACAATAGGATACAAGTCAGTTGTGGAAATACTTCGAGGAAAATAATTACACACCCAATTCTCCGTACGAGTGAACACTCGTCGAATTGATGAGCAACAGGAAGATGAGAAAGACGAGCGAGATGACCCAGGTATGCCGATCTGTCCAGTAATTCAATACGAGTTGTGCCGCAGTAAGGTCAGAAGCCACCGAGACGGCATCGTTAAACCAGTAATTCCACGACAGGGCAAATCCATAAGATGGGGAAAAGAAACGGGTTGAATACGCGGTAAATGAGCCTGTACGGACAAAAAGTCAGCTAAGTTCACATAGCGTGGTTTGAAAGAGATAATAAGAGGGGTATTGCAAGGAAGACCGAAATAAATATAAAGCTTACCTGCTACAGGATACTGCGTGCCCATCTCACCCAGCAAGAGCAAGGTGATATATACGATGAAGCCCACAATGCCGTAGCAGATGAAGATGCTGGCAGGTCCTCCTTGCGCGAGAGAGCGACCTGTGCCGAGGAACAGCCCTGTGCCAATCGTCCCCGCGATGGCGATCATCTGCACCTGCCTAGCCGACAAGCCACGCCGAAGCTTTTCATTTGGTTGACGTCCTTCAACGCTGCCAGCCCTCCGTTCTACGTCGTTGTCCAAGACCGTCTGCTTTTGTTTGATGCTAGCGGTACCATCGGAATCGTGATGGCTGTGTGCTGTGAGATTCTCTGGTTCGCTATTACGAGTCGCCATGGCTCAAGTCACCGAGGACTCGAAGGTCGAGCAAATTTTATAAAGAGCAGAGGGTGCGACGTCAAGCATTTTTTTGTCTTGTCGCCGTCTTCAGTTATAACAAGGAAAAAAAAGGAAAAAGCTGTAAAGAAGGAGGAAGCGAAACCCCACAAACCGGATCAACAACATAACTCGCAAGAATGGCGACATGTCCCAAAATGGCAGTGAAACATGCGCGCCATCCAATTAGAGCAATTCATCGAAATTTTATTTCAAACAATCAAGCGCCTGCATGGGTCCAGGCAGATTCTCGTGCTTGAGTTTCCACACTGATGTGATACTTTCATCAAGTTGCTCATCACGAATTTCGATTTCAATGGTAGAACTCAACTGTGAAGTTTTTGATCAGGGGTTAAGCTCTGACGACCAAGCCATTCTCGACCCTTGTGATGCGACAGACAGTCTACTCTATCCCTTCATTTCGGCTTTAGGTGGCTTCGCAGGGACACTGGGTAACACTTCAAGGTGCAAAGTAGATGCAATGCAGGTATACTGCTCAACATTTCAAATCTTGACTATGCTCTTAATTCGCCATTTATTATGCCTGCGCGTCCACATCCGTTATAAGAGGGTAACTCGTAGGCAAATATACATACCGCGTCACGGAATGGCTCACGGTATTCTGAGTTGATCGAAGGGTGTGAACGTCCAAAAAGATCCTGCAGCTTTCGCAGATGTCGGACAAAAATTCCGTAACCGCGTGCCCAGGGTTTGATCATGAAGTAATGGTGACATCGGGCGAGAGAAACACAGCGACGGAATCAAAAGTCGACCAGGGACAATAGACATTAACTCCTGAATCTGAAACAGCTACCAGGTGCTAGGTTGACCCTGTAGCTTGAATAAGGTACCGTCTTTTAAAGTGGAGGTCCTTCGCTTCATCCGATCGCCACCACGAAAAGAGTAGCTAAGTGCAATAAATGTCACGATGGTTTCCGCAGCATGTCTTATAGTAAACATCGTCCGCATGATGCGATGCGATAGCCTTAGCATATGGTTGACGAGTAGGGAGTGAATATATTGCTAAAGTCGGCTAGTACTGCACCGAGTTCAGAAACCTGTGCAAATCGGTGGAGACGCGCGCGAAAGCGAAGTGGACGACAGAGCTAAATTATGAGGAGATATTAAATACCTGCACATATGCAATCACGAATCTTAGCGACTTACTCATAAAACATCAGGAGGAAAATCTCATCCTTTTAATCCGGATCCCAGACTGGGGCACCCATGCCAACCTCAAGGGTGTCTGTATCACGGTAAATGATAGTCGTGATGAAAGGCCCGATCCCAAAGCTGGTACTAGTACTTGCAATTCCTGACTCGTCTGAGCATAAATATCGACTGGATCCGAAGGGTTCTTGAATCCCAATCATCAATCGCGAAACAAGTATCACAGAGATACTGTTCGATTGATATGGTCAGCAGCGGTAAGGGTTAAACAAGGAGATCGGACATTACATATTCGAGAAAGTGCTGTTAAAGCCTTGTAGTATTGGCTGGGCAATTCAGGCGTGAGGTAAAGCAGGAAAATCATAGAACCGATGATACTTACTGGGGCAAGCTATTGACACGCCGAATACGTGGGTTTGATCGCCTTCGAATACAGTAAGATTACTATTGTGCTTACAAAGAATGACATCCAATTTGACACATTCGTTGTCACCATGATCCTGAGAGAGCCGACCAGTCAGTTGCGATCGCGAATCTGAACGGAGTAACCGACAAGAAATATGCGGTGCCTAAGCTTATTGGTTAGTTTTCTGATCTAGTGAAAGGACAATAATGTGCACCGTCACGTAAAAGTACCCTAGGCAAGCCTCTGTACCCGTTCCTGCACATACGTATACCCTTGTAAGCAGTTAATGCGAAAACTGTACTATCGAAGAGGACAAGAGCTGCCCAGACAGAGGACACCCCTAGTTGTTAAAGATATCGAACTCCGGTCATGAGAAGATCAGAGGACTGTGATAGATTGCCACTCACTTATGGCTCTGTTAAGTTTAAGAGTACGTATGATGAGGTCCGAGTACAGGTGTGCAATGATAGATATACACACTCGGTCTTTGTAAGGATGGCCTGGCAGCCCAAAGTGAATGGAACGTGTGATCGGTTACAAGAAACAGACCACTGCGGAATACAATGGCGAACTCAGTATTTCTGCATGTCAACCTATGGCAGAAAATTTGAGTACGCACCACTATGCAACCGATTCCAATCAATAGTAGAAATGCAAATATGAGGAGAACCCATCGACTTCGACAGTAAAATGCGTGAGTGCGGTGAGCCAGGATTACTAATAGCATATCATTCAACAAACTGTAGCTAGGATGAAAGAAAAGAAGCACATACCACCAATAATTACCGTGGACGTGACTAAATAGAGCTGGTAATATGTTAGGAGAATATTGCATCTATTAGAGTCAGACGGTGACTACGGTTCTGACCCCATATGACTGTTACTTACGTTTGGTCGTCCCACCTCCCAAGGTTCTTCAAAAGGACAGGGATGTTGCATACCAATGCCAGATAACGATTTAGGAGGAATAGAATTGTGACTGTGTCTGTCTTCCTGCGCGTCCAGAAGTATTTGACTTCATCCGGAAGAGTGAGGAAGTAGTCATAGTACAGAAGGCCTAACAAATGGAGAGTCAATAACTTATGCAGCTAACAGGAGTAGATTTCAAGCCCACTTACAAAACGAAGCGAGAGAGAAGTAGTTGTTTACGAATCTATAGTAAGAGGTGATTCAGTGAACTTGTCAAGATTGTACATGAATAGAACACACATCTGTGCAGAGACCTCTCCGTCATCTGAGTCCATTCGTTCTAGGGGAAGCGGTTCGAATTGAACGTATGAAGTCGTTGCGGGGAAGAGGGAAACGAAGGTACAGTAGGGTGTCCCAGGCACGCCGTTGAAGGTCACATACATATACTGTTTCCTGTCGAAATTAAACTGCGGCGCTAATCGGAAAGCTGTCAATCGTAGTCGGTCCGCGGACTAGAAAGCATACGTTGTTATAGCTGATCCATGATCAATATGTTCGATCATAGAAACACTGATGTTCAGTGCTGCTAAGCAACGGCACATCACTATTAAATTTTAGTATGAAAAGCTTGATAAATGATGCAATAGGGGGTCAAGTTCAGGTGAAAGTCCAAGTTCTGCTTTCGTATATGCAGGCCAATCGACCGGCACGTTCGTCTGCGTCGATGTCGGTATCATTGACATTCAACTCGGGGTAATTCCAAATCGTTTATAGGGACACGATGAAAGAAAGATACGTACCATAAATATAGAAGTTCGATCAGGAAATGTCAAGATTAATCAGTAGTCTCTGACATCGAAGCACAAAAGTTTTAGGATTTGGAAGCCGAAGTGAATTATTAAGCAAGGTCTGTCTGCATGTCAGCGGGCATCTTGACATGGGAGTTTCGATTAAATGAAGAGGAAGATGCCGACTGAGCGGTCAAGGGCGCTAAAAAGAGCAACAGTGATGGAACTTCAGCGCTCAACGTTTGTTGTTTGAAAGCAGTCCATTTTACTCGAGCGGCGGCGCATGTCCTGGTTTGAACAGCCACTGGAGCGGAATTTCAAATGTTAGAATCGCGAAGCTAGGAAAGGGCATGAATTTCTCAAGAAAGTAATGCAGAAAAGCCTTCCGTGCCGTAGGCGAGCGCTGCATTCGGAGCGCTCAATGCCTCATCGCCGACGATGTGATGATTCTGTCAGTGCATCCCTGAGATACAATGTTGACGAAATTCTAGACGTCGTTTCCTAAAAGTCGAAGAACTGGACGAACATGTGAACATTGAAGTTACCCGAGTCGTCAGTACGAAAGTTTGTTTGACCTGGCAACTGTGTAGACTGATGATGCCCGTGCCTGAATGCCAAATCTGCGGCAATATCCTCTGTCGACATCACAAGTCACAGAGAGCAAGGAGATGGACGTACAAGCACTGGAGAGAAGAAGAGTTAGGCACGTACTCACATTACAATGTGTCGTTCGAAAAGGACCCCAATCTAACTTTTCCTCGCCTTCTTCAATCTAGAAAGATTCTCTACGCAGAGTCAACCAGATATCGAACGGAAACGGTGTCCTTGAAGGAATGGTGTAGTTCGAGAACTTCGAGACGCTGGGCCAACATGGGGTACTTTCAGTACCATTTAGGGGTGAACAAAGAAAATAGCACAGATATCTCACGTTCAATGGGCATCTCCATGGACAGCAGTTGAGGAAAGGGAGGAACCGTGAGGAGTCCTCTGGTGATCCCTGAGGACGAGTCTTCGCACGATCTCCAGTGACACGTTATCGTATATCATTGATCTTGCCAATTCGAATGGAGATGGAGAGCTTCGGGCGTCCTTACTATCCCAACACCTTTTCCATATCTATCCTCCTTCACGCCTCCAACGATGAACTCTCTCCTTTCGTGTGGCAGTAGGTCTTGTCGCTGACATCTGAAGACGCAAAGGCTTGTCGAAGCATGTACCATTCGTGTTCTTGGTGGCAGCAGAGAATCTACAGACGCAACGGACGCGGAGGAGAGGCGTGTCACCGTCAGCCTGAGTGAAGCACATGAGGCAACAAGTTGAAGCTCCGACTTGAAGTCTCAGATTCCCACGCACATAGTCTCATAATACAAGTACGATTGAAGCGCTATATAGTCCTTTAACAGATCTAATCTATTCCGCATCGGAAGATATTGAGTTTAGAATATTTACTCTAAGAAGATCCTCTACTTAATCGCTGTGCTTCGAGAAAAATCTGTGCCCTATCCTTTACTCCATTATAGACTGTCTCAAAGCATACCTTCATTGGATTACTAGGCTCAGTCGATATCATCAACCAGTCATACTGATCTTTGACTGAATCTGGAGGGAGTCTCCAACCGTAGGTACCCAGGCCAGTGACAGCGTTGACGAACATACGACATGCAATGCACGTGAACGTGGAAGTTCCAATAACTCGAAGTGATGGGCGCTGTTTCACGATGTAGTATATCATTACAACCTCGCAATGTACATGGGCTGTAAACTTTGCATTCTCCGTCCAAAAACTTGCACCTGGAACGTTGGGGACGGTAGGAACTTTTGGCCATGTAATTTGCTGAGGGTTCATGTTCAAGCCAGAAGAGTCACCGATAAAAGTGAATTTCAAGATTTTATTTGGATCACCACCTTCTCCGACATATTGCTGAATGTATTTGATGCCGTCTTTTAGGAACAAATAAGCACCGGTGTTGTACTTGGTCAGATTCCTTATCCTGCGCCGCAGCTTGATGAAAGGGTACCTTGACGACGGATCTAGAGAGTCGGAATTGATGAAGTTGTTGAGGAAGTCTGAACTTTCCACATATGCGCAGTGTTGGATTATTGTTTGGTAATCTTTTTTCACGGACTTCTCGCGATCGCTTTTGCTCATAGAAGCAATTCGTCCCGACAGCTCAAAAAGACCGGAGAGAGAGCTCTTCAAAAGACGATCATTTTGGTCACCATTGGTTGCGGGAATACTGGGGTTACTCCCCTTCTCCAGTGCAGTAAACATTTCTGTAGGCATACCGCATTCTTTCCGATGTGCTAACCAGGCCTCGAGATGAGTTTCCAGATATCTCTTCAGACCAGTTGATGGCTGGTGATACTTCAATACGGAACTGATCTTCTCCAATTTCCACCCTATTCTATCCCAGTCTAGTCGTACCATGCTTTCAATTGTCGTCTTGTATATGTTATTTGTTTGAGGTGTGTAGTTGGATTTCTCTCTTATCGAAGCTTTTAGAGCAAGAGCTGTAATATTGACTAGGGAGTCCATAACCTCTTTGTCGCCCAGTCTCTGCTTGCTTCCTTGATTGTCGGATATTAAGAGCTCTATTGGTTTGGTCGGGTTCAGGCATACCGCTACATCTCTTCCCGCTGGCTCTCGGATGAATGTCAAAGCTATCCATGAGAGAGTATCGGAAAGTTTCTGATCTTTTCTTGCGCTACTGCTTTGCCGGCTCCGGGGATTTGAGCTCTCGGGTATATGCAGTACTGGTCCCCTAAGCTTCTGCACAGTACGAGCGTTTGCACAGAGCTCCTGCTGCTGTTTGACGCTTGGATACTAGATAGGTAAATTAGCCGTAGTCCGTAAGAACGAAGAGGACTGTAATCACATTTCCTGATGACATCCCACGAACAGTCCGAGTCTCAACTTCGAACGGGCCCCGACTTGGATAGAAATTACTTTAGTGAAACTCACTGCGAGCTTTTATCTGTCGCCTCACTGACGCCCGGCAGTATGAGAATTGATACCAGCTATCATCAGGCCGGGCCAATTTCCGAAACAGTTCCCTCGGACTGAGACACCCTACTATAGTGCATACTAAAGATGTCGCCACAATACGGAACAGCGTTGCATGGAGTGAAAAATACAATGATTAATTACTCTCGACAGAAAGACCCCATGCAGCATCTCCGACTTCCGTCGCCCCCGTCGCCTCAAATTCGGCGACTATTCGGCGACTAATAGCTTGAAGTAATGCTATTATGACTAAGCGGCATCCCAATTCAAGCTTTAATTCAAGCTATTGATTGTCACGGGCAGGCTCATGTGACGTTTTAGCTTGCTCACGTCACAGTTTAAGGCCGGCTCATCAATTTTTAGCCACCATTAGCCCTGATCAATGCTCAAGGCTGCCCGCCGAGTCTCCGAATTTGCGCTCGAAGTTGACCCCTTGGAGCTACGTTGAGTTATACTTACTAAATGCTCACCTTGCAGGACTAACCACCACTAACGACAATATTGGAACAGCAATGTCCATTCATCGGCCACTGGCACATCGGGAAATAGGCAATCTACGGCGGTTAACTTTACACCACACAGACGGCTCAAAGCCTAGTTCTGGTAAGAGTTCAAGCTCTTTATGGCCTCAATTATATCTCTAAGGAGTCCGGGAAAACGATAGTTCTCAGTTAGATCCCCGGCTGACATTTCAAATGAGACACTATGAAGGTCAATGTTCCTTGGAGCAAACTACGTACGCTACGACGCCGTGACTCTAACTATTCTATGCGACTTACTCCGTAGTCGATTGAGCTACTGGAAAAATGCATCGAGATGACCGTCTGAAGTCTTCAAGCTAAGCAAAGTCTCTGCAATGAGGACTATGTACTCGAAAGCTATATAAAGGTACGCTCTGGAGCCTCAACAAAATCATCAAACTTCCAACGTTTCAGAACAGAACCCTTTCAATACAAGCTTTTGACAGCAACAATACTGATCAGAGTGAGTTCAATATCGTTACTCACACTTTCAAGTGCTGCGACCTAACGTTCTCTATTCGCACTCGTCAGAATGACGACGCAAATCAAAGGAAATCAGCAGAACGAGACCATCGCGCTTCTTTTTGCTTCAGCTCAACTTACAGGACATGGAGAATCTTGGATTCAGGGTCACTCTACCCCCACTGGCTCTGAAGACGACGACTACGCGTATATAATGGAATGGATCTCTCAGTGCTTTGCGCTGGAGAGTGTAGGCGATGTCGCGGCGGTTGCTTCTCAGCTAATTCCTGGAGCTCTACCGCCGGCGCAGCCTGTCGCTGCACCAAAGTCTGGGACACCCTCAAACCTTCAGGCTCCTAAAGCGAGCTGGGCCGCCACCGCCGCTGCCTCAAAGCCAAAGGCTACTGCGGCACCAGCAGTTGGCACTCCGTCGAAGATCAGGTTACTTGTAACGAATAATAAAGGGAAGAACACCACTCCCCAAAACACGGCGTTCTCGACAGCGTTTGTCAAGGTACTGAATGATAAGATCAAACAAGATGGAACCTATTACAGCGGAGATACTAATAAAGCGAACCTCACGAGGGGTGTAGATGACTTCATGCGAGTAGTTGTCGAACACGGATGGCCAAGAGTATCCTCAAAGATATCTAAAATCAAGGAGGCTTTGACACCACCTTCGGCGCAGGGCCAGGGACCAATAGCCGCTGGTAGACTTAATTCCGTTATTGAGTTGTGGGGAGCACAAAGTTTGTTCAAAGACGTAGACTTTGTCCCGCAAGCCGTTCCTGCGTCAGGTTCGAAAAAGACTGCTAAGGAAATCATTGCGCAAAACATACTTACTCTCAAAGGACATACCGAGAAAGTAATGAATGTCAATGCGATGGCGCCGACTCCCAATACAAAAGAGAAGAAATTGGATATT
Organism: Trichaptum abietinum; assembly: GCA_910574555.1. Taxonomy (NCBI): domain Eukaryota; kingdom Fungi; phylum Basidiomycota; class Agaricomycetes; order Hymenochaetales; family Trichaptaceae; genus Trichaptum; species Trichaptum abietinum. The sequence continues at coordinate 362,290 of CAJTBE010000004.1, read as the reverse complement.
CTACGAGATATGTGCAACAGTTGCAAGCATCTACTGCAGGCCCTCGATGGCGTTTTGAAGCGAAACCCAGCGCCTCCCATGCCGACTGGCTTATCGTTGGATTTCTTGAAGAAAGCACGCCGCCGTATGTGGAGGGTTCTACGCTACTCTGCAGGACCACAGAAGTTTCTTATCAAGGGGAAAGCAATCCTTAAGTCTAAGATCCTGGTGGAGAAGGGAAATCCGAACTCCATCGAGTTTGAGCAACCTGTTTGGGTTGCGAAAGACGGTAAACTAGCCGCGCTATTCAATACCCCTGTACCAAATATCACAATTGCGAAAGAAACGTACATCAATTGGTTCAAGAGTGAATTCACGAATGCATTGCCAGAAAACAATGCAAAGAAACAGAGCGCAGTTGCGACAATAACGAAGATCTGCAACAATCCTAGATCCCTTACATGGAAACCTTCCTTGCACTGCGAGGTTACACTTCTTGCATACCTCTACCTTACGAACACGAAGATTATCAGCAATGCTATCGGCGTCAGCAAGCTAAACTGCTACGCTTGCAATGTCTATACAACCGAGCTGAAAACGGGAGGCTCTGGTTCTTATAATATGACAGGGACATCAGGAAAAACTCACCATCAATGGCTCATTCCGAGTCCAGATGTATTCTCTACTCAGGCCGTGGCAGGACTCAAGGCCGCAAGTAAATCTGGGGCTCAGAAAGTAATAACAGAATGCACGGCAGATATTCGCGCTTTCCTGGCCGACACTGGGAGGCGCAATAGCACCGGGTCAGATAGTAGCACTGGATCTGGTGGCATGAATGCACGTGAAGTGTTCTTGTTGTAACATACTGGGACCGTAAGACAACATTTATTCTCAAGCAAAGTAGACTCAGTAGATTGTGACTGTGTAGCTGAAACCGATGTTATTGAGAAATTATAGTTTTCTTGAATCGACAGCGGCAAGGATTAAGTCTTCGAGCAGATGGGACTTGAGGGTACGTGAGGTATGGACATTCCAATTGCTGCTGCACAGTGCAAAGATATGGAAAGGAAGAAATTGGCTCAAAATTTTAGTACAATGCGCTATTCCGAACAGATTGCAATGATTGTCCTAATGGTTGTAATGAGGGAAATACTCCAGGGAGGGAGGAAGGGACGCTCCCGGCCGATGTTACATGTTGGTACATATGAGGAAGACAGGAATTTGCTAGGAGTCGAATGGAAGGTTGTTAAACACAGCGATGGATCGAAGGACAAAGGTTAAGATAATGTCAAATCGCAAGGCAACTCGGCTTAGACTCGCACATTATAGTCGAATAGCCCTCCCGTAAAAATGCACACAAAGATAAATCGAAATAGCTTTCCAATCTCCGAAAAGAAGGCTGGGAAATGAAAACAAATCAATACATATTCAATCCAGAGCGGAATGAAACGAACTGGATAGTGGATTAAAACCCGCCTAAACAGCCCTCATCCTCAGCTTGGGCTACCACTTTCATATCTGATGGACGATTAGGCCGACCGCGTATCGTGTTTTCCCGAGCCCGAGACTTTGACAGATTTGCGTCCGCAGAGCTACGATAAGGGTTTGGAGAGGAAGCAGGGTAAGTCGCGAGAGGCATTGACATATGCGATGGAGGGTTTCTAGTTCCAGAAAGTGAGTGGGAGTGAGGATGAGGAAGAAATGCCAGTTGAGTAGGAGTGGATGCCGAGTGCAGTGCCTTCGACGAGGGAGGAGAATACGACATAGTCATCTCGGCGAACGATCCGTCCAGGAAGGGCGAAAATCCAAGTCCATCCGATTCGTCGGATGCTGAGCTTGAGGACCTGTCAAATGACAATGCTCTAGTTGGTGGAAGCGAGCGGCGCGACTGAGAAGTTGAGAGATCGAATCCCTTCACACGTTGCTTTGCGCGCGTAACCACTTGCTTCGTCCATCCTCTTCCCGGCGTTGACTCCTGGATCTCAGCATCCTCTTCCCATTCGTCCGGCGTAAACTCTGAATCACTCAGAGCGTCCTCATCAAGATCATATGTCCTTCCGGGGCATCCGCGCTCAGGCAGTTCGCATAGATTTGGTGCAACTCGGATGGGCGTTCGATCGTAGACAGATGGACTGTGCGCGATAAAGGACTGTGTGAGGGAGGCATGCGGGGGAAAGTGAACCTTCATACTAGGTGAAGGCGATGGGGAAGCGCTGAAGCTACTTCCTGATGATGTGCTAACGCGCTTGAGTATCGGGCGAGGCGGTGTTCGCTGGTGGCTGTGCGCACTGTAATGTATCATTTGAGGCGGAAGTGTTGTATTAGGATATCCGGAGGGCAAAGGCATGGCAAAGACGTAGTGGACACCGACGACTGGTAGCTGGTGAATGAGATAGTGGGTGAGATGCGGGCAGGTCAAGGTCGTTAGGTGCTGATAGCGGGCGAAGTGCAATTAAAATAAGCAAAGTGGAAGATAAGCATGAAACGACCGTGCGACGCGACGCGTTATAAGTCCGCGTCCTGAAGCCAGGAAAATGGTGCAAGACCCCATAAGCAGATGGGACCACCTGACAGAGACCCCGACGCTTTACAGCAGCATGTACAGGTCCCGGAAGCAAACCATCACTTAACAGCTAAGTAGAAGCACGCGATTACTCGACGTGCGAGCCCGATGTCGATGTGATTAGGTGTCTCTTTCATTCAATGCAACGGGAAGGAGGACGGCGTATCTAGAAGTGAGATGAGTTATATATTGTTCTGTCGGCAATTTCGGAAAATCCTGCACATACGTTGAAAGAGTAACTAATTCTCCCGCAAATAATATCTTTCGAGGGTTGATTTCTAGCTCTGCTATTATTTCGAGACAAGATGAAAGAGGATAATTAACAGCAATAAACTCTTACCCATAAAGGGTATCACGAATACGTGGCCCCTGTGATCCCGATATCCTAATCAGCGTCTACCGGCAGAATTACCTATTATAACGTTTCTCCCGTGGGGAAGGGGGCCTGATCATGAGAGCGCATTATACGCGTTAGCCTTATCACCGACGAACCTGCCACAGTTTCATCTAGCATGTACCCTCAGGTCTGAGCGGCTACCGACTGACACTAGTTCTCCGTTAGTTGCGGCTCTCCGAGATACCGTGATGCCTTCTCAGAAGCTCTTGCTTATGAGATCCGCTCGGTGCCACAAAAGTAGAGCTACATAATTTTAATAGTCAGCAAGGACATTAACAGTATTGGAAGACGTACATGAGGTTAATGCTTCATGGACGGTCTTTGGGCAGCGTACCTTCCCGAACTGATACAGCGAACAGCGTAAATCGAAGAGGAGCACCATGTAGATTGCCAGGTAGATGCTGCTGCTGACTTGGACCCTCCGTGCTTTCAATAGGAGATTCAGCTGGCCTGGAAAGAAGCGATAACGTGCACCCAGATCAGCGATCGCCATGCTTCCGGGTCGAGAAGCTTCCCAGCCACCTTACTGTAACACGCAAGATCGATGCATACACACTCTGTCAGGTGCACATATATGTCGGTATCCAGTAACCAGCCGAGGGGTCTGTGTATCAGATAAAGCCAGCGTGTTCCCTGAACGTAATAGCAGATCGCCGGGATAATCATCGGGGTCGGCGAAGAAGCTCTTTGCGCGCAGATGCTGTGAGGTGACAGGGAGGTGACACTCGGAGGACGCACGGATGGTACGTAACTCAGGGAAATCTTAAGCTCGAGGGTACTTCTCCACTTTTGTATGTATTAGAACGAATTGCATTCTGATTAATTATTCTGCAATCACCTCTTGTTGAGTTGAGGGGATCCGTGCGCACTGAGTTCTGTTGATCATTAAACTGAGAATTAGGATCAGTTTATTGTCAAAACAATATGAGACGTGTGTCATTGTACAGACACGATTCACGGGCGATCTGAATTAATGAAACCGCTGAGGTGCTTGTTTCATGCCTTCAAAGACCTTGTTGGCAATCGATAGACCAAGTCAATCAGTACGTTGCAACAACGACCTGAAAAGGAAGAATGCTCACTCTTCTTCCCGTATGGAGAAAGCCCTCTATCGCTGGAGATTCGAGAGGGCTATTGCAGAGCTTTCCCACTCGATTTGAATACGCCGAAGATGGTAACGGAAATACGCGCTACGGTCAGGCAATCGTATGGAGCAAGCAAGAACATCAATACTCACTGACCACCCTGTGGCTTACCCGTGTACCTGAACAGCGCCGGGTCCCATACAGGAGAACGGCGCAAACGGCTATCGGTATAAAATCCTTTGCTTCGGCTTTCTCCTAAAGACGGACCCAGCCGTCGGTGAATGGCGCGACGAGCGAGCATGTTCAGATGACGGAGGCCAGCTGACCCGAGTGCGGGATCGCATCGCGTAGCTGTCGAAGAAACTTTGGCTAAGACGATCAGATCAGATCGCCGTCTCCGGCAGAGGCCGTCTTCAGGAATGCTGAACACCCAAGAGCCGAGTGGCAGGGCTGCTGACGTGGACTTGTGACTCATCCTGCAATTAGCGCAATAGAGCCAAGTGCACTGGATATTAAGATAAGTACATGAATGGGGAGTTTCGGGGTGGCACTGCTAGCGGCGTAAAAACAATTAATAACATAACCATTTCATCCAAAACACCTACGTAGTTCGGAGAGATACAGCTCGAGAACAAGCAGGTCGCTATTCCAAAGGAGTGCTTGCAGCGATATTGGATAGCAGCTTCCGGGTCATTGACTTGATGAGTTATCCCGGAGATAACAGATCACAAGTTTTTTCGCAATCCCTTGGACCGCATTTGAATCAGCGTTGATCCTTTGGATGAGCGTGTACAACCCTTCGTGCGGTTGTCCAAGAATTACTGCTGCTGTGAGACAATCAATCATCGGCATTTCGGACGAAGGTACAAAATTCAAAAGAAGTTACTCACGACGTAAGTCCGACCCATTCCTCACGATTCCGCGCTACCATGACTATCAGCTGGCTGGGACAGCGGCAGAAGGTCGCGCCTTGTGACTGGAACCTTCCGCCACAGACGCCTTTAGTCTCGTTATCTCTCGACTGGGGGTATGGGATTTAATTCAAGACGACAATCACAAAGGTTGGCATGTTCCGCACCTTCCATCTCCCACCAAGCACACTCCGCACTCACACATAACCACGGCGATATTCACTAAACAGGTGTTCGAAGGGGGTCTTGCGGTTAACGGCAGGAGCTATAGTATGCAATGCAGCTAGAGGAATGTGCGATCAAAGGGGTGCTGTCGGCCGACTCGGTAGTATGGCATGCAATGAGTCTCGTGGTTGCCCTGCTTGCACGCCGTCTCTTCGCCTTAGGCCTTCATCATTTTAACAGAAGCTTTCATAGCGGACGCTGTGATTTGAAGACAAAATATATGGTTCCGGGAAAAGAGTCGTTCAAGTTGGCCGACCTTGGAAGTCGAAACTTGACTTGCACCCTGCTTACGTTATATTGTTATGACTAATTCGTATCAGGGCTCTTTCTCTCCCGCTGTTACTCCGAGTACTGTCACCGTACATTTAGTCAGAAAGCCCTTAGATTGACATATGTAGTACAAGGGGTACGTGAGGTTTATCTTCTCCTAGTGTAACGAAAGCCTGATTAAAGGAATTCACTCAGAATTACCAGTATACAATCCGAAATATATCCGCCGCGGTAGCGTTAGTTGAGAGCCGCACAGACTAAGCACGTTCTTCTAGTTGCCTGAATTGAGCTCAAGCTACAGCATTAAAGTTAAACAGATACTCTACATATAGTGTACGCTAATCCGCAAGTAACTTACACACTACATTATCGTTGTTGTGTTTTTATAATGATATATCCCTTGGATCGTCCATCTCTACGGTTGATGTACACGATTGGGTACCTCGACTGGTATCGAACTGCACTATTGAGACCTTTTGAGTCGAAGTTGCGCTCTTTACGCTGGTGCCCGGATCATAGTGACCATCCTCCGTCATAATTATTCGCGTGACCTGACTCATGCCTGGACTCGACTCTGACCTACGCTCCCTCGGTTGGTATTGAGAGCCTATCGAGATTGTGGGAAGGGAAATCATGCTAGTGTCGCCTGTAGAGATTCCAAGTCCAATTCGAATCATAACCAATGAGAAAGCAACTCCCTAAATAAATATCATAGATTAGATGGTTGTGAAACAACTAAAGGTATAGGGAGTGTGCTTACAATGACTTGTGGTAGCTACATTAGCAAAAAAGAACAGAGGAGTGCAAGGTGAGCAGAAATCAGCTATTAGTAATTATATCTCTCTTACCAAGAAGAAGGGTATATAAAAGGACCATTCACCCTTAACATAGGTACCAAGAAATGCCAGAAGAGCTGCCGAGTACATTGCACCAGACTCGACGATTGTAACAGCCAATTTTGTCAGATAACGATTCTTCTTCACTCGGTATAGTTGCCGCTCTACGGACCAGAGCTTATACGCAACCAAGACTTACAGCAAACAAGCATCATTAATGCATCGTGTGAGCTTATAATAGTAGACAGGCTTACTTGTGCATGGTAGGTTAGTAGCTAGTGTGACGGCAGCGAAGGCCTTGATCCATGCCCTAGGGGTGAAAATGGAAGTACCGGCTTTAGCGGTGCCCTCGACAACGAGCGCACCAGTGGTTACAGCTAGAAATCACTGAGATACAGTGTGGATAACGAGGATAGAGAGTTTACACATACCCACGCCTGCAAGCAGCATAATGCCTGCGGGGATTATAAATCTTTTGTCCTTCCCGTAGACGATATACAAACGATAAACCTAAGATTTGTTAATCAGATTTCCAAGAAAATATCACAAAACTAGTACTCACAATGAACGAGTCGCCCATGAGAGTTTGAATGCCATACAAAGTATCTTGCATCATGTAAGACGCGGTAGAGGTAGGGTTGAGGTACGCAAGAGCGCCTCCGGGTTGCTTGATTTTATCTATGAGAGCCGTGTTCGCCCGAACAAAGCTGACGCCCAGATGCTAGTGGGATAATAATCTATGAGAGCCACTGTCCTCTACACTTATAAGATCACCTACCAGAGTCGCCACTATCAACATCAAAGTGACAATAATCATTGCCGGCGATTTTTTGGAGTGTGGTGATGCCCGAAGGAAAAAGATGATATATATTATGCTGACATACAGGGTAACAAATATACCTATGGCCAGTAGTGTATTATCCTGGTTAGCATGTAGCGCTTGCTGATGAGAGTCATAGCATGACGCACCATAGAATAGGGCAGCTAGCACCATAGACATAAGATAGGCGTGTTCGAGTCCGATGGCCATGAATTAAGATGATGATTTGGGAGCGCACTCCGTACAGAACCTCAAGCAACGGTCGCCTACGGTGAGACTCCCGCCCCCTATATATTCCACGTGCTATCTGGCTCAACGATTGTAACCGTAAGGGCGTCAATCGGAAGTGAGGTGATCCGGGAAAGTGTACGCGTCGGCTCTGTTTCATTTAGAGGGGTAAGCAAAGGAGCCGTCCTTTCCATCCCTTTTACGGCCTCCGGGCTGGTGGTAGGAAAATGTACATTGAGTCTAAGTGTGCTGTCGGGATCTTCATCGCAGTTACTCGCGTGGCGCAGTGGAAGCATTGGCGGAAGAGAGGAGTTTCAATTACCACTTTCCGGTTTTATGTCCGTCTGCGTGCCAAACCTTAAGCTCTATTACAAATACTGCCCGCCGAACCGGAACCTCTTTTGAGATCATTTCTATCGGCATCTCTTTGCTTATACGCTAGGCATGTACTCGACATTAACAAAAAACGTCGGTTCAAACCAGACATCAGAAGAAAATGTGACGATCTTCGTTGCTTGACGGTCCGTGACTGGAGGCTTCAGAAGCGTTCCATAAGGTCCGATCGAGTTCTCGTTTGACCGCAGCCGTATGGAGTAGAGATACCTAGTAGAACTCCTAAAGCGACGTCGAAACAAAAAAAAAAAGACTATAGCACCCGGCATTTGCGGTGGTAAATCCTACGCACTGACTTCCAAAGCTCACTGTCCCTAAGGCGGAACGGGAAAATAGATGAACTCTGCGATGAATCGAGGTCGCACTAATCTCTCGCTATACAGCATATACGCTAGACCACCAAAGCTCAATAGCCTTGTCTATCTTTCGCAGATCTATTCGCATAGATAGGTTGGAGCTGAATTTGATTAATCGAAAGGAGACCTTGTCGATGACAAGAGACGGCCACAAGGACCAACATGATTGGCGCCCCTAATCCACGCATAATGGCCACATGTCTGTCTTTGCTGGACAGAATCAATGACGCGAAGGGTTATTCGGGTCTGCCTTTCTCCTTTCACTAACAAGCATTTCCAGTAACTAGAAAATACGTTGAAAAATACAGAATTTTTGATCCCTCAAGACAAATAGACAATGACGGCTTCCGACGCGCTGACTTGGACGGTAGCCTTCCCGCCACAGGCGCTTGCGGACTCTAATGTCTGCGCCCCTGATAATGAACAGCTGCTGTCGAACTTCGCCGATCCTCCAATCGTGACGTCTGCTTCGAGGGAGGTCGCAAGAGGAGCAGAGAGGCGAAGCGCTTTCACACTGCTGAGGGACGAAGAGAGGCCGGAAAGATCGACGAAGACCGAGCTCCGCGTACCGGAAGTGTAGTAAGCAGAATTGTAAAGGAGGACTCGAAGTGGCGCATTTGTCGTTGTCGAATAAATAGCATAGGCGCCAAGAGAGGTCGATCCACTATCGAGTTGTGCGAGCTTCGTCCCCGCGCCAGTAGTCCCGCCTTCCGAACCTAGGAAGTCTGACAAAAAATAGGCGCCGTAGTAGGGTGCAAAGACGCTCCCATTCCCCCAGAAGCAATATGCCTTGATCAAAGTCATTCAATCAGTTCAATGTGCTGTAAAAATGAAGTTCTTAAAGAGAGGAACTTACACAGTTGCTGATAGTTCCTTGATGGAAGTAGAGCCTTTCGACGCCCTTTAAGGCACCTTGGAGAGAGTAGTCCATAACCCACAACGCGGCACCAAATGTCGGAGAGATACCTCCACCGCCGCATGTAGCTAGAAGCTAAGCTAAGTAACAGACCAACAAGTACCAAGTAAGGATCAACGTACCTGAGTTTGTTTCTCCAAGGAAATAACGCTTGTTAATGTTGTGCACAGCCGCCGCCTCCGAGCTATATCCGTTGGCAAAAGAGACAATGCCACTAAACTCCTTCACGTTAGTGCTTAATAGTTTGCCGATAATTTTCACGTACGAGTGGCTCATAAGACTTTGCAGATCCGTCGATGCACCACCACAAGCAGACTGAGGATAGGCGTGCCTCGAGAAGGTCTTGGCATAAGATGAACTACTTCCGAGCGAAGATACTAGACTTGAGATTGTCCAAGAAAGGTAGACTCCAGCCTGGAAGATATCACCAACCTGATGGAGTTGCTCAATTAGAAATACATTATCAGGAGCATTCATTAACTCACCGAAGACGAAAGCTGACTAAACCACGAAACCTCGCTAGAGCTATCGATAGACTGCGACCAGCTGTTACCATTCGCGACTGCAATAGGAGAACTCGAAGAGTATACTAAGACAAAGAAAACTGTCAGCGCCAAACCTCGGAGGTCAATTCAGCGAAAAAAGACACGTACAGTCTGGTTCGTTTCCGAGCTCAATCGCTAAGAGATTGGTGACCGTGCTCTTCGCTTTAGCGGCAGCCAAACCCGTGTTCGTGATGTTGTTCAACTCCCGATCGAGGCCAATGGTGACATCTCCGCTGAGTTGACTGGCGAGCGTGAAGAAGGATGGTCCGTAAGTCAGACTTGTAGGGGCGTCGGCAGCGGAAGCGACAGTGTAGCTGACGGCAGCAGCTAGCGAAGGGTCATAAGTCGCCCGATCTCTGCAAATAGCCACAGAACATCAATACTGCTTCGGGTACCCCAATAGCACACCACTGCACTTACTGCGTTGTACCACCAATCCGTACTGCTGGTGGAGCGCCACGCAGTGTTTGCAAGTTCGATAAGCATTTGCTTGTCTGAGGAAGTGACATATAGTCGGGGAATGTGAAGAACTCAATGGAGACGCTGAGCAATGCAGGGTCCACTGTCACCGCGGATGTTGGGATGCTTGATGGAACAGCGATTGCGGCTGAAATGAAATGAAAAGCTATCTTTTAGCCCTGTTAGGAAATGAAGTCCTATGCAAATCCCTTACAATGCGTGCCTGTCGTAGTAGCTACCGGACACGACGAAGTTGCTGTCGTCGACCAGAAGTCAGACTACGCTCTCAACAAGAAAAGTATCTTCAACATACATGTTGTGACAGTCGTTGTCGTCGTGGTGGCTGTTACTTTTGTTGTCGTCGACGATGTTGTTGACGAAGAGCCTGCAACAGTCGAGAAATTAGTATTCCATCACCTCAGATAAGCTAAAACTCGTACTCGTCGAAGTAGACTGGAGGCACTGAGAGTAGTCTTCGCCTTTGTGAGTATGTCACGGTAGAAAAAGCAGACACGCTTCTTACAATCGTTAAGATACTGGCATGTCAGACCGGCAGCGCAGGTTGTTCCTCCTGACCTATAGGTGAGAGTGCATCATGAGTAGATATACAACGCTTTCTCTCCACAAGGATACATACCATCCAATCCCTCCACATTGCTGATAGATCGCCTGCTGAGCCAAAGCGTATCCCAAGAAGGACGCAAGCGCCAGATAATCCTTCAACATTTTCACCGTTTGGGACCGGGTATCACAGGGCGAAGTTCTTATATAGCTAGGCGCACAGGCGTTTCCCGGTAATGAGGGCCGTCGGATATTCCGCATCAATTCTCCGGTCTAGCATAGATCGCCTCTCCACTAAAGTAAAGTTACGAACAATCTGCTATGCGAGAGAATGGACGTTCTAGCCATAACGTTAGCGAGTGACGAGAAGTACCCAGTGATTAATTAGGCTGACCATCGTGACCCAGATTAAACGGATGAAAGATCAGCTGGGCAGTCCTTCCTAATGCGAAGAATAGCCGACTTGCCACGTATCAATTATCGTGCCATTCTTCGCCGGTACCGAGGCCAGGTCGTGACGACAAAGCAGACCGTTTTCAAGCGTCGACATCCGGACCTCCAACTTGTCATTCAAACGAGCGAATATGTTTAAGGAGCATATACCACGATTCAAAATTGACATTAGACTAAAGAGACACATTGAGCATAATAAAGGCGCTAGCGAACTCTGGACTGACATAGGTAAAACGACAGCAAGAACAACAGAAAGCATGTCTTCCATATCAAAATACGCACTCAATCGATCCTCCTCGAACCCATGCTACAACATCACTGCGACGTGCACAACTCCCTCAATCTGACTTGTCGACCGTCCGAATCCAACACCTACGATCGATCAGTGGTGTACGACGCCTAAAGAGAAATTCGTAAGAACCAAGAAAGGCCACGCAAAGAGAGAAGAGGGAAGAAAGTTCAGAGATAGTTAAAAGGCAATCATAGCGTGAAGCTCAGGAACAGCTTCTAGTTGATAAATTTTATATATTTCATCATTGAAATGGGACGAAACGAAGAACCAAGTGGCGGATGATGACACTCACGTAGGTAGGCACATTGACAGCGTCCTGGAAGAATTCGATCATAGCGATCATTCCCTACGGCAAGTGATGAGTCAGCGCAAGTTGAGAACCGAAGGACGCAAAAATGAGGGTATGTTTCCTCGTCTATATCGGAGTTTGCACTGAATAGCAAATCTGATAGTAAACATGGACGATGTCAAAACAATGTGACATTTTCTTTGAAATCATTGTGGGCTTCACATTGACCTCCAATGCCTTCTAAGTTTGCAAACAGAGACAGGGAAGCTTCGATAGAGCCGGTCCAAATAAATTGAATGAGGGGAAATGATAACTCACCTCCTGATGTTCTCTCTGCATCAGAAGTACCGACATCCAGCTAACCCATTCCATCTGTTACAGCGGCAAGCCATCTGCTCCTCGATGTGTCTCCGAGCACGAATGCTGTGGTAGAAAGTTTACCGTAGACGTCGACCATATCGCCATCTGTATTAGACTTCTTAAGTAAGGTAGATGAGGAAATATTTACGTTACTCACAGAATCGTTAGATGGTTGTTGCCCATGGCGCCACTCGAATGAACGACTAAGTCAGTCCGTCATGGAGAATTTGACCACCGAGATACGTTCGCGTTATGGCGACAGATGTAGATACTCTTCATATTTAGGAAGTTGTATATGAGAGAGAGTGCAGCGGGTTCCTCAGATTCAGAAGAGGTGGCGGGAGCTGGTAGAGAAGAGAGAAAAAGAGAAATTTTCAACCCTCCGAATTTGCGCTCTCGTCCAAATTGGGATTATTTTCTCACACTCACGCTGACTTTCTTTGTCTCAGGGTCTCCCTTGAACCACTTGTTTCTTTTCTTTGATACACACATATTGGATGCCCTTTCCAGACCGTCTCATTCGAGGTGGAAAGTATCGAAGTCACATGCTATTGGAAGCTGACCTATAGCTCTTCTATAGTATGTAATGATCCGTCGTCCAAAGCGGAATCCTCAGATAAAGTTCCGCAGAGGTCAATCTTAGGGAGGCATTCACACAGAGCCGACAGACAGCATGGGCCAGAGCTCGGCGACACTCTTAACTGTCAATCTTGTATCGTCTATGGTCTATATCCCTTCTCTAATCTGCCATCAGGCGCCGACCCTCCAGTGCTAGCTACAAACTGCTTGACATCTATAATGCTCGAAGGACACCCAGTACTAACTAGTGCTCTAGCAGGACACATCGGAACGGATGTTGAGCCAATAATAGAACTCACCAACTTCTGTGAAAATGCGGTCCGAGACATTGTCAGACATCAAGGTATCAACAAAGAGTTAAAGGAGAAACTGGGACGACTCAAAGTCTATGCTCAGCGGTGCCGGAGCTTAGTTCGTGTTGTCAAATATCTCCGGAATACGCACAATCTCCATCGGCACTGGGAAGAAGATACCGACGGCGCTATTTTCCGAGCTCGGAATGCTTTGGCAGAAGTTAAGAGGTAGAGTGACCTTCTCTTACCACTTGACTCGAACCCGACTAACGAACACTTAGTTACCTCTTTGAATGGGAGAAACAGCTTCGATACGGGGAGCATAAGCTTGGCCATGGACTTCGAGATGACATTAGGCATTTCTTCCATAGGACCGACTGGATGGCCGGAGCGGAAAAGGAGCTGGACTTGATCCTCCCAGTTCTTCGCCAACAGAACAATCATCTTCATAAAGACATACAGCTTTGCGCATTCTACATTCCGACATCGAGCGATGCAGATTTACCGATCGTCAGGCTTGTTGAAAAGGCACTAGATCGTCAGAATAACCGTGTCCGAGTCAATCACCCTACCGTGACAGAAAGCAAAGTGGATTCGGCATACGGTGTAGAGATACTCCGAGTCTCTGACCGTTCTACGGCGTATAATGGGTGCGTCCTAGAGGAAAGGTCAATAGACCTGCCTGAAGAAGGATCGGATACGCGGCGGATAGCAAGACTACTAGCAGAAACATCGATAATCTCCGGTCCGCAACGCCCCTTTATCGCGCTCCCCGTATGCCATGGCCTATGTCACTCACAGCTTCTTCTCGAGATCCCTGGACTATCTACAGAGCCTCCTCGTACCCTCCGGTCGCTCCTTGCTGAGCGGCGATTAGAGCCGTCATACACTCTGAAATCACGTCTCAGATTGTCAGTTGAGATCGCACGTGCAATTCTTGTAATGCATTCTTTGGAAATTGTCCATAAGGATATCAGGCCCGAAACCATCCTGGTTCTCGGAACAACGACGGACGACGATCATTCTCTCCAGCTCGGCCGTCCGTGTCTCATCGGATTTGGCTCCACCCGATCAGCAAAAGCAACAGCACACCTGGGCGCGTCAATCTACGGCATGACCGAAAGGGAGGTCAGCTTCAACCAAATCGTGCACACAATGATTTACAGGCACCCACGGCACTGGGTCAAGAAACGTACCGAGGCTTACCAGATGCGAGATGATATCTACGGCTTGGGCGTCTGTCTCCTCGAAATTGCTCTCTGGAAGTCCTTATTTCAGTGGATGGAAGGACTAGGCACTTTCATTAACGACACCAGTACGCTCAAGCTCTGCCGGCCGAGCGACATCCCCGGAGATCCGACACGACGAGCGTGGAGGAGGGAAAACCAGCAATTGTTGATAGATCTATCCAAGAAGGTCATTTCAGCGACGATGGGCGACATTTATAAAGATGTTGTCTTGGAATGCTTGACTTGTTGGGAGAACTCGAGGTTACGGGGAGTCGCTCCGCAGGATACAACGAACGATCGGTATGCGCAAGAGATGATGAAGGAGACGGATCAGAGCATATCTTTCTGCCAAAATGTGATTGCTAAGTTGGAGAGCATTCGTCTTTGACCTACCGGAGTTCCAGACGGTGGATACTCTAATAAGGTGTGAGTAAATAGGTGGTTCATCAACGGACGGTAGCTACTAGATCTTGACTCTTTTGGTTAATTAGAAGAACATAGAGACTGCAGCTTGCATATATTGACGAAACATTGAGTATATGTATGTATATGTCATGAACGTTTTCACTACTAGTAGGAAGTTCGCTCCCGAGTCGCTAAGTCGGATTTCCCACGACTGGAGAAGGCTTACCTGAAGAAAATTTGTGTCCGTTGACTTACTACCAGCACATTACTTGCCAGTGCATGCCTCCTGAATCGTTTGCTTTCGAATTGTGATGCTTGCCGCAACCTGTTTTACAAGAAATGAACTACGACGAAGCAAACGCAATAAATGAAGGGTCTATGGATAGGCGACTTGAACGCAGCGACTAACGAAGCTCTCCTTCGGGAGAAGAGCATCCACAGCATCTTGTCGACCATGAGAGGAAAAGTTGATGTAGCAAGAGTAAGCCCGAGTGCGATCCACCTTCCTCCTCAGACTCATCTCAATGCTACTTCAGGGCTTGATTTTGAATGTCACCAGACCTAACCCAGGCTTCCTCCGACAACTCGATGTCTTTTACCAAGCGTCTTACGTTGTCTCAAATACGAACAAGGTCATTCGCCTTCATTACCTGAAGAGTGTGATAATCATGCCCAACGTAACCAGCGAAGGAACGATAGTCGCTGAGGTGCAGGGCTTAGGAGCTATGTCGAGTGCGTCTTCCAGCACCAAAGTCCAAAAACGAACATCCAGACCAAGGCGATTACGCTGCAAGCTTTGTGGAAAGGAGGATACGACACGCGACGACTTTATGGATCATTCAAATGGTCATGGTCGGGGTATGACAAGTACGAGTAACACCACTCAGGTACCCATGATCGGCTGATCCTGTTCAGGATACTTCATTGAACCTGTGAGTATTTAAAATACATGACAGACACCACCTTACTCAGACGTCGTACCCCTATGACTCTGCAGCTCCCCTGGACGCAAGAACAGGCGACATCTGGAGCTCCGTCTGGGAAGCTAGCGTGCTCAACTCCTCGATGCAATGCTAAACTCGGAAACTTTGATTGGGCCGGCTCGAAGTGCGGATGCGGAGAGTGGGTTGTGCCGGGGTTTTGTCTTGCGCTGGGGAAAGTGGACGAATGTCCTTGATATCCAGGAGTCGGGTGGTGATGGATTAACGAGAAGGGTGCCTTTTCGTGAGTTTCGGTTGCTTTCTATCCTTTCTCTTTAGCAATTTTCCCATCCGGCTCTATCGAAGCCTCCCGACACGCTCTTCTGGGCAATGTGCCGTGGAGGTCAATTTGCGGCCAACATCCAAAGCAGGATTCTCCGCTTCAGGAATAACTTCCGAGCTGAATCATCTGTCCTCGTTGTTGACCGAACCCGCCTTGCACGAATCGTGTATGCGTAACTCGGGATGTTTCAAGGATACATTTTTTGATCTTCCAATCCCAACTCTTCTTCTGTTTCTTATCTATTTTCTCTAGGTCTGTTTACTGATCTTCGATGATAGATTGACTTAGCTGTTATCCATTGTTATACATAGCCACATGGGGCCGCGTCTATCAACGCAGCGCGGATATTGTCGAGGCAGCTAAGCTGATAGAACATGAAGATCGTCTAGGACACAGGGGTACCCGGCAGTTGCACCAAACCGCCATCGTCCGGTACAAGTCGCTTCCAGTTCGCTATGCCATGCTCATGGTCGAGCACATAGTTTCCGCTGTTCTCGATGAACATCCTATGTATCCATCGTCTCCAACGTCTAGCGTGGGCTGTACGCCGTCTTCTTCTCTGGACGGAAGTATCTGAGATTCTGCCAGTGAATCAAGTCGCAATACTCACCTGGAGTACTATTCACTCATAGTGGGGTCCTGTATTGCGACGCTTTATACCATTCTGACTGTTAGACCTTATTTCCGTAGTGTGGGTTTCCGGCAGGTTGTCAGCCTTATTATCGTAGCGTGGGTTTCCGGCAGGTTGTCAATTTTTATGTCGCTAGGTAATCTGTTACGTGGCCTGGCTTCATTTGTATATGCAATTGCTCGTATCACCCTTCTTATTATCGCTATCACAACTCTTCGCTCCCTTCCTCCTTCTGCATTTGAAGCTGTCGATTGGATAGAGCTTGTTTCTCACATCTAGACTACAAATAGTTACTATTAATTTGATGAATGTCTTCAATTTGTAATCCGAAGGCCTTCACCCATGACGAGCAGGATGGACTATAATGCCCGGAGCTAGACCCTCACCGGCTTGGACTTAGACTCGGACTCGGAGACTGCTAAGCCTGAGCCTGCCAAGACCGGGAGCCTGAGACCGGGGGTTCGAGTCGGGATGTCAGACTTTTTTCATCTTCCTTGAAAACTCAACCTTTTCTAACATTTGTTTCTCTCGATGCACAAAAATGCCCACTACTCCTCACAACAATGTTATCCTCTTCAACTCCTTTTCTCCCTACTAAAGTCAACTTTCCGACGAAGTAGGTACCAGGCACGTGGTGGTTGCAGCAATTTTCCTTCGCGACTCACACGCATGCCACCTCCGTAAATCTGCCTCTACTCAACGACACAAGTTGCATCTCACCACCATGCTTCTGGTAGTAGCCATCTTGTTCCTATTTAAGCGGTATGGCACGCAGGCTACGCCACTTTCTCAGCCAGCTCTGTCGTCGTCGTCCACATTCACCTCTCCTATCCTGGCTCGCGACGACCCCTCCGACGGGTGCAATGGCCGAGCTGTCTTGGACATCCTATGGAGTTGCCTGGCGACAACATTTGCGTGCACTTGGGTTTCAGTCCATCCGAATGTGCCCTTTCGAAACGAAGGCAAATGGACTATATTTAGGCGGCGCATCTATCTCATGTTCTTTTCCATCCTCGCGCCTGAGTTCATGATCATGTGGGCATTTAAACAATGGCGAGGCGCTAGGATGATCAGGGAGGCTATAAACAAAGCTATAAAAGAGGCATCTCCAGATCCTCGTACGTAACAATATGAGACTTGATTGTTGACGCATTGCTCTAACCACCATGATGTCCTACAGAGAACCCAATACGAAAACCATGGACTACAACACATGCCCACTTTTTGCAGATGGGTGGCTTTCGTCTGAGAACTCTCGCGTGTGAGAATTTCTACTGGAATGGAGACGCCGACTCTGATCTACGCAGAAGAGCTGCTATCACCGCACTTAATTCTTATGAAAGTGATGAGATTGCGGCTCTGGGACTTCGTGACCGAAAACTCCTAACCGACCTTCCAGATGAGGACGATCGTATCGCCATCAGTGTCTCTCGTAATAGAAATCTCATTCCCAATGACCTTCATTACCGACATGAAGTAGCGAGAGGATCCTGGGTCGAGCGTATCTCCGAAGATGATACTTCCAGGATTTCTTCTCCAGATCTCATCTGGGAAGGCGTCCTTAGCATTCAATCTCTCAAGACACTCCTGTCAGAAGACCTCCTTGACTTTCCGGACATTACCGTAGACCAAATCGAAGACAAGAGTAAGGGCGACGCTCTCTCCAAGGGCATCGCCCTCCTACAACTCACCTGGTTCATTGTCCAAATCATCGCACGAGCTGTGCAGGGCTTTGCAGTCACCGAGCTGGAGCTCACAACCGCCGCTCTCGCTGGTCTGAATAGTATCATGTACATCTTCTGGTGGAACAAGCCTCGCGACGTACGGTTCCCGGTGGAACTTCGGACCAAGGGTGTGGAGGGACTACTGGCGACGAATCCTGGGCAGATATCATGGAGATTTGGGGATGAAGAATTTGGACTTCGAAAACACCTCTGGCTGACTGTGACTACTTGGACTGAAGAAGTGGTTGAGGCCATTGGCTCGGTTATCGTAAATCTGCCTAAAGAAATCAAGAGGGCACTATCTAAGCTCGTCCTTGCGATCAAGGTCTTCCCGTGGACTCTCGCTCATTTTTTCTCTCGAATCAGTCAAAAAATTGCGAGGTTGTCAAGAAAGGAGACGAGGTCGAAACCCATGAAGGACGATGTACAAGATGCTGACGGAATGAGCCGTGCTTCTGGCGAAGGAAAAGGAAAAGGTGGTATAAAAGTAAGAAAGACCTTTATCCTTTAGTATCAAAGGGTGTTTCTGACACAATCCTGATTCAGCAAACGTACCAAACTTTCGTCTCCGTCGCAAAAACCGTTTTGAGATATGCGACTTTCCCCTTACGCATACTATTCTTGGTTGTCGATCTGGTTGTAATAATCCCCATAGATAAGATCTTAAGGTCCAGTGATGATACTTCCTTTTCTGACATTTTCTCCCTGGGTTTCGATATTGATGCAGAGGACGAAGCATCCTCGACGATATTCTACAGCGAGGACGCGGGAGTCCATCCTCTACTTAGTACAGCCTCTATCGCAGGTGCTTTGTTCGGCGCAATCCATTGTCTCGCATGGAACTTCAGCTTTCCGTCACTTGCGGAGAAGATATTGTGGAGAACGGCATCCTTAGGAGTTGTCGGGGCTTGTGTTTTGTCCTGTGCTGTCATCCTGACATGGGATCGTATTGAAAGGCAAGCTACCAGCGAGGTTAAGACTGTAGGTTCCTTGCTTGTCTTCCTCGCAATCATTCTACCGGCTGCTTTGATTATGATCTTGATTCCTTTCGTATATCCAGTAGCCCGTATTACTCTCCTTGTTCTCGCTGTCATCTCTCTTCGTTCCCTTCCCCCTTCTGCATTTGATACTGTCAATTGGGTCGAGTTTGTTCCTCACATCTAAATCATGTACACACAATCTCCTTGTTTTTTTTTCCCCCAATGTTCCCATTAGCCTTTCATGGATCCTGGCATGTATGACTGAGAGCGTGCTCGTCTAGTCAGATCTATCGGCGTTCAGATACCGAAGGCAACAATTCTCTCGACAACTTATTCTATAGTATCTGCACTGCGGTGCTTGGAAGAAAGCTACAATTGTCACAGAGCCTTTGATAGAGTGGCACTTCCTCGCTGCGCCTATGTGCTCTAGCAATCTCGATGCTTCCCGTGATTACGGACAACACCCTCGCGATCTTTATCAGAATATGCTCGGGACAAATCTTGTCAAGTCATCACCTTGGAGGCCACAACACGGGTAATCCGTTGACGCATGGGAACTATGCCGCCAACGGAATTTGCCGACCATGGTTCTGTTAATAACGCCCCGAGGGGCCTGCATTGCGCAGGCATAACCCGAGACCACCTCGGGGCGTAAAGGGGGATAAAATGAAATTATTAAGGCTTCACTGCCATCCGCACCGCTGTCCTCAGCTGCAGCGTGCTTCGCCCGGGCGTTCGTCCGTGCTCGGACACCAGTGCCTGCGGCGGACTTCAAGTTGCACAATGTAAGCACCTAAACAGCGAAACTTAAAGTCATAGAATATTAATAATTATCAAAGGTAGAGTACTAAAGGGCACTGTACCCTCTAAATTTTTAATTGCCGTGCGAGAACTGCCAATTTTGCCCTCAGACTGTGAATATTTTACCTTTTCCCTCAGGCTCTCTTTACATTCAAGTTGCTGCCGCTTCAAGTTGAAGTTGTAGTGACCTTCACGTGAACTTTCCCATTTTTTTTGTCTCTGCCAGCTGGCCCAGAGGAATATGCAGCTTTCAGTTTTCAATCACTCAAGACTCGGATCACACAAGTACGATGAGGAGGATGGCATTCATTGGATGCACCCCGCAAAAATAGAAAAAAACTATCCTTCCCATTGAAGGGAGGATGTGGATAAAAAACATGTCATGGGGGGATGACCAGCACCCGAGTTTACACCGGGTTGGGTCTTGCTGAACACGAAAAATTCCCGGTAGCAAGTGTCGGACTCGCCCGACCACCATCCAGAATCCTAATTCTACCTAATTCTACGCATGTTTTCCCGTCGCAAAGACCGCCGCCCATTGAGGACAGACAGCATGCAGACACGGCCTGGGTATACAGGGTGGCCGTTGAGCTCGTCATCCCAGCGGCCGTCCGAAGACATACATAACTGATTCTAAACGCATGTTTACCCGCCAGAGAGACCGCATCCCCCAGAAGGTTCAGCACTCTGCATTTCCACGAAACCGGGAATGCAGACGCGGCTTGGGAATACGAGGTGACCGTCGATCGAGTACGTTTCCCTGCCTAACGTAGGGGACCGACGGCCGTCTTCCGTCACGCTTTCCGCGGAGCAGAGGATGGCATATCTGCGACCATGACGGCGTACATGCATGACGTGCACGGTGGCTGAAGTACCCAGGAGATGATATGGACAGGCCCCGGGAGAAGACGAGGAAACCGATGTCAAGAGTGGTGCTGAGACACGGTGGAACGACTACCCGTCGAAGGGGTCCATGCTGACGGAAGAAGTTGACGGTGGTAGAGGTAGGAGGTCAAGCGGAGGTTGTGCTTCGACGCCCAGCCATCGACTCCTTTATACCATCTGAATTTGTGGCGAACAAACAGACGCTTTGGGCTTGTTATTTTGTTCTGGACGGGTGTGGTGCAGTGCACATCCAGGTCGGATGAGAACGGATAATCGCCGGTGCTAGCCACCTATGCGTCAGTCGTCCAGCCTAAATCCAATTCGAGAGGGAGGTCCGACTCACCAGAAGCCGGCAGTGATACCACAGACAGTAGTGTGTAACACACTCGATTTTAACCAGGCAAATATTGCGTTCCGTCAACTCTTGATGAGGTTGGCTTCTATTGGCTTCCGATAGTCCAATTCGTACAACATATTCTCCGCCTATTCGTAAACGACGCTCACTGTGACGATGTCGCGGTGTGATATATCTACAGGGCATCATAATCAGAATAGTTATAATGAAGGGAGAGCCATCATTGTCCAGGCCCGATCACTCACTTCGAGCAAACCAGATGATCACAAGGAAAAGAAAAGAAAACTGGTCTTCACTTCCCAACTCATGATTGATAGGAAGCACTACTTCAATAGACCGGGCTTTCTCGAGAGGAGGCTGAGGATGGCGTATATCAATGTGGGCGTGGTGATAGAACAAAATACAGTATGTTGTCGCAAGTTGGGTTTGAGCGAGTAATCGGTAAGTGAATCACCATTGTACCCACGGTGGACCGAAAAGCACTTGCAGCCTCCACGCAAGAGAGACTGAGTTCCACAGACATTTGACCCGAGCGGAACGCGGCACCGCAGTCAAAAGCCTACCAGTTTATGTCAACGCTCCGAAAGCACTGGCATCAAAATTTGAAACACTCACTAACACCGAAGCTTTGTAACGAGCCCGAGTTGAATATCTTCACTACGCTTCCCGCCCTTAGCTTAAGTGCAGTCGTCGACCAGTGATATAGCGACGAGCACCATGTTTGTCAACGTTAAACGGAATAGAGTATTCAAATAAACAGGAGAGAGTATTGAACAAGAGCGAAACTGCTGCTGAAACAAATCAAGACTTTCAGTTTCACGTTCATGTACGAACTTTGCAAAGCCTTACTCGCAACATGAAATAGAGTTGTCGTAGCAATGTTTAGGTGGTGTGCGCTCCGCTGTGAAGACGTAGGATATGCCACAAAAAGGGAAAAAAGATTAGGCAGACGCAAGCGTGAGAAATGTCACGTGCAATTTCAAGTTTTGCTTGTAAACTGGTGTTTCATTTAGCACGATATAACCCTCTACCCTTACGGGTCTCGGGAATTACATTTCTTGAACCTGTATCGTAGTCAACTACGACTCGGAGTCTTCAGCTCGCCCTCCTTACATTGCCGTCAAGGGTACAGATTGTCTCACTCTTTCTTTGTGCTTGCGTCGGTTCCAGTTTCCTTTTTCGAATGCAGCAGGTACAGTACACGCCCAGTACTCCGCAACTGTTTTGATTTTTACTCGAGATTGTACCGTCGTTGGATGAATACTGCTCAAGCTTCTACAAATGTACTGTATATGGATACAAGACCAATGTGATTCTCTCGTTAAATAACTTGACTTCCGTTTATAATGAGAAACAAGGCCATTGACTTAAGTGATTGCCTCGTAAGATATTGAGATCAACAGGTGTCGGGTCATATATGTATGTAGATCACAAAATATACATACGTTGGGTGCCGAAGAAACAGCACATGAACAATACATAATTCAAATGTGAGGAACAAGCTCGACCCAGTCGATGGTATCAAATGCGGAAGGAGGAAGGGAACGAAGAGAAGTTATAGCAAGAATAAGAATTGTACGGGCTAATGGGTACACCAAGGCAGCCAAAAAACACAATAGTACACCTAAGTACACCAGAAAGTTGAGAAGAATCCAAATCCCTCCTTCATTATTCAAACCATGCCAGAACACAGTGGTATGAAATGCGGTAACACATGATGTAATTATTCCCAAAGACGCAGATCTCCATATCATCTGCTCTGGGAGTGACGGAAAGCTGAAGTTCCACGCGATGCAGTGGACTGCTCCAAACAGTGCACCAGCGGTAGTGGAGATGAGCAGTAGCAATGTGCGTTCTCCAAGTTCCTCGCTGTAAAACACCGTCGAGAGCATTTCCTCGTGTAGCCCATTTTCACTTAATTTAACTATTATCTTTATGGGGGTGAATATAAACAGATCAATGAGATTGACCAGAGATGAGATGGCGAGTCCAGGAAGCCTCAGCGGAAACATGACACAGCTACCGAAAGTGACAGTAGGGGGCTAGATCGTCGAAACACAGATAATTAGATTTTATTCGATGATTAAGAGAGGTGCTACTAACTTTAAAGCGAGTCAAAAAGCGCGTGATCGCAAAGTGCTCGTCGACATCCTCATGCACTGCGGAGGGATTCTCAGGTTCGGCATGGCTCTCATCGACGTTGCGCGTGACGATCTCGGATGTCTTAACCACCAGCTCCTCCGCGCCCTTCGCTCGAATGACCACCGGGAAGCGCACGTCGCGCGGCTTGCTCCACCAAAAGATGTACATGAAGCTGTTCAGCCCCGCGAGAGCGGCAGTGGTGAGCTCTAGCTCTGTGACGGCTAAGCCCTGCGCTGCGCGTGCGATGATTTGGACGACAAACCAGGTGAGCTGTAGGAGGGCGATCCCTTTGGAGAGCGCGTCGCCTTTGCTTTTGTCGTTGATCTCATCCTCGGTGATGGTCGGAAAGCGGACGAGGTTCTCGGAGATAAGACGTTGCAGAGCATCGATCGAAAGAACGCCTTCCCATATAGAATCCTCAAGCCCCATGTCGCGAGAATAGTCGTTTGTCTACGTCCCTCCTGGTGTTTCGCGTCGATAGAAAAATTGCACGGGGATGAGAGTCCGCTCAAGCCTCGAATACGCTTTCTGCCTATCGCGCCCGCGGAGTCTCAGTGCGTCATCAAATTGACTTTGTACACGTGAGAAGTATGAGGAAAGAGGATGATCAGCATTGATAGCTTGAGGCTTTTTCAAGCGACTACCGAGACCGGAAGACCCTCCCCAGAAGAAGTTTTCGCGCGCAGTGGTGCTCAGTCGAAAGCCACCCATCTGCAGTAGATGTCCATGCGCTGTAGTCCATGAGTCTCGTCTGTAATCCTCTATCAATCAATTGTTAGTGACATTAATGGAGATGACATAGTCACAGAGACGCACGTGGGTCAGGGAATGCCTGTCAGGAAGCTTCATTCACAGCATCCCTGATCATCACAGCCCCTATCCACTGCTTGAGCGCCCACATGATCATGAACTCTGGCAAAAGGATCGAGAAGATCATGAGGAATATGCGTCGACCCAGTAGTGTCCATCTCCCCTCATTGCGCCATGGCACGTTCGGGTGTACAGAAACCCAAGTACACGCGAACGTCGTAGCAAGGCAGCTCCATATGATATCGAGGACGGTACGACTATGGCATCCTACGGAAGGGTTATCGCGAGCAAAGAAAGTTGTATCGACGGCGAAGCTAGAGGATGTAGGAATGGGAACAGCCTGTGTTCCGTGGCGCTTGAGCAGGAACGCGGCGGTGATGATGAGGAGCATATCTGATACCAGGTGGTTGAACAGACAAAGTAGAATGGGCTCATAGACGGCTGGGTGATCACATCGCCCTTAATATAAGAGGTGTGCGGTGGAGGCGCCTATTAACATATTGTGAATGCGTGGACGGGGCGGATGCAGTGTCCTTGAGATGCTTATGATAACAAAACGTGATGTGTGCCCTGCAGAATGTTTGGAAGTTAGCTCAGCATCTATCACTTCCCGGGAGACATTGTCAATAGACTCATAGTAGCACATCAGTCCAATTGAAGTTCCTAGAGTACAGCGCCGGATTAATTGATGCTCATATGAGAACGACAGGGTGAGCGTGTAAGACGGAAAGAAAACAGAGCAGAGCTGTGTACCAGCGTGGCAGTGCTTCAAATTTAAATTCAGGATCACGTCATCAACTTGAAGCCTCGGATGTCTCCGAGTCTTCTTCAAACCGTTTCCGAGGCTCTTTCTCCTTACTACATCGAACTGAGAGTCATAAACTGCACCTCTGGTCTGCGGCCTTCGCTTCTCCTCCAAATATCCTATATGGCTTCTTATTCTCTTGGTCATTATGGACTGACGGTAAAGTCACGATGCAAGCACATCCCCGTCGCACTGGCCGAAAAGCACTTCAAAGTACAGTAAACTTCACCTTGATCTGTCATCCTTACTAGCCAAATATCTTGTGGTCATCTCCTTACCTTATCTCAGCAAAAATTCCTTTGCAACACTATTACATTGTTCTATGGGTTATGGGTTATCGATGAACCAGCTTCCTAACTGCGACCTCGGACTATCTCATCCGGCTTTCGCACCTCAAATTCTGCATCCTGGGTGCTGGTATCCTTCCATTGACGAGAAAAATCACTGAAGGGTATTCGTCGTTCCGTAGATCACTTAGAGATCCTAACGAAGGGGGCTGTCTTTTGAACTTCAGCCTGAGCGGTACAACTTGACCTTGTTTGCATTTATTTACCTTGCACAACTTGAACTTGTTTGCATTTGTTTATTTTGATGGACAAGATCATGGCCCTGGGCGCTTCCGGAGTCATCTCTTGCCACGTCGTCTCCTCCCTCCTGTAGCAACATCGACCTATTACACCTCTCATGGCTTCTTTCCTTGAAGACATATACCAAATAACTGAACGAAAGGTAGCCTTCCAAGAAACGCACCAGAAAGAAATACTTGAAAGGCTCTGTGATCCTTCTGTGTCCCTCAAGGTCTGGGAAGACGCTGCCCTCAGCTTTCTGGACACTGAGGATATCCTTGTGAGATTTGAACATCAATTTTGTCGAGTAGAAGCGATTTAATAACTACCTACTATGCCTTTTGCCAAGCTTCTCGACATTGACCTTTTGAATGATGTACGTATCAGGTTCTCAGTAACAAATAATAGCTGACCGTAATTCATACTTACATACTAAGACTGTCGACTTTGAACACGATCTAAATGAGGTATGTGTCACGTTCTCTACACAAGTAATAGCTAACCGGTCTCCAAGGCCTTCAATAACTTAGTCAAACTCCTTCCGGGCTACATAAAGAAGCTCTCCGATTTAGAGATTTCTGCACTGTCATTGAATCCCTTTTCCTACCGGTATTTGCTTTCCGGGCTTAAAGAGATTGCCTGCACTCTTTATTGTATTACAAAACTATGGTACGTACTTCACTAAAAACTAAGAATGTCATAACTCACAATTCAATGAAATTGATAGGGATAACCTTGCGTGCCTCGCAGTGGTTAAGGTTCACCATAAGGCTCGTAAATTACGCAACATCTCGGAGTATGTGCAGAAGGACACACGGCTAGTGACAGCAGGGAATGTCTCTGATTTAATTCGGACAGCTGATGAAGTTGATCAGGTACGGAGGAGCTATTAATGAATGCTATGTCTCTAACAGACTTTCCCTTTCTAAAGTCATTAGCATCGCTCCGCGAAGCTCGACATGATAATTATGACCTTAAGTTCGCAGGAATCGAGACATTGCTTCATGACTCTCTCTACGAAACAGCCCACCGATGTGCAATTCTTCCGTCTCGGCTGCATATTCATGAGGTCGAGACCATGCCGAAGACTCTTGTGAACGGCGGTGGGTTTGCAGACATATACAAAGGTACTCTGACCGATGGCCGAGTAATCGCATTGAAAGTGCCGAGGTGCTTTGGTAAACCGGACGAAATTAGGAAGGTCCATGCGGTGAGTTGCGTCTGCAATTTATGTCAATGCCTTGTCTTATCTCTATGAAGGAAATCTCTAAGGAAGGAGCTGTATGGCACTTTTCGACGCATGCGAATGTTCTTCCTTTACTCGGCATAAGCTGCATTAAGTTCCAGGATGAAAAGCCCGATTTGCTGGTCTTAGTGACACCCTGGATGGCTAATGGAACTTTGAGAGAGTTTCTTCGCTGTAATCCCTATACAAATAGGGGACAGACGGTAAGAATTTGATTCAGCTACTTCTCCCTCATATGACATTATTTTTGTCCTATAGATACACGGTGTTGCATCTGGCGTTCATTATTTGCATAAACTCCGAGTCCCTCCCGTAGTGCATGGTGACTTACGATGCGTGAGTGTCATGCCATAATTCCATGCTTCGTTCTAATGATATATAAATATATAAGGATAACATTCTTGTCGACGGAGATGGAGTACCTAAGATAGCAGACTTCGGATTATCCCGAGTAAAGGACTTCCAGGCGAGTCTGACTGGGACATCGTCAGCCGGGGCTAGGGGATCGCTTCGATGGCAAGCCCCAGAACTGTTGTCACCAGAGATGTTTGGAGGAACGGGAAAACATACCTTTGCATCCGATATTTATGCACTAGGGATGACGTGCTTAGAGGTATGTGATAAGCAGTATCTGCTGTGAAGCATTTGATTAATGTCTTAGTAGATAGTAACCGATGAGGTGCCTTACTTTGGTCTTTCTGAAGCTCAAGTCATAACAGCTGTGCTGCACGGAAACCTACCCGAGGTATCAGTCAATGCAGTATATCAACGAAGTTACCAGTTGCAGTGGGAGATGGTAAAGCGTTGTTGCAGTAGAATGGTTGAAGATCGTCCGTCGGCATTTGATCTCGTTTTCAGTTTATTCTTGACTCATTGATAGTGATAGTAGAATATTTATTGCGTTTGTTTAATAGGGCCGCCTCCTCGGATCTCTCAATTGAATACATTATCGGTAGACCAACAGTATGAAGGTACGGAAGCTCTTGACTGCTGGAACTCGAGGATGATTCTGACTCTGATCTCCGTTGATCGACATATGACGTCAACTGATTTGAACTTGATTTACTATCATGAGATCAGTGTGACATACTACTGGTAATCGTGACGAGCTGAGTGTGACACTCCAAGCTTGCAATAACTCTTATCGTCGACACATAAAGTAAAACTATTGGCTAAGTTAACTTGCATCTAAAATGTAAGTTAGAACAACTCTCATTCTGTCACTTTTGGTCGAATGATACTCATTGTCAGTCGACTGTAGATAACTCATGCACACACAGACGTTATCTATACCGTCATCTATGGATTTGTGGCCTCGACATGCGATAGCGTCTGAACTACGTCAAAATATAACCAAGAGAATGCAAAGCCAACCGTGGAGAGATATTGAGGAAATACTGCGGTTGTGTCGCGAGAGAGCCGTGTCGCCCGTCCACCCGGGGTGTGACTTCCTTTCTGAGAACGCTGAGTTTTCAAGTTCACGACTATTGAAGGGTGCAGGTGTGAAGTTGCTTGATCCGAGTGTGCAGGTGATTGAGGATATGGGCTTAAAGCACTGTGCGTGAGGGCTGACGGTGGTGGCAGGCGTACCCGTCATTCTTGGTTTTCATCCCAGTCGACTTGTCAAGGGGAAGAGGAAGCAGTACGGGTGGCTGAGAGGATCAGGTACCCGGTGATCCAGAGGGCGACTGCTGTTGGAGGTGGAATGGTTTTGGTTGTTTAAAAATGATGAGGCGGAGCTGAAGGAGAAGTGTGAGTCAATCCAATAGAAGGCTAAGGTGAGAGTATTCCATGTTCTTCCCATCCGGCCCATCTAACATACCCCGATTGGTGATCTTCCCCAGTGCCGGCGTCTTCATCGAGAAATACTTCGTATTCTCGAGGCATATTGAGGTGAAGGTACGTACGTACGTACGTACGCGATTCATCATTAATGGACCCAATTCTCACAGACACCTATTTCCTTTCAGGCAATGGTCACGGTCATGT
Source organism: Trichaptum abietinum (assembly GCA_910574555.1). NCBI lineage: Eukaryota > Fungi > Basidiomycota > Agaricomycetes > Hymenochaetales > Trichaptaceae > Trichaptum > Trichaptum abietinum. The sequence goes on along the minus strand of CAJTBE010000004.1, from coordinate 333,649 downwards.
TGTGCTATGGGCGAACGTGAAGGGCGAACGAGAACGTAGTATCCAAAGGCGGCACCAGAAGGTCATTGAAGATACACCAAGTTTATACTCTCATCGGCTTCCGGTACGTGGCTTCATCCTTGTGACGACTCTATCGAGCTGATCCGGGTTGCGAAGTTGAAGCAGAAGACGTTTCAAGCTGCTATCCACCTTAGGAAGCTGATCAATTTTGAGTCGGCTGGTGGAAACACACCGTTAACAAGCTGAAGGCTGATTCGTTTGCAGTCATGATTGAATTCCTCTTTGACGATTCTACTTTCTCGAGGTGGACACACGTCTTCAGGTATCTTGCATTCGTTCTTCTCAGATGAAACAGAACCTGACATTCTGCACCCAAGGTGGATCACGCTATAACCAAATCCCTGCGTCCTGACTCCTGACTTGGACCTCGTGGACCTCATGATCCGCCAGGGTAAATCGTTGAGCTTGACGGTGTCCACGGTGAACTTAGCGCGGGAGGACCCTCTACGTCGTTGCTCTACGAGTGTTAGTTGCACTTTACCCAGCCTTCGCGTTTTCATGCGATCGAAGCTCGTGTTTCACCCGCACAATTTCAACGTACTTTGGTTAACGTTAGCTCGTGCGGTTTCCGGAGGAGAGGGAAGCTTGGGTATTGCTAATACGTGAGTACACATATTACTGTACGTCTCTTAGCTTGACGTTTGGGAAAGTGGTTCTGATTGAACGTCAAAAGGTGTTACAATCTTATCTTTTACGACCCGCTCCTTGATAAAGTGATCGTCCGTGCGTCCACGAGAGAGGAGGCAACCAACTAGCTGGTCCTGTTCTATTCGTCTCCAGCTTCCGATGATTTTGATGGGAAGATTATGCTTCAAGACCTGTCGAACAATATGCAAATCTCCCTCAAAATATGTCTTGAGGGGACGTTCAGTTGCGGTCGCGGCCGTTTCAATCGTCCCTAAAGTCGTGCAAGTAACCTGACATTTACACGAAGTGAATCCACGGTCGTCACTCCTGGTTTCAATAGAACCATTTAGCGTCTACCATGGGAGATGGGAGGCCCGGGTGGAATTATCGAATAGAGTAAGCCAACGGTTAAATGAAGTTTTTAGAATGTAGAATCGGATTTTATGATGCAAGTGTATTGTTTATGAAAACGTCCGACGTTGTTCAGAAGAACTTCAGCGGCTGTGCTGCCATGACTGCCAGGGCCTGAGTGGCAGTGCTGTCAGTGGTCAAATTCAAATTCAGGATCACGTCATCCATCAGTGATGTCAACCGAGCCAGAGAAAAGTTTTCAAGGTTCTTTTACTACGTCGAACTGAGAGTCGTAAAATGCACCTCTGATCTGCGTCCTTCACTTCTTTTTCAGTTTTCCTTTATGGCTGCTAACTATCTCAAAAATTATGGACCGACGAGACTCGACCACGACGTCCTTGCCGCGGATGACATTTACAGTGAACAGCACGCTTCCGAATCTTGATTTGACTTCCTATCGAACTCGGATTACTAGCTGAATGTATTGTGGTCATTTTATGGTAGCTTGTCTCAGCACGAAGCACTTTTCAATGTCTATCTTAAACGTCTTCTGCATTATGGCCTCACCTACAATGCGTGCCATTTGGACAGCCTATCCTCATGGTCATCAACACTATTTCAACGTTGCAGACGCCACTGGCAGGAACACATGAGGCATCAAGAGATCCTACTTCTCATCACTTTCCTTTGTCGCCCCCACTGAAGTCTATAAAGACTTTAGCCAAGCACAGACCGTCGGTTTACATCTGAACAGTGCTCTCATTCTCAAATGTCACGAGGTATTAAGTTGAGCGGTACGTGTACAAGTTACTTTCAGTATTAAAACGGATACTCATATAGATATACATATTTGATACCATGGCCGGTATATCAGACAGCCTGCCTCCCGTCCTTCTCTCCCTTGTAGAAGCATGGTCCAACTCCTACCATAGTAGCGCAACAGTGGTAAGTAGGCGTTTTATCCTCGGGGTGGTCCACATACTCAAATTTGAGCATTTTTCATACTAATTAGTCTGCGCTATTCGCAGGCATATCGTCTCAACTTTATAGCTTTTTCACAAATACAGATCCAAAAATGGGCAGCTACACTCACAGAAGCTCCCCTCAATCCGCAACTACATTCATGATATTTCTAAGCTATGCAACGATGCTTCTTAATGCTGTCGCCTCAAACCCGCTCGTACGCCTTTTTTCATCCGACAGCATACCGAACAGCTAAAGAATGACAAAGTGCAACCTCCCGCACCTCCGCACACGCGAGTCCGCCTTAACCTCCTCCCCGGTTTTGACGAAAGCATCATCGTGCCTGCACGCAGGCTGCACTTGGCGCTGGGCGTAATGTCGCTGCCTTTGGCAGAGTCGGCAACTGGAGTCAACGGGCTCGACAATAAGCGGCTGCGTGTGGAGACTGACTACTACTACATAGTACTAGAAGTATGCACGCGCTTCTAGGATTGGAGATTTGTGGAAAACTGATGGACGCGTGTCGTCCATGTTCTTTAATATTAAATCCCGCGACTGATCCCTACGAAATAAATCATTGCATTGAAGACACTAAAAGCATACAATTTCATGGTAAGGCGTGAGGAAGATGGTTTACGAGTTTCTACTGCCTAATGACAGTTCGCACGGCTGCCTTTGTCGCCTTCACGATTCGGGAGAAAAGCCCTTGTTTCTTCTCTTTCACTTTCGCGCTCGTTTGGACCATAACGGGGTCTAACACGCCCAGAGTTGGCATCAATACAGGATTATGGTGAAGGTGCCGGAAAGATGAACATATCTGAGCTACGGATTGTATGCAAATGAACATCTACGGTTGTCATTGTAGCGACTGCGATGTCAGGCACGTTTGCTAGCTGCAGCGCTATGGGACGTGATGTACCCAATGATGGACTTTTCTCGTGTGAGTTCTGGTAGATAAGTGCAGTACCATGTTCCGTTGGAATATGGCCCGAAGCCGCTAGAACGTTAGCTGACGATTGAACGCCTTTCGTCTGTTCCGCAACTGACTGGGGTGAGACGGAAGGCAAAGCTCTCTCTTGACGAGAGAATGACAATTGCTCCAATACGTGACACATTTCGTTGACGACTGGGTCGAACGGATGAGGGTGCGTACGTGGTTTGGTATCAAACGTAGAGAGATCGGCCATCATGTGGCCTGACACAATGCGGTCGTCAGAAGATAGCAATGTCTGTATTGTCGGCACTGTAGACTCGGAGTCTGAACGAATGCGCTCTGTACATCGATTTCCGCACTCATTGCCTCTTGTAGAGCAACGGTCAGGTCAACAGTCTTCTTTTGTTTCCCTCCGGGCCCTTGCATGGACCCTTCAGTTTCAAACACGACAAGATTATTTAGTTTGACTTTGATCTTGAGCAGTTGTAATGGGATTAAATCTCCCCTTATATCTGGTGTTCGGATGGATGATAATGAAAAATTCGCAAAAAGTGCATAGAGACACATATTAACATACTTTTTAAAATCCACTCATCTTTCTCTTTTCCTGCTTCCCATATCTTCCCAAATACCCGGTTCTTCCTGAGCTGGAAGAAGATAACTGATTGCCTGCCACAGAGCACATGCAGCTGTATATTGCTTCTTGGTCTCTTCCAAAAACATTCCGCGATACACTTTGATAATTATACTTCAGTAATACCTTAGAAAAGAGTTTTTGCAGTATTTCTTTCATTCGATGGGCGGAAGCGACGTCCTTATCCCGAGCCTCGCAGAGAATATTCTTGATGATCCCAGCCAAATATAATCTGAGAATAAAATTTAGCACGAATTGAGCGAAGTTCAGGGAAGTTGAGGGTGATTTAGAGGATAAACGGATTTTGGGTCAGTGCGGAGCATTCAATTGTTATGTTCTTCAATCGGTTTATGGAGGCATATAAATCATCAGGATGAGACATTCCATCGAGCACCCAGAGTTTATCTAGGTCTTCAGCAAAGTCCTTCATGAGCCTATATAGAATGTCAAAATTGCTTTCATGTGCTTTAAACTGATGTACCCGTTGAGCTTCTCCCTGTAGTTCTGCATAGCTTCAAACAATGTTTGCCTAAGGATTTCAAGGCTGATATGTACCAGCTTTTGCGTTTGATTGAGATAGGCCCTTCGAATTCTATGGTGCCGTTCACTAAGTCACCGCTACTTTTGTGCACCCAAATAGGAAAATCAAAAAAATAGATACTTAAAAATCCTTTAGTAGAAATACTCCTTTCACTAAAAGGAACATTTCTACTAAAGGATTTAATTTTTAAGGCAAAACTGATGGAGCTAAATTTTGGTGCCCGATCAAATTGGCAGTTTCTCCAATAATTGCCTTTTATGGTATACTATTGTTCATATACTTCCCTTATTTGGGAAACTGAAGTAACTACTACCCCCACAGCTTCCGTGATATTATTATCAAAGTCAACCTTATTATTGCAGATTTGAGCTTTTCTAGGCAAGCTGGACCTTTATAAATATTCTGGAAATTTTCAAGAATTCTTTTTCAAATTCTTTTTGCTGACATCCAATTTGGCAGTTGCACAAAAGTAGCAGTGACTTAGTGAACGGCACCATAGGTGCTCTCTTGAGGATCCTTGCGATTGTCTTGTCTATAAGCTGATGAAGCATGGTTCTTAAGCTAAGACATCCATTTGGAAGTAAGCAGGATAAGAAAGCAGGGGTATTAGAATGTCATTGGGAAATGGATGGAGGATGTTGGGGATGCTTTTAGGGGCTCGTGGGTCATCCATGCTACAGATCATCAATGAGATGAAGAGATTCGGGAAGTGGCACAACGGCAAACGGACGAGGCACCGTGAGAAATAATTGACGTAAACGAGCTCGGCACTTCCGAGTCAGCTGCCAGTGAGCAAGCGCCCAACCAATTTTGAGCTCCGCTTTGTAACGTAAGTAGAGTTTTTCTCTTGACAATGTGTTCACCTTGAGGCCTATCTCATAGACTCGTATTCAATGCTACGTACTAGCACCCCAAGGGGAAGTCTAGTTAGCTATGCGAAAGCATTAAGTATCTTCATTTTTATTGCTGAAAGTAAAACACTAACAAGCTTACCCGGGCTACTGCGGCAATACTTAGACAATGGTGTCCAACTGGTTTTGAAGCTTCGACCAATCCAGGCATCCGAAAAGCTAAGTCTATCAGAGGTATCACGATATAGTAGAGCTAGTACAGAAATAGGAATTGCCTGAGTATTAATTGAGCCCGGCCTTGTTCATTAATTTCATCGTCGCATGATGCAGAATCTTGCTGCATGTTTTCGAAGTCATCCTCTGTGCTCTATGAGTAGAGTCATAACTGGCTATTTGCTTCTCGCGTGCTTTGCGAAAGTTAGGAGTCTAATGGTCTTGTTCCCTCCGGTCTGTAAAGTGGTCAGCTACAGCTCCAGACTTACCAAGCATTCCGTGATTATACTTCAAGTGACATATTACGTAGACTTTGATCACTGGCAAGCAGTGTGTGCTTCCTGTCACATCAGTGTCAGGAATCGTCCCCAGGTTTACTTATTTCTTTATTATTTTATCTGATTTTCTTTTGACTTTCCGACGAGTTCCTGACATGGCCGCTGAAGTCCGCCGTGGCGGACTTGCGGCCTTTACGGACACCGAGCGGTGTTTCGAGCGGTGTTTCGAGCGGTGTATTGAACACCGACTCTTTTATTTTTCTTGCACGTAGATACTTACCTGTAGGCTTGCAGGCAGCGCGGACAAGCTCCCTGCAAGCCACCGACTTCACCTTCGATTGGTGTACCGACTCTAGGAGTCGGACACCGCCACCAGGCGGACGTCCGACCCTGAATGTGGCGGACTTTGCCTACAGTCAGCGGCCCGCGGCGGTCCTCGTCGGACTCGGACCCTGGTGGCTTGGTACTGTATAGGTTATCGTTTCCACTTGCCAAAACCGCGGATCAACCTGCGAAGCACTCACTTTTGGCCTCTTGTAAAGTGCTTCTCAGGTGATGTGTTATCTTTAGCTCTGATGTGTAGAATAGCTTAATTTACTTGTAAAGTGCTTCTCAGAGCGAGGACCACCGCACAGAGCCGTCCGATAAGTCGTCCGACGCCGATTAAGGGTCTTGAGAGCAGAAGAACCGCTCTAGGTCGTAACATTAGGCCAAAAGTTCGTTCTCTCGACGCCCTTGAAGCAGGACCGATACTATGACGAAGTTTGGGACTGGACACGAAGTCATGTCGTCCCAAGAACAATCCCCGATCTTTACCGACGCTCCCGAGACCGCCCAAGGCGAGGCCGCCCCAATGGCCGCCCCGCCTCCGGCCCAGGACCTCTCCCCCGACATCCTGGAGGCTATTAACGCCGCCACCCGACCCCTTCAGACCACCCTGCAGCAGATGGCGACGAAAACAACACCCTACGCAATCTGGTGCGCATGCTGTCGGGCGGGCCGTCCGCGGACGGCGGTACCCACAGCGGTACACCGAAAGGACCGAAGGTGGCGATACCGCCCGAGTACTACGGGCGGACAGGCAAGGACAAGGATGCTGATGCGATGAGCTTTGAGGAGTGGTCTCAGAAGGTGCGACTTTACGTTCGTATGCGGCCCCACGAGTTTCCCGACGAGACCACCGCCTGCGTGTGGGCGGCCTCCCGACTCCCGCGGTCCAGCGGAGAGTTGGGCCCGCCCCTACACCAAAGCGGTCCTGGAGAACACCGCACTACCGCCCGAGATGACCTCGATGGAGAAATTTCTCCAGTCACTCAAGATGGCCTTCGGACGGCCGAACGAGCAGCGGTCGGCCTCGCAGGAGCTGCTGAACCTGCGCCAGGGCAAGGACACCGTGTCGGACTTCGCGATCAAGTTCCGGGCTTTGAAGTCCGAAGCGGACTTCACCGCGGACGATCGGGGATGGATGAACCTCTTCGAGAAGGGACTCAGCGCCGCGTTCCGGATCGATATGCTGTCCATGACGTTCAAGAACACCAAGGAGTTCGATCCTTGGGTTCAAGAACTCTGTGTGAAGGACGAAGAACTCCGCGCCCAGCGGACCGGACTGTACCGCTCGAGCTGGCGGTCACACTGGAGCGATCGACGCATTCAAATGCGTCGGCCTCTCACTCCCAGAGCCGCGCGAAAGACCCCGATGCGATGGATATCGATCGGCTGAGCACCGACGAGATGATGAAGCGCGGCCTTTGCTTCCAGTGCGGCGAGCACGGACACCGCGCGCGTGAATGCCCGCAGAAGGGCAAGCGGACTATGTCCGGACGATCCAAGGTGGCCTCCCAGACAGCCACCCCGACCGCGGCCTCAAATGCCGCGTCCGCTACCCAAGCCGCTACACCGGCGGCCTCCACCCAGCCTTCCGCAACACTCGAGGAAGTCAAGGACGAGAGTCCGGCGGTCAACTCAGTCCGAGTACCGACCGCGGACGACATTGCGAAGGCGGTAGCGGCGGCTCTCAAGGCTCAGGGTTTTTAATCGGGTCTCGGCGAGCGGTCGATCCGCCAGAGACCCGAAACCGGTTCTCACTGCTTGAGGATGATGTGTCCGATCCCTCTGTGTACAATACTTCATTAATACACAAGAGTTTGCGTCGGTTCATACACATACCAGTGAGAATTAGCGACGGCCGAAAGATTTTGAGCATGAGGGCCCTGCTGGAGTGCGGAGCGTTCTCGGTGATTGTGAACTCTAAGCTGGTTCGGAAGTTTGGGCTGCGGACTCGTCCGCTCCCAAGTCCGATCAAGGTTTACAACGCCGACGATTCACCGAACCAGAGCGGACCGATTAAGGACGAAGTCCTGATGACCTTGGAGATTGGCAATCACAAGGAAGAAGTGGCGGCTACGGTCGCGAACATTGGGGACTACCCATTGATTATTGGAGTCGACTGGTTGCGGCAGCACAACCCCGAGATTGATTGGAGCGGTGAAACGGTCAGTTTCACTAGATGTCCGGCGGACTGCCGCCTTCCAGTGGCGGACCGCACCGTCCACGTCGGACAGGACGTTCCCCGAACCGTACGGAAGTTCCGTGCGGCTCGAATCAAGAACAGTCGACAGACACGAGCGCGACCGGCCCCACACGCGCGGGTATGCGTGGCGGAAGTCGGTGATGAGGCGGACGAGGCGGACGAGACCGCGGACGAGCGTATGAAGGTTCCCCCCGGCTTTCGGTACTCAGAAAAGTACTGGGATGTGTACCACAACGCCGAACAGTTCTATGTGGCGGACGATCCGGACTTTGTGCACAAGATTGCGGCCTCGTACACCTGGTCGCAAGCGATTGCCGAAAAGACCGCGGTCAAGGAAGGGGACAAGTCCTTCGAGGAGATGGTCCCTCCCCAGTACCGCGAGTTCGCCAAGGTGTTCTCAAAGTCCGAGGCCGAGCGGCTGCCCGAGCGGAAGCCGTACGACCATGCAATCGACCTGGAACCCGGAGCGGTACCTTCGTACAGCAAGATCTATCCTATGGCACCGAAAGAGCGAGCGGCCCTCAAGGAGTTCATTGAGGAGAACCTTCGGAAAGGGTATATTCGGCCCTCGAAGTCCCCAGCGGCCGCCCCGGTGTTTTTTATCAAGAAGAAGGATGGATCTTTGCGTATGGTCGTCGATTACCGAAAATTGAACGCCATGACCGTAAAAAAACCGATATCCCCTCCCCCTCACCACCGAACTCATTGATTCTTTGAAGAAGGCTCGGGTCTTCACCAAGCTGGACCTCCGCGCGGGCTACAACAATGTCCGCATCAAAGAAGGCGACGAGTGGAAAGCGGCCTTTCGGACTCAGGAAGGCCACTTTGAGCCGACGGTGATGACCTTCGGACTCACGAACGCGCCCGCTACGTTCCAGCGGATGATGAACGAGATATTCAAGGACATGCTGGATGTCATTGTGATCGTTTATCTGGACGATATCTGCATCTTCTCGGAGTCCGACGAGCTGCACGAAGAGCATGTGAAGGAGGTACTCCGCCGGCTCGAGAAATACGACCTGTTCTGCAAGCCGGAGAAGTGTGAGTTCCACAAGGACTCTATTGAGTACCTGGGCATGATCATCGGTGCTGGGACGATCACCATGGACCCGAAAAAGGTCGAAGCGGTAGCGGACTGGCCGACACCGATGAAGGTGAAGGACATTCAGGCCTTCCTCGGGTTTGCCAACTTTTACCGCCGCTTCATCAAGGACTTCTCGAAGCTGGCGGGTCCGATGACCGAACTGCTTCGCAAGGATGCGGAGTGGCGATGGGAAGCCCGCCAGCAAGAGTCCTTCGACGGACTGAAGCAGCGGTTTGCGGACGCGCCGGTCCTGGCCATGCCCGACCTCGAAAAGCCCTTCATTCTTGAGTGTGATGCGTCGGACTTTGCTACCGGAGCGGTGTTGTCGCAGGTCGGTGAAGACGGTGACATCCACCCGGTCGCCTACTACTCCAAGTCGTTGGGAGAAGCGGAGAGGAACTATGAGATCCATGACAAGGAGTTGCTAGCCATTGTCCGCGCCTTGGACGAGTGGCGGCACTACCTCGAAGGATCACCGCACCGAATCGATGTGGTGTCGGACCACAAGAACCTAGTGTTCTTTGCCGAAGCCCGAAATCTCACCCGCCGCCAGGCGCGCTGGAGCTTGTTCCTCAGCCGCTTCGACTTCCTGATCAGACACCGACCCGGACGGCTTGGGGGAAAGCCCGACGCGCTATCCCGACGAGAGGATTTGCGGCCGGACGGACCGGACAACACCGACAAGGTCTTGCTGGACACCAAGCGGTTCTATACGCTTGCCATGCGTCGGGGGATGGTCCGCTCGGACGGGGACATTGAGTTGTTGAGGAGGATTCGAGAATCGAAGAAGTGGGATGAGGAGTTGGTGGAATCAATTGAGAAGTTGAAGGATGGGGCGCCTAGGGCGCTGGTTAACGACCTCGAGGAGTGGAACACCGAAGACGGACTTCTGCTGTACCGCGGCAAGGTTTATGTACCGCAGGACGAGGAAATCCGCCGGGATATCGTGAAGTTACACCATGATTCCCTTCCGGTCGGACATCCAGGGCGGTGGAAGACCTACGAGCTGGTGAGTCGGAACTATTGGTGGCCAGGCATGTCGGCCTTCGTAGAGCGGTATGTGTCCGCTTGTGATACCTGCATTCGGACCAAGAACATACCGCAGCGGCCGGTCGGCCCCCTACAGCCCAACGAAGTACCGGACGGTCCGTGGCAAGTGATTTCTTGTGATTTTATTACACAGTTGCCACCGTCCGGCGAGTACGATGCTATCTTCGTGGTAGTAGACCGACTGACGAAGCAGGCCCACTTCATACCGACGACGTCCGACATTGACTCTGCGCGGACGGCGGACTTGTTCATTTCAGAGGTGTGGAAACACCATGGAACACCGCGCAAAGTCATTTCGGACCGCGGCACACAGTTCGTGTCCCGCTTCATGAAGGCGGTCCTACACCGACTGGGTATTGAGGGTGCTACCTCGACGTCCTTTCATCCGCAGACCGATGGACAGACCGAGCGGGTGAACCAGGAGCTCGAGCAGTACCTGCGGGCATTCACCGACGTCCGACAGGAGAATTGGGCGGACTTATTGCCCATGGCCGAATTCGCTCACAACACCCGCGCGCACTCGGCCACTAGGATGTCTCCTTTCGGACTTCTGTATGGATACGACCCAGAGTTCACGATTGTGCCCAGCGCCGGCCTTTCGACGGTACCGGCCGCGGACGAGCGGCTAGACCTGCTACAGAAGGCTCAGGAGGACGCAAAGGCCGCGCTGGAGGTTGCGGCCGAGCGGATGAAGCGGTACTACGACCAAGGACGTCGAGAGGTGCCGGACATTCAACCAGGCGACAAGGTATGGCTTGATGCTCGGAATATTGCACTTCCGGGCACCCGCAAACTGAATCCGCGCCGACTTGGACCTTTCCTCGTTGAGCGGAAGATTGGGGAGCTCAACTTCGAGCTGAAGCTGCCGGCCTCGATGCGGATTCACCCGGTCTTCCATGCCTCCCTACTGACGAAGTTTGTGGCGGACACCATCCCCGGTCGGGTACCGACACCGCCAGACCCGGTGTCGGTAGACGGTGATATCGAGTACGAGGTGCAGGAAGTGCTCAATTCGCGTCGGACTGGACGCGGACGCAAGCTCCAGTACCTTGTTCGATGGAAAGGCTATGGTACGGACAAAGATTCATGGGTAGACGCGGCGGACATGGAACATGCACAGACCAAAGTCCGCGCCTACTACCGAAAGTACCCGGACGCAGTCCGCTGAGGTTGTACCGCGCTCTTTAGGAGCGCCCTTGGAGGGGGGTAATGTCAGGAATCGTCCCCAGGTTTACTTATTTCTTTATTATTTTATCTGATTTTCTTTTGACTTTCCGACGAGTTCCTGACATGGCCGCTGAAGTCCGCCGTGGCGGACTTGCGGCCTTTACGGACACCGAGCGGTGTTTCGAGCGGTGTTTCGAGCGGTGTATTGAACACCGACTCTTTTATTTTTCTTGCACGTAGATACTTACCTGTAGGCTTGCAGGCAGCGCGGACAAGCTCCCTGCAAGCCACCGACTTCACCTTCGATTGGTGTACCGACTCTAGGAGTCGGACACCGCCACCAGGCGGACGTCCGACCCTGTATGTGGCGGACTTTGCCTACAGTCAGCGGCCCGCGGCGGTCCTCGTCGGACTCGGACCCTGGTGGCTTGGTACTGTATAGTTTATCGTTTCCACTTGCCAAAACCGTGGATCAACCTGCGAAGCACTCACTTTTGGCCTCTTGTAAAGTGCTTCTCAGGTGATGTGTTATCTTTAGCTCTGATGTGTAGAATAGCTTAATTTACTTGTAAAGTGCTTCTCAGAGCGAGGACCACCGCACAGAGCCGTCCGATAAGTCGTCCGACGCCGATTAAGGGTCTTGAGAGCAGAAGAACCGCTCTAGGTCGTAACAATCAGGCAAAAGGCAGGCATCAAATGAAATCGCTTTTTAGCTTTTATAGTTTTGCTTATATGTTGTATATAGAAGCTCAACACTAATAGCTCTGGCATCTGAACTAAACTTTGGGGATATATCATTCTCAACTTCATGATGAAAGCTTCAAGCCACATTTCTTTCGTATAACATTCGATAATCGTTCATATCCGCAGGCTTCTAATTGTGAAGATCAATTGAGTTTCTCACAAGGTTGATGTGTGCGGCGGATCGAGGTGTGATCAAGCACTTGAACGGGTTGGGGTGGCTTATGTATAAGGATTTAGTCAGCTAGAGATGACAATGGGGGAAATGCAAATTTTCTAACCTTGCAATGCCAGAAGTGAAGTCCCTCCCGATATCTATAGGCCTACTCGGCTCTCCCTTTACCCTGTCGATCGTCATGGTTGTGAGGATAGAGGAGACGGCGATGTAGATCTTCCGGAGCTCAAGTCAGCAGCAGCAACAGCAAGTACTGATTTGTGAACAATTTGATAGTTACGTACCATATTCATAGCCAGGTTACGTCCCGGACAAATCCTGGATGTTCATATGCGCAATGAGAGGAATACTCGGAAAAAGTTATCAGAGAAGATTGGCTTACCGACGCCCGAATCCGAATGCGATCTTCTTCGGGTCCATCTGGGCCTTCTGGGGCTTCCCGTTTTCATCCTCGGGAAGAAAACGTTCCGGCTTGAACTCCTCTGGATTCGGGAATAGTTCAGGGTCGCGAAGCATCAGCCTTTGATGAGGTTTTGTATCAGTTGGTTCGCTGGAGGCGAAAATATGATCAGGAGAGCTCACCACTGATTTGGGAGAATAACTGTTCCTTCTGGTAGGAAATACCCCTTGTATACATCGCCCTGAGTCAGCCGGTGGGGAATGCCAGTGGGGGCAACCGAGTACCACCTATCTCAGGACCAGAGCACAGAGAAAGAGAAGAAATTAGCGAAGGAAATATACCAAATTATAGCGTTCTCCATGAACGTACCTCATGCACTCATCAATGAGCGCGCGGACATACGGCAGCGAGTCCCTGTCCTCGAACGTCGGAAGTCGTGTTCCGCCCGTGACGCGGTCAATTTCCGCCTGTGCACGGGCTTGGGCATCCGGTGCGTGGAGCATAGCAAAGAGGAAAGTGAGGAGGACTGACGTGGTCGTCTCGGACCCGCCGATATAGATAGCACCCGTCGTGTCCGCAATGAGCTCCTCGTCTTTCACGACACCATTTTCGTCCATGTGTGTTTCGATGAGGTCGCTTGCCATGGAAGGTTCGGCTGTTCCTTCGCGCTGTCGTAACGGTTAGGACCATGATATGATGTACGAAATAGAAGCATGAGTGGGAGAGTGGAGAAGTAAAAGAATGTGACAATGAGTAAGACGAAGGGAGGATTCACCATCTTCCGCTTTACATCGTCGTATGGGTTGAATCGAATTGCTCGAGATAGAGCCCGGCCTTTCTTGGCTGCCTCAAGGAAGTCGAAGCCTGGGAACCAGGCCGGTGCATGTTTTACTAAGGTAAATACTATTCAATATTTTAGCCATAGAGGATGAGAGAGATAATGTGTACTTACACCAAGGGAAGATGTTGACTGGGGAAGCTGGATTTGACGAAGCGATGGCAGCTTCAGCACCCTCTTCGACCAAAGTAATCAGAGGGTCATTTTCGCGCTGAACTGAAGGGCTAATTAAGCTTGCCACAATATGCAAAGGATGAGAATTATAACGAACCTTCAAATCCATACGCGAACGAGACAGTTGTCGAGCCTACGAAGATACGCACGTGATTGAAGAAGTCCTCCGGGTTCTGAATCATGCTCTTCAGTAGAGCGTGCGCGTCCTCGATCTGCTTCCCTTGATACTTCGTGAGATGGCTGTGCTCCATAAAGCGCTTGAGACACGATGAACTCTTCCGCCAGCGCTCGCCATAGCGAGCGAACGGCATGAGCCAGTCCCACTGCTGTAGCTCTATCATGCTGATGATGGGCCGGTCGGAGTAGATTGCCGATCGTCGTTCAAGGAGCTCGCATGCGTCAGCGTAAGAGCTGAGGAAGACGAGCGGGGTGCCGAAGTTCTCGAGATACACGATGTTCCCTATAAGGTTGTAGACACGCATGCAGATCAGTAAACGACGCAGAGACCAAGAGGTTTCGTACCATACTGTTTCTTCCATTCTTCACCCTTCAACCAGTTGTGCGACTTCGGCACGTCGAGCACATTTCCGACTAGAGGAAGACCGCGTGGGCCGGGAGGAAGAGGAAGATTAGAGGGGTTCGCGCGGCCGGTGTTCCAAGAGCGTGCGTAGATAATGGAGATACAGCTAAGACTGGCGATGAAGACGAGCAGGTCTAGAAGATTAATCTGCCCGAAAGGGAGGTTCAGTGAGATGTTGAACACTTGGGGTTCCATGGCGAGGTTTTGCTTTGGAATCAGAGACAGATAGAAGCTATGCGGTGCTTATATGGGAGCGAGATGTAGCATGGTCGCTAGTGATCAGTTACGAGGCGTGAAACCCATTGGAGATTGTGCGAGGTGTCTCTTCTGTGAGCCTGGAACGAATCCAGCATTGTTATTACCTCGTTAGTAGAGCAATCTCCCGCCCAGTCGCAGAATGGGGCTAGATTGAACTGTTATCACGAATGGGTCGAAGATCGTTGCGACACGCCATAGGACCTTGGACGTTCGGGATGGCCTATCGTGAAGCTTTGCCTATTTATTGTGAGAGATGCTGAACTAGCCTCTGAAGTTTTCAGATACCATCACGCTGGACTCGGATCTCTGTGCCTGAGGAACTAAAAAGCATGATCGTTAGTATTTTTTGCAATGAAAGTTCAAAAATCTGCCCCGAAGAGATACGACACACCTTTCTTATTGATCAACACAAATGATCATATCATCACACTTAGAAGAGGATATCTAAGGAAGAAAGCTTGGAAATTCGTGTCAGTGGATGATGGGGAGAAAAAGAGAAAGTCATCGGTGTTTTTCACGTTCAAGTTGGCCATTATGACGTAATATTTTCTCACGTGCACAAGTTCGAGGGAACACCGTATGCATTCCCTCTTAAAGAAGCGGTGGGATAATGGGGACTACGTTTTCTCATATCGCTCCCTGTTGTCCTCTGTGTTAAAGCTTGCGTGTTCTTTTACACTCCACTACTCTGCATCCTGCTCCTCTTTTTCTCGCAAGCACGTTCTATCTCCCTTCGTTCGTCCATCTTGGGTAACTGTAGTCATTGCTGCTATCTTGCCCGTGCCTCCATCTGATAGAGGCAGGCCTGAGCAGCGCTGTATTGCTCTGTGATGCGAGCAGAGGTAGGACGATCAGCGAAGCGATGGAAAACAAAGCAGGAATTTATACTGCACTTCAAGTAAAATATTGCATTTTGTGCATTTTTTAGTTTGTTTTTAATGCAAGTTTATGATCAATTGCTTTAGCGATAATTTCACAATGGAACTAATAGTCCGATAGCCAACTCTTTATCAGATCAAACAATAACATCTGTTCGACGATGAAGAAGCGTAGCTGAAATCATCCATCAAAGTGTGGCCTCCATGCACAACCTTTGCAGTGGTTTGTCCCATTCGAATCTTCTCAAGTTTTTACGCTACGAAAACAGTGTTAGCATCAAGATAAACTGCAGTGTTACTGGAATACTTACTTCCAATTCGTCATTCAATGAATTTAAAGCAGCAATCACGCTTTCAGTATTCAATACGTCAAGTTCTGCATATGATTGCGCCGATGATGAGGAGCATGTGACTATTAGAGAGTCACCATCCTTGATGGGTCGAGCATTGAAGCGAGATAGTAGATAGCTGTGGAGGCTGCGGCTGAGAAACTCAAGGTCCATGTGGTCTACGGTAGCGAAGAGGTCTACCTGCTGCATAATTTGAGTGCAACTTTGGCATAAATCAACTGCTAGCTGAAGGTCAATCTCAACGGCAGACACATTGACAAAGTAGCACCACCAGTCAAAGTACAGTATCGCAGTCCAAGCCAACCGCGGATCTCTATAACCCGACCAAAATGATCAATAATCGTTTAAAAGAGAGAGAGAGAGCTGGTAATTACCGTAAGCACGCAAGTAGATTCTTGAAAGCACCTCTCCACTTCTGCTCGTATTCGAGCCCGTAAGGAGTTCGCGTAATGACCTCTGCACATATTCCTCTCTCAGGCTCTGCAAACCATCGTGCCTCGCATTTTTCTCCAATTAAGTACGGACATATGACCCTTCCATTTTCATGAATATCCGAACCTTTAAGAGCAAGCAGGACTGCATTTGCTCCAGAGAAGAAAAGTGCCATGTTATTCCCTCTTATCTCGGTAGCTGTGATGTGACCATGCATGTACCTATGTAAGAGCGTAGTAAGTTGAACCTCGGCATTTGATTTGAGCATGATCTCCTTCAAAGACGGACTCCATACACACAATCCAAGGATTAACCCCAATGATGTAATCTGGGTATTTCCAACGGCGGACCTAATCAAAAGCTTTATTGATTTGTTTAATCTTTAAGCGTCAAGCACGTACTGTGTATATCCCAGTAAGGTCGCACAAAGTCGCATGACGTTTGGTTCATCCTCCGGCAGAATGACGTTGCTTCCATGGTGAAGAAGTGCCCCCTCAATTTGATGCGAGATCTGTCTAGGCCCATATCCTGCTCGTTCAGCAATGCGCCCTAAAGCATTCTCCAGCCTTCGTCCAACAACTTTGTAGATCTTTCCTAGAGTCCTCCCTGGACCGACAAGATTTGATGCAGTCGCATTGGAAGAATAGCGAAGTGTGGAATCATAGCAGGACTGGCAGCTCTCTGCGTCTAGCCATGACATGGAATTTGCTTGTGATCTGGAAGAAATGTGGCAGTTCTCAGATGGCAAGGCAGACAAAACGTCTGAGGTGTACATATCGATACAAGAGAAGGTGGTTGACTGGGATAGAACTTCATTGTAGTCGTGCGGCAGCGAACAGCTTCAAGTCACAGCACAGCCCCCTCTGAATCCAAATCCGGTCAATCTATTTTATTACTATTATGTACTTACGTCATGCCAGTCTCAAGTCACCGCGGCGTTCTGAAACCTTTCCTTTCTCCTCCATTCCTTACCGTCTTACCTGACTGTCAGGAACAGTTGATCTGTACCTCTGAAAACCTCCGGCCTTTCGTGGTCGGATACCTTCAAGTTTTACTCATTTATGTATCATTGATGATTGTCTATTCTCTCGGAGATCAAACAGTGTCGACACAATTTCATGCACTGCGCAAGGAACATTTTGGTGCCAGTGAGAGAAGCTACAGACAACTACACGCTTCTGATCTTTTACCCAGCCTCGTATCCAACTATACTTGCTATCCAAATCTTTTGCGGTCATTTCATGTCTTAACTCTTAGCTTTTACAGTTGTGGTACATAGTCAATAACTAGGATGTAAACTAAATGGCGTTATAAATACGATTAAACAAACACGAACGAATATAGAATACGCAGTATACGTACATTGAGTACAGAAGAGGGACGAGTTCAAGTTTAGATATGAGGAACGAGCTCGACCCAATCAACTGTATCAAGCGCGGAAGGAGGAAGGGAGCGAATAGAAGTGATAGCGAGAACCAGAAGCGTAATACGTGCTACTGGGTATAAAAAGGAAACTGTGGCTACTAACAGGTTTCCGATGATACTTCCTATCCGTTCAACAGTATTCCAATAATCTTTGCCTTGATCGCAAAGATACTCTAGAAGACTAGCTAAATAAGTAGCAACAAATAGAGCAGCGCAGGCGCAAGTAATGCACAAAGACGCAGTCACCCACATGATCTGCTCAACATGTGACGGAAAGCTGAAATTCCACGCGAGGCAGTGAACTGCACCAAACAGCGCACCAGCGATACAAGATGCGCTAAGTAGTGGTCTGACACTTGCGTCCTCACTGGAGAACATCATTGTCAGTATTCGACTTTCTGCCCCGGTATCGTAATTGGCCATGTAAGTAGACATCCCTCCATTGCTGCTAGCTTTCATTATCTTTGTGGTCGGAATGAACAAAGTTAGATCAAGGAGGTAGAGCGTATAGAAGATGGGGAGTGCAGCGGTTCTCATTGCGAATTTTGCCCCGATGATGAGAATGTGGGTAGTTGACTGGGTAATAGACTAATTAATTGAAACGTAAGTAAGGATTGCTTGACTTCGAAATAAAAGTGCGATACCAACCTCTGTGCGGGTCTCGCATTCAATTGTATACTGTGAGCTGGTGCTACATTTCTCGTGAAAGGGTTGTTCTGTTCCAGCGTTCTTCTCGTCGGTGACTTGCGTCCTCATAGCAGAGAATAGATATTTCGTTCGAGATAACTGACGAGCGAAACGAACAGGGAAAGCCTTGACTTTTTCGACGGAATTAAGAACGAAGGAGACGACATGAAGTGGGAAGGATACCACGAAGTAGCTTAGAGCGTCGAAAAACCCCTTGATCGAAGTGGTCGAAGACTTCCAAAGGTGTTGTCGAAAGTCGAATCCAAATTCCGTGGATGGGAAACTCCATGCTACGTCCTCGGAGTTATTTGCTAGCAGCTTCTCCGCAATCTTTGTCTGAACCACTACCGGGAAACGCACATCGCGGGGCTTGCTCCACCAGAAGATGTACATGACGCTGTTAAGTCCAGCGAGCGCGGCTGTAGTGAGTTCCAACTCGGTGATCGCTAAGCCCTGCGCTGCGCGTGTGATGATCTGCACGATGAACCAGGTGAGCTGTAAGAGAGCTAGCCCTTTGGAGAGCGCATCTCCTTTGCCACGGTCGTTGATCTCATCCTCAGAGATGGTCGGAAAGCGGATGAGGTTTTCGGAGAGAAGTTGTTTGAGACTGTTGATTGTAAGGACACCCTCCCAGATGTTATCGTTAAGCTCATTGTCCGGTGTATAATCGGTGGTCCAGGACGCTTCTGATAGCTGGCGACGATAGTAAAACTCCCCGGGGATGAGATCCTCACTGCGCGAGCTACTGATCGTCGTGACGTTCCCGAGCTTCGACTCCCACGGATATGCACTACGGAGCACAGGACCCAAGCCTTTGCAGAAGAAGTTTTCGCGCTGAGTAGCGATAAGACGGAATCCTCCCATCTGTAGGAGATGTCCGTGTGTCGTAGTCCATAGACTTCGTATTGGGTTTTCTGTTTGCTCAATTAATATGGAGTAAATTGGTGACGATAATCATGCGTACGTGAATCCGGAGATGCCTCTTTAATAGCATCGTTAACAGCTTCTCTGATCATGACAGCCCCTCTCCATTGCTTGAAAGCCCACATGATCATGAACTCCGGCGCGAGGATGGAGAAGAACATGAGGAAGAGGCGGCGTCGAAGTAACGTCCAACTGCCCTCTCCCTTGAACGGCACGTTAGGATGTACGGACACCCATGTACACGCGAAGGTCGTCGCCAGACAGCTCCAGAGTATATCAAAGACTGTGCGACTATTGCACACGTCGGAAGGGTCATCGCGAGGGAAGATAGGCGTGTCGAAGGCGGAGGACTTCGGAGTGGGTACGGGAAGGGGCACAGCGTGAGTGCTGTAGCGGCTGAGCAAGAAGACAACGGTGATGAGCAGAAGCATAGTGGGGGGGGGAAGGCGACAAGATGAAGAGGAATATACACAGAGATAGCTGGGTAGAG
Source organism: Trichaptum abietinum (assembly GCA_910574555.1). Classification (NCBI taxonomy): domain Eukaryota; kingdom Fungi; phylum Basidiomycota; class Agaricomycetes; order Hymenochaetales; family Trichaptaceae; genus Trichaptum; species Trichaptum abietinum. The sequence goes on along the minus strand of CAJTBE010000004.1, from coordinate 314,014 downwards.
GATTCTATTTCGCTTTAAATAAAAAGCGAACAGTAGCCCGGGAGGCACCAATGTCAAGGCGTAGATGGGATACATTTTGCAAGATATTTTTAAAAGGCTTAAAAGCCCCTGAACTTGTTGTGTATTCTGTACTACGATTGGATCCCAGCTCAGCGTCTACCAAGACACAGGTACGGAAGGACGGAGATAAACAAGACCGACTGCGAGAACCTAGAACCCGAGCCCATCTATCATTAACAGGCACAGGCAATAAGACTTGGAATACAGAAACGCGTACCGGAGCGCCTAGTATGTGAGCGCATCAAGAGCGTACCCATCCTACTCTAGGATATCCTTTTCCTCAATGGAAGCCGCTTATGTTCAAAATAGTGATCACCGAGTGGCATCATGATGAGTATACACAAGCATATGATGGGCGGTGGCTGGTAGGCGATAGGAAGGAGATCGTCGTAAGACTTGCTCAACGGACGGAAGAAAGTTCCTATCTTTTAACGTACGACGTCGAGTGTTCTAGAGCAAGTGCATTGTTCTTGAAATAGTCCGAGATTGATTAAACGGTGAGCGTGGTGTAAGAAATGTAAGAAAGAGAAGAAAACCGAAAATGAATACGTGGCAGTGGACATTTAAATTGAACGGCCGATTACGTCATGCCATCGACTGAAATTCAATTTTCTTCTTGTCGACCACCTTTGATCTTCTGCGGTTGAATACCTTGATAACTCTCTTTCAGATATCGCCTATGGCTGCACACTCTCTCGGAAACAAATTACAAACAGACCGATGACGATTATGGTGGCTGATGGAGTTAGATACCGGATGTTGATGCAAGCGACTTATGGTGTCTGTAAAGAGGGTGCAGAGGTGAAGAAGAAATTCTAGTAGCAGAGGGAAAAGGTGAGTATTTCCATGCTTAGCCCCAATACATCTACTCAATATACCATGGCAGGTGATCTTCCACAACGCAGGAGCTTAGAGGCACATGGAAGTGCAGGTACAACGTACGTACGCGAATCATCCCTTGTCGAGATACATATTCTTACAGGTGCAATTATCTAGTAGACTACGGACTTCCTAGTTTCTGCTTTTCCGAAGTTACGCGTTATCGACTTGCAATGATTATGCCGTGCGAGATGCGCGCTTATTGAATCTAGGCTACACCATTCGAGCCCCACCTCGTCCATTCACTCATAATGTGTTTGGTGGTTGGTCTCCACCGCTCACTCACTTATGAAACTCGGTACTATCCTCTTCCCAGCCATTTCTATGTCTACCGACCTCTTATTGTCAGACTACCTCGCCCTCCGTATGTTATTTCTCATCACCTTCGCGTTCCTTCTGCAGCGCTACGAAACTTAGGCTGCCCCACTTCCCGTACCCCACCCCCAACGTCCCCACATTCGACATGTCCACGATGGCCTTTTGGACTAAGCAATTGGCAAGCTATTACTGTACCATTTGAAATTGTTGTATAGTCACGCGTCACAGAGGGCATGATAATATAGAAATTTGTATCCCTGTCATGCATGAGCCAACAAATTTTTACGTGCAGGCCCTTCCGAGGGACGTGCTGATGCCTTCCGTAGGGACATGCGTGAGACGTACGTATATGCGCTAATGTTACATGCTTCCGAACATTGTTCCTTGGACTCAAGTAAGTATTCCCGCGCTCCTCTCACTCATTGTATGCTCTTTACAGCTTCGAAAAAAAACATATATTAAAGTATAGATTACATATGTATGTAGCTACAGATGAGTGCAATACAAGGTATTTTTTTCGGAATTATAGCATATAAATTGGCCCCAGAGGACCAAATCGAAGAAAAGGAGAGAAATGTTAGCAGTAAGGAAGAACACAGACGACACACGGAGGTCATGTACCTTGCAACACGGAAGGGAAGGAACCGTAGGAAGGAAAGGAAGGAAGGCAAGGAACTTACTGGAAGGAAGAGTAGGAAGGGTAGGAAAAAAGAGTAGGAAGGGTAGGAAGGGTAGGAAGTGAGTGCACGGAAGGGTAGGAAGAGTAGGAAAAAAGTGTAGGAAGGGTAGGAAGGGTAGGAAGTCAGTGCTCGGAAGGGTAGGAAGTGTGCTCAAAAAGGAAGGAAGTGCCTGAACCAAGGCACGGAACGCAGGGTAAAGGCCACGGCACTGTGACAGCTCACATACAAATGTCAGCACAACCCTGCATGGAAGCCTTGATACGCATGGAAGGCAAGTAAAGGCTTCCTCCTATGTTTGTGTCCGTTATAAAATAACATACCGTTTACGAGGGAAAAAATTAGATTTATTATACAATAATGTATACAAGAGCATAACTCTTAATTTTCTCATATGTTTGCAATATAAGAAAGTAGATATTAGATAGATTCTTTGTAGGTAGGAAGTCTCGGCATGCCAAGACTTCCGTGCAGGGTCTTCCGTGAGTGCGACTTCCTTGCGTTGTCACGTCTCTTCATCATCGACCACAGCGCATACACAGAGTACTTAATCTCTTAATGTAAGCACTTCTTTTTTCTAACTTTTATAGCTACTTTAACACAAGACATATCCTCTTTCTGTTGATATTCAATGGATAATAAACAAACAAACGGATACACAAGCTAATCGAGGCCGCTTGCCTTTGCAAACCGGCCAAATTCTTGCAATGCTCTCTGTTGTTCAATGGCTCTCCCATCTTGCGCTCCAACAGCTCTTTCTTCTTGTACACCAGCATGACGTCCTTGTTCAAATCCTCGATGGAGCCCGTCCCGGACACAGTCTATGTGGCCATCGCTGTAACCTCGGACCATGCCTGTGACGGCGGCCCTCCTCTTTCCCTTCCTTGCGGGCTTTCCACTCGACAGGTGTTTGCTTGTACTGTCTAGCAGTCTCGCAAGCCTTTGAGGCCGATTTCTCTGCCTTGTCTCTCTGCTGTTCAAGGTCTTAGCGTCTTCGTCCGCTTTATGCAACTGAGCTTGCATTATCTCGATCTGTATCTGGTAACTCTTGATTTCCTCCTGCTGACGAGAGATCTCATGCGCCGCCCGCTCCCTTGCCTGCTCAGACTTGATGGGTTTCACGAGGATTTCCTGCTTGCGTTTATGCATCTGTGCGACTCTCTCCTCCGCCTCATTTGCCCTGCGGAACTCGCCTTGAAGCTTGTCGCTAGCGGAGCGGAGCATTGCCTTCAGGTACTGGACCTGCCATTCTTCCTCTGCAACGCTGAAGACTGTGCTTGACGAGTCACCATCTTTTGCAACCTCGACGACGACATAACCATTCTACCTCAGATGGGATCTCACTGCTCCCATGTTGATGCGCTGGTCTCATTTTGGACAAACTTTGTCCCGTCAAGCCTCTCTTTCCTTGTGCGTGGTCAAGTACAAAGAAGTACGCAAGGAGAGAGAGGAGCTCACCGATGGACATTTTGACATGTCCACACATGCATGCAAATCAACGCACTTCTCACACTTTATATTGAATCATATGACCCCATGTTTGCTGCTTCTTCTCGTCTTGCAAGAGAAGGTGTGGAGTCACAAGTGGATGTGGGAACCACTGCTTTGACCTACTAGAAGATAGTTGTGATTCATATCTTACAAGAATAAGTAATGCATGTATTATACTACTGGTAATCATAATGACATCTTCAGCAGTGCTATTGAATCTAAAGACAAGCATTGCGTGAGCCTATAAATATGCACAGAAGTGCTGTCCGACCCTGCACGGAAGTGCTTACAACCCTGCAAGGAAGTGTCATTGGACCCTGAATGTAAATACTCGGAAGTATCAAGGCTCATGCACGCACGCACGTCCCTTGGAAGGCCTGCATGTAAAAATATAGTTGCCCGTCATGCATTACACATGACTCTGTAGAATCTATTTAGGTAACATATACCTAGATAAGGTAATCTAGTACTCTCACGACTGGGTCAAATTGGTAGGACTTTGTAAGAAGTCCCACAACTCATTAGAAGGAAGGCGCACGTGACTACGTCGCACATCTGCTAAGAGAGACAATATGCGCGTGCCAGACAGTATCTTCCTTCTTCACTTTTGTTCATCATCCACGCAAGTTTTCTTTCACGCTCTCTCTACAAGATTTTATTATTATGGTCAACACACGCCGTCATCGACATGATATCAACGATCATGTCTCGGACTCGCAAGCCGGGAACGGTCTCGGAGGCTCCGACGGGAGTGGTGCGCCACCCGGAAGTGTGCCACCCAGGTCTCACAGTGGTGGTCGTTCCGGAGACGCAGGCGATAACGGTGCCCCAGCAAGTGCTCAAATAGCTTCCGCTGGTGGTAGTCGTTCTTGTCAAGAAATGGACGGAAGTCAAAGAAGCCACAGAGCAAACGTGCCACCGCGGTCAAACAGAGGGAGTGCGCAGCGCTCGCCTTCCCCGGATGCGTCCACCATTAGTTTAGCTGGGCCCGGCGAGCGGGGACGTCATTTGATGTCCCTCGCCAACGAGCAAGATCACAATGCGTATCTCGTTGCATTCGAAGCGATGAACAAGACGTTTGCGCGGAAGCTGAGGGAGCAAGGCATAGGGATACCGCGTCGTGAGTTGCTCTCTACCATTTCTTCTTCTTCTTCTTCTTCTTCTTTTCTCCCGCTCGAGCTTCGCGCTCGTGCGGTTCAGGTGGTCTCGCCCTCCGGGGCCGGACACCCCTTTTTTCCCTGCTCGTTGTGGCTCATGTAGCCACCCGCCCTAGTGGCCCGCCCTTGTGGCCCGCATCTATTGCCTGCCCTTGTGGCCCGCCCTTGACGCCCGCCCTTGACGCCCGCCCTTGACGCCCGCCCTTGACGCCCCGAGCATTATTTCCTTTGTGTGCAACATTGCACGGAGACTTTGCTAACGCAATCTCCCCACAGTAGCTCGTCCTGGACCGGCCCTCCCGGAAGGGGCCTCCCAGCCCCCCACCACCCCGCCTCGACGTGGTAGGTCCACAGTGAACTCACCAGAGACTCCCGAACGTTCTCGGACAATCACGCCCGGCGTGCCACCCCGAGTTCGCGTTTGCGACCCCGCCGCAACCTTGCATTTCCCGGGCATGGTTTGGGCTTGCCCGCGTCCCCGCCCGGCTACCGCACGCGCACGTTCCCCCCCGCCCGTCCCCAAGCAGAAGAAGGCGAACACCTTCATTCTCCCAACCGATGTGGATGAACATGGTCATCTTCTTGCCACTGTCACCACGTTTCCCCGCAACGCTCTCCGCATCATGCACGATTGGTCCGAGCATCTCCCGCTTAATATCTTGACACCGCAAGGCATTCGGAACTACCTCACGAAGCCCACACAGGACGTTGCTTACGCCCAACCCACGGCGGACGGGACGCTTGCAATTATTTCGAAGCCTCTCGAGCATCTCGCTGAATACGCGTTGCGCCAGTCTGACTGGAGGCAAGCCTACGAGACTCTCCTCCGACTCATTGCATACCATTGCACGCGTGACCAGAAGGATGACATCGTCAATGGCCTTCAAACCCATTTCCGCCACATAGTGTCGCAGCCGGATTTTTACTCCGACTTCTCGCTCTAATTGCGCTACGATATCAAGATTAGAACGTTAATTGCTATGCAATTTTACGTTCCCACCGGCTGGGAGCCCATCACGTTCGAATCCGAGCGCGTCAAGTACCTCGTCGATGTAGCAGAGAAGACAGTTAATCACACGAACGAGCCTGCGGATGCTCCTCCTCAACGTTCGCAATCCGCTTCCCCCCGTTGTGGTTCGAAACAGTCAACCTACGACTTGTCTTGTCGCAACCAGTCCTTTCGGTCCACGAGGGATCTCTTCTGCGTTGTCTGCGGCCGGGCGGGCCATTCCGGCTTCAACTGCTCCTTGTCGAAAGCGCCTTACTTGGTCAAGGACAAGGATAGCCACTGGGTCGGCCCCGGAGATGCCCAGCTGTGCTTCTGCTGGAACAACAATCCCGGCGCCTGCCCCGGCTGCGGTCGAGAGCATTGTTGCACCCTCTGCGGTCAGAAGGGTCACCACGCTCGCAAGTGCTCCGCTTAAAGTCGTTACACCATTGCTACACGAGCAATGGACCGCTGCTTTGACGGAGTGTAATCTCTTATCGCTTTTCCCTGACATTCCTACTGGTATCCAGTTCGGCTTCGACTCAGGCATTACTAGCTCCATTCTCCAAGATTTCCTTCCTGCCAACCATTCCTCAGCCATTCAGCAACCTCACATTATTAACGAACACATATCATTGGAATTAAACCACGGTCGTTATTCTGGACCTTTCTCGCCGGACCAGCTCTCTCAACAAATCGGACATTTTAAGACAGCACCTTTTGGCGTCGTACCGAAGCCTAATTCCTCCAAGTTCCGCGTCATTCAAGACCTTTCCTTTCCCCGCGACGACACGAACTTCTCTTCTGTCAATTCTGAGATCAATTCAGATGATTTCCCCTGCGAGTGGGGTACTTTCGCACAATGTTTCTTTCTGGTCGCCAAGGCTCCCCCTGGTACACAAGCAGCTGTCTTCGATGTCGACAGCGCTTACCGTAACATTCCTATCTTACCAAGTCAACAACCGCATTTTTGTGTCGCTTGGGAAGGCAAGATTTACGTCAATCATTGTGTTGCCTTCGGCTCCGCTAGCTCCGCTGGTCTGTTCGGACGAGTCGCGGATGCCTTTGTCACAATAATTAAGGCCTACGGCGTGCAGCAGGTTCTCAAATGGGTCGATGATATGATTTTCTTTTGCTATCCCCTTCCAACCACATCACCTTACTCTTATTCTTATTCCTCATCACTTATTTTCGACTGTGCAGCCAAGCTCGGGTTGCCTTGGTCTCTCCCCAAATTCGGTGATTTCTCAGACTCTTTCACGTACTTAGGCTTCCTCTGGAGCATTACAGCTCATACTGTCCAAATTCCCAATTCCAAGAAATCCAAATTCTCTTCTCGATGTACCGCTTTCTTATCAGGCTCCAAACAAACTCTTCGTTCTTCACAAGCTCTTCTTGGTTTGCTTAATCATTGTTGTCTTGTTCTCCGCTCCGCCAGGTCCAAGCTCTTTCACTTGCAAACCTTTGTTGCCAAATTTCCACCCGCTGCTTCTCCTTTCTTATCATTTGCTGTTCCGCCCCTCCTGCAAACTGAACTTCAATGGTGGATTCAAACTCTTTCCGCTAGTTTCGTCGGTGCCTCCATTGCGGCCCCCCCTCCCGTTTTTCCATTACAAATTTTTGTCGATGCCTCCACTTCATGGGGTATTGGCATTCTAATTAATAACAAATGGGCCGCTTGGCGGCTTCTTCCTAATTCTATTTCGCCTCTGCGCTCAATAGGTTGGGCAGAAATGGTGGCTGTCGAACTTGCAGTCTCTCTTCTCTGTTCAGTCTACCCGCGCAATTCTCATTTTTTAATTCACTCCGATAACCAGGGAGTAATTGGTGCAATCGAGTCCTCCTTCTCCCGCGGAGCTTCTCAGAATGTGTCGCTTTCCCGCTTATCTTCCACTTTGCTCAATCATGACTGTTTTCTGTCTACGACTTACATAGCTAGCGCACTTAATCCCGCCGATCCTGTATTGCAAGGAATTCTTCCCCCTGTTGCCAGCCGCATACACACTAAGTTGAATCTGAATCCAGACCTAGTACCTTTCCTGTCACGTAGTTAGGCTCTAATCAAATGTTTCAGTCAGCCCTACTTAACTGCCCTGCTTCAGTCTCTCTTTCCCTCCACCCATTATCCTCCCCACCATGTCGATGGTAGACAATCTCATTTCCGTCTCAACATCCACCCTCCTCGAGCACATGCGCCCGTCTCGGAAGGTTCGCTGGCAGCCAATGCCTTACACAAAACCATTGCTGCCTTCCCCGCCAGTTCCGGTTCAAGCTCACGATGCTTGGCCCGCTTGCTTTCAAGCGTCAATTGACAAGGCCTTGACCCACGTCTGGGCAGACGGAACTGTTAAGAACTACGCGTACGGTATTTGTACATTCTTGGCCTTTTGTTCCAAGCACAATATCCCGCCGGAAAAGACATTTCCGGCCTCGGATTATCTGATCACCGCCTTCATTTCTTCTCAACAAGAAACGGTATCTGCCAGCACAATCAAGAACTATCTCTCTGGCATTAGGGCTTGGCACGTTAGGAACGGTTATGCGTTCTCCCGCTCCGACCGTCTGAATCTAATTGTGCGAGCTACAAGACCGCTCACGAACTCCAATCCTCCTAGACCTCCCGTTTCCCTTGAAATGCTTCTTGCTCTATCATCTAAGCTTGATTTGGTGAATCCTCTCGACTGCTGCATCTTTGCCTGCGCAACGAGCGCTTTCTGGGGGCTGGCTAGACTGGGTGAATTGCTTCCAGCCTCATACAACTACAACCACCACAGGCCTCCCTTTCCTTCTCCTTCTTCGATCTCTCCCGGTGACGCAGGATCTCTTTGCGTTCGTCTCCCTTGGACGAAGACTAAGAAATGGACTGGCGAGACTATTTATTTAACTATTCAAGACTGTCCATCTGACCCTGTGTCCGCTCTCAAGCGTCACATTCAGCTAAACTCCGTGCCGGACACGAGTCTCCTCTTCTCCTTTCGCGACGAGTATGGCTCGTCCGTTTATCTTAAACCACAGTTCCTCAGACGTTGCAACGAGATTTGGTCCTCCTCCAATCTCTCTCGCACGACCGGTCATTCCTTTCGCATCGGCGGCACTTCTCATTTGTTGCTCTGTGGCGTAGACACAGACACAATTAAAAAAGCGGGTCGCTGGTCCTCCGACTCCTTCTTGCGATATTGGCGCAACCTGGATACCGTCATCCCTGGGAGAACATCGAGGATCAGGAAGAAGAATGCGTCAGGCCCTTCGGGTGAGCCGCGTCCGAGTCTTGGCTGTGGCCTTCCGCCTTCTGGGTTAGCCACCCCGGACGGCGACTCACCTTCGACAGCGCCGTCGAAAGACGGCGCGGTGGTCTCTCCCATTTGAGTCAAACTAGGTAGCTCGAGGCGAATGGTTTACATCTGTATATTAAGCTAGAGTTTATGTACATGACAAGAGCAATAGATGCGAGACATACGTGTGTCTGCGCATACACACAGTCACGGAAGACCGGACGATCAAGAAGTGAGTAGAAATTCTGTTGCTGTGTTATGCTTGTTTGGGCTTCTTATACAATTATACAACCTAGTCCAGCTGTCACAGTCACACCCGGATATACAACAATTCGAAATGGTACAGTATGAGTGTGATGTACTATATTTAATCAAAAGTATCGTGTTGAGATAATGATGGCCCGAATCCAGAATAGATTTTCTTCGAAAGCAAAGAACCGACAATTCCCCGGTCCATCTTCCCCACAAGAACTTCTTTCCTCATGATATCTTCTGGTAGAGCAAACCTTACAATGTGCGTATCCCGGTGGTGATTCGGACTAAACATGTGTGAGAAGCATCTGGCGAAGAGATTTTTGGATACTGCATATTTGGAGGAACTTCTGGCAAAGAGAACTATGGATACGGCATTGACCTGCTCAGATCAGAAATTTGACGTCGGAAAACACGTCTAGACAACTATTGCATCGTCGATTGAAGGAATGGTCGAAGACGGGCGTGATACGAGTCCGAATCTTTTGAATGAAAACAGTGCTCGAACTAAGGTCGAATCAGCTTTTTTTTTTATCATCTGAGTCTTATTAGTGATTCAAGTAGATTCTACATATAATATCATGTAATTGGTAGCATGTCTTCTGTCCCTTTTTAACTGTACCTAATCCTATTTAACTTAGCGTTCGTGTCCACTGGCAAGGCGGTCGTAACTGTTACTACTGAACCATACTAATGTTCCGGCAATGCCCGTGTGACTCCGACTGTGACGGTGTCTGGGTGACTCCGATGTTGGCTGTCACGTGCAGTGTTCTTTCTTTCGCTTCCCTTTTCCCCGGTCCCAAACTATGCTGGTTTCAATGCATTTGCCATCTCAGCCTGCACAGCACATACCTGAGTAGGAGGCTTTATCCTTTACGCTACCTCAAAACCCTTCAACTCCAACTTCAAGCGTAACGCCAAGCCTCAAAAACGGGTTAAGTGAACCGCTGTGGAGGCATGTTCAGTGAAGGCTCCTAAGCGGACACGATGTGGGACAAGCACATCATCACCGTCTATTCAACTGATGCATCAGCCGCATCACCATGACAAATGTCCTCCATTATGACGCAAATACATCTTCATGTGCTTTTCCCTTGGCATCTGCTGCTGCGCGCGCCCACAGATAGGCTGTGCCGACATGACATATAAAGTGGGCCTTAAATGCATCCCTGTAGCAGGATTACGGCTAGTACGCTCAGACTCTACCATCATGTCTGGTTACGTTGTCCTAGACGTTGCGCTGGGCTGCATGGGCGTATATCTTGTCAGCTCATTCCTAACAAAGTCAAAACGCCCACCTCTTCCTCCCGGTCCACGGCCGAAACCGATCGTAGGAAATTTAGCAGACCTTCCAACATCTGGAGAGCTTGAATGGCTACATTGGACGAAACACAGAGATTTATATGGTACGCTTTTTATCAGTCTTTGAGTTGAGGTTCGAAGTTTGATAAAATTGCAGGACCCATTAGCTCCGTATCTGTCTTCGGAAAGACCATCATAATCATTGACGATCTTCAGATAGCTTTCGAGTTACTTGACAAGAGGTCTTTGGTGTTTTCGGATCGTCCGGTCCTCCCTTTTGCTGGTACTATGTGAGTCCTCAGCATCCCTCGCCGTTGCCTCCCGGTTTTGATTAGTATATTTTAGGTGCGGCTTCGACAACACGGTGGTTATGGTTCGGTACGGTGACCGCCACAGGAGGCTGCGTCGCTACCTGCATCAATATATGGAAAGCAGCTCGACACTCGATCAGCACCACCCTATCCAAGAGCTAGAAACTCGACAACTGCTCCTACGCCTTTTGGAGCAATCGGACAAGATTCAAGATCAAATTCGGGCGTGAGTTCCTATATTACATGCTAAAGAAGCATGCGCACGGTCCGAAGACTAACGCCTTACCATCAGATCGGCTGGTTCACTTATCTTGAGGATGTCCCACGGGTATGCGACTGACAAAAGAGGAAAGGACCCTCTTGTTGCACTCGCAGAGGATGTCTTGTCTCGGTTCCCCGTTGCCGTCCAACCGGGTGTGTGGGTGGTAGACTTTTTGCCTTTTTGTAAGCAATGCTCTTCAGATTCTCTAGGATACAAGTGTCCTCACACAAATTTATTTCAATTCAGTGCAATATGTTCCGGATTGGATGCCTTTTACTGGATTCAAGCGATTTGCGGCTGAATCTAGAGCAGTCCTGAACAAAATGGTTGATCTACCGCATGCTTTCGTAAAACAAAGAATGGTACGTACACTTTTGCTGACTTTCTCTCGCTCTTCTTACATTTTCCTTCCGAGCAGGCCAGTGGGACATACTCTCCATCGTTTACCTCGGCTTTCCTTGAAGGTGGACCGAAGAGCGAGGAAGATGACTCCATCTTAAAATGGGCTGGATTATCGATCTATGCTGGCGGTGCAGATACGGTACATAAACTCCACTCAATGAAAATGCACGGCACGTAACTCATTTCTGACCGAGCTCTTCTACTCCCACTAGTCCGTTTCTGCGCTTTACAGCTTCTTCTTAGCAATGACACTGTATCCCGATGTCCAGAAGGCAGCACTAGAGGAGGTCAACCGTGTGGTTGGAACGGATCGTCTGCCGAATCTCAAGGACCGAGAACATCTACCTTATGTCAATGCTGTAGTCAAGGAAACGTTACGCTGGAATCCTGTCCTGCCACTTTGTAAGGATAGCTTACGTCGCTTCTGCTCTACTAAATGGAATAATAGGCGTTCCCCATGCCACCTCGGAGGATAGCACGTACAACGGATACCGAATTCCTAAGGGAGCCGTTGTATTGCCCAACGTTTGGTACTGGGAACATTTCTCTCTTCCCATTTGCTTGCATCGCTGATTTTTCGATCTCTGAAGGTGGTTAACTCATGACCCAAGTGCATATCGAGACCCGGGTGAGTTCAAGCCAGGCCGCTTCTTAGGCGACAAGCCGGAGCTCGACCCGTCTGATATTGTATTCGGATTTGGACGGCGGATCTGCCCGGGTAGAAAATTCGCAGAATCCTCGCTCTTCATAGAAATCGCTATGATCCTCTCGGTTTTCAAAATCAGCAAGGTGTTACGTTCACGGCTTCGGTAGACTTATCAGGGTAATGATAAGTGACAAAAGCGTTGTTTAGTGAACAAACAAGGTTGAGCAAAGAGTTGGCGCTTTAACGAGGCTCTCTTATGCTCGGAAGTCGTGGGTGAACAGAGTCTTTGGTACGATGGTGTAAAAGACTATAGGAGGATTGACTTAAGTGTCATCCAGAGGCGTCTATGTACATGCCTTATATACTGTAGAGAGAACAATAGATAAAGAGAATAATACATTGGGCTAACTCGGGCTAAGTTGAGGCATCTCGGGGCATCGTGAGGCAAGAAGCGTTACATGGGGCAACTTGGGGCAAGAAGCATCGAGTGAGGCTACGAAGGGCAAGAAGAAATAAAGGGGGCACAGTAAGGCATGTTGAGGCATAATGGGTCCCACTGGGGCATCGAAGGTAAAAGGTTAAAAGGCTAAATGGTAAAGTCACGGAAGGTCACGTAGGTTAAATAGAGGGAGGGCCGTATGTGGTAACGGAATAAATAGAGGCCAAACAAGGGCACGCATGCTTGATGCATAACAATACCCTGTTTCTACGATTGAAATTCCGTAGTAGCAAGTAATTGCGGATGCGAAATTTCAAAAACAAGTACAATGCTTATAAGATCAAGTTAAGATCAATAAAGAGAAAAGCATAAGAGAGGAAAAGCGAATGCTATAGGGTCAAATCAAGACCAATAAGGTATTAAGCAATCGGAAAATCAAAGAACTAGGCCTTGGGGAAATTAAAGTCCGATGGGAGGGCGGCAGAAATGCTGTCCCAGTCTACAGGCTGCAGGGGGCGAGGCTGATAGACAGTGGGGGAGAACTCACTCGGATGAGGAGTGTGTACAACGTATGGGGGTGATTCTGGAGTAGGGGGCTGCTGTGGCTGTTGCGGAGGTTCTGACGGTTTGTCCTGGGCATTGAAGAGGTTCCTGAGCGATTGATCAAAGATGGGCATGTTTGGCTGATCATGATACGACTCTGGGAATGCTGGCGGAGGGATGGTAAGCGGAGACGGCGGAGGCATAGGCTGGGGTTCCACAAAACGCGGAGGTTCTTCTAGGCGTCCATTCTGCACATTGTAAGCCAATAGTCTCTCAAATTGAAACTCATTGAACTCATTAGCTAACTGTCCAACAACGACTTGATTCAGGCGCAAGATGAGGCGCTGGATGTATGAGTAGTTGAATCGTCGATGTGTACCTCGGTGGAGATCCATATAATCTTGCATGTCGACAAGAAGATCATGGATGACGTTGAGTGAGTAGACCGAGTGATGGAAGTGGTTCTGAGGCGAGTCGAGGATGAGGGGGAGTAGACCATTGTGCAGCAAGGTAGCAGAGTATTGTTGACGAGTGGGAGCCGATTGAACGAAGACCTGGTTGGGGAGTAGGAGTTCTGTGGGACACGAAGGAGGAGGAGGGATGTTCTCCTTATTGGATCGCTTGAGCACGTTCCGGATCGCGGGCATGTTGAAAGGGATGCAGGGGACAATAGATACAACACTCGCAGGTACAGAAAGGGTCTTCTGGGTATGGTGCGAAGTGTGCGTGTAAGGTGCGTCGATGTCTGATGCGTCGGGTGATGTAGGGCGAGTAGGGGAGGTCAAGAACAATCTTGAGTCCGTATAGCAGGGGTGCAGCGTGTTCTGGGTTCCAGAATGTGTGTCGAAGTACAAGTTTGACGAGTTCAGGGTATGGGGAACAGGATTTGAGCCGTTGGATGTTGACAAAATCGGTGTGGTGAGGGTCGAATAGATAGTGGCGGACAAGGTCGATAGGATTGAGAGGGAAGCGTTCGTTGTTGGGCTTGGGAGAAGGAGGAGGAGAAGGATATTGAAAATCGATAGCAATGGAGTTGTGACTTAGCTGGGAGTACCAAGTGTCGCCTTCAGGGTTCCAGTCAGGAAGGGTAGGATTTGGTAGTCCCCAGCCGTTGTTGTCGAGTGGTAGGTTCCAAGCGTTGTCGGGTTCGGAAGGTGGTGGTGGTTGTTGTTCTTGCTGTTGGGGAGGTTGGTCTTCTTCGTCGTCGAAGAAGGAAGGCAGTGGTTGAGGATAGAAAAAGACTTCAGTGGCGTTTCGATGTTCTTCAGGGTCAAAGGGGCGAGGTTGATATGTTGGGATTGGGGTGTCGAAGTTAAAGGGCATGTGCGGGAGCGGAATCGTCTTCAGTCGGGGTGTTGGTGGGGGCAAGAAGGGACGGTGGAATTGTGGGTGGATCTGAGAAGAAATGGCGGATGTTGGGGATGTTTCTTGAGAGGTAGGTGGTAAGGAGACTGTTGCGGAGGATGCGAGCAATTTGTTCAGGTCTAGGGCCGTTGAAGTCGCGGATCTCAACGGTTGCGTCGTCGGAGTAAGGGGTGAGGATGATAGTGCAGGGTTCTGAGTCGATCTCAGTGTGCGATTCCTCGGGGGAGGGGTCGATGGCTGTCGGTGTGGGGCTAGGAGAGGGAGATATGGGTTCAAGGTCTGGCAGGGAGTTGTCAATGTTGGGTGGCGAAGGTGGTGTAACCGTGAAGGATTCCAGGGGGGGGCGTGTGGTGATAACTTGGAGTTGAGAGCTATAGATGGGGAGTTCTCTGGGGTTCTTAACGAGTTGGAGAAGGACATATAGAGCGGATGCTCTTCTCACTTGTTCGAGGTGGTTGCAGTTGTGGAGTCGGAAAGAGATGCTGTTGACCAGTGTTTCGAGATACGGAGAATGAGGGTAATCAATTTGATGTAGAAGGTAATGAAGATGATAGCCAATAAGACTTTGGGTCGCATGTGTCGAATGATCTACCGTCTCACGGAGTTCCGATAAGAGATTGTCCACAGTGTCTGAGAATGAGTGGCTGTCAGTTGGATGTGGCAATGAAAAACTCGTCATCGGGCCGTAGGCCTATGAAGATCCGGGTGGTTCTGTCTTCGTCAAAGTGGAAACAAATGCCTTGCACCCAGGTTCCTCGTGGTCTCAGGTAGGGAAAGAGATACCACAGGGTGAAGATGTGTCCAAATCGGGTAGCGAGTCGGGTGATAGTAGGGTGGAAGTTAATGCGGACTATCCAAGCTAGAAGTTGGATAAGGTCGAAGAGACTGTGCATGGGAGATGCGGAAATTGGGGGTTGCTTCTGGTGTTTATATAGTGACGTTTGGCGAAGCTGAAGGTTGTTCATGTGATCGTTCTGTCAGGGGGAACACTTCTAGGCAAGAGGGGGCATGTTGGTTCTTCGATATCAAGTTCTGAGGCAAGAAGTTCCTCGGTTGCATGCTTCGGAGGCAAGAAGTATGCTATCTAGGCGAAGTGGGGCAAGAAGTTTGATTGATGTGTGAGTCCAGGGTGTCCTAATCGGGTAATCGGTGTCAAACGCGCGCGCGGTTCGCGCTGATTACAAATCAAACATATCAGCGCTGAGACGTTTGGTTTGTAAGCAACTTAAAGTGCGGTTGGGCCTGTGTGTCCAAGATCGCCAAATCGGGTCAATCAAGGTGATGTAGCTTCTTGTATCCTTCAAGAAGTTCTTCTGTGTGCTTCAGGGCGTCTTCGGATTCCCATGTGTTGCTGCTAGTGGGGTATCCGAGCCATTTGATCAAATATCTTCGACGGTTCTTTGCTCCTTTGTGTTGTAATATGGCTTCGACTTCGAATTCTTCTTCTCCATCGATAAGGTCAGGTGGAGGGTTAGAATAGGATGGTCCATGCTCTTTTGTCTTGGTGTTAGGCGTTAGAAGGGAGGCGTGGAATACAGGGTGAATCTTCCAGGTTCTAGGCAGTTGAAGTTCATAAACGTTGTCTCGAAGTTTTTGTTTGATGATAAAGGGGCCTTCTCGTTTTGATTGAAATTTCGAGGGTAGTCCGGTTCTTCTTAAGTTCCTGGCTTCTAACCATACAGATTGTCCTTCTGATAGGGGCTTGAAGTGTGAAGATTGAGCTTCACGTTGGTATTCCTGTGCGAGAGTAAGGGCTGCTTCTGCGTCATTTCGGAGTTCTATGATCTTTGATAGTCGGTTCTTGAGCGTTGGAATGTTGCTATCAATGTCCGATGATTCCGAGGGGAAAGAGGTCGGGTCATATCCCATTAGTAGGCGAAAGGGGGTCTGGTCTGTCGTTGAATGCTTCCGATTGTTGTGTGTGAATTCCATGAGGGGAATGTACTTGCTCCAGAGGTGGGGGTGGTTTACTGCATAGATTCTGAAGTACGCTTCAATCTCCTGATTGCTGCGTTCAGCTTGCCCATCAGTCTGCGGATGATATGCTGTTGACATTGCCTGCTTGATGTGAAGCAGACGGCATAGCTGTCTAAACACCATAGATGCGAACTGAGGTCCTCGATCTGAGATTATTTTCCTGGGTAATCCAAATCGTCTGTACACATTGTCGAAGTACAGTTGTGCAGTGTCTAGTGCAGTGATTGCCTTGGTGCAGGGGGTGAGTACAATTGCTTTGGTGCAGTCATGATCCACAATAACACATATGCTGTCATATCCGTCGGATTCCGGAAGGTCTGTGATGAAATCGATGTTAACAGTTGCAAAAGGGTATGTGTCTTTGTCTGCGATGATCGGGTTTAGTGGAGGTACAAGTGGATGGTGGTTGATCTTCATCTGTTGACAGATGGCGCATCCTTGGATGTATTTCGATACGAACTGCTGCATTCTTGGCCAGTAGTAGGTTCGTCGGATTTGTTCCATTGTGTTTGCGACTCCGGGATGGTTTCGAGTGGGTAAGTCGTGATATAGTCGTAATATGTTGCGCATGATTTCCGTATTTCTTGGTACATAGATCTTGTTCCTGAAGTGTACCAGTTGATCTTTGATTGTGAATTCGGTCATCTTGGGCTTTGTGAGGGGTAATTCTTTCTGTAGAAGGGACATTGCTTCCTGAATGTCTCCAGTTTCGTGTCGGATCTGAAGGTGAATGTCATCGATGTTCATGATATTTCTATCATCTTCTTCGGCTTCTTCAATTCGGGTTGCTAGGAGTTCCATTTCTTTGAGAAAAACTTTCTCTGGTAGAAGTGTAACTTCGTTGTTAAGTTCTCCTTCCGTTTTAAAATGGTCCGCTCGTCGGGATAGGGCGTCGGATTGGATCATATGTTTTCCGGGTATGGCCTGGATTTTATATGGATATCTTGAGAGTTCATTCTGCCATCGAGCTTGTCGAGGGGTCAAGCGTTGGGGTTGTCTCCAGTATGTCAAGTTTTTGTGATCACAGTGAATTGTAACTGTATGCGGGCTTCCAAGTAGATAGTGTCGCCACATTTGGAGTGCTCGTATAATAGCAAATAATTCTCTATCATATATTTGCCAGTTTCGTTGTGTCGGATTAAGAGCTTGGGAGATGTATCCAATAGGTCGGAGTTGACCGTTTTCGTCAAGTTGGCGTAGTACTGCTCCGGTAGCTACGGCTGATGCGTCCGTTTCAAGATAGAAGGGTTTGCTGGGGTCCGGTTGCATGAGTAGAGGCTGCTTTGCAAAGAGGTCCTTCAGCGTTTGAAAGGCTGTTTCTTGTTTGTCTGTCCAGACAAATGGTACATCCTTCCGTTTAAGTTGGTCGAGTGGTCTGCTTATTGTTGCATAATTCGGGATGAATCTGCGGTAGAAGTTTGTAAATCCAGTGAATGATCTAACTTCTTTCAAATTCTTCGGAGTCTTCCAGTCCAATATGCCTTGAATCTTAGACGGGTCGGTCTTGATCTGAGATTCGGAGATGATGTATCCTAAGAAGGGTACTTCGGTTTGATGAAATCGGCATTTTGCTGGTTTAACGTATAAGTTGTTGTCCTTGAGAATTTGAAACACTTCGGTTGTGTTTGCAATAAGCTGTTGCAGAGTGGGGGCATGGATCAACAGATCGTCCATATAGACAATGACAATGTTCCGGCGTATCTGGTCTGCCAGAATATCATTCATGAATCGTTGAAAAACTGCGGGGGAGTTGCAAAGTCCGAAAAACATAACCGTAGGTTGATATAGCTTTCTGTCACAAACGAAAGCTGCTTTCCATTGGTCTTCGTCTTTGATTCGGATGTTGTGGTAGCCTTGTCGGATATCAAGAGTGGTGAAGTACTTTGATCCTAGTAGTTGATCAAGCAATGATTGGGCGTTTGGCATAGGATATGCGTCTTTGACCGTATGAGCATTAAGATATCGATAGTCTTGTACTGGTCGAAGGGATCCGTCTTTCTTGTCGATAAAGAAGAAGGGGGATGCCATCGGTGACTTTGATTCCTTAATAAACTTCTTGTTGAGTAGGTCTTGGATTAGTTCGTCCAAAATCGGTTGCTGATGTATCGGAACTTTGTAGGGTTTATGTATCTTCGGGATGAAGCTGGGTAGTGTCCTGATTTCCATATCATAAGGTCGGGCTGGTGGATATGTTTGTATTTCATTCTCAGAGAATATGTCTGCAAATGCCATATACTCTTTGGGGATGTCGAGTTTCTTTTTGGATTTTTGTTTCTGTTGCTCGAGTCGAGTAGAGACAGTGATTTTGTTAATTGTGATTGTGTCATTATTCCAATTAATTTGAGGCTTTGCTTCCTTGAACCATGGTAGTCCTAGGATGATGTCGTCTCGTGGAATATGAGTCGAGTAGAAGGTAGCTGAAATTGAATGAGGGTGGATGAGATCCAGTCGGATTCGTTCATTAACTGATCCTTTCTTGTTAATCGTTCCGTCGGCGTTACTAACTTGTAGTGTTCGGTTGAGTTTCTGTGTTTTTATGTGTAGTTTATCAACTAGATCGGAGTTGATGAAGTTGAGTTGTGCTCCAGTATCAAGTAGAGCGTTGAGAGTGGTGAGGCGTCCGTTTATGCGTAGTTTGACCGGTATGCGAAATGAAGTGATGTTGCCATTAAGAACAATAGTGTTGAGTTGAATCGGATTAACCAACTCAGGTGTTCTCAAAAATTTCCGCCATCATAGTTTCCTTGTTCATCGAAATCTTCTCCATTTTCGTTGTCCATGCGATCCAGCATGTTGAAGAGTTCAAATCGATCTTCGGGAGCGAGACTAGTGACAATTTCATTGATTTGGTATGCCTGATCTTCTAGATCGTCCGGTTCATCATAGTCTTCATCATCTACTTCCATTTCGTTGATTCTAGGCTTGAATCTTCGCTTGCTGCTTTTGAATCGTCCGGGGGGTTTGCTTCGGAATTTAGTAGGGTGTGCGGGACGTGTGGGGCATTTATTCGCCATGTGACCGGGTTTCATACAGAAGAAACATAGTCCTTTTGCTCTGGCTTCCTTCTGCTTTTCGTCCGAAAGCTTGTTGAAGTACATAGCATTTATATCGAATGCTTTCATGTCTTTGTCCACATCAGGTTCCGGTTCCGGTTCAGAGTCTAGTTCCATTTCATGGATCCGATATTTGCGTCTGTATTGAGGCTTGGGACGTCCATGACTATACTTCTTTCTAAAGAAGGTGGAGGGTTTTGAATCCGAGTTATTAGTTCCAAACATTCGTTCCCATTGAAGTCCATGATGTAGAGCGTCTCGGTAGTAGGGTTCCATAGTAGCACGTTGTCCTGCTGCTACTGGGTATGGTTCTAGTCGGACAATTTCTTTCCTAATAGACATAGGTAGTCCATCTTTGAACAGGTTCGAGAGTACAGTGAAATCATTGATGCCAGCGTCTCGGGCTAGACGTTGGAATTCATGCACATAATGTTCCGTTCGCATGCCTTGTGCCTTGAGTTTCTGAAGCTCCTTGAATGCATCTGCAACATAGTCTGCAGAGACAAACTGTTTCTGAAATTCATCTCGGAAGTTTCGCCAAGTGTAGTTCCATGGGAGTGCCGGGTTTGCGGTGAGTCTGGCGTTCTGTCCTTGCAAGATGTAGTTCGAAAATGATTCTGCTGCGGGTCCACCATTGCAGAAAGTGAGTGCAAGTCGAACTTTGTCCTGATCTTCAGTGTAACCGGGGGTGAGATAGATGTAGTTCTCCATCATATCTAACCATTTTCGGGCATTCCTGCGGTGTCCATCAAAGTTGAATGGTTTGTTTGCACCATTCCTTCGTTCGGGTTGTTCTGCCATGACGCCTACTGGGGGTGGTGGTGGAGGTGGTGGTGACGGTGGTGGTGACGGAGGTGGAGGTGGAGGATTACCTGGGGGTAAGCCTGGGGCTGGTGGATCTTCCAGTGGAGGAGGGGAGGGATTTGGGTCGTCTCGATCGGGTGAAGGAGGATTAGCCGATTCGGAGCGTCGATCAAGTGGTTGTTCAGGGTCGAGAGGATCGGCGTCTTCGAAATAGTCTAATTCTTCGTCGGTTAATTCTGTCTTTGCTTCTTCTGCTGCTTCTGTTTCTTGAGCTAGTCGAAGCTGTTCAAGCTTATCTAGTACGTGGAGGGCTTCTAGTGCTTCGGATAGGTTGGGTACACCTTTCCCTTTTCCTGTAGGTGTTTCTGTTTCCGTTAATTGGGATACTCCTTTGCCTTTATCAGCAGTTGCAGAAGTTCCTTCAACTGAAGTAACTGAGGGTGCAGTTAAGGTTCGAGTATGCTTCTCTCGAGTGGGGCTTCCAAGTAACGGATGAGCTGTTTCCTTGGGTTCAGCTTTTACTTGAAGTTCAGTTGGTTTGTGGGGTCGAGATGGTCCGGGGATAGATGTTTCGGGTTTCGAGGAGGACGGAGGAGGTGGCGGTGGGGCAAGAGGGGAGGGTAGAGTAGTGTGTTGTTGAGAAAGAGATGAAGCAGTAAGTCGAGGTGACGATGTAGGAAGGGGGTTGGTTACTACTCGAGGTGAGCTTCGTTGGCTACGAGTTCTTCCTAGTCTTAGTCTTTCTCGTTCTTGCTGAGCTGCAAGTTCTGTTTGATGTCTCTCCTCTGCGTCGTAAGGTTCAATGTTTCTCCAGTTGGAGTTGTATCGTTGATAGAAGTTGGCTTTGTCGGAGTATTTGGAGGGGATGTTAGTCCACTTCTTACTGTGTGCGCTAAAATAAAGGTATGTCTTGACAACACCTTTCTGTCGATACCAGCAGCGTAGTAAGTAGTCAAAGTATGCGTTATCCGGTTGAGATGGTGGTAGTGATAAATGAGTTGTGTCGATTCGAGGAAGATTGTCCGTTGGTGAGTTCTGGGATGCCAGATTGTTTACTGGTTAGTTGTAGTTGCAGTATTGCCGTTCAGGTATTGAGCCGGAATGGGGGGTACTGGTGGGATACCAATGGGGGTTGCTGGTGGGATGTTGATGGGGGTTACTGGTTCAAATTCTGCTCGGCAACCACAACGATTGATAACAGTTTCAACGTCTACTGCGGATTCAGGCCAGTAACAAATGTGGTCCAGTCGGTAGTGGGTGGTTTCGGATGTTGCGTGGTAGTTGGTTTCCGGGTCAATGTGTGCTGACTGAATAAGGAGTGTTCGAAGGGATTCTGAGCTTCCAATGTACACTCTTCCTTCTGTCCAAAGTAGGTTGTTACGCGTTGACCAGTTGGCAAGTCGTCGGCTTCGGATGAGGAAACTGAGAGAAAGGAAAGTGCTGTCGTAAAGATAGCTCTGTTGAATTCGTTGCACTAGTCCGTTGTTAACCAAGATCAAATAGTTTTCTGAGATCTCTTCGTTCTCAGTGCGTCCGGGTTCAATTGGGGTGACTCGAGTTGTGGTGGGAATAAGGTGAGCCAGTTTGCCTTCTGGGGGAGGTAAAACTACTGCGGATTCTTCGTCCGATGCGGCGCAGTCGAGAGGGTCCTGGTGTAGGTGTGTCGGGTCGAGGTGAGGATGTGAATTGAGGGACAGAGGTAGTTCTTCGATGGATTGGAGGGGGTGAATGAGGTTGAGGGATTCTCTGATGTACAGGTGTTTCGTGAGGTCTATGCCTGTTATGTTCTGCTATGAGGCTTGAGTAGAACTGTTGTGGGTTTTCAGAGGTGGAGAGTTCGGAGCTGAGATAAGTTTCCTGTGTAGGTTCTTGTTCTAATCGAGGGGCAGTGATGTATCGGATAGCCGGTAGATTGTGATCGTTGTTACTATCGGTTGGGGTGCCGTTTCGATAAGATGAATCTTCTTGTTCAGGTTGCTCGTCTGAGTGATCAAGGTTGGATGGGTTGTGTGGGGGTGTATTGTTTTCGGGTACAAATATGTCTAGAATCTGAATGGGGTCTAGAATAATGATCCGGGTCACGTTGTTCCACAATCGTTCCGTATTATCGGCAAAAGTTATTTGGATCCTCAGGTTGGGCAGTTCCTCGGGTGATTAACCCTTTGAGCTACTTGTTGTTACACACAAGAGGGTATGGTGGCTCTCTCCTTGTATGCTCGTCCGGTATTCTTCTTCGGTTCGCTGGATAACAGACTATTCCTTAGTCGTGTTCACCGGTATTTCAGTCGTCAACGAGTGAAGCAATCCTCTTCTGGGACAATCGCCTATATGCGTAGCAGTTTCTCTGGTGTATCAGACCTTTCCTCTGCTTGCTTTCTTCTCTTCAAGTTACCCTGGCGTGGCTCGGCTTTCTGATCGGGTCGCTAACCTCTTATCCTGCGTATGCCAACCAAAATGTAACAAGGACCGTTAATTCTGGGCGTGAACCTGCTTAATACGTTGGATCGGTTCCTGGTGCTGTGTAGGGGTTACACAATACAGTTGTGTATCGATAATATGTCGTTCGAGTTCCTTCGTTCCTAGTTTGAAAGTTAGTAGACAATGGCCAGTCGTTTACTTCCTTGCAAGTATTCCGGATTGGTTCTCGTAGGGGTTGATTGTTTAATTCCAGTTGTTGGAAAGGGAGGTCAAGTGAAGGTAGTCTTGGCTGCTTTCCGAGTTAAGGAAAGAAGTCAATCCTAATTGTTACGTTCACGGCTTCGGTAGACTTATCAGGGTAATGATAAGTGACAAAAGCGTTGTTTAGTGAACAAACAAGGTTGAGCAAAGAGTTGGCGCTTTAACGAGGCTCTCTTATGCTCGGAAGTCGTGGGTGAACAGAGTCTTTGGTACGATGGTGTAAAAGACTATAGGAGGATTGACTTAAGTGTCATCCAGAGGCGTCTATGTACATGCCTTATATACTGTAGAGAGAACAATAGATAAAGAAATAATACATTGGGCTAACTCGGGCTAAGTTGAGGCATCTCGGGGCATCGTGAGGCAAGAAGCGTTACATGGGGCAACTTGGGGCAAGAAGCATCGAGTGAGGCTACGAAGGGCAAGAAGAAATAAAGGGGGCACAGTAAGGCATGTTGAGGCATAATGGGTCCCACTGGGGCATCGAAGGTAAAAGGTTAAAAGGCTAAATGGTAAAGTCACGGAAGGTCACGTAGGTTAAATAGAGGGAGGGCCGTATGTGGTAACGGAATAAATAGAGGCCAAACAAGGGCACGCATGCTTGATGCATAACACAAGGCAATGGATACCGATGGGACTCCCATCGAAGTGAAACCGGAATATAGTTCGGGTGTTATCTCGTAAGCGCTGCATCTTTACGCCCTCAGGTACGTTGCGTTAACTCTTTGCTTTTTTTTATTATAGGCATCCGAAAGAGTTTGCGTGCTCGCTCACGCCGCGATCGGAGCGTACAATTCAGCTAATCCGGTCTGTTGGAGACGAGTTTCCTGCGGCAGAGACTAACGACGCGGAAGCGCTCGCTCACGTTAAGTGGTGATTACCGTACCCGTGATTCGTCTTCACAATTTATGGCTGATTGTCCAACCGAGTGGCTCGTGAGATTTGGAAAAGCTTGTGATGGGAGCCGTGTAAGCGTGTGGATGGGTAATAATTGTATGAAGAATGATTGAGTGGAGGAGGGATGGAGGGTAAAGCTAAATTGTACACAATAGTCTAGAGACAAAATCATAATCCACCCTTTATTGTCAAATTATTAGTTTCTGGATGCTTCAGAGTCACATCTATGTACATATCATTGATATTGCTAATACACTTGAGATCATATATGGGGAATGTATTGGGTCCATGTAACTGACTGAAGTGCAGAGTCAGAAAGGTCTCTAAGGGATAGAAGGGCAATGATAAGGAGGGAGATGCGGCAAAATGTATACATGTATGGGAAAGCCCCAAGAAAAAGACGAAAGACCGTCGAAGATCTTAGAACTTCGTCAACTCCGAGTATTATCCATAGGCACAGCCCTACAGTTGTCAGAGACACCGTCCTCCAAAGGATCTTCTCCGTATCCGACGCAAAGTAGTAGTTCCAAGCAATACAATGGATAGTCCCAAATGTAGCGCCTATCAGGGCAGCTGAAAACAAAAGAGGTTTTGAATCGGCATATTCACTGTAAAACATCATTGACATGAGCCAGTTCATGTCACCACAATTCTGCGCGAAGAGCTTTTGAAAAGTCATATTTTGAATTCTGACCTTGCCATCTTCAGCTGGTTCCCGATCTCCATAATCGTGATGAGGTAGCGTGTTGAGAACTCTGAACATGGGGGAGATCATGAGGCGCGATAGCAAGCGTTGTATTCTTTGGAAGATGAATTTAACATGTGTCCAACACCCTGTAACGATTTTGATCGCAAGGAAAGGATCTCCACTGTGGTGGGTTATAGAGTGATTGATTACGGACCGGAGAGTATGAAAGGACCTGCTAGTCCCGTTGCGAAGTTGACGCCAATGAAGCAGGATTGCTACATCAAGAAAAATTCGATGCATGAAACTCAACATCATTAACCGCAGCAGCTCCAAGAAGTCACCTGCTACCGACCACAAATATGCACTTAGCGAGAAGTCTTCAACATGAACACTCTGCTTGTCCGTGTCCGAGCTAGGTAGCTTGGCCTGTTCGTTGCCCTTTCTGTCCCTGTCCTCCTGGTCTGCATCCTCTCTTTCCTTGCGGCACCTTTCCTCGCGCTGTAAGAGCAGCAACCTTTCGACTTTCTTCGTCCGAATAACTATTGGATATTGCACATCGAGTGGCTTGCTCCACCAGAACAGGTACATAATGCTGTTCAGACCTGCCAGAGCCGCTGTCGTCAACTCTATCTGTGCGATCTCCAACCGCTGGTGTGTACGTGAAATAAGCTGGAAGATGAACCAAGTGATTTGAAGTAGAGCAATTCCCTTCGAGAGAGCATCTCCTTTACTCCGATCCGCAATTTCCGAGTCGCTTATCTGCGGGAAGTCAATCTTCCCGTCCAACAAAAGGCCTTTCAATATGTCGAATACGATAACAATCTCCCTCACATCCCCCTCAGGCCTGTAGCTTGGCTTGTATGAGTATTCAGACTCGAAGTTTTGTCGAAGCTGTCTCATTTCGTCTACGTCATCATGGGGAAAGGGTTTAGAATATAGAGGAAGTTCTTTTGGATTGAATGAGGTGATTGAGTCAAGTTCTCCTTCGTGGGCCCCCAAAGATCCTCCACGTGCGTATGCAACCTTGAGGCCGCCCATCTGCAGCCAGTGTGCATGGGTAATTGACCATTTTTTGCCTGTCATGAAATTCGTTGTCAAGCGACTGCAGCTAGCATTTCGTAGAAGATAAATAGCATACACGAAGGTGGTCGAGCCTTATTGATTGTTTCTTCTATCATCACCGCTCCTCGCCACTGCTTGAATGCCCACACCACCATAACCTCCGGTGTAAGCAGCGCAACGGACATGAGAAATAGCTTCCTCCGCCTGAACGTCCATTCGTTTTCGTTAAGCCAAGGAATATTTGGGTGTACAGAGAGCCACGTCACAGCAAGCGTGGTTGCTAGGCAGCTCCATATGATTCCCCAGACTGACCTGTCGGAGTTCGCGGCGATGGGATCGCCTTGGATGCAGATCGAGGTAGTGTTGATCAAAGGCTCGGGGAGTATTGGGACCGGTGCGGCGATCGCACCTGAGTGATGAAAGAGAAAGGTGCCGAAGAGCAGAAGAAGCATACTGGCAGACGCAGAGGATGCGAGGAAGGAGACGAGTCTCTGAATTGAGGAATGGATTGTTATCCTTTTTATCTCCTGAGTAAAGGTAGTGGTGGGGAGAGAGCGTGGCACAATTGTATAGATGAGGAAAGAGCGAGCACAGCATCTTTCCTGTGCTGAATGTAAAGGACGCTCGGCGCGCATGCCAAAAACTGGCGTCAGCCCAGTGATCCCAAACTAGTGCAGTCAAATGCCAAGATCATCCTTGTAATCAACTATAGGTGAGCTGAGAATCATTTGATATAGCGAAGCAGTGATGCTCCGTGTGCAACGAGGAGGAAATGAGGTCAAGTGCGCCGCGACAGAGGGCGCCAATCATCCCGAAGTAGTCGAGTTTTCCTAATAACACAATAAGACGCTGACGTTTATAGCGGATATCAATTTTGATTTCCGATAATGCACTGCCAAAGCTATACTTTCCTGTGCAGTAGATTGAACAATCACCCAATGGTATATAATTGTATTCAATCACACTATTCGTCAGTGTTGAATACAAAGATTGCTTGAATACAATACCTTTTTTTCCCAATACTTTTCAATACAAGCACCTGAGAGGCCCCCTTTTTTTCAATATTAATCCGTTCAAACGCGGGACAAAATAACATTGGCAGAGCCAGGAGTCGAACTCGCTAACTTCAGCGGATTACATAATATAATGTACTCACAGCTCAGCTACCACTGGGCCATTGTACCATATCATACCATTAAAATATAAGCTATATGTACACATATCAATTAGGTTCTTAGTCCAGAATAAGCAACTCGCTCGTTTAGCTCCCAAATAGTATTCAATCCTAATATAGTAGATAGAAATTTTCAAAACAAAATGACATCAGTTCTTTTCAAAACAAAGCGTTTGCTCACGCAAAGTATTGAAGACAATTACAAGTCAAAGTATTGAAAACTAATAGAAATCTAACTTGCTGAAGATCACATATTTCAGTATTTATCAGAATTACAACTAGTTGAAAGGGAACTTACTAGTCTTGCTAACAGTTAAACTGTACTCGCAAACTATTGTAAGTTCTTGAGGCTGTTCGCGGGACTCTAGAACAGTTGTGCTTCTTTGATGCAGTGTCCGTTGACTTGCCGCCTTCCCGCGGAGCTTTCCGCGAGAAACCTGTGCGTGGCCACTTGGTGTATCTGGACGTTGCGTGTCCATCTTGTCAACACTCGCTCGCTAGATCTTGAGATCGCAACACTCTAATCTCTCCAAGACTTTTTTTTCGCGTTCGATACGTTAATACGAGATGCCTGGACACGTTGATCAAGAAGACACACACGCACACGCACACGCACACGAAGAGGGACACGAAGAAGGACACGAAGAAGGACACGAACCAGCAATCGAGGACGGGGGGTTTTTTTTGGAGATGTTGGGCATCGTGGTGGTCGACGTAGTCGGAGAGCTTCCGGGTCTGCATTACATCAAGCGACCCTACGAGAAGATAAAGGAGAGGTATGCAGTGAGTAATCAATGGCTCAAAAAGATGATATGATCGTTAACTGACCTTGACTTTACAGGCTGCTAGTGACTTGAAGGACACGGCTCGAGATTTGCGTACACGAGCGATCGATTTGGAGACGGCTTTGGGAGAGATGCAAGTATCCCTTCTTGATAGGGATACTTCCAAAAATCTATGCGCGTGCGTTGCAAGTCTTCGAGTTTACAGACTTTTTTTTAACCCCCCGTAAATTGTCAGGGATATTCGGAAACTGGTAGGCGAGCTAGACAAGGTCATTGAGAAGGGACGGATCTGGAGTGTTGCCAAACACGGCAAGCTCAAGGAGGATATGAACGCGAATGAAACGACGTTCGAAATCCTCAACCGTCGGTACACCGTAAGTTCGTCATTTGTACTACAAGGATTCTATCAATTAAAGTCCAAAAAAAGTCCCTCCAGACTCGATCTGAGTTGAACGTCGTCCGTGAAGACATTCAAGACGTATCTAAACAAGTCCAGGACGTCAGAGAGGTCGTTGAGGGAATCAAAAAAGCCCAGGCTGACCAAATTTCAGTGCAAAATAGCTGGATGGCTCGAATGGAAAACCGCATTCGCAGCATCGATGCGAGGGCTGAAGGTCAAGGATCCTCAGAGGTCTTCGCTAGCTTATCCCGAATGGAGGAAGGCATAGCCGGGCTCCGCGACGCCCTCGATTAATAGTTCCGTTAACCATCACGACACCCTTTTCCTTGCCTGCTGTATTCTATGATCAGAATCATGTATATATAATATCGATTGTAATTTCTTACTGTATTATAGTATATATGATACCATTCAATCTAGATTTGCTTTTGCTTTGATGCCAGAACCGAGTGCGGGCTTGAAGGCTGCGGGTGACAATGAACAACTTAACAAATGGGGCGCCAGATTGACATACAGAGGCAATTTAGTCGGATTTAGGAATGGAAAAGTTGCAAGTCCGAGGTACCAGTCCGAGATAGTGAGCAGAGAAATCTAAATTATACGTCAAGGGGTTTAGAAGTCGTTACCATCAGAATCAATTTCCTAAACTCACAAGATGGATTCATCTCGAATGATCGGGCACTGATTGACCCAAGCGGGTCTGTCCATCTCGTCTCGAAAAGCACATACCTAGGAAGCCGTGCAGATAATCGGGGACCTAGAGATTCGCATGAGAGATAGAGCCAAAACAAGCGAGGCACCGTACAAGCAAATTACTGTAAAGACATAGAATGTCGAAGTCCCGGGTATATATTCCATAACCCAGATATAAAATATCTGACAACCCAAAGTACGCCAACATTCAAAGAGAAGCTACATACAGTTGCGTCAGAATGGGGTGACGAACAAAAGGAGAGTTACATACCAGTAATAAGGACACAATTAGCGAGTGCATGTAACAGATGGTCTAAAACGCCCAGCCATTCCAATTACTCTGTCCGTTAAGGTGCCCGTGCTCATTTCCATCACGATGTCGATCATGGCCAAAGTGCACATGATCCGCCACAGATTCCCATTTGTTGCGTTCATAGATTTATAAAGACTCAGATTGAGAATCAATTCGGGTAAGAGAGTTTCACGAGGCCCGTCGTATGCATAAAGAAGCTCTGAGGTGGGGGAGGGGTCAAGAGCGATCCGGGGAAAGGTTATGAGTTCCTGAATAGTCCTTTAAGAACAGTATTAGAAGAGTCCATCCCAGGGCTTATGATATCGATCAGGAGAGCCCCAATAGGTATATCTTGGATGCTTATAATTGACGCAATATGGGGCATGCTCGTCTGTGAGCTGGTCGATGACATTCAAGTAACGAAAGGTTGGCAGGCTAGTAAGCTAGTCTTCATCGAGAACCGTACTTAAAGTCGGCATAGCGAGAGGGGCAGTAGTCGGGTATCCAGAGCAATGATTAAGTCTTGATTGGAGTAGAATCAGACTAGGTGGCGGATGTCAACCAACAATTCAACAACAGGGAAGCCACCTTTACCTTGTTTTTCCTCAGTATTTCATGATTGGAGCAACTACTATCTATATCAATGAATAGTAAGTAGAACATACTGAGGTCATACAACGAAGAACTTACCTTGCGAATCCCGCAAAGCGACCATGAGTCGAATGCTACCTGTAATAGACATAATATCACACGAATAATTGTTTCTCCCACGTAGACCATGACCTAGAGTCCTGTCCCGATGACTAACACGGCATCCGGTAAAAATATCTGTAGAGTTCCTTCGACTTCAACATGGCAGTCTGATTTTACAACATCCTTTCGTCAGAGGAATCTTGTTTGAATAAAGGAGGTGAGCAAAATAGCAGTATATCCAATGGCTTTATGTACAGAGTTAGATTATTCAATGAAAGTATATGTCATAATTCTCAAATTTGCTAGTGGACTTGGACCGTTACTCTGCAGATACGTTCGTCAGAATTGCACTAGCAAACAACATAGACCTTTTACCTTCTACTTCATCCTTCAGCTTATTACATCCTCTTTCTCTCTTATATTGCGCTGCCTTTCTTCGAACGAGTCTTCCCTTTGTTACTGGTTTTCTTCGCATTCACATTGTCGTCCTTCTTTTCATCTCCTTTCGACTTTTCGGCCTTCGCATTGGCCTTCCGTTTTTTACCCTTTGTAGTGGATGTTTTCTGTTCGTCGTCCTTCTTTTTCTCAGCCGCACCTATATCAGAATCAGAATCAGAACAAATTTCGATTACTCAATATACTCTCATACTAACGTTGGTACGTTACCGCGAAGTTTTCCAGAGCATTACTGGATGGTTTCCTGGTGCGTTTAGGGCGAGGGCTCTTCAGCCCAGGGAAGACCTTCTGGCCCCGTCGTTTCGTCGTGGTGTCAATTGGACTTGCAGGTTTCGATTCCGTGTTCCTCTGGGTTCTTTGCGTCGTCGGGCTGCAGGAGCTGCGTGCAACAGACCTATCTGTATCACTTAGATGTGAGGTCATTCGGGATACATGCGGTACGTTGTCCTCCATATTGAGTCGCCTTTGGTTTATATATTGAGTCACTACCGGTCGTATAACAAATGAAAACTCACTTATTCTGAACCCCGTTCTTCTTTTTAGTGCCATTCGTGCTTCGAGACACAGTCGGTGAATGTGTCGTACGTGTAGATTCACGGGCTTGCTCAGCCATGACAGCTCTTGCAACCTCAATAGTGAAGGCATTCATCTGGTCCGTTCCCAATGCTGTAACATAGTTTTAGATTGCCCAGATAAGTGAGAGTGCTCACGCGAACATACCATTATTGTCCGAAAATCCTCCCCACTCATGCTCGTCGAAGCCACCCCATTCTTCAGCAGCTCCCTCATCGTGCAGTGTGGATGAGTTGTCGTTTCCGTCGTCAAGTGACATTACATCTTCATTGTCAGTGTTGGAGTGAACAGTGAGGACGCCGTCATTGGCTTCATCTACATCGTTGTATCCGAGTTTGCTGTGTTCTTGATCGACGTCATCTTCCCCGTCTCCGCTATCTTCTTCGCTAACGTCCTCGTCCTCGCTTTCGTAATCGCCTCCTTCTCCTCCCGCTTCGTAATTGTCTTCACCATTGTTCTCATATGCGCCTTTCCAAGATTCTTCCTCGTCTACATCGCAGACAGATGTCAGTTCCGTCAGCATTCCGAAGAAAATGATTAACAGTGTAACTCCTTACCAATATTGTACAATGCGTTCACCGAAAATTGAGTCCAAGCATCACCCATGCCAAGACTTATGAAATCTGATGAATATGTGAATGGAGGTTTTCCATCACTGACCGACAAGCTGTTCATCTGGTCAGCAACAACCCAAGAATAGGCAAGCGAATGGCTAGGTACCTGCTAGAGATAGGCCCATCTTTCCCTTTGATGCAATACTGAACGTGAAACATTGCTTCACCCATGCCCAACCGTCCACGTCCCATGATAAGTCCAAAGAAGGACGAGATCAATGACTCGAGTAAGGTCTGATTCCTATAAATCGACACCACTTCAGAAGGGATATATACTAAACAAACTCCTTATACTCACTGGTATATTTCTTCATCTGTTGCGTTCCTATCCCAGTCCCGTCGATTATCTTCCATTATCTCGTCCGCGAGCTGCATGTAATATGCTCGCTCTTGAGGTGTAAGATTCCGGAATTCATGGGAGCGGACTTTCATGTGCACGGCAGCAGCTCGCTGGTGATCCACACCTTGAGACTTCACAATTGACTTTGCTTTCGAATCCAGTCTCTCCTTGTCATGTTCGACAAACAGTTTGTATGCAGAAACTTTCGTTGACCTACATGAGACCCCGGCGAGCATACAGAGGAAGGCTACAACAACTAAGTATCAGCACCCACTAAAAGACGATCAAGTGTCATTGGCGTACCCAGGGACTTCTTCTTCAACATGTCCAGGCTGCCATTTATAGGCAGCTCGCGTCTCTCCTCTTCCTTCTTCTCCTTTCGATTAAAGTATTCGAAGAAACGCGGTACCTTCTACAGTACGATGTCAGACCAATCTCTGACAGAAATTCGATATCGAACTCACCGGAGCCATCTTCTCCACCCTTTCTTCGCCAAGATCGTCCTTGAACATCTCGATGTACTTTTCCTTTGCACGAGCTTTGAATTTTCGCATCTCGTCGTTCTTTCGAGTTCTTGGGATACTCTTATACTGAGGGAGAAGTCTTCTTAAGAAAGTCAATTCGGCATTTGTCCAATCAGTTGTTCGTCCTCGTCCTCTCTTTACAGTGATGTAGTCGTCCATCTCGCCCGGTGAATAATCGACCTCGTCATCCGATTCTCCGCAACTGTCAGAAGGGCTACGAGTGGTGCGATGTCTGGCCTTCTTCCCTGCTCGCTTCGACCTTTGGGTCCTGATGGGCGTTACAGGCGTGTCGTTATCCGTCTCATTAGGTGAGGGCGCACGGTAGGACTGAGAATCCGATTCTCCGCGACTGTACGAAGGGCTGCGAGCTCTTCTGGCCTTCTTCCCTAGTCCATTGTAAGTTCGGTTCATACTGCGCGCTGAGTGCTTCCGTTTCATTGGGGGCTGAGGTAAAAACGACTCGTCTCAAAGGACGGAGGAGTTGCGTGAAGGGGGGAATTCGAGGGGACGCGTTCACGTCTCTTTGCCCCTTCCCTTCCAAGCAACACGGCCTCTTCGCAAGCCGGGCGCCAAACTAGTACGTGGGTAACAGTCAAATCAAGTTCCCCCTACAATTCACGAGCATCGTTCGTGTTCCTATAGGATACCAAAGTACTGGTCCATAACAACCATACGATCGACCGACGCCAATTCTTCAGAGTGGGGACTACCGATTGGACGGACGGATACTAGAATCTCGTATGTTCCTTGAAAAAATGGTGAAAAAAATTGAGAATAAATTGTGGGACAATTTGGGGTGCGTAACAGCCTAACTTACGATGGGTCTCAGCGGATGCGGCGCCCTTGGCACGATAAAATAAATAACCCGACTGGACGCCGGTCTTGTTGTCCATTGGAGGAACTGGGAAAAAGGTTGTCTCATGACCATGCTCGCAATTTGACGCGTTTTGGTATCCATAATTCGCCTGTAAATAAAAGGAAAAGACTGAGATGTAGATCTCTTGTGCTTAATTCATCGCGTATACGCACTTTAGCTTACTTCCTCCTTTTTCACGTTATCAGCAGCCTTCGGCCCTTGCGCCAATGGTCAGCGCAATCATACTTGAATGTGCCAGATCGACTCCTACATTTTCATCTTTTGTTGTTTCTCGTCTGAAGGAGAACAGGGCGGATTGACGGCCCATGTGATCTCGACAGCAACCGCTTTTTGCGTACAGCGTCCAAAGCTTCCATTCGGGTGAACCATCTGTAATAGCCGGTCAACCGTTGCTAGTAGTATTTTATTTGAGACAAGATAAATAATTCATCGGCTCTTCGTATTTATCTGGAATGTGAAATGGTCTGAATCTATGTTTAACACAACTCTGTTTGAGAAAAAATACGCATCTGAAGAGAACCAGCCAATTATCGCCATCCTTCCGTCGGAGGCAGCCGGACTCGCTAACTATAATTTGAAATTAAGATTAAGCTGTGCAATTCGAAGAAAAGAAGCTCCGCCGACGCAGTCAAAGCTGACGACTTGGTACTAGCTAAAAATGGTAAACTCCGTATATCATTCCTCATCTCGAACTCCGACCGACCCTTAGAAACCGCTAAGCCTCGTCATCGTCGCTCAGAACGATAACGTCGTCGCAACGGCGAACACTTGGAGAGGCACTGGGATGAAATGAAGCCGACGAACGGGTCGACAGAGATCCTCTGCTTGGCCCGGCGCCATCGTCGTACGCGCGTGCATTCTTTTCTTTCTTCACTATGGTTTCCCTATGGCACGGATAATTGAGACAGGAAAATCGGAGACAGAGTATGTCATACCTGATGAGTTGCGAAGCTGTTGGAAAGTCATCGGGGGTTGATAGCCTGGACGGCATGCGCTTGATTTCCCTCGCTTTCCCCTTACCCTCTTTGTTGCTCAGAGCCGTATCGAGATCCTCCTTCAACTGTCCCAGGTTGCGCAGAACCAAAGACAGCTTATTGTCCAGGTTACGATCCGCCTCATCCTCCGAACCTTCGTCGCCATGGGGGGTGTTATAGTCGATGATGTCGGTGTCGTCCTCTCGAAGCAGGTTCTCAAGCTCCTTTTTGTTCTTATTGAACACGCTCATGTTCGCAAACGGCTGTTGATCAAGAGGAGCGTCGATGAAAGAGTGGATCGCGGCATTATGTTCGTGAGGCGGGAGTTGAAATGATAACGGTATAGTGGCCTTTTTGCGGTAACACTACAGACCAGACTGTCAGTGTCCTGGAAAGTGTTACGAAAGTAAGAGCGTACCGTAATGAATAAGATACCAAAATTGTCTGGCTTTTGCCAATTTACGGCCATGAGAACGTTGTGTTGATGTATTCCACCACGGCAGCAATGTCGAATGTCTTTCTTGGCGTGTTGTACGATCTCGTCCATATACTGGGTGACCGCGATGTTGAAGATGGAGCGCGCAACGCGATCGTCAACTGCTCTACCTGCATGGAATTCTTCCTTAGGAAAGAGATATGCATGGCAGTTTCTATCCATCTGAGGTGAGGCGCGGCGCCGACGTTTTGAAGTATAACGAATAAGGGGCTTCGTGGACGTCTTACGAGGCATCGTCGACAGGAAGGAGGGTTTCATCTACGTCTCCTATTAACGATGCTTTTATACGTTAGAGATTAGATTTGCGCTGAATGAATTCGGCTCGGTCTTTGCCGTCAGGAAAAATGTGTCCGCTCCTAAAATGAGGTCCCATCGCTCCCCAGATCTATAACGTTGCCGGTAGACAACCCTGTGTATGTAAGACAGTAGCTTTACTAATGGATAAGTTGTAAGCGGTATGACTTCCCTGTTCTTGTCCTCCGTCCGGCCTCGGGGTACGAAGGGGCGCTGTCCAGGCCCCGCGAACATTGAAACGGAATTATACATTCGAGCTCTCTATCTACAACAGATATCTGGTCGCTATATGTTAAAGTAATTATAGTGAAGTGAAATCTATATACCAAAATATTGATAAGTTAAACAAGAAAATGTTCGACCGGTAATTACGAGAGTACTCTATCAAGTAAGCGGTCCAATCTTCGTTATGTCCGAAACTGATACACAAAAATGCTTGACGCGACAATTGGAGTTGAATGGTCGACACCAGCACTTTGTTTTGTCTTCTCTATCATAGCGCTGGACAAAGAGCAATTCTCCACGACAATCGCCCGAAACTGCTACTGCCGGCGCCTTCACTTTCGGCTCGTGTAGTTCGAGATCCGAAAATTCGACGTCCTCCAGTTTATCTAGTTCATGTACGGTCTTGAACTTGACACGAATAGTTGACTTGTTCGTCATTACCCCGGCCACGTTCACGGAAGAGTTGGAAGGATTAGAATCATGTACTGTGCGCACTGCAACACCCCTATATGACGAGGATCGGTGTGACTTCGACAAGCGCATATAAATACTAAAATCCTGGAAGACAGGTTGAAACACGGGATCAAGTAGCCATAACATTCCTACAAATGTCGAGTAAGTTGAGGTAGCACGAACTGAGTCTACAGTCACCCACGGTTGGCGTCAGCGACTTTGCTCGACTCTGTTTCTGTATCGAGGTGGTCGGATCCGCCTAGAAGACATTCGGCATTCTCTTTGCCTTCCTCGACTGAAATCGACCGGCCCTTGGCGCGCGGTAGAGTCAGCCCTATGAACTCCCCAACAGCTTCCCGAGCAATGTTCTCTGTCTCTTCGTCAATCCGTGTATCGTCCAGCTGTCTCCAATCGACGCTGATAGATATAAGGCATATGAGCATTGTACGACGGAGAATGAAGCTTGACAGAGCGAACCTTGATACAGCCGAATCCAGAGCAATTTCAGACATTGAGTGGATTCGTCCGGGGTGGTACACAATGGCATGGTTATTCCCGATCGCATGTAGCTCCGCAACACCCTTACGTTCTCCCTTGAATATCCATACCGGGTGTCCTAGTCGAGGGTCCCGTCCCGGTAAGACACGCATCCCGTTTGCTGAAGCTCGAGGACGTTCCTCCATATACCGCATTACTTGATCTTTCATTTCCTTATGATGAACGCCTGTCAATCTTCGACCGGTGAAGGTGCAAGGCTCATTACTATTATGTGCAATTTAAACTTTAGTACGAATGGAAGATTCGTAACAGGTGAAGACCTAGTACTTGCCTGGTAAGTAGGTCATCCCTAGTTTAAGAAGCGCATCGATCAGAGTACCGCTCAAAGTCAAAGTGACAGAACCACATACCCAGACACTACAAGATGTGGTTCCACCTTCATGAAACCGCGACCATCCGAAAAGAAAACGACGACCTCCTTATCATTGCGCGAATGAAGTTCGGCAACACCTTCTGCATCGCCACTAATAATCGCGACAGGCCTCCCGATTCCCATATCGTTAATCATTGACGTCAATGTTTCCCGAGCTAATTCAGCAGTGCCTTTTTCCTTTGAAGGCGATGATACTACTTCTGTAACCGGTATAGTTGTCTCCGATGAGTTTACGTCCCTCGCCGCCGACACATTAAGCACCACAGCGTTGTCAGTGACAGAACTGGTTTTAAGCTTCCGCATGGATACTCCTAAAGATTTAGAAGGGGCGATGCTACTCATTTGTATAAGGCCGACGGAGCCAGACGAGCTGGTCTTGACGAACCCTGGCCGGACGGAATCCACCTGTGAAAGAGTGAGCATTGTATGTTGAAGAGGTGAATGAAGAAGAACACACAACTAAGTGCGGGGCATGAAGTACCTCGCCGGTAACTGTTGTCCTTCCGCACTCGATTGCGAGCGAGTCGAACGAAATGGATACGATCATTCCAGATTTGCCCGCGTGTGGCCCCAGCATAATTTCCACGAGGTCCCCTATCTCGAACACTCGTTCTATATCATCATAGCCGACACTGCACCGGTGAGAATCCGTAGATGACTGTACCTCAGTCTTCACCAAGACATTAAGGACATGTACGTCTAACGAGTCCACGACTCCATCACGACCTCTAAGTTCCCCCCTCAAGAATTTCACATGGTCTCTCGGGCACAAGAAGGCTCGATTCGTCGCTGCTAATGTATCGATGCGAACCGACGTGAAATGCTCAAGCTCGTAGGCCGAAGGACACGTGACCAGACTACATTCGGACTTCGGCTTCGTGATCACATGTAGCGAATGCCAAATGCGCTCACCGAAAGTAGTGAACTCTTCATCAGAGCCACGCACATTTGCCATTCCCACCCGTTTCTGCACATCCGCCAATCCCAGAAGTCTAGAGGGAAGTCTTCTCTTTTTCGTACGATAGAGTGGTTCCATTTCCCCAGTGACCGGATTTGGTTCGAAGTGCAAGCGAGGGACCACCAAGACGTCGTACCGGTCAACGTGACCGTTGCCATCATACAGGACGTCTTTAACGAATCCTATGTCGTGATGATATGGGCCATTCCGAACGCGGACCCACTGACCTGAGGAGACCGATAGTTGTTGAACGACCTTTTTCCGGCGCATCTCTAGTAATTCCGCTACTTCAGAAGGTGGAACTAAGAATGGTTGTTTATGGAAATTGTTTTTGAGAGTCTCCATGCGTCGGAGTACCTCTGCTCGATCCCTTGATTGAACGAATACACGTCCGCTGAGTTGCGGGACCACAAAGACTCCATGAAAATGCCCGGGCTGTTCTCTTTCAAAACCGCGATGACTTCTCCTAGACCGCTTTGATCGGACCCTCCACGTGCTCCGATCTTGGATAATCACCGGCGACCGTCGCAATCGATGGGCATACGCGCATTCCAAGCCTCGCTGGACAAGAGTTAAAACAAAATTTAAGCGAATGTAGTTGGTACATACTGGTACCCCTATCTCCCACACCGGGATGTCGACTTCCTCATAATCATAAGCAGTCGATGCAGTCGATGAAGCTAATGTACGCGATTTGATTTGCTTGGCAATCTGCTCCAGGTCTGTGACTTCATCAGGCATAAATCGGCCAGCCTTATCGCCTCGGGTAGCCTCTAGGAGGAGATGGGCTGTCGAATCTTCATTCTCCTCCTCGTCGATAATGAAGTCGTCATCTACATCGATCAGTATAACCAATACCAATCATCAATTCTACAATCCTGGGTCAACTCACGCAATCCTTCATCGCCACTGCTCGACATTTCCTCATCCTCAGACACATCCGCCTCCAAATCGAGATATTGTCGGACATACATCGCTGTGGATCCCACTATCTTTTGTAATGCGACATCAGACGAAGTAAATGATGATATAATCCATACTAAATTTCACCTTTGTATTCTATGACGGGAGCTGGCTTGGATACGAATCGATCGCAACTTAAATATGAGTTCCAGCTCGTCAAAAATATAGATAAATAATCTAGATCTACATGTTAAATTCAATCATTAATACATGAGTCGTGCTTACCAGCCCCTTTTCTATAGAGAGCAGGTGATGGAGGAGACCAAACTGATAATGGAAATTAATATCTCACGCCCAATGAGTACAATGAGAGTTTCCCCGACTTTAGGGGAGGTGAGCCCTAACATGAGCAACTTGAATGAGATCATATTCGATATCACTTGAAATCACCAAGCAGGAAGGTAGTTCACACATTCAATTCTCTCGCAAAGAGCAAGCGGCAGACAGCCTCACGTGATTTTCCTCTTCTGTTTCGTACCACCACCATCACTATGCACCATCAGGCGCTCATCGATATGGCTCTCAGCTACTTGCTTCGTCCTCCAAGAAGAGCAACAACTTATTGTGCTCAACTACATATGCTATAGACGTTGATGCAATGGTCTTGAATGAATAGCATCGGCGACATCGTTATCGTGATTAGATCCGAGACATCATCCCATCAGGTGGGCGAACATGATTCAAATTTCTGACGTCGCTGACCTCGTTTTCAAGATAAGACATTGACGAATGGCTCGGACTGCACACATGGGCAATGCGGGCCAAGACTTGGCGAGGTGCTTATCATCTACTTGTAAATCAAAGTACACTATAAAATGATCGTAAACATTGTACTTCTTGCATTAGCTTTTTTGCCTCTTGTACTTGATAGTCAACCTCACGTTATTCTTACGGAACACAACCGATAAAAGTCAATAAATGTGCGAGCATCATGAAGAGGGGGTAACCCACAATGAATTGGTATTGAAATTGTGTTATGTTTCCCTAAAGAAGTTACTTAGTTGTTACATATGATGCAGGCAAACGACGAAAGATTACTGCAAATCGCAGACAAGTACCGCGATACACTCGACAGACAGCGAGTAACGAGTCCTGCAAAAAAAGCGGTTCGTTGGCCCACTGGTGTTCGACCCACGGTTCATACAACCCGGACTGCGAGCTCTTCGTTCTTGATCCACAAAACACAGGCGGTGACGATTGGGAAGGATGGGTTTTCATCGACATTGAACACTCGGCGGGAAATTGTGGATGTGCGCCCTCCTTTAAAACGTCTCCGACTTTCGGAGGGTGATAACCACGGAGAGACGGTTAAAGGATCAGAAGGGTCAGACGATGCGGGCGATGCACATGACATTTCTCAGGTGAGTTATATACTGCACTAGCATACGAATGACTAATCTGACATTGATGGTTCAGTCGGCTTCTGCACAACTTGCACAGTTCAAGGGAATTCACAGCGATATCCAACGGATAATTATCGAACATGAGTACGACGACGCTGTCCATTTGCAGTGCAGCTGCAATAAGCCTGGGCGCCGTCGGATTTACCGATGCGAGGACTGCTCGAATACGAGTTGCGTGTGCGAGGACTGTTTTATCCGAGAGCATAAGCGGGAATGGTTTCATTGGGTCGAGAAATGGGATGGCAGATCGTTCAAGCGTATGGAGTTACAGGATCTAGGTCTTGTTATCCCCCTTGGTCACAATGGGACCCCGTGCCCTAGCGTATCTCAGGCCGATCGTCCGGGAGATCTATATGTTGTGGATTCGAATGGTGTACACAAGAGTGCAGTTCGATATTGCCAATGTAAAGAAGCGGAATCGAAAGCTTTGCAACTCATTCGTGCTGGCATTTTCCCGGCAACCGTGAAGAAACCTCGGACTGGATTTACTTTCAGATGTCTCCGAGACTTTCAGTCACATACACTCGCATCCAAAGGCTCTGCATACGACTATATCAAGGCACTAGATCGGAAGACGAACGATCCAACTCGTCGACAAATTTTTGTAATTTGTTTTTCCTAAAGTTTGCTCTCCATCTATAACTGATCTGATGTCTTCACGCAGGTACCAGCATCAGCATTCATACGTATAGCTCGTTACTGGCGATTTCTGACAGCGGAACGCGAAAGTGGCCAGACACTCAATATCGATAATTTTGTTCAGTATCGTCCTCGAGGTTCTTTCGCTGAGACTTGCATGGCTTGTCCAATACCGGGCCTGAACACACCCGATGTCAGCTGGAATGACACAGATTCAAGTTGCCTCAGTGAAAACGATGATGAGTCAGAAGATGATAGTGATGACTTGTAAGTGATTTCATACATATTCACCCATCATATTGTCTCAAATACTGTATGTTATAGACATCTTGATTCCATATTCTTAGCTGTAGACGGCAATATGAAGCTAGTCTGTTTGGAGAAAAATACACGCGAAGTCGACGCGGCGCTTTGGGATGGAAGAGGTTATTTTCGAAGACACGAGGACGTGTCGAGCTTCATTGAAAAATTCAAAAATATAAAGGTCGTTGTACGTTCTCCAGTCCGATTTACGAACAATGATTATGGACTAAACAGTACATCTAGAAAACCCCATGTCGTGAATTTACAGCAGTTGAGAATTGGAATCTCAAACGGTTTTCGAAGCTATACAGCACAGGAGTCATATCTGTTCTATGTCGGCATGGCGTGCTCAGACCAAGCAGTGTTGTAAACCTGCAGAGAGGCGAACGGTACGTACACTATCGATTTTCAAATAAAAAAGTGTACGATCCATGTTGTCCCTCGACAGATTTATCAATACCGACTTCGCCCTTCGCGGGGCCTTACAGGGTACCGAGCAGATTAAAAGGAAGGTGGTCGCATACGACATCTCTTGTCAATATTGTGCCAACTTCATCGAGCGATGGAACCAGGAATTTCCAGGATACCTGACCGACGAAATTCTTTTTTTGGTTGGCAAGATGCATGTTACCAGTCACATTGAAAAATGTCAGTGGGTCTATAATCCGAACTATCGCAAGCATACGGGTCGGCTGGATGGAGAAGAGGCCGAGCGTTTTTGGTCGGAGGCTAATCAGGCTGCTGGAAGCACCAAGCAAATGAGTCCTGGACATCGGTCAGATACTCTCGATGATCATTTCAACGATTGGAATCGCGCGAAGATTCTGAGACAAGGTAATGGTTAAACAGGCCTTCCTCGAACGTTTAGGTTTCTTACCCTTTCTACTTTTAGCAAAAGCAATTGCTCGCAAGATGAAAAAGGCCTTAAAAGAATTGACTGAAGTCGATGCAGCCTTCGACGAACACAATGAAACGATGCAACGTCTCTATGGTAAAAAGGCTGTCAAGATTTGGGAGAATACACAGACGGAACCGCAGGTAGATGGTGCGAAGAATACATGGTCAAGCGTATTTCGATCAAACATTCCTGGTGAGTTTTCAATTCGATTACCGTGTTCTCAATCTGATTAGCAACGAAGAGACAACCCTTATGACAGCGTTAAAGAAGATGATGACCAAAGGGGACGCACCTTCACCTTCAAAAGGAAAGAAGGATACGATGGCCTTATTAATTGACGGGGCCATTCTAATTCAGCAAAAACAGTGCGTAATATACAATGCAACTCAAATTATCCATTCGACTAACATTTGTTATAGGAGACGATTTGCGGCTGACTTTACGATCGATAGTTTGGGTGGATCTCCAAACGAGCTCGGGTCAGATATATTTGTCTGGCGAAGGCATCAGTATTCAATGTTGCCAGGGCTTCGGGCGTCTCTCGAGGGCCTTCAGCGTCCTTCCCAGCCGGTAACCGAGATCTTATATATTCCGTCCGACTTCAGCGCCTTCGAACGTGAACAATACGGATTGGAAGATCTGGCGAAGTTAGAATTGATGCTTAGAGAAGGGGAGGCATCTGATGCAATACGCAATCTCAAGATGGCACGCCGACGCTTGTCGTCATATGAGGCCGACGCTAAGTTCTATACACGAAACCCAAACGTCCAGACACGGAAGGGAAATAGCTATCGAAACGCAAAAGCCGAGGTTGATTTCTGGATGAGCGAGTATCGTATTGTTCGAGACAAGATGCTCGCGTTGGGCATGGATCCCAACCATCGTGTATACAGGGAACTGAAAGACGAGCATGTCTTTCGACACAGTAGTCAT
This sequence comes from Trichaptum abietinum, assembly GCA_910574555.1. Classification (NCBI taxonomy): domain Eukaryota; kingdom Fungi; phylum Basidiomycota; class Agaricomycetes; order Hymenochaetales; family Trichaptaceae; genus Trichaptum; species Trichaptum abietinum. Next base: position 271,599 of record CAJTBE010000004.1, on the reverse strand, counting down.
AAACCGGTAAATTTGGGCGAAGGTGGCAAGGCACCGGGCTGGATCTGGACTTCACAGCTGGGTTCAACACTCGACGAGAACGGTCTTGAAGAATGGAGTAAGGAAGGTGAGAAATATGTTCATCAATAGTCAATCATGAACTTACGCCAACTAAATAGAGCATCGTGTCCAGTGGTTCGTTCATCGTGCTACGCGTGATAGGTGGAAAGAAGAGGTGGAAATTTTGGAGGAGGAATTACGCAGACTAATATTTGGATACGGGAAACTGGCCTCCGTTTGGGCAGAGATAAGCGCTAACAGTCAAAAAGGTCAACAGCTTGCGCAGGCCGCGTTCGCAAACAAAAAGGAAGAATTTTATAAAGGTTTATCTCGGGAAGCGTTAGGCCATTTTCGAAAATTAGGATTATCGTGGGGTCGTTATAATCCCTCAGTATACGGCGAAGTATTCTGATGGACCTCCTGGCAAACGGAAAGACTTGTGACAACTTAAGAGATCGATGGCAAAGTTTGCAAAGTACGTGAGAGTCAAATTTTCTGATCTGTTTGCTCTCTAATTAGTTTATTTGCAACGCTTCAGGCGCGCTTTCGCAGTACTTCCTACGCCTGTCGAGCTTCTGCTTTCAGTTGCTTCTGGGCTCCCTCTACTTTTTTTTCTTCGCTGGCTGAGGCCCCGGACGCATCTGAGGAAGCGTCCTTCCCTTTTTTTTCCTTCGTTGGCTGAGGCCCCGGATGCATCTGAGGAAGCGTCCTTCCCTTTTTTTTCCTTCGCTGGCTGAGGCCCCGGACGCATCTGAGGAAGCGCCCCCTCCCCCTTTTTTCTTCGCTGGCTGAGGCCCCGGATGCATCTAAGGAAGCGTCCTTCACTTTTTTTTCCTTCGCTGGCTGAGGCCCCGGATGCATCTGAGGAAGCATCCTTCACTTTTCTTCTTCGCTCGCTGAGGCCTAACTGGACCGCCTTCGTGCAGTTTAATACAAACAGCAGTCTCTCAGCGGTATTTTTTTCAGTAGAAAACATTCTTTTCAATACTAGTGATTTCTATCGAATACTAATTTGTTTTATTGAATCCTGACATTCTTTTGAATCCTACAATTTGTTTTGAATCGTATCTATCTTTTGAATACTAATCCATTCTTTTGAATATTAAAAGGTCTCATTTGTATTGAATAGTTAGCATTTGTCTTCAATGTTGAACCAAGGTGGACGTGTTCCGTCGCTATTGCTTTGACTTTAATGTTTTAGAAACGGTACTTATAGAACTTTAGAAACAAAAAGTATATGGCCACATGGTCTAGTGGTTATGGGCTTGTGTCTGCTTGCTCTGCTGAGTCGTGAGTTCGAGTCCTGCTTTGAACGAATGTTTTTTACACACATTACGTAATATGATGGAATGTATTGAAAAAAAAAGGTATTGTATTCAAGCAATCTTTGTATTCAACACTGACGAATAGTGTGATTGAATACTAATAATCCATTGGGTTGCTCGATTGAAATGGAAGCAATGTCATAATTTTTTCCAGGCAGCCAAAGAATGTTGATCTCTCACACCATTTGAACCTTTGTCGTGACGAACGACTTTTTGACTTTGCAAGGATGCAAAAGGGCGGGGAAGGATGACGTACTGGTATCTCTAATCTCTTGCGTGTCAGGACTTATCTTTTGCTCTTGATATTGGCCTTCTGCGGCTTTCCACAGCCTCGGGATGCTCTGGAGCTTCTTATGCCCGTTAGGCGGTGTAGTTTGCATTGTTGGCTGAGAAGTACTAGTACCTAACTGTGCGGGTGTACACAAGGCAGTGCGGAATGCAAGAGATGTTAATAGTGTGATGATGGCGATACCTCTTTTCTTCTGCAGGTACCGCATGTTGTACGTAACATATCCTATGGGCTTGCAAGGTGATCTGTTGCTGTTAGTGTCCAAGTCAAGCGGTGTTGACCGTGTCGGATCATATTGGCGACTGGACATCTTCTATGCTCTTGAGGACCGCAGCTACCAAGGTGGTAGTACATAGATCCTAATAGAGAATCTTCAGCGGGTGGAGTCATAGTGAGTAGTAGTAAGGTAAACAAGAAACAAGACGCTTGATCGCAGCAGCGATGCTCACTTGACACTGACTGTGTGCAAAAACACTCCGTAGTCCGGAGAAGTAAGGGCGAACCGTTTGATCTGACTCCTGAGTGCTATTAGAGAGAGGTTGTATACACCATGACTCTGAGAGTAGACGAACTGGCTGCCACTGCGCTCACGTTGAGGTAGAGACTATGTAGAGTGGGATTGGTTCTGGACGGATGGTGAGATGATACCCGATACCCGACCCGACTCTTCACTCACTCACCTGCCCGCCTTGTCTCGGTCAGTATTTGAAATCAACAGCTTGTGGGACCGGCCCGCCCCGTGAGACTCCTTGTCGTCAGGCCTGGGATGTTGGGACAGTCTGCGATTATGGCTGCTGCCACGGGGCGTCGACCATGAGGAGAACGTGTCATATAGGGCAATCACATGAGGAAGAGAACTGACGTCGACTAACAGACAAAGGTCTGTACTGTGTGAGAGCGCTGCGAACGATGATGAGGAAACTCTAGATAGTACAGAGTCTACAGACGTCAGTTACAGGGTCTCGTTACTCTCGTAAGCCGACCTTCAAGTTTTCAAGTTGAGCGGAGTTTGAAGCTTTGATCCATAACGAGTCCATCCAATTGCCTTGAGTCTCGCCATCCATTTACCTGCCAGTGCTGAGAGAACATATAACAGTGAATGTATCATGCTGATTGACCTGAATGTTTTCCCAACCTGGTATGATTGTGTGTGTTTTTAGCTGGGCAATACTTTTCCATGTGATATGTGTGACATGTGTCGTAAACTTCAAGTTGAATGTGACGGCCATTGTTAAACATTTACATTTGAACTTAACTTTCGTCCATTGGCCAACAAAATCCAAAGCTGCAAGATGAATTCTCGCCTTCGAGTTTGGAGAGATGAGGTTGTTGTGCGTGTATTCCTGACTATCCTATGTCAATTGATTTACTAACTTTTAACGCTTATGCGAAGTTTATAGCAACCATACAATGCACGAATGAGAGAGAACACGGCGAGCGCGGACGTAGGGAGATTATGTGGAAAGACACGGTGTAGGACATGGCGACGATGACAACATGTACGCAATGCATGCCAAATCTGAGCTGAAACTGCTTTGGACGCCACTGAATAAGTATCGGCCAAGTTCGACGTGTTCTTCGCGGACTCGGGGTACACGCTGCAGATCAAGCCGAAGGAGATGCACGTGAAGGTCGCGCTGCGGTCGCGGCCGAGCACGAGCACGTTTGTGGAAAAGTCACTGAAAGACCCGGCGGAGAGCACTGTGAAGGCAGATGGGAATGAGGAGACAAAGACGGTGGTGGAGGGGAGGAGTGCTGGGACGTCGCTTTATGTGTTTTATGGAAGCGATACGGGTACGAGCGAAGGCTTTGCAGGGAGGGTGGCCAGCGATGCAGCAGCCCACGGTTTGTTCTTTCCGACACTTCACTGAGAATACGTGAAACTTAACACGATTCACCCACTGGCATGTATCCGCAGGCTTCAAAGCATCCCTACAGACGCTCGACAGCGCGACCACCCACCTCCCGACGGACGGGCCCGTCGTCATCGTCACGGCCTCATACGAAGGCGAACCCGCAGACAACGCCGAGCAGTTTGTCGGATGGCTGCAGAACCTCCTGACGGACGCGCAGTTGCAGCAGCAGCTCAAGGGCGTGCGGTATGTGGTCTTCGGGTGCGGGAACCGCGAGTGGGTGAGCACGTACCAGCGCGTCCCGGCGCTGGTGGATACGCTGGTGGAGGCGAACGGCACAGAGAGGCTGATGGCTAGGGTAGAGGCGGATGCGAGCAGTGCGGGTTTCTTCCGGGACTTTGAGGAGTTTGAAGGGAAGATGTGGGGTGTGTTGAACGAGGTTGGTTTATTTCCAGCTGCGCTTATTCGGTCGCTATAAAGAACATATATCTTGTGCATCTAGAAATATGGATCCAAGGATGTGAATACATCCGTGTCCACCACTGCGCCGACAGAGGCGCTTAGCGTTGAGATCGTTGATGCTGGCACGACTCGGTCGAAACTCCTCCGTCAGCCAGATGCGGCGATGGGGACGGTCGTCGAGAATAGGTTGTTGACGAAGCCGGGCACGCCAGAGAAGAGACACATTGGTGCCTGCGAAGTTCACGTCCGTCATAACGCTCTACACTCACGTATTTCCTATTTTCTGCTCTGAACATGCAGAGATCGAGCTGCCGGAGGGTATGGCGTACCGCGCTGGGGATTATTTGGCGATGTGAGTTCTTGAGTAGATATTTGAAGACAAAAAAGATCGCTGATGTTGAGTTGTGGATAAAGCTTACCGACGAATCCCGTCGACACTGTGAAGCGTGCGCTTTCGCTCTTCGGATTGTCGGGAGAGCAAGAGGTGGAGGATAGATAATCATTGCATTCAGAGCAGCTGCTGATGTCAGTTGTCAGGTCATCATCAAATCCGAAGGACCGACCACGTTCCCGGTGGACACCCCCTCACCCGTACACACCATTCTCAGCGGCTTCGTTGAGCTAACGCAGCCAGCTACGACGCGGGACCTGCTCGCTATCCAGACGTACGCCAAGTCCGACGCGAGCATCGCAGCTATCGCGAAACTCCGGGACAGGTACCAAGACGAGATCGTGCCCAAGCGGCTCAGCGTCCTTGATATCATCGAACAGCACACCGACATCTCTTTTCCCTTCCCGACCTTCCTGCACCTGCTCCCGCCGATGCGCGTCTGGCAGTACTCCATCTCATCCTCGCCGCGAGTGGGTGAAAGAGGGCGTCGTGGGTATGCGGCCGGCGTTTTCGAGGAAGGAAGGCGCGTCGCAGGGGTGCAAGTACGTGCAGGAGTGAGTGCTGTTTTTGATATCTGCTTTTCCTCGTGTGCCTTCGTTGATGTGCCTTCATTCTCTGCAGCCGGGTCTGGCACGACCGCAAACACGTGGACGTGTTCTTTCGCGCTAATGCGAAGGTAAGACAGATTTATTTGAAACTATCTAATCGGTCGGCTTAACATTTCTCATACTTAGTTTTACACATGCGGGTCTCGGAAAGCGTCGAATGGGATCAAGAGTGCCTGCGTAGACATTATCAAGGCGAAAAGGAATGTCCCTGAGGAAGAAGCGGCAGCATTGTTTGAAAAGGTCCAAAAGGAGAGATATGCGACGGATGTGTTTGACTGATCGCTATAGATATTGCTGCTGGTGTGAAGGTACGATGTGTTCTTCCTACAAAATGATGTGTAGATTGGTACAGACTAGAATGACAGAGATTCTAGGATACTTCGAGTGCGAGTGAAGAAACCTCTACTTTTTGGAACTCCGAGACTGGACTCATAGCGTCTATGAAGTTTTCACCTCCCCCCAACATACTACACCGTATACTTCTGCCAAACACCCTTTCGTTGAGTTCAGTGGCAGAACTGGACCCTCCATGTGATCTAGTGCTGCACTCTGCCCGGGGCTGTACTGAACGATACACGGCATGCACTGTTTTCCTACTGAATATGGGAGATGTTTAAAGATGGTAAAATCCTGTGTTGATTGTCCTGTTTCTTTGACCTCGCGAATTCCTCGCCGCTTCGCTATACACTCTCGATCCTCGCTTGCTCCGTTTCCTAATATCACGCAACTGCTGCCCACGACTAGTAATCGCTCATCTAACTTGTTGCCGCAGGCTCCAGATTGAAATTAATGTGTTGGCGCTCCCCACGTTCTTATCGATGTCTGGACTCTGGCATTTAGTATCTGGACGTTGATTCAGAGCTCAAGAGGCAGGGTGGGACGTGCTATCGAGCGATGAATGTATCAATCTGAAATCGTAGTCCTATCTTTGAAGAACCTTTGGATGGGTGGATGGCTATACACTGTGTAACTTGAGGAAACGTGCTGACTGGCTATGCTGGGTAGAGGATTGTGTGCACGCAATCTAACTCGTGAACGTGCACCGCGTGAAGTGGATGCTCATGATCTTACTTCTGTGTTCTTCATCAGTATTTGATGAATATTTGATGTAGCTCTGCAAATATGACTGCTTGTGATCATTGAGTGACCTAGTCATGCGACGCTCTTTCCCAGGCTCGGAGTATAAATGTCCGTGCGCCAGTTTGCCACCGCTGCTGGATCAACCACTGTTTCTCGACCGTTCGTCTTTCTTGACACCCTCGTTTCCGCTATGGCGAAGGAGTTGCGCCTAATTTATTTCCGAAAACGCACAAAGTGTTGTGACAGTGACCGGAAATACCTGGAGTCGCTGGACTTGTCTACTACCCATGGCAGTGGCAGTCTTTTCAATGAAGAAGAGATTTGCGAATACAGCGGTCACGGTGACGGGAGGTCTGTCAGCTCGTTTTCGACTAATGCGACTATGGACAACAACATTGGCCAAGGCCGGATGCTTGACAAGCTCTATCAATATCTCGGGTGACGGGTTGAATGGAGCATACTCCGCATATCCATCTCGTCCCTCCACCCAAATAAAATCATGCAAGGTCTTTTACCTGATAAATTAATTGTCGAATACAAATCCAATAGCGATAGTGATGACCGCAACTCGTTCACACCTGAATCACGGGGAAACACTTTGCCAGAATCAATGACGGATGTTATAGCGAGAATCCATGATCATCACGGATCAACGGCTGTCGCCGGGTTGAAGAGCCTCGTTCATCAAGCACAGTAAGTCCATGTGCTAGTCAACGTGTAAACTGACCAAATGACGGCTTCTCGTAGGTCTAAATTGCTTTACCAATCTGCAGCAGCCCTTGCAGCTCTTATGCATCTCGCAAAGTCTTCAAACATTTTCATGGAGTTTCTGGATGCAGTCGCAGGGCTGGAACCAATATTTCAGTTGGAGACACAAGCAATGACTCTTGACAATTCACATTCAGATAAATGGCTTTTCCTCTCTTTGGTCTCTATGGTCAGACTTATGCCCAATTTTTGGGACAAGTATCTGAAAGGGTTATATGCGAGAATAGACCGTTGGCCATATGATGGCAGCAGTCTATATTCACGCTATCTCCCACGGAACCACCAGGGAAAAGGGTGGTCGCCATACACGATTGCCATTCGAATCTGCATGAGGACTTCTCGGCAACTATTTTCCTCTTCTCTTGATGAGCTTAAACAGGAGTTTTTGAAGAATCAGTACGGAGGTGTGGAAGTTGATACGTTCCTTCGGGACAGATTACTTGATTTACTCCAGGATCAATGGCCGCTGGAGAATTTACGTCAAACACACGAACGCGCATGCAAGGTCGAAATTCTCGAGAACAACTTGACTTGCGAATATATAACAGCTCGAGATCATCCCCATTGGCGAGCAAACACACAGGACTATGGGCTTTGGAAACTGTACAAGAAATACTGCAATCGTCGACGGGTATGGGGAGAGTGCCTTCGCTCTGACATGGATTGGGATTGGGACTCCGGGAGCTGCCTGACAAACCTCTTCAGCATAAAGGATCCTTCGGAGAGTACTATTCGCGAAGCAACCACTGCAGCCCAGCTTTACGGATATGGCTCACAGGGAGATACAGCGCAGATGGCACTCGCGGACGCCAATACGCCTCAGCCAAAACAAATACAGGTTCGATACGAGGATAGGAAGGGTCGGATACGGTACAAGACGTACTTGGCCAGTCCGTCAGCCGAGAGTATCACGTCTGATCTATCAGCACATTTAACGTGCCCGACCATCGATTCGAATCACGAGGAAAAAGGCGAGGAAGCCGAAGAGGCAGACGACGCGGACGGACCGTCTATCTACGAAAGCGCGCTCGAGTTTCCACTCGATTGAAGTGATTTGGAGACTGAAAGTAAGCCATTATCATTGTTTGATAGGCTATTGATCTTACGTCTCACAGGGAAGTTGATGGCGCGGGAAATGAAGGAGTTTGGTGGCCAAGTGAAGCTTCATGCGGACGACTTTTCACCATCTCGTGCAATTTGGACACGTTATCTGCAGTACACAATAAACAATTTCTGAGTCAATGTATCGTGTTAGATTGAAGTTGTTAAGCATGGCGCACGATGTGATATAGTTTGTAATTCATGAATAAGGGATACATTGAGTCTGTGATTGGCCGTGGAGGCGTAAGCATGGGATGCGTGGTCAAGCATAAAATAACGACCCATTACTGTGATTGCTGTTCACATTCGCACAGTGCATCTACCGCTGAATTGCCACTGCTGCCTGTCCGATATCCGTATAGTGTAACCGCGAGCTTTGTTACACCGCCGCTGCACATGACACGTAGCGCTGTGTATTCGCTGGCATGTAAAACCTCGCCGGTGACGCTGATTTCTCGAAGGTCCAGGCAGCAGCCAGAGACCTGAGACGCATCAAGTAACGGGTCCACCACCGTTTTGTCGTTCAGAAAATACTCCACCCGGATGCTTCGATGCTTCGGCCATCTTTGCATCATGTCGAGATTCTGCGAGAAGCTTCCTCCATCCTCCCGACAGCTATAGGAGTAGAATAGGTGCCGCGAGGTTATGCGGAAAGAGACGAGCGACTTATCCTTCAGCACATTGACTAGATCATGAAGCTCGGAATGTTTGAATCCTCGGATCTCCACATGTTCCACGTTCGGACAGGCCTGCAGAATGTGGATGATCGTTTGAGTCCATTCAGGCTCGTGTTTGGATGTAGGAGTTGTGGCTTGCGGCTCATAGACAATTTCAATACCCAGCTGCAGTTTCGTGATCAATGTGAGTTTGTCGACAGCGTTCTGTACAAGTCCATAGCAACCTCGTGTCCTTTCTTAACGGATGCGTTGCTCGGAGAGAATGTGATTGATGTCGACGAGACGTATCGAAGGGTTTCTCTCCTTTTATTGTAGCAAATTCAAAGGGAGCACCGTTGCCAACGGCTATGGTCCGATACAGGGATTTCACGCCTGCTGCATACCATGTTAGAGTACAATACCGGTTCAACCCGGATTATATAATTTAATTTCCTTTTTCATATATTTCAAATTAAAATGGACTCTTAAAAGTTTTCCTTGCATGTATGCTACCTCATCGCTATTGCATAGCGCTGAGGTATGTCTCACTTTATATTCGTCTTTATTTCCTGCGCTAATTGTCATGTATTTAGTTCTATATATTATAGGTAACTAAATACATCCTCATCGCTATTGCATAGCGCTGAGTTCTATATATTATAGCTCCCGCAGGTTATGAGCCTTGCGACGCTGTCAGCGTAAAAGCAGTAGTGCATCAATCGAACATCCGTACTATCACCAAAGTCTAAATCCTAAGTACAATGACCTCACCTACCGGCTCGGAAACAGACAAGGATGCCAAGGCAGCGCAAGACGCGAGCCAAAGCAACCAGATGGACGAGATCGAGCGCCAGAAGATCGGGATCGACCTGATCAAGAAGGCGCTATACGGGGGAGGCAGTTACAAGCCGCAACCGGCTAAGAAACGGTCAGCTTAAGGAAATTGGGTGGGATGTCTGGATGTCGAATGTATTGGTGGCGTGGTCGGAACACTTCGTCAGGGAGGTCGGACTAGGTTTGGACCCATGTCCTAAGATTGGCAAGCTTCCAACGGAAGAAGAAAGAGAATCACTCCTAATGTGGAACCAGATGGACCAAAAGGCCAAGACCATTATACAACGGGTCTTTCCATGGAACACATCAAGCTAATTCAAGGGGCACGCACGTCACACGAGATGTACCGAAAGCTCGCAAGGAACTTCGCGAAGGACGCCCAGCTGTCACCGGCGATGGCCCTAAGCGAAGTATGCGTCCACAAATGGGACCCCCAGTCTTCGACGTTCGATGAGAACCTTCAGTATATTCAGGGTCAGATCGAAGACTTACGACAGTACCCTGGCACGAAGGAGGAGCTAATCGACCTTATTCAGTCGGTAGCCATCCTTAATTCGCTTCCACCCGAGTGGGAAAGCATTCGAAGCGCCATATACAACACGGCCAATATCGAATTAGAGAACGTAATTCTCACCGCTCGGCGCCACGCGCAAGCGACGGGCTCTGGAAACGGCGATCAAGCCCTGGCGATCAAAGTGAAGGGTCTGGCTAAAGCAAAGGGTAAAGCCAAGAAAGGGAAGACTGTATGCGAGAACTGCAAGAAGACCGGTCACACGAAGGCTTCTTGCTGGTCTAAGGGTGGCGGCAACGAGGGCGGCGGACCGAACAAGAACAAGTTCGGTGATGGAACCTCCGGGGACACCGGGAAGGAGACGAAAAAGGGCAAAAGTGCCTATTCATTAACGGCAGACAATGACGATGACGACTTCTCAAACAGTGATGCGTCGGCTAACGTCTGTACTCTGGGGCCGAGCCCCACTTACTCTCCTGAACTCTCGCCTCCCTCTGAGGAAAGCGAAGAGTGGTTACCATTTCCAACGATATTGCCAACCGAGCGCGCAAATGTCATCAAAGTAGCGCCAGCCACGCCCGCGGAACACTCCCAGTGGGTTTTCGACACGGGGGCTTCAGCCAGCCTAACCGGCGATCGGCAGTGTCTTCACGACTACCAGCCGATTCCGCCCATACCCGTGGGAGGCTTTGGAACTGCGATGACCGCCCAAGCGATCGGGAAGGGTCGAGTGAAGCTTCGATTCAATCCCGGGGAGGAAGAGACAACCCTGAGTCTGGGAAATGTACTCTATGTCCCCGAGGCTGCGTGCAATATTATTTCCGCAAGCCGTCTGCTGAATTCAGGCCTGTCCTTTGCTAGCACCCGAGATGGTATTAAAATTACACACAATGGTACCCTACTCGCGCGTGCGGCTCGAATTAATGGTCAATTTATTCTCAAAAATGCGAAAACCACGCTTATTCGGGCGAACGCCGCTGCAGTGACTGAACTGCCCTTTCAGGAATGGCACCTTCGGTTCGGGCACCTAGGCAACACTTACCTAAGGAAGCTAATCGAGAAGAAGATGGTAGAAGGACTTACTGTGGACAAAAATACACTCGGCGCGCCGGCACACTGTCAATCGTGCGCAATTGGGAAGATGGCTCGTCAACCATTCCCGAAATCCAAGTCCAGGGCTACGCGCCCACTGGAACTGGTGCACTCCGACCTAGCCGGGCCACAGAAGGTTACGTCCCGTAAGGGATACCGTTACATCTTGACGATCACGGACGACGCCACCCGATTTACGTGGGTGTACTTCCTACCCGATAAGGGTGCCGCCCCGCTTGTCTTCCAGGAGGTGATTCCCCTGTTCCAACGACAATATGGATACGAAATTAAGATCATACGTACCGATCAAGGGGGGGAATTCCTAAACCAGAAGATGACCCAGATATGCCGTCAGTACGGAATAGTGCAGCAAACGTCAAACGCGCACACTCCGCAACAGAACGGCGTAGCCGAACGCCTGAATCGGACGCTAGCCGATAAGGTTAGGTGCATATACGCAGACCAACCGAACATACCCGCCAATCTCTGGCCCGAGGTGTTCTCACACGTTAATTATTTACGGAACCTATCGCCTACCTCGGCTCTCGCCAAGAAGACGCCTTACGAAGCTCTCCACGGCTCGAAGCCGAATGTGTTAGACCTTCGTCCCTTTTGGGATGAGGTAATTGTGCACATCCCAGCAATCGAAAGGGCGAGTAAACTAAGCCCACGAGGCCGCAGTGCGCGTTTCATTGGATTTCCTGAAGGAATTAAGGGCATATTGTATTATGACCCGAAATCCCGTAAGGTATCCACCTCCAGGGACTTCGTGTACCCCCGCGACCCATTTGCATCCGCTCAGGGTCCTGCCTCGATCGAGGGGGGGAGTACCCCAAAAGGGGATGAGGACGATCTCACGTACCCAGATGCAGCCGAATCAAATGCAAACAAGCCGAACAACTCAGTTTCTCCGCCGGTCACGGAATCAAATGCGCCGCCGGCTGAACAGCAGCAGCAACAGCAGCAAACCAAAAAGTCTAGGCCTCGTATCGATTACGGCCCAAAGACACGCACGTCCTCGCGTCTCATCGAACGAGCGCAGGCGCAGCAAACAGATCAACACTCGGATTCGGAACCACCCGAACTGGTTACGGAACGAAGCCAGGAGATCGGTGGTGAGAACTCCATAGCCCACTACGTATATTCGAATATAGTAGTGGACGGTCGAGACCCGCTCGATTATCGGGAGGCGACAGCCGGCCCGAATAAGGAAGCTTGGATGGAATCGATGAGAAAAGAACTCAATAATATGGAGCGACTCCATGTTTACGAGATAACCGAATTACCGTCAGGCCGTAAGGCCATCGGCTGTAAATGGGTATTCAAGACCAAACGAGGAGCCGACGGTGAACCGAAGGAGCTCAAGTCTCGATTGGTCGCCCAGGGATTCACACAAAAATACTTGATCGACTACAATCAAGTACATGCTCCCGTGGCTCGAACGGGGTCAATTAAAATTTTGGCCGTAATTGCCGTCCATTTGGGGCTGAAGGCTCACCAATTGGATGTCAAAGCCGCATTTCTTCACGGGGAACTCAGTGAAGAAATCTATATGCGGCAACCGCCCGGTTTCGAGGACCCGAGCAAGAAGGGTCACGTACTTCGGTTGAAGAAGTCTATTTACGGCCTCAAGCAGTCTGGGCGCGTATGGAACCAGCGCTTCGATAAGGAGCTGAGGGCCTTAGGCTTCTCTCGCCTCATAGGCGACCCTTGTGTCTATATTAGGCGATCCGGCTCGCAAATTTCCATGCTGGGACTTCACGTTGACGACATGGAGTTCTTTTGCTCGGATGACGCAGCTGTGCCGGAGTTCATCAAACTTCTTGGGGATCGTAATATTGAACTGGTTCACGTTGGGCCACTTACCTACATGCTAGGGGTAAAATTTGCATTCGATTATCGCCTCCAGACAGTCGGAATCGACCAACACGGCTACATAGACGTGTTACTTACCCGATTTGGAATGAACGATGCCAAGCCGGCGCCGTCCCCGTTCCCTTCGGGTGTCAAGCTAACGAAGGACGACTGTCCGCGGACAGACAAGGAGATCAGCGAAATGAAGAATTACCCATATCACGCATTAATCGGCAGCCTACTCTACTTGACAGTTTGGAGCCGGCCCGATTTGGCCTATCATGTTAACGCGCTGGCTCAGTTCTCCTCAAACCCCGGCAAGCGCCATTGGGAACTCGGGAAGCACGTACTTCGCTTCCTAAAACACTCTCGCGACTTTACCCTTATCCTCAAAACGGATCCAAAGGGACCACTCCTGACCGGCTATGCTGATGCCGACTGGGGCTCTACCGAAGGTCGCCGTTCGACGACCGGCTACGCATTCACCCTAGGCTCTGGTGCCGTTACCTGGCAATCAAAGAAGCAGCCTACCGTGGCACTTTCGTCCGCCGAGGCCGAATACATGGCACTCTCGGCTGCCACGCAGGAGGCCCTGTGGCTCCGTTCCTTACTTTCTGAATTAGGTTTCCCTCAACGGAAACAAACTACCATTTATTCTGATAATTTAGGCGCTATTTCTTTAACCGAAGACTCGGTGCTCCACCAGCGTGTCAAGCACATTGACATTCGCCACCATTTCATTCGTGACCATGTCACCAATGGGTCGGTGAAGGCCGAGTACTTGCGTACCGAGGATCAACCGGCGGACGCGCTAACTAAAGCGCTTCCGAAGGCCTCGCACTCCCGTCTATCCTCTATGCTTGGTGTGAACCGGCCTTGAGGGGGGGTGTTAGAGTACAATACCGGTTCAACCCGGATTATATAATTTAATTTCCTTTTTCATATATTTCAAATTAAAATGGACTCTTAAAAGTTTTCCTTGCATGTATGCTACCTCATCGCTATTGCATAGCGCTGAGGTATGTCTCACTTTATATTCGTCTTTATTTCCTGCGCTAATTGTCATGTATTTAGTTCTATATATTATAGGTAACTAAATACATCCTCATCGCTATTGCATAGCGCTGAGTTCTATATATTATAGCTCCCGCATACCATAACTTAGACACTTGAAGGAGGGGTGTAAGGTACCACCGAGGGGTAAATATGGTAAGCCTCGAGTACATTGACCTTACCTTTGCGTGATCGTAACTCAGTTCTTCAATAATATTCGCCAAGATCTCGATAGGTAACTTGAAGGATGTGTCGAACGTATTAAGCGCTGATAATTTCCCACGAGATTGTTAGTTCAAAACCTATGGCACAAATATCATGCTGAGACGTACATCGATGATCTTCTGATATGGTGTCAACCATACCGTATGTAGAAAAAGACAGATTGGTCGGAGGTGTGATGGCGGTTGGAGATAAAAGATCGTTGGCGTTATCTTTACACTGCAGTGCATTAGAAATCAAGTTTAATCGGAGTCTCAACTTGAAACTGATTACGTTATTATGATTCCGAAGACGAAACGTTGCTTCTGATAGCTCCCTCTCACGTCCTCCGACTCCAAGCTTTGAAACGCACCGTCCGGCGTCGAGAACATCACTTATCACTTCGGTCTAACAATGACGAGACTCGCTATACTCACATGTCTCCCCATATCGATTTACTGCACTTGACTTTTTTGCATCTCGATGGTCTAATCGATTGGAAATCAGTACTTGACGATAGAGCACCAGAAAACGCTGCCTCATGCATTCGAAGACATGCATAAGCAAGCTTTAAAATCTGAGCCTGTGTATCCACGACGACATTAAAACTTTCCACGAAGCGAAGAAGGACTTAGGTCCACATTCACAAACATTTGACACTGGTTGGACGCCGTCTTAAAATGCAATCTAAAGTAAGTTCACGTAGTCACCTATCTTGAAAATCTTAGCATTTCTAACGTCCTACCCTAACCGTTCGGAAGGACGACAGACATAGTGTAAAATTTCCGAATTTTACCATCCAATTTGAGTCCTAGGCTCCGCACCGTACAAATATGAACTCCTACTGTACGGTACGGTTACGGGCCGTACTTGGTTTTCGTCAAATGCTCGAATTGGTGCAAACTTGAGCCAACTCTCCTTCCACTTGTGGACTTGTATTCAAAACCTACCACTGTCAACGTGTTGATAGATGAGCTTTGCACGAGAACCTGCGAGCTTCATGGGCCTCGTTTAAGTATGAAGTGTTTCATGGTCGGTCCCATGACGTCAGAACATCCCGGACGATGTGGGTGCCTCTGATTTCTCCCTACAGTGTATAGCTAATAAACTTTATTTACAAGATGTGCTGAAACGATTGAGCACTGCAAGATACTTGCAAATCGTCGACCTCCTCGCCACGTATAGAATCAAATGCTCTTGTGCCATGATTGGAGAACTCTCTCCTCCTCCGCTCCCACATTTCCTTCTCCATGAAAATTCAGCACACGGAGATGAAAACTTTGCTTTCTGAGCCTGCGGCTCTTCTTTTAGCCGGTTGGGAGGTATCATTTTTCGTGAAAAGTGACGAATCCCATTGGAACATGTGTTTGAAAGATCAAGACGTACGATCTCATCAACCACTGTCTTTCATGTAAGTAGAGAGAAATTTTCTTCGTTCTCGCTGTGTTCTTGATCCGCTCATCTGGTTATAGATCACCCGTCCTTAGAGTTCTCTCGCTGCTCATCACATGGCTGCCGGCATGCCAAGATCCGATGTCCTCAGCGCCAATTCTTCTGGGACCACTGGCTAGCCATTTCTACGCTCTCTCTAAGCGGGAATTTCCAGTCTGCGGAAGACTTTTCGTATCAAATCCATTATTACTGCCATGACGGCCGTCTGCACTGGGATACCGCTTTCATTCTGACATTCGCTCCCCAGCTCCATTGTAATTCACATGTGCGTAGAACCACTATATCATGTTACCCATATGGCTTTACTGATACGTTTCATTACCGTCTGCGCGCTTGATTCAGGCGCTCAATTACGAGACATCAACCGGGTTGTGGAGTTATCGATGTTTACGATCTTCACCGAATCAAAACGTTGACGGTCGAACAGCAATCTTTTCTCGGTCAGCTATTTCCAAAAGAAGTGCTCACTTGTTAGGCTAATGTATTGGTCAATTGTCTTCTATTAGCGAGATACAGTAGGTCTGATACCTGATTTGAATGTTGAACATTAGTGCATTAATAGAGCGTCAGCACCTTGGCCATGCTCCATACATGATCTAGTCGTCGCGTTCGTGTCCTTTCTACTCCTACTTTACTGGGTCAGCTTATATACGAAAAGATGTAACTCTTTTCCCAGCTTCTCGTTCGTTCTCTCCCACAGCACGTAAGTAATATCTCGTACTGACCTATGCTTCTTGTTTATGACCAAATACTAACTGCAAGTCTTTGTAGTAGGTACATCCAAACGATGTCACATTTTATAAATAGATACAACTTCGTCACCGCAGTGATTCTACCTCTTGCATTCTCACTCGAGATTATGAAACCGCAACCGCAGGGTGCCTCCGCACTCTCGAAGCTTCCGGGGGAGAAGACATAAATTTCCGGGTGCACTCACCAGGAAAGTTGAGACAGTTTGAGAAGACGTCATTATCATATGATCACTGACCTTTAATTCAGACCTCCGCCCCAAGCTTCATTTCCTAGAAGCTATCAACGAATAGCTCCTCGTAATGGATACTGGCTTGCCATATATCCGTTAAGCATCGTAGGAGCTTAACCATTGCCTAGTCTGCGGAGAAACTCGACCCGCATGGACGGCGGGGCAGTGGTTATCTTCCCGTGGGCCAGTTAGTAAACAGTCCTTCTCAGAAGTCACATTCAGCGCCCACTTAATTTCACGGTCAACCACTCTCGATCCTCACTGTACCCGCAACAGTTTGCCAGTGGGACGTTCAACGTAAAGTCACCGCCATAGAGTAAGGAGGTAGGTTCAGCAAGGTGTCTACGCGTTCTTGCTAACTTCTTCTAGTTCCTAGAAGACATACTTGCTGGTGTAACAACGAGCGCAAACAATAGTCGGTAAGTGGTATAAAAGCGTACGAGAGATGGTTCACTTCTCCTCACTTCTCCAGTCCCCTCGAAGCAATGTCTGCTGCAGCCTTTGCCAAGAATAACTTGACTATTGAACTACGTTCCGATTATCGCATAACCCACTTGAGCTATGCTTTATTGAAGATTCTCCAGGACGATGTCTCTCAGCTGCCTTATTTTACAGATTCTATAGCTGCGCTTGGAATGTGGGGTCATCAAGTGTACAAGCACATTCTTTCGCACGTAACGAACGTCCAGAGTGCAAACGGTCTGAACCTGTTCTCTTTCAATTCTTACAACTTCGCAAGGAATATCCTTGAAGAGTTAGTAAAATCAGTTCAGTGCAGCCATGTTTACTGACTAGAACACGCAATTTCAAGTTCTTTATGCAGCCTCGTCACTGCAATCTCTTTAAAAAGTGTGACGGAGATGTCGACCACCATAGAGCGTCTTCATCAGAAGTTGGAAGACATATGCAATGAACAGGTATGTTCATAACATAATTTGAAATCACTGCGTAGCTTAATCTATCTATCTCAGCCTTCAGCCGCTCCATATCTATTTCAAGGCTTGCCAGATGGTACGAAGATCCTGACAAAGCACTTTTTGATAGAACAGCGAAGCTATATCTGCAAATGCATCAGTTTCATCGTGACTCGGATTCAAGCGTAAGAAAAGTCCTTTATGATATGGTATACTGAGTAGTAATTATTGTCTTTAGCATGGACGACAACTCACATTATGATCTCATTGGTCCTTTACAGAATCTCGTACGTGAGCTGGAAAAAAGCGGCGAGCAACAGATCCCAGATAGAGTGAGCTATTTGTCGCTGTGTAGGCATGAGCGAGTTTGCTGACTGTAAGCTTGAGCATTAGTGTTATTTTCATCACATTTGCTAAGAAAGATTGGCTCATGACTGGTGTCACGGGTCCGTTGACAAACGAGGAGACTTCTGTTATCAAAGAAGCGCTAAAGTATATTTTCAATATACATCCAAATATGTTTCGATGCAAGACTAACAGTGGAACTAATTACAGTCACATGAAGCCGGGAGAGCCTGTAACTTCCCAGCCCTCCGGCACAACTCCCGAGCCATCCAATGATGACGCGAAGGTATGTAGATTTAGCAAAAACACCCGTAGCAATCTACTCAATTGCTTCACAAATGATCGCAGGTTATGGCCGATATACTGAAGCTTGTGTCGAAAGTCGGCATTCAATACGCCGAGCAGATGACTACTCTTGCTGAGATTTGCCTGCTATTCTATCAATCGAGATCTCGACGCGAGGTGGTTTCCAAAGAGTCAGAATTTTCGAGGCAAGTTTAAAAGTTGCCTTCAACTCAACTCCCAGCAATGATCATATGTTTCGACATGTAGCGTGGTATCATTCGCTGCGCATGCCATCACAGAAGCCAAGAACAAGCTTACTAAACTTATGGATGACGAAGATGACACTTATCCAGTTAGGCGGGCAATGAAGTCCGCCATTGATGCCTTGAAAACGCATGGAGAAAATTACCACGTAGGCTTGATTGTTGTCCTATCTCTTTCTTCTGTTTATACGCTTTATATCTCAAAACAGATATCTGAAAACATCGAAGACAAGCTTCACAATGCACGGGATAAAGATGAGAAAAGGCTCAAGCACTGCAGAGAACAGATTAAAGACAGGTAAGAGCAGTCGCTACCGTACCTCTTATCCGATCTGACTCCAGAATATAGGATCTCTGGCTTTGGTGTTTGAAAGTCTTCTATCTATTCTTTCTCGAAGCGTCACACAACCTGTTATCGGAAATAGTTTACGCACTTTCTCAGCTTCCTCATTTTCTTGACCGAATGATGCAGATTTGTCTTCATGATGATTACGGAACAGAGCATAATACTTGTTGTTTTCATCTTATCAATAAACATACACGAATGCGAGTACAATGAGGATATACGGAATCATCTTGAAACTCTGAAGTGACGTTAGCCTCCCATATTCATTAGCCTCCCAGCTGAAACTAGCCTCGCCGCTGCAGAAGCCATGAGCATCCCAGCTTCCACCGCAATGAAACTGTTCGCTCGCTCGTACTTTGACTCGATGCCAGTAATATTATTTCCTTGACTCGGCAGAATGTGACACCGAGGACGAAAAGCGGTCATCCGGGAACAGTTTCAGAAGCCTTTTTCTTCGACGGGGTACAGGGTGAATCTATCCTTCAGATCTCCTTTGATATGCTCCTGTCTCCAGCTGGATAAAGGACACGAGCAGATGGCAGTCGTGCGTGGTTCCCTTTGCTTTGACTTGAAGTTTCTCCTTCTATTTCCCTCTTCCCCCTTTTTCAGATGCAAAAATTAGCTCCTGGGCCCGAGCCATGGCCTGGACTGTTCCTCTTCGTTTTGACATTCGTTTCCGAGAAGCTAGAGCTCCAGCAGAACTGTTTACGAGGGCCTTTCGATGTACCGTATGGTATGGTATAGTATGGGGTATCAGTGATCACTCTCCTATACCGGGGATGGACGCTGGACCGTCATGATAGAAGCGGGGAGGAAACCGAAGGACTCAGACTGTATCTTTCGAGTTGGACATAGTGAGTGACTACAGACGTCAGTTACAGCCGGCATCCAAGTTTTGAGCGGAGTTCGAAGCTTGATCCGTGACGAGCCTAGCGTTCATCGAGTCTCGTCATCCATTTCCCTTCTAGTGCTGAGAGGACATATAACAGTGATCTAATCATGCTGATTGACCAAAAGGACTTTTTGTACCAGCCTGGTATGGTTGTCTGCTTTTTAGCTGGGCATTTCACTTCATTTCAATGTGCCATATGCGACACGCATGCGTCGTAAGCGTGACCGTGACGGCCAGAGTGACACTGACAGTGCAATTTGTGAAACATCATCTTCAACCTCCTTACATTCGAACCGGCCAGCAAATCCAAAGGTGCAAGATGAATTCTCGCTTTAAAGTGGGAAGAGATTAGGCTATTGTACGTGTGCTCCTGACTATCCTGGACCAGTTGGTTTATTAATTTTCAACGCTCAAGTGAAGTTATAGCGACCATACAATGCACGAATGGACGAAGTCAGTACGAGCGCTGCGGACGACGAGCACTTATATGGAAAGGCACGACGCAGGCCATAGCGACGACGACGACGATATGTGTGTAATGTGTGCCAAGTCTGCGCTGAAACTGCTTCGGACGTTTCTGAATAAGTATTGGTCAATTTTGCGGTGGAAGTTGCACTTCGTTGCGGTGCATTACGCAAGTTTCACCGGATTTCTGTCAGATGGCTACGAGTACAAGCATAGTTCATGCTAGTACTTGTTATCTGATGCTCGAGCCCCAAGGCGCCATCCCAACGATGCACAACAAGCGTGTGAGGCGAGGATGCAGAAGATTTAGGCCAAAGAGGATGCTTGGGACAAGTTGGAGGAACTGCCTGTGCTGGTAGACACGCTACTGGAGGCGAACGACGCGGAGACGTTGATGAAAAGGAGGGAGGCGGGCGGCGTGGGGCTCTTCCAGGACTTCGTGGAGCTTGAGGGGACGATATGGGGCGTGCTGGATAAGGTGAGCAGGCGGTTTCTCTATCCGCAACGCTGTTTCGGTCGCTGAAAAAGGGCTCTCGTGGAACTAGAAATATGGATCCAAAGACGCGAATGGATCTGTTTCCCCCACGGCACAGATGGAGACGCTCAAGCGTTGAGATCGTTAAAGATGGCACGATACGCGCGAAACTCCTCCGTCAGCCAGACGTGGCGATGGGGAAGGTCGTCGAGAATAGGCTACTAACGAAGCCGGGCGCGCCAGAGAAAAGACACATTGGTGCGTACGAAGACAGGTCGCCCACATCCGCCATAGTTCCCTGTGCTGACTTTCTTCTTGTCCATTACACGCATTCGGTGTTTAGAGGACGAGCTGCCGGAAGGTATGACATACCGGGCTGGGGATTATCTGGTGAGGTGAGTCCTGCAGTGGAGGTTTGAAATACAAGATCGTTAATGTTGAGTGTGGATAAAGCTTACCGACGACCCCCGTCGACACTGTAAAGCGTGCGCTTTCACTCTTCGGCTCGTCGGGCGAGCGGGAGGTGGAGGCAGACAACAATTGCACTCAGAGCAGCCGCCGTTGTGAGTTGACAGGTTATCATCAAATCCGAAGGACCGACCACGTTCCCGGTGGAAACTCCAACACTCGTACACACCATCCTGAGCGGTTTCGTTGAGCTAGCGCAGCCAACTACGACGCGTGACCTGCTTGCTATCCAGACGTACACCAAGTCCGAAGCGAGCATCGCAGCCATCGCGAGCCTGCGGAACTACTACCAAGACGAGAGCGTGCCCAAGCGGCTCAGCGTCCTCGATATCCTCGAACAGCACACCGACATCGCCCTCCCCTTCCCGACCTTCCTGCACCTGCTTCCGCCGATGCGCGTCCGGCAATACTCGATCTCCTCCTCGCCGTTGATCAACCGCTGACCATCAGCGTCCTCGCCGCGCCCGCGCTCTCCGGGACGGGCGGCACGCACCTGGGCGTCGCGTCCACGTACCTCGCGTCGCTCCGGCCTGGCGACCGCGTCCCGCTCGCCGTGCGGCCCTCGAACGCGGCTTTCCACCTCCACCGCCGACCCCGCGACACCGGTGGTCATGTTCTGCGCGGGCGCCGGGCTCGCGCCGTTCAGGGGCTTCGTGCAGGAGCGCGCGGCGCAGAAGCAGGCGGGCAGGGACGTTGGGAAGATGCTGCTGTTCTTTGGGTGCAGGGACCCCGAGGTGGACTACCTGTACGGCGAGGAAGAGGTGCGCGAGTGGGTGAGAGAGGGCGTCGTGGATGTGCGGCCGGCGTTTTCGAGGAAGGAGGGCGCGTCGCAGGGGTGCAAGTACGTGCAGGAGTGAGTGCTGTTTTCTACCTATCTGCTTTTTTTTCCCTCGCGTCTTCCGTCGTTGATGTGTGCTCGCCCTCTGCTGCCGGGTCTGGCACGACCGCGAAGACGTGGACGTGCTCTTCCGTGCTAATGCGAAGGTAAATAAAGATTTTCTTTGAAACTATGTGATTGCTCGGCTTACCATCCTTCATACCTAGTTCTACACATGCGGATCGCGGAAGGCGTCGAATGGGATCAAGAAGGCCTGCGTCGACATGATCAAGGCGAATAGGAATGTCTCTGAGAAGGAAGCTGCAGCACTGTTTGAGAAGGTCCAGAAGGAGAGATATGCGACGGATGTGTTCGATTGATCATTATGGATTTCTGCTGCTGGCGTGAAGGTATGAAATGCCCTCTTACAATGTAATGTGTAGAAAAGTATAGACTAAAATGACAAAGATACTCGAATACTTTGGGCACGAGTGAAGATACTGTGCTTCTACTTTCTATAAAGTCTGCGATCAGGACAGCAGCCATGAAGCGAGCTGCGTTCAGTGGCAGAATTGATCACTCCCATGTACTCTGGCGCTTCACTCTGCCCGGGGATGGCTGTACTAAAGCAATACACTGTCAGATATGGGCGGCGTTCTACACTCTCGATCCTCACTTCAAGTCCGGCCTTTCCGCGTATTTTATCACGCGACTGCATAGCCCACCGACTGGTAATTGCTCATCTATGTATGTTGTCACCGCAAGCTCCAGATTGAAATTGATTTATTGGCGCTCGATGTTCGGACTCTGGCATTTATCTGGACGAGAGCTCAAGTGGCAGTGTGGGAGATCGAGATCTACATACTATGGAACGATGAGAGTAGCAAACTGAGAATGTGTTCCTATCTTTGAACGACCTTGAAATGGATGGCTATACACTGTAACATGAGGACCGTGTGTGTGTAATCCTAGTTCGTGAACGTGCACAACCTGAGCGCTCGATCTTACTACTTTTGTGACCTTCATTTCAGTATTTGGCCTTTAGGCTATACGCAGGCGATTTCTGTACGTAGAGTGGCTGGGATGCAAAAGTTATTTGGAAAGCAATTGGCTCGATTAATGCTTAGTGTAGCACTGCAATTTCGAGATTCCACGACAATCATAGAGTGGCCATGTCATAGGACGTGCAGAAGTTCCCAGGATTGAAGTATAAAGATGAGTGCATCATTTATGCTACCGCAGCTGTAACAACCACTGTCTCTCTTTCGCTTCTTCTTTCTGGACTCTCTCGTCTCCACTATGGCGAAGGAGCTGAAGCCACTCCTTCCCTTCCGAAAACGCACAAAGCTTCGTGACAGTGACCGGAAATTCCTGGAGTCGCTGGACTTCGACTTGTTTACAACCCGTGGACGTGGCCGTCAATCTACCAAAGAAGTGATTTACGTGTACAGTGGTGACGGTGAGGGAAGGTCTGTCAGCTCGTTTTCGACTAATGCTACTATGGACAACAACATTGGTCCGGGCCGGATGCTTGACAAACTCTATCAGTATCTCGGGCGTCGGCTTGAATGGGGTATACTCCGCATATCCATGTCGTCCCTCCACCCAAATAAAATCATGCATGGTCTTTTATCTCCGCTTGAAATAGTTGTCGAATCCGATTCTGATAGCGACAGTCACAGCGATGACGGTGAATATCTCGAACCTGAAATACGGGAAGGCTTGCCAGAAATGACAGAGGTCATAGCGGAACTTCATGAACATCACGGATCGGTGGCTATCGCCGGGCTGCAGAGCCTCGTTCATCAAACGCAGTGAGTACAGGACGGTGCTAGCTAACAAAAATACTGACCAAATGTCGAATACTCGCAGATCTAAATCACTTTACCGATCCGCAGCAGCCCTCGCAACCCTTGTGCACCTTGCAAATTCAGATTCTTCAGGCATTTTCTCCGGGTTTCTGTGTGTAGTCTCGAGGCTGGAACCAATATTTCAGTTGGAGGGTAAAGCAATGGCTCTCGATGATTCACATCCAGATAAATGGCTTTTCCTCTCTGTAGTCTCTATGGCCAGGTTATTTCCCAATTTCGTGGACAATTATCTCGGTAGTCCAGGGTTTAAGACAGTGCACTGCTTGAGACAAGACCTAATTAAACTTATGCAAGAAGACCAGTGGGTTTATTGTTTTTGCTCCGTCTAAAATTGATGATGTTGATTTCTATTAAGGGTAGACCGTCATGGTTCTCTATACTCTCTAACGAAGTCACTGTCCTTACTGTTCGATTGCCTGATCACTGCATATGCTACCGAAGATGATCAACGATTGGCAATCGCGTGTTTAGCACAGACAACCTATTTCCTCATCCTGTTTTTCCTCAAGCATCTCGACAAACTCCTCTATTACAGCGATGGAATGCAACAGATAGGAAATTTCATTATGAATCACTGCCTCATGGTCTTTGAAAGCCATATAAGGGATTTAATAAGACGGTTGTCAGCAAGAAGACTTCATGTCATTAGTGCATTCAAGGTGTATGTGCAGCTAACTCTATACACGTGCTTTACTGGATTAACTGACGTTGACTGCAGTTTCCAAGAGAGAAACCCAGGAGTTACAGTGCTACTGAAAGGGTTATATTGGAGATTAGATCGTTGGCCATATGATGGCAGCAGTCTACACTCCCGCTCTCTCCCTCGCAACTACCAGGGAAAAGGGTGGTCACCATTCGCGATTGTCACTCAGATCTGCATGAGCAAATCTCGGCAACTACTTTCCTCTTCTATCGACGAGCTCAAGCAGGAGTTTCTGCAGAATAACTACAGAAATACGCATTTCAAAATGATCTTTCGGGAAGGATTATTTGATTTGTTCCAGTTTGAGTGGTCGTTAGAGAATTTACGGCAAACGCATGAGCGCGCACGGAAGGTCGAAATTATCGACAACGACGAGACTCATGAATTCATAGAAGCTCGAGATCATCCCCACTGGCTAGCAGAGGCAGAGGACTACGGAAACTGGAGAGGGTACAAGAGACTCTGTAATCGCCGGCGGGTATGGGGAGAGTGCGTTCGTTCTGACATGGATTGGGATTGGGACTCCGGGAGCTGCCTGACGAACCTCTTCACTATAAAGGATCCATCGGAGAGTACTGTTCGCGAAACAACAGCTACATCCCAGCTTTACGGATATGGATCACAGGGAGAGACGGCGCATATGGCACTCGAGGACGCCCGCGCAACATTACCAAAACAAATACGAGTTCGATACGAGGACGGGAAGGGTCGGATACGGTACAAGACGTACTTGACTAGCCCGTCAGCCGAAAGTATCGCGTCTGGACTATCAGCACCTTTGACGTGCCCGACCGTCGATTCGAATGATAAGGATGAAGCCGAGGGAGGAGAAGAGGGAGATGACGCGGACAGACCGTCTATCTACGAAAGTGCACTCGAGTTTCCACTCGACTGAAGTGATCTGCAGATTGAAAGTAAGCCATTATCGTTCTTTAATAGACTGGAGATCTTACCTCTTATACGCAAGTTGATGGAGCGTGAAATAAAGAAATTGGTGGCCAAGTGAATCTTCATGCGGAGCGAAGCGACTTTTCACCGCCGGTGCAATTTAAAGACGTTATCTGCAGAACACTATAGTGGATTTTTGAGTTAATGTATCGCTTCGATTCAAGTTGTTGAGCATGACGCACGATGTAATACAGTTTGTTATTCTTGAACAAGAGGTACATGGATGCATGGTCAAGCGTGGACCACCGACCCATTACTGCGATTTCTGTTCATCAAGGGCTGCTTTATACGCGCCTAGACTGCAATTGAAGCGTTTGGTTCCATCTAAGGTAAGAAAAAAACAGAACACTCACATTCCCTTCAACACCTTCGCCGCCTCCAGCGCGTCCTCGAATTCCACTTCCGACATCTCTCGCTCGCAATACTTCGCCAGCTCGACCGCAGCCGTATACCGCCGGGTGTGGACCTCCGGGCCATCTATGTCTGCCACCCCTTCATTGCTGACGTCGTCATTCGTACTAGAGATAGACGCAACGGTGCCTGAGGTGCATGTGTTGTGCGTGGCGGACGTCCCGCAGAGGGTGAGCAGGGGCAGGATGTTACGGAGGTAGCGTGCTAATGGAACGCGTGGTGAGAGGGGAGACATGGATGGGATGCCGGCACGCGAGGCTGAGTCTGTAGGCAATGAATAGCTTATTACGAAGGCTAGGAGGTGGAGGATGAGAACATACCGACAGAGCTGACGGTATCGAGGATAGCAGCGCGGAAGCGGACGCCTTCGTACTTCGTTCCTTTGTTCGCAGTGAGCAAGTATAAGATTTATCCGCAGTAAGCAAGGCTAAGACCGTGACTCCAATAGTAGACGACGACGACATACCTGGGGCTCCCCAACCCTCCCGATGAGACACCACAGGCAACGACGCGAACGCGATGGAGCACGAAAGTAAAAACTCTTCCTCAATGAAAGTATACACCACCTGCTCGTAGGTATCACAGACAGCTATTAACCAAACGGACTAGTATATCATACCTTCGGAAGATCACCCTGACCCATTACATTGCGCCCTTTTGGTATCCTCGCCAACTTCAAGCCCACCGACAGCCGCCGTTTGAGGCAGAAAGCAAGTGAAATGACGAGGCTGTCTGTCCCACGTCGTGAATTAGCATGGTCACCAGTACTGAATGATATTTGTCCCCACGGTTTGCGACGTAAACTAAGTAGGACATAGAAGAGAATTCATCTTCGGAAGGCGCTGCGCATATGATACAAGCAATTATTGTGTGGGTAAGGAGACACCGAACGCACAGGGAGAGGTTGCTGCTCCGAGAGTTTTGGTTCGGAAAATCGATATAGACCTAATATACGCAAAGCATCCCACGGTCAGATTGGCTAAAGCCTCAGGGTCCTGCCACGTCAACTTCGACTCCTCTCCAGAATGAATCCCTACTGCTTGCTCTTGTTCTCCTTCTTACACTTCATTAATACTCTCGTAAGATTTAGATACCTCAAGAACTCTTCTGGCAATCGTGCTGCGCTTGACTATGTACGCTACATTGTTCCGCCCATGATAAAGATTAGGCTGTGCCACTCGCTAATTATACTTTTCTTCACTGCACAGGGATCGATAGAAGCGCTCCTGGTGCACTGCAGAAGTACTCCGGTACATCTATATCCGAACACATCACCAGCTTCTAAGGGGTAGTTTCCTAGCTTTGGCATCTCGGTCTTGTACGGCAGAGTCTGTCCTTCTATTCATGTGTCAAGTTACGCGCTTCTACTATGGCAAGAGACTCATCATGCCTCAAGATTCCACGCATCTAATCATCGCCTTGGGCCCCACGCTGCACTTCGATCAATGCGCGCCAAAGTCATGTTCTCTCTCTTATCAACGGCGCGGTGGTGTTGTATATCTCTCCGCCTCTTACCCTCACTGTATCTTCCAACCCTGGCCTACGCAACTTGAAGAAAGCAATTTGCTATGCTACTGGCTATTGCTTTTGCGTTTCTTCTCAAGAAATACGGGACTCAGGCTGCTGCCCTTCCTGTACCCACCTCATCATCTTCCACATTCGAAGCGCCTATTTCCGTTCGTGACGACCCTTCTGTGGGGTGCAATAGTCGAACAATCTTGGATATCCTATGGAGCTGCCTCGCCACGACGTTCGCCTGTACCTGGGTGTCCGTACACCCGAACGTGCCGTTTAAAGGAGAGGGCAAATGGACAATACTGAGGCGACGCGTCTACCTCATGTTCTTTTCGATCTTTGCCCCGGAGTTTATGGTCATGTGGGCGTTTAAGCAATGGAGAGGTGCGGTGATGATCAAGGAGGGTATCAACGATGCGATCAAGGCCGCATCTTCGGACAAAAGTACGTCTCGGTCTGAAAATTTTCAAACAATGCACTGATGTCCGTTGCTCAGCAAAGCCCGTACGAGAGTTATGGACAACCGCACACGGGCATCTCCTGCAGATTGGTGGTTTCCGTTTAAGGGCTACAGCTCGTGAGACATTTTTCTGGGCGGGTTCAACGGCCCTTGGATCTCGCACCGAACGACCCCCCTCCGTTGGCGAAGATGATTCTCTCTCTGATTATATATCGCAAGTACAAAAGAGATTCGACACCCTCTCGATACTCAGCGGGGATGATCTATGTGATGCTAATCTGTCACTTAGAAGCGCACTCTTCAATACGCAGCTCTTTTACAGAGAAGAGGAACCAAGTGCGTCTGAGACTACGCAATCTTTTGAGCATAGAACTCCACAACGGGACTCGGACACTATATTGGAAGGCGTACTTAATTTCCGCACTATTAAAAAGCTTCTCTCCGAGAATCTAGTGCGCTTCCCGACCATCACCGAGGACGAGATCAATGACAAGAGCAAAGGCGATGCGCTTTCCAAGGGGATCGCCCTCTTACAGCTAACCTGGTTTATTGTCCATATCATTACACGAGCAGCGCAGGGCTTAGCTATATCCGAGCTGGAACTCACGACTGCCGCTCTCGCTGGATTGAACAGTATCATGTATATCTTCTGGTGGAGCAAGCCTCGCGATGTACGTTTCCCCGTGGTGATTCGGACCAAGATTGTGGATGAGATACTGACGAAGAGATCCGAGGACACTGCATGGAGCTTTTCAGATTTGGAAACAGAATTCGATGTTTGTAGATATCTCTGGATCTCTTTGACGGCGTCCATAGGGATAGTCTACACTCTCGGCCGATTCTTTTTATCGCTTCCTAAAGCAGTTGACGGTGCTTGCGTTGGATTCTACAAAGTTGCTAAGGCTTTCCCTCGCAGTCTCATAATAACTTGCTCTCGAATCCCTCGACTATTTGCGAGGACCGTCGAAAATGTGATGGAAGACAAGAACATGGAGTTGAAGCGTGTTCGGAGCGAAAAGAGCGGGGTTATGTCGGAAGTGCTTGGCGTTCTCAACCTAGACGAACCGCAAAATGTCGATCCGGGGATCTCTGACGCAGTTGATTCGCGCATGGAAGTAAGCGTATCCTTCATATCTTACATGAAACACCTCGACTTACATATGCTATTTTAATGCAGAGATATGCGAAAAGCGCAAAAACCGCGATGAAATTCATCAAACTTCCATTCTACCTTCTACTCTACATCATTGATCTAACTCTATACATCCCGATAGGAAAGATCGTATCAGCCGTCGATGATAATTCATTGTCAAAGGATATGACTTCTGGCTTCAATATTGAAGGAGTGAACAAAACATACTCAATGATATTCTACAGTGAGAATGCAGGTGTCAAACCTTTACTCGTTGCGTCCTCTGTTGCAGGAGCATTGTTCGGGGCAGCGCACTGTCTTGCATGGAATTTTAGCTCTCCGTCGCACGTAGAGCAGATCTTGTGGAGAGCTGCGTCTTTGGGCGTCGTTGGGTCGTGTGCTGCGATATTCTATACCGTCCTTTGCTTCCACGCCGATGATGATGACGATGATGGTGCGAAAAACAATGGAAATATTGTTTTCGGGATATTGTTAGCTGTGGGCGTTATTCTGTGTATTTTGGCTTCCTTCGTGTACCCATTATCCCGTATCACCCTTCTTGTCCTCGCAGTCACTTCTCTTCGTTCTCTTCCTCCTTCTGCGTTTGATATTGTCGATTGGATCGAACTTGTCCCTCACATCTAAATAATGTACATCATTAGATTCTCACACAAAGATCAATAGATTTCTAGTGCTTTATCCGTGGTGAAATTGCGGTTGAAGGAAGAGTTCCCAGTGAACATTGAAAGTCAATGGTTAACATGACGTCAGACGTACTAATTGGCATGAATGCCATCCAGCACTGCCACTGCCACTGGATCACTGGCTGACTCACCTCGCTTGCTCTTGTTCTCTTCGTTCTCTCTCAACAAACTCATCCGATCTACGGTTTTGTCCTACAAAACGCTAGAAACTGCATCCGGTATACTCTTATACAAGCTGCAAACCCTTTACTGTGCTGCTGGTCGCTTAATTCTTTTGTTGTCAAAGTCAACAACTACCAGTGCGATAACACGCCTTTCTCAGACGACGGATAACGATATAGCATACTCTCGAGATGCGCCAATAGTCTTGATCGTCTTGTTCTCTTATGAAGTGAAGGGATGGGATTTATGCTCAGAACGGTAGCATGGAGGGCGCAGTCGCGAACATCGAATAGAAATAGACATGGTATGTTATGCTACGATTGATTATACATGGTTCATGCTACCTATTTATCAACTTTTAAATTACTGGCCATATAGAGGGCCGAATTATGCAACCGTGTCCGTCTATAATGTGGTACGGGTTTCTAATTGGTCGAACTGCTTTGCGACTCAGTGTCATCCGAATACGCCTGGTCTAACTCCATGGGAGTAGCCACCGTGTCTCGCAGCGCCTCCTCCAACAGACCCACGACGTCTCCTGCGCAGCCAAAGGACAGACTCCATCCCGCACCACCCTGTCCATACGAGTGTACAATCCTGCTCGGCCTCTCGGTGCCAGGTATACAGCGGAGCTCGCGTTCGACGCGGACGTTCCTCGCTCGGAAGGGTCGGAGTCCCTGAGCCAGCGGGTAGGTAGAGTCGAGGCGCGCATTTTTGAGGCACGGAAGGAACGCTTCGCAGCGCTGGCGCATGCGCTTGACGATGGGCGAGTCGAGGGTCAAGTCGAGCTTCGACTCGTTCGGCTGGGCGATGCCTCCGATGAGGAGGATGTTGTCGTTGCGAGGGACGAGGAAGACGATCTCGTTGGAATCGTGCACGGCGTCGGCGGTGATGGTCAAGGACGCCTCGACCTTGGGGAAGTCCTTGCCGTCGTTGATCACACGGATCAGAGCTCCCCGAATGGGATAGCAAGAAGAGTCGCCAGCTAGCTCCGTACCAGCTAGGCCCGTCGCGTTAACGATAGCGTCAGCGCCAAACCTGGTACGCAGAGTCTCCTCCTGATCGAGCAAGTCGCCAGTAATAGTCTCAGTGATAGTGGTCGCGCCTTTGCCATGGACGAGGCTCATGAGCCACATCATGGACTGATCGGTATCGATAATCGGCGACAGCAGCTCGTACGCATCCACGGCCCCGTAGTTCGGACTGACCCGCCGCTCCTCCATCAACTTCGCGTCCTGACGGAAGCCCTTGACGCCGCTGGAAATGATCTCCGCCATCTTCGAGAACTGCGCCGGGTCGTCCACCACCCGACCGGGGAAGAAAAAGTCGGAAGGCATCATCTTCACGCCGGCAGCGCGGCTGAGCTCCGGGACGGAGGCGATGGCGTCCCAGGCATGGTAGGCGGTCATGCACCAGCGCTTCGAGTTGGACAGGGAGATGCGGTCGGTGTGGGCTCCGCAGACGGCTGGGGGGTATTCCCAGAGAGCGCCGGCGATTTGTGCGGTGAGGCGGTTGTTGGTGCTGAAGTTGGCCCAGTCCTTGGAGACGATGGTGACCTTGTAGCCGCGGTCGAGGAGTACCCAGGCGGTCACGAGACCGGTCACGCCTGCACCGATGATGAGAACATGGGGAGAGGATGCGGTGGGCTGGACGAGGCGTCCGTGGTAAGGCGTCAGGTCGCGCCACATGACAATTGGAGTGTTGACCATGATGTCGAGTAAAGAGAAGCGAAGGATACGAAGAGAGGTGGTGTGCGTGAAGGAGGTGGTAAAATGTGAAAGCGAGCTATTCTTCTATGGGAGGCTGGATGCTCGACTTCGACTTCAATGCTTTCTCGACATCGCAGCAGCAGGCTCTATATACTGTTCACCTAGCTGTGTCAGCTTTTGATCGGACCTTCGCATCAAAGCAACCCTAAGGAAAGCAAAATGTCTGAAATTGACCGGTACGCCTTTGCTGTGCTAGCAATGATCCCTGTGACCACTCACATCAATAGCTCATGTGGACGTTCGTCTCTAGAGTCATAGAATGCAAGTCAATTTTGTTTACCGGGACTCTCGTACGCATCCAGGTCCGCTGAAACCCGCTGATGGTTATGCGATGCATACTATGAAACCTGGATTTTTGGACGCGGCTGCCGAAGATTTTTCTCCAGCGCCAGGTATGATTCTAAACTCACAACGTATGAGCCCCCATGTCTGAGTGAAATACGACGCAAACGCTTGAAAACTAAACGGATTTTGATAGCGGGGCTCTATAGGATCAGCCTTGCTCAAGAACTCGAAGGTGAGTGAACCTGACAGCACTCCTCGTACTTGTTAAACATCGGGCCGTTTGGTCGCATGGGGCGCACAATTTCTGCGCATTAAGGCAACCCGTCGCTCCGTGACATTGTTTCCGGCTATCCGCGGATGCCCGCGCCGCCCATACGAGCACGCAGACGTCGCGCAGGGGTGTACGAGTGATCAAAACGGATCAACCTCGCGTCCAAAGGTCAATTGTCGTGCAGGTGGACGTCGTGCCCATCAGCGCCTGTCCGCCAACGCTACCGGGTGAGCAGCAATAATCTTCTGGGCATCGAGCGACGCATGTGTTTTTTTGAATATTCCCCATGTGCATTCAAGGTAGTTTCTCCGGATAAATCAAATCTGCGGCGACCACGACCTCTTTGCTGTTTCATTTCCAGAAGTATGGTGATGGATGCATCAATTAGATGTACTCTTACCCTTTGTAACAGGTGTAACACCGGCTCTTGCATAACGACTTCAAGCTTTCAAGCTTGGTCGCGTACCTTGTTTCATAAAAGTAAGTGTTTAGTGGGTGTTGAACCGGAACCTGACGTTCATTGCGCAGATTACCGAATCTGACCGTGGATTTGCTAAATCGTGTTCTTGCTTGATTTGAGATTGAGGGCCTTTAGCGGCTGGTGAGTGCTATTTGTGTGGATGTCTTAATATCCGCGATTGACACTTTTTGTCTGCAGGGCTGCGTTACTCAAACGCCCTAAGTAATTTGTAGGCTATGTCTCTGGCATGGTGTTAGATCAAGCCATCACTATCGCTTCATTTGCGATCAGAGATCAGAGGACGCTCACAGACGTACGTGTAGGTTGAAACAATTTACAACCTCTTCAAGGCGACGAATGGTGAGTGAGTGAAAAGCCGGAGCCGGAAAATCATAACGTGACGGCAGTTCCGTCCGCACTGCCACTGCCACTCATGCTGCTAGGATCCGCGTGGGTTTAGATCGATCCCCGCCGACGCCATCACGGTTCCGGTTAACAAACTGATTGCCTTGCACCGCCCTATGTTCCGAATATGTATTTCTCGTCCATCATCGCAACAATATTACATATTCCACAACGGCTCAAGCAACTCAATAACATCTACTGTCGTGCCTTGTTTGCCTCCCATTCAAGTTAGCGCGTGAGCCCATCCGAGTCGGGGAAACAATGAAATTAATGAGGGCGTTAGGTGCGCTAAGTGTGTGGTTTGGCTTCCTTCGTCTACTGGCAGTGGCTTTTACTTTCATGATCTCCGAGTCTCGACTCCGACCAGATGAAAGAAGGCAAAGAGCCAGAAGAAATGGATGCACCATCCGTCTAGTATGAAAACGCGTTGGAGGTTCATCTTAATTGATGCACCCATTACTAGAGTACTTCATTTCTTTCTCTGAGATGGAAAGAAGGTCTGACTTCTCCTTTACCAGAAAGTTGATGGATGAGGGGCCTTGTTGGATAGGTAAAGGTTCATGTGGATGCAATAAAACTTTAAGTCATGCTTCACCGCTCACGATGATCTAGTGCGTCAAATTGTCTTCACTACAACTTAGTCGGTTTTCCATATCGATATGTTGTTTGTTAGGCAAACATACAAGGTAATATATCTACATAAATCATCAGGACAAGAGAGATACAGTATGAGCTTGAACTTTATGGTCAAGCAGATAACCTAAAGCAGGGTGAATCTCGTCATGCTATAAGCCAGCAATACCATTTAACAATTTGTAATTGCAATAGTACTGGAGACAATCACTGAATTCGAAACGACCATTCGGGGGAACATACATACGTTGAAATTCAAAGAAGAGCTCTTGTTTGGCTACCAATGAAGATGCACACCAAGTCGAATTCACAGGGAAATATTACACTTCCAAACTCTACAGTTTCTCAACTATAAAGACAAAGTAATCTAATACAAAGGACCATAGACATTTTGTGCAATAGAAAATTGAATCAAAGGTCACCGAGAGGTCGGATTTTACTCTCATTTTCAAATGCTCTTTTTCTTTCGGACCGACCATGACCATAGGTACGTTCCCGTTTGTGTAGTGTTGGGCGTGGATTCGGAGCGTGATATTCAAGCATCTTTCTGCCGTCGGTTGGGAAGCTGGCACGTCGTTGTAGCGAATACGGGGCCGGTGTAATATGAGGAGTGATATTTAAAGCCGACAGTGACTGTACGTGGCGGACGAGCCCGTTTCTTACGTCCGTTGAGCGTTCCTTGAGAGTTAGCCGAGTTTCCGCAGTTTCCTTATCGTCAATTATCCCTCCAGGGACCCTCCGAATTGAAACGAGGAACTCCAACACTTCAATGACTGCTGATCGATAGGTTATCAATCCTTCACCAGACTTCGTGAGCTTCCTGAATTGCCACTTCTCCGACACGAAGGTTGCGTAGAGATACGTCAGGCCTACACTATATATAGCGGCGAAGAGCAAGGTCAAAATTCTCGTAATGATGTGCTGTATAGATGATGAGTAGGTCATTCTTATGATATTGTATAAAGTCAATTACCTGGTTCGAGGAAAACGAGAAGAGACAAAAACCGACAGAATACGCTGCTCCAGATAAGTAAAGGGACACCACTGGTCCCTTTGTCAGCCACGTCTCCATGAGTAGGCTGAGATGCGATTCGGGGGCTCGTCTGGCAAGGCAAGAGAGATTAAGTCACTGATATGTGCTTTTCCGCACATTCCGGAGATGAACAAACATACACATATGATTGTTTCCAAGACATTGCCATCAGGCCATTTGCGGCCGAGGCGACGCTGAAAGTCACAGACAAGAACAGGCACGAGTTGACTGCATTATCGATAGGCCTATCAGTCTCAGTGAATGTGAACTGCAAGGTTGTAGCAGCAACAGCGCAAAAGAACGTAGCAATCGTTGTCATCATGAGATAACTAGACATTTGCTCTTGTTGGATACGCCGGATTGTAGATATACCTAATAGCTCTCAGTTGTCGAAAATATGCTCTAGTGGGATTAAGCATTACGCACCGATTGTGATGAATGTATTCAATGAAGACGATATCTTCTCCATTGATAACCCGATTTTACATACTGCAGTGAGAATCTGCTTTCGTTTGTGGAGCTGGGATTTTGTGCTAGTTGTATGTCGTAAATCTAGTACTTCGTGCTAAGTAACCATCAGAAGATAGCTTTGATATTAGAGTAGCGAGATAGGAGAACCTTTATGCAAGATTGACACCCTTTGATAGCGTCGAAGAGCACGTCATCGAAGTAGAAACTAACGTAGTGAAGGATCTGTATTTGGAGGTCGTAGAAGCTATCTGCAAGCTTTGATAAAGTATCCGACAACACTTTAATGTCTTCTGTTAACGTTACGTGGTATGAATCAGTTCGTACGTGTCAACGGCATAAAGTAATAACATACCATCAGGATACTCTAATGTAGACCTGAAGAACTGGACTTCGTCTATTAGTCCTTCTACAATCTTCCTCACATCCCGTACTGCTCTGGCCGGTGGACCACCCGATCCCGTGTATCTGAAGCTATATTCAAGGCGAAGAAGCTGTTGTACATTGGTTACTAGTAGGTTAGCATGGAAAAGCGACAGCACAAGCCTCATGACAGACCTTTCCCGAAAGTTTATCCATAACACTGTACAGGTAATGACTAATATTAGAGAAACATAGTCCGAAGTGAGAATGTAGACAGTACCTCATAGGTTTCTCCCATCCTGTAAGAGACGTAGAGGAGAGGGCGACGAGGTCAACACGGTCTTTGCGATGAGGTGGTTGCTGGTGACTACTGACTAACCTGTCATTTGGATATCAGAAAGCTGACCCGAAAGCTCTGCCATTATTGGTGTGGATGGCCGTTAGCGTAAACTTAGCGAATCTTGGGTGCTAGAATGTAGAGTGATAGTTGAACGCAGACCAACGAGCTCGGTGACTGTCGGTATCGATGAAGTTGGGCGCCTAAAGTCTTCTAATTAGTAATTTGATCTACGAGTTAACGAGCGCTTGCCAGTGAGTATATCTCAACTAGTAGTAATAGGACCAGCCGTAGTCTATCCTACCATCCTCGGTTTCGAACAGCAGCCACAAAGACACCCTAATCTCACACCACGCATCCTCGATTCCTCCTGAGTCCTGCCTGCATTCGGCATTATAACTGCTTACGCGGAACAAAGAAACGGGTATGGATTCATCTCGAATTGGTGTGTGTGGTCATGAGGGTAATGTATATATTTGTGAAGAATAAAGAACAATGCCCAGTGGTCGCTGCCAGTGAGTGACTCGGAGGAGATTTTATTGCCAATGGTAACCGTGTGAGAAGTTCTGAGAACTGGTTGAAGTTGCACACAAACGGCGCGCGTGCGTAGGCTTCAACTATTTGCGTCCGACGGCGATGTAGTCTCGCTACTAACAATGCTCGGAATAAAATCAAAGCACGCTTTGCACCTTAGCTCAACGAGCTTCTTGCGCTTTCTCTACCTCGTCGTTATCGTCGTCACCGCCTCCGTCGCCCTCGTCTCCGACATCTTCATCTTCTCCCAGGCGGTCCGCACAGCACCGAACAAGGACTGGACGCGCAACGGCAATGTCATTGTCATTGGTGCAACTTATGTCCTGGTTGTAAGTCCTCTACTTCGCCAAATCTATATGTGAATGTGTCCAAGGTTGCTAATGCACGACATGGGACAGCTTGTCATCTCACTTGCTTTGTGCCTCAAACGGCGGCTGTCGGTGCGCTTGAAGTTGGCGAGGATACCAAGAGGGCGCATTGCAACGGGTGCGGGTGAGCTTCCAAAGGTATGCTTATTGTCTCTACGCTCGAAACCTGATATGTGCTTGGCTGATGGCTGCCTTTGATGCTTACGTGCAGGTGGCACACTCTTTCATTGAGGAGGAGTTTCTTCGTTCATGCGCCATCGCGTTCGCGTCGCTGCCTAAAGAGTCTCATCGGGAAGGTTGGGGAGCCCCAGGTATGTTGTCGTCTACTATCGTAGTCTCATACTTGCTCATTGCGAACAAAGGAACGAAGTACGAGGGCATCCGCTTCCGCACTGCTATCCTCGACACCGTCAGCTCTGTCGGTATGTTCTCAGCCTCCACCTCCTAGCCTCCGTAATAAACTATTCATTGCGTACAGACACAGCCTCGCGCGCCGTCATCCCATCCATGTCTCCCCTCTCACCATGCGTTCCATTAGCACGCCACCTCCGCCACATCCTGCCCCTGCTCACCCTCTGCGGGACGTCAGCCACGCACAACACATGCACCTCAGGCACCGTTGCGTCTATCTCTAGTACGAATGACGACGTCAGCAACGAAGGGGTGGCAGACATAGATGGTCCGGAGGTTTACTTCCGTCGGTATACGGCTGCGGTCGAGCTGGCGAAGTATTGCGAGCGAGAGATGTCAAGTGTGGAATTCGAGGACGCGCTGGAGGCGGCGGAGGTGTAGAAGGGAATGTGAGTGTCCTGTTGTTCTTATCACCTTGGAAGGATCTAAACTCTTGAATTGTAGTTTGGATGCGTATAAGGCGGTCCTTGATGAACAGCAAGCACAGTAGTGGGGTCGGTGGTCCACGCTTGACCACGCCTGCTTACGCCTCCATGTACCTCTTGTCCAGGAATAACAAACTATATAACATCGTGCGTCATGCTTAACAACTTGAATCGAAGGGATTCAAGCGATACATTGATTCAGAAATTGATTATAGTGTTCTGCAGATAACGTGTCTAAATTGCACCGGTGGTGAAAAGTCGCTTTGCTCCGCATGAAGCTTCACTTGGCCACCAATTTCCTTCTTTTCCCGCGCCATCAACTTTCCTATAAGACGTAAGATCTCCAGTCTATCAAGCAACGATAATGGCTTACTTTCAATCTACAGATCACTTCAGTCGAGTGGAAACTCGAGCGCGCTTTCGTAGATGGACGGTCCGTCCGCGTCGTCTCCCTCGTCGCCTCCCTCGGCCTCCTCCTTGTCATTCGAATCGACGGTCGGGTACGTCAACGGTGCTGATAGATCAGACGTGATACTTTCGGCTGACGGGCTGGTCAAGTACGTCTTGTACCGTATCCGACCCTTCCTATCCTCGTATCGAACCTGTATTTGCTTTGGTAGTGTTGCGTGGGCGTCTTCGAGTGCCATCTGCGCTGTCTCTCCCTGTGAGCCATATCCGTAGAGCTGACCTGCAGTGGTTGCTTCGCGAGGAGTACCTTTGGAAGAATCCTTCATGCTGAAGAGGTTCGTCAAGCAGCTCCCGGAGTCCCAATCCCAATCCATGTCAGAACGAACGCACTCTCCCCATACCCGTCGACGGTTGCAGTATTCCTTGTACAATCTCCAGTCTTCGTAGTCCTCTTCTTCTGCTTCCCAATGCGGATGATCTCGTGCTATTATAAATTCATGAGTCAAGTCGTTATCGATAATTTTCACCTTCCGTGCGCGCTCATGCGTTTGCCGTAAATTCTCCAACGACCACTCATCCTGAAGTAAATTGAGCAATCCGTCCCGAAGAAACATTTTGAAATGCAGATTTCTGTACTTATTCTGCAGAAACTCCTGCTTGAGCTCGTCGATAGAAGAGGAAAATAGTTGCCGAGAATTCCTCATACAGATCCGGTTGACAATCATGTATGGTGACCACCCTTTTCCCTGATAGTTCCGTGGGAGATAGCATGACTCCAGGCTGCTGTCATCGTATGGCCAACGGTCTAATCTCGCATATAACCCTTCTAGTAGCACTGGCACTCTTGGGTTTCTCTCTTGGAAACTGCAGTCAACGTTAGTTAATCCAGTAGCTCACGTGTATAGAGTTGCACATACACCTTGAATGTGCTAATGATGTGTCTTCTTGCTGACAACCGTCTTATTAATTCCCTTATATGTTCTTCAAAGATCATGAGGCAGTAATCCATAATGAAATTTCCTATCTGTTGCATTCCATTGCTGTAATGGAGGAGTTCGTCGAGATGCTTGAGGAAGAACAGGATGAAGAAATAGGTTGTCTGTGCTAAACACCTGATTTCCAATTCTTGAGCATCTTCGGTAGCATATGCAGTGATCAGGCAATCGAGCAGTAAGGATAGTGACTTCGTTAGAGAGTATAGAGAACCATGACGGACTACCCTAATAGAAATCAGCATCATCAATCTTATACGGAGAAAAAACAAGAAACCCACTGGTCTTCTTGCATAAGTTTAATCAGGTCTTGTCTCAAGCAGTACACTGTCTTAAATCCTGGACTACCGAGATACTTGTCCCCGAAATTGGGAAAGAACCTGGCCGTAGAGACTACAGAGAGGAAAAGCCATTTATCCGGATGTGAATCATCGAGAGCCATTGCTTTAGCCTCCAACTGAAATATTGGTTCCAGCCTCGAGACTGCAGACAGAAAGTTGATGAAATTGACTGACGACTCTGTAGATGCGAGACGCACAAGGGCTGCGAGGGCTGCTGCAGATCGGTAAAGCGATTTAGACCTGTAGGTAGTTGTCACTAGGTCGGAATTTTCGTTGAATAGCACCTGTACTCACTGCGTTTGATGAACGAGGCTCTGCAGCCCGGTGATAGTAGCCGATCCGTGATGTTCATGAAGTTTAGCTATGACGTCTGTCATTTGCACTGGCTTTCTGACTTCCCGTGATTCAGGTTTGAAAGGTTCACCGTCATCGCTATCACTATCGTAATCGTAACCGTATTCGAAATTAATTTTATCATGAGATAAAAGACCATGCATGATTTTATTTGGGTGGAGGGACGACATGGATATGCGGAGTATACCCCATTCAACCCTTCGTCCGAGATACTGATAGAGTTTGTCAAGCATCCGGCCCGGCCCAATGTTGTTGTCCATGGTCGCATTAGTCGAAAACGAGCTGCCAGATCTTCCGTCATCGTCACCACTGTACACGTGTATCACTTCTTTGGTGGATTGTCTGCCACTACCATGGCCTGTAAACAAGTCGATGTCCAGCGACTCCAGGAATTTCCGGTCACTGTCACGAAGCTTTAAGCCTTTTCGGAAGGGAAGGAGTTGCTTCAGCTCCTTCGCCATAGTGGAGACGAGAGAGTCCAGAAAGAAGAAGCGAAAGAGAGACAGTGGTTGTTACAGCTGCGGTGGCATAAATGGTGCACTCATCTTTATACTTCAATCCTGGGAACTTCTGCACGTCCTATGACTTGGCCACTCTATGATCGTCGTGGAATCTCGAAATTGCAGTGCTGCACCAAGCATTAATCGAGCCAATTGCTTTCCGAATACTTTTTGCATCCCAGCCACTCTACGTATAGAAATCGCCTGCGTATAGCCTGAATTGAAGTTCACTAAGTAAGCTCGAACGCTGTGCACGTTCACGAGTTAGATTACACACACACGGTCCTCATGTTACAGTGTATAGCCACCCATTTCAAGGTCGTTCAAAGATAGGAACACAATCTCAGTTTGCTACACTCATCGGTCCACAGTAGATCTCGATCTCCCACACTGCCACTTGAGCTCTCGTCCAGATAAATGCCAGAGTCCGGAAATCGAGCACCAACAAATCAATTTCAATCTGGAGCTTGCGGTGACAACATACATAGATGAGCAATTACCAGTCGGTGGGCTATTCAGTCGCGTGTTAAAATACGCGGAAAGACCGGACTTAAA
The DNA here is from genome assembly GCA_910574555.1 of Trichaptum abietinum. Taxonomy (NCBI): domain Eukaryota; kingdom Fungi; phylum Basidiomycota; class Agaricomycetes; order Hymenochaetales; family Trichaptaceae; genus Trichaptum; species Trichaptum abietinum. The sequence goes on along the minus strand of CAJTBE010000004.1, from coordinate 230,960 downwards.
GTGAGGATCGAGAGTGTAGAACACCGCCCATATCTGAAAGTGTATCGCTTTAGTACCCCGGGTAGAGTGAAGCGCCAGAGTACATGGGAGTGATCAGTTCTGCCACTGAACTCATCTCGCTTCATGGCTGCTGTCACCCTTGTCGCAGACTTAATAGAAAGTAGAAGCACAGTATCTTCACTCGTGCCCAAAGTATTCGAGTATCTTTGTCATTCTAGTCTATACTTTTCTACACATTACATTGTAAGAGGGCATTTCATACCTTCACGCCAACAGCAAAAAACATAGCGATTAGTCAAACACATCCGTCGCATACCTCTCCTTCTGGACCTTCTCAAACAATGCCGCAGCTTCTTCCTCGGAAACATTCCTATTCGCCTTGATCATGTCAACACAGGCCTTCTTGATCCCATTCGACGCCTTCCGCGATCCACATGTGTAGAACTAGGTATGAGGGATGGTAAGCCGAGCAATAAGATAGTTTCAAGAAAATCTTTGTTTACCTTCGCATTAGCACGGAAGAACACGTCCACGTCTTCGCGGTCGTACCAGACCCGGCTGCAGAGGACAAACGCACATCAACGGCGGCACACACGAGGGAAAATAAACAGCCAGAACAGCACTCACTCCTGCACGTACTTGCACCCCTGCGACGCGCTCTCCTTCCTCGAAAACGCCGGCCGCACATCCACGACGCCCTCTCTCACCCACTCGCGCAGCTCTCCCTCGCCGTACAGGTAGTCCACCTCGGGGTCCCTGCACCCAAAGAAGAGCAGCATCTTCCCGACGTCCCTGCCCGCCTGCTTCTGCGCCGCGCACTCCTGCACAAAGCCCCTGAACGGCGCGAGCCCGGCGCCCGCGCAGAACATGACCACCGGCGTCGCGGGGTCGCCGGGGAGGTGGAACGCCGCGCCCGAGGGCCGCACGGCGAGCGGGACGCGGTCGCCAGGCCGAAGCGACGCGAGTTACGTGGACGCGACACCCAGGTGCGTGCCGCCCGTCCCGGAAAGCCCGGGCGCGGCGAGGACGAGATGGAGTACTGCCGGACGCGCATCGGCGGGAGCAGGTGCAGGAAGGTCGGGAAGGGAAGAGAGATGTCGGTGTGCTGTTCGAGGATGTTGAGGACACTGAGCCGCTTAGGCACGATCTCGTCTTGGTAGCTGTCCCGGAGCTTCGCGATAGCTGCGATGCTGGCGTCGGACTTGGCGTACGTTTGGATGGCGAACAGATCCCGCGTCGTAGCTGGCTGCGTTAGCTCAACGAAACCGCTGAGGATAGTGTGTACGGGTGTGGGGGTGTCCACCGGGAACGTGGTCGGTCCTTCTGATTTGATGATAACCTGCCAACTTGCATTAGCAGCTGCTCTGAGTGCAATGATCATCTATCCCCACCTCTTGCTCGCCCGACAAGCCAAAAAGCGAAAGCACACGCTTCACATTGTCGACGGGGTTCATCGGCAAGCTTTATTAACAACACAACACAGCCATCATTTATCTTATTTGACCTTCTACTCAAGAACTCACATCGCGAAGTAATCCCCAGCCCGGTACGCCATACCCTCTGGCAACTCGACCTCTGAGGACCGAATAAGTCAGCACAGGGCGTCATGAAGGAGGTAGACTTCGTACTCACAGTGTGTCTCTTCTCTGGTGTGCCCGGCTTCGTCAGTAGCCTATTCTCGACGACCTTCCCCATCGCCGCGTCTGGGGGACGGAGGAGTTTTGCGCGAGTTGTACCAGCATCAACGATCTCAACGCTTGAGCGTCTCCATCTTCGCCGTGGCGGACACAGTCGCGTCCCCCAAATTGTCACCGAGACCGTGTGTCATACCGTGCCACAGACATAGTACTACTAGCACTGCCACTGCCACTGCCACTGGCAGTGACTGACACGTCATAGCCTTTCTTGTTCCTGCCATGCTCAAATTCTGGCCGTCAGCTCAAAGCTATCACATTCACACGTGCTTCCTTTCCTGTAGGTTATGACTACCTTCGACAAACGAGCAAAGTGTCCACCGCGAGATTAAGCTGCTTCTGGTGCATCAGAACGTTACTACAGCTTCTTTCATCAGCGCACATGTCCCGCTGGTGATCAATAGGTCTCACCTTCTGGAATATGGGCCACTCTGCTGCACTCAGTCTTTCCATTCATAGATGCACGCTGAACTGGCTTCTGATGAATCTGCAAAATGAGATACACGTTTGGGGGAACTCCAAGCTTCACTCGTGCAACATTGGAAACGCACCTCATCCGTGCACTCGCAATGCGTTCAGTGGTTCTCCGCCACCACTCACGTCGTATTTAGCGGGCGTTGACATATTCTTCCCGGCTGTTTCTGTGTCACTCGGATTCTGAGCACTCAATCACTACTTCGTCGCTATGCTCTTTCTCGTCGCAATCGCGTTACTGCTCGAGCGCTACAGAACTCACGCTGTACCCCTTCCCGCACCAGCTCAAACATCCTCCACATTCGAAGCACATATCTTCGCTCGTGATAACCCATCTAACGGATGCCATAGCCGCACTGTCCTGGATATCCTATGGAGCTGCTTAGCAACGACGTTTGCGTGCACTTGGGTCTCTGTCCACCCGAATGTACCGTTCAAGGGAGAGGACAAGTGGGCGCTTCTCGGGCGACGTATCTTTCTTATGTTCTTCTCGATCCTCGCACCGGAGTTCATGATCATGTGGGCATTCAAGCAATGGCGAGGGGCCGTGATCATTAGAGAAATTGTGAATGAAGCGTCGAGGAGGACATTTCCGCTCCCACGTAAGTCTCTCTGAGCACAAATCACTACGATATTAACTAACAGTTAACAATGCAGAGGATCCCAGACGAAATTTATGGACTACTGCGCATGGACATCTACTGCAGATGGGTGGATTTCGACTATGCACCACTGCGCGCGAGAACTTGTTCTGGGGAGGGACTTTCGCCTTTGGTAATTGCCTCCAAGAGCCTCAAGCCATCAATATTTCTGATCCTGATGACGTACTGAGACTCCACATGCGCGGCAATGAGAAAGCGTATACACGGACTCTCATTCCTGAGCAATTTTTTTACCGACGCGAAACGCCAGAAGGGTATTGGACCGCCGACTTTACTCATGACATCGAGTTTCACGATAACATTTGGGAAGGTGTTCTTACGATCGACGCTCTGGGACGCCTTATCTCCGAGAACCTCATCAACTTTCCGACCATTACCGAGGACGAAATTGACGATAAGAGCAAAGGCGACGCGCTCTCCAAAGGGTTCGCTCTCTTTCAGCTCACCTGGTTCGTCATCCAAATCATCTCACGCGTAGCGCAGGGCTTATCGATTACCGAGCTGGAACTCGCGACGGCTGCTCTCGCTGGTCTGAACAGCGTCATGTACATCTTCTGGTGGAGCAAACCTCACGACGTGCGCTTTCCAGTGCTCATTCGAACTAAGGGTGTGGAGAAGCTACTAGCAGAGAGGACCGAGGATACTCCGTGGAGTTTTCCGCAGCAGGAGGAATTTGACTTTCGAAAACACCTCTGGTACTCTCTAACCACGCCAGTTAAAAAGGTGCTCAACCTGCGCATATTTTCTACTGAATGGATCAAGAGCGTGCTCTCTCATCTCCCTCTCACTCTCCGTTTATCACTCGTTCAACTTTATCAACACTTTCTGATGACCATCAGAGACTTGATGAGAAGTGCAGACCCAAATCGTACCAGCGAAATGGAAAGCAGCGATTCCCCGGTGGTTCTCTACCAGGAGCCTCATAGCGCAAAGGAAAATATGTTTCGCATGGACGTAAGCAGTCCTCTTATCTTGACAGATATCGGGAACTCTCAGTTTATACAATTTAATATAGCATATATACACAGCTCTTCTTAGCGGTGCAAAAACCGTGATTTATTGCTTCGCTTTTCTTTTCTCACTACCGGTCTACTTCATAGACTTGGGGCTCTTATTACCCATAGTTCAAATTCTACGCAGCGAAACGAGGCGTAATGCTCGACTACCTCAACTATTCGACTTGTTTTACAGCAAGAATGTAGAAGTAAAGCCGCTGCTTAGTACTGCAGCTTTCGCAGGGGCACTGTTCGGCGGAGTACACTGCCTCGCGTGGCATTTCAGTTTTCCTTCGCACATCGAGCAGATCATGTGGAGAACTGCATCTTTGGGAATAGTTGGTACATGTGCCTTGTCGTTCTTAGGCGCTTACACGTTTGGTTACCTCCGCAAACATGAATTCCCTACTCGTTTCTCACTGCTGGACGCACTGCTGTTACTAACAGCAATATTATATGCTGTATCCCAGATTATGCGTCTTGTTCTCGCTGTCACTTCTCTCCGTTCTCTTCCTTCTTCTGCATTTGATACAGTCCAATGGGTCGAGTTTTTCCCTCACATTTAAATCCTGTACTCATGTTATACATTTTATGCTCCATAAATATGACATATTAAAGGCTCATCCGACTCATCCGTGCTTTTTGACTTATAATCTTTTTGCCTCATTAACTTGGTGGTGATCGGACGTGGAATTTGTTCAGCAGACCTTGGAATACTATCTTCTCATCAACATCACCAAGGTCAAGAATAGGATTAGTTGGATGACTTGGCTCACTGCTTACAAACTGAGCGAGGAGCGGGTCCTAGAAAAATGAGAAAGCAGTTTCTTTCAAGATCATTATATGTGCAATAATCTAATACTTATGTAAATCAATGAAAGTTACATAGGCCCATATAGTAATCACAAACCTTGCCTTCCAAAGCAGACCGTGACCGCCGTTGTACGATAGATCTGACTAAACAGGCACGCTCTCAGTCATACTGTACATGCCAAGGTCCACGACAGGGTGGTGGAAATAGTGGGGAAAACACAACGGGAAGATTGTACATACATGATTTAGATGTGAGGAGCAGACTGGACCCAAATCGACAGTATCGAATGCAGAAGAGGGCAGAGAACGCAGAGAAATGACAGCAATAACAAGAAGAACGATATGGGCTACTGGATATACGAAAGGAATCAAGATCATAATCAAAGCAGCCGGTGCAGTGATTGTGAAGAGGACAAGCACGGAAGCTGCAATATTAACCTCGCTGGTAGCTTGCGCTAACAGGCGATCCCGTGTTAGAATGACCGCACAAGAGCACAAGCTCCGACTACTCCTAAAAAGGCCGTTCTACATAATATCGTTTCCGCAAGAGACGGAAAGTGAAGTTTCATGCGAGACAGTGGGTTGCGCCGATCAAAGCACCTGTGATAGAGGCTGTGCTACGTAGAGGATGGATACCCGCGTCCTCGCTGTAGAATATCGTCGATCATGCTTCGTCTTCTGCATCAATATTGAAACCCAGGGAGTAAACGTCAGAGAACGAAAAATCATCACTGGACCTTCAGATCTTGTCTATGGGAATTACTACTACACCACGATTCCGGCTACACATGGCTACCAGGTGACCTTCTAAAAATGGCAAAAATGTGTCAGCCATGTATTTCCCACAGGTCTGCCAGCTGGTTGCTAGGGTTGGTCGGAAATAGCGACACGATGGAGCCATACCAATGTGGCTGCCACATAGCACGAGCAAACATGGCTGCCAGCTGGCAGTCTTTGACGAAAACATTTTTTACATTATGTGTAATATAGCTTGAGCACACATAGCTGTCAGCTCACTCAGTCTGTTGCTTTTCAGTTCACAATAATTATTTTTAAATTGCAATAAAATATATTTATTATTAAATATACAAAATACATGAAACTAACTATATATTGTTGTCCACCGAAAATGTCAAAAAGTAAAAAGAAGAGGAAAAAAAATACCTGACAGCAGAGCTGGTACACCTGAGCAGAAGGCTGATGCAGATCAAGTAGTCAAGCCCCAAGCTATAGTCCGGAGGGAGCAGCTACACAACTGCAAGCTCCCAAGCACAAGGTTGAACCCCATAAGCGTCAGTGCCAGCCTTTCCATGTGTCCAGTGTTAAAGTCCCAGCAGTCCCAGCAAAGAGAGAGTAAGATCCTCAAAGTGTGTTGCTAACAGATGGCAAGATCTAACCAGACAGTCCAAGAGTTGGAGCACAAGATGCGTCGGAGACATTGTTGCGTCGTCCGTGAAGTCCAGTGGGGAAGATGTCGAACGACACTTCAATTTACCCCAATGGCCAACGTGTCAGTCACATGATCACTTAGGGCAGGTGCCGCTGGACTTGTAAGATTTCGGACCAACAAAATACACCTGTAAAAGCAACACTTTCTCACACAGCAAAAATGCTACGCAGTTCCCTACGTGGTAACCACGTAGTACGTAAATCACATGGTTCCCACCAGACTGTTAAGCATGTTACCATCTAAATTTGGCAATCTGCTCTCAAGGCTAATGGCCACATAGCAGCCACATGGTGTCATTCTAATATTGCATTGCTTGCTACGTGTTTTCTAGAAAATTACAAAATCTGGCAACCATATAGATTCTACGTGTCTCCCACGTTTTCGGGGACAGCTGGCAAATCCCGTTCCTCTGCCACGCTTTTGACGCGAAATTCCGGTTTTGTGGTGTACCAGTTCGACGACTAAGAATAGTACGCGTAAGGGGAAAGCTACATGTCTCAAAACGGTTTTTTTGTCAGCGATGAGAGTTTGGTATATTTGCTGGAACAGGCTTGATTGTGTCAGAAACAATCTTTGAGATTAAAGGATAAAAGTTTTGCATACTTTTATACCACCTTTTCTTTCGCAGGACGCATGACTCATTGTGTGAACATCTTGTGCATCGTCCTTCATGGGTTTTGACTTCGTCTCCTTTCTCGACAACCTCGCAATTCTTTGACTGATTTGACAGAAAAGATGACCGAGAGTCCACAGGAAGACCTTGATCGCAAGGACGAACAGAAGTAGTGCCTTCTTGGTTTTTTAGGCAAGTATACGATAAACAAGCAATCACCACAGCTCTTTTGTTTAAGTGCCTCAACCATAGTTTTAGGACCAAGTGACCACAGTCACCCAAAGGTGTTTTCGAAGTCCAAATCCATCATACTCAAATTTGCATAATATCTTCCCAGAATTCGTCGCCAGAAACCCTTCCGCTCCCTTGGTCCGAAGCTCCACCGGGAACTGTACATCGCGAGGCTTGTTCCATCAAAAAATGTACATGGCAGTATTCAGTCCAGCGAGAGCGGCGGTCGTGAGATCCAGCTCGATGACAGCCAAGCGATTTACGGCTCGTGCGATAGAATGAACACTGAGCAAGGTGACTTGTAGAAGGGTGATGCCCTTGGAGAGAGCGTCGCCCCTACTCCCTTCTGACGCTACATCATATCTGCTCCACCCTAATCGTGTCTTGAAGAGTAAAGGGCCTGAAGGCAATCATCTGAGAATACATACTAACGTCGACCAGCGACAGAGTATGTGCATCCCGAATGACCATGATGACGAGGAGTCGCATTCGTCGTTCCGGATAGCATCGCCCTCAGTTAAGGTTGAACAATGCACTGCGGCAACTTGAATTTGAGCGGAGTTCGAAAGCTTTTCTCCGGCAGCGCGTCTAGTCAGTCAGTTTGGATTTTGGCTGGTGCTTTATAGCTAAAACGGAGGCGTTGCTGTGATAGCTAGCCTAAAAGCGTTATTCTGAACAAACTGTCGGTGCGCTGTCTGTGCTTCGTATCTGAAAATGTATTTGTGAACTAGCGGTTACGTATCGTGTGCTTGGGACAAGAGTTCCAAACCTTATCTGCACTGTACTAGTAAGCTTTATGGAACTTCATGGAACGTCCCAGAAGATTCAAGTTGGTGAGCACCATTTGGGAACTCGGATCACGAAAACCACAGCAATTGATCTGGCTTTCAGATTTGGAACAGGAGAAATGCCACCTCACTTACTATGTTTGGGAATTCGCCCTAAACCAGCTATTAGTCAGTCGGGGCGGGAGATGCACATATCCGTTTTGCTTCCGCACGATGGACGTTATAAGTAGCTAGACACTCATCAGCACAAAGTATCATCTGGGAGCCACATTACGCAGACCACTCTTCTGAGCACGCAATAAATCCCAATCCCAACCAGCTAAACAGTTGTTCATATTTTGTCTTTTCTGTCGAACCCCCTTCCACTGGTCCTCCGCAGCAGCTTGAAGTCGCTCATGGCCAGCCCGAGGTGGTCCAAGCCGGTAGCACTTACGCTACGGACTCGTCCGGATACCAAGCCGTCGCGAACGTCGAGTGAGTAATAGAAATATATCATAGTATCCCGGCACCTCCAAGTTTATATTCATGCACATAGTAAAAACTCAGTTCCAATGCAAGGCAGACGTATTGTTGGACCTAACGCTATTTTAAATGATACAAATTGTAACTTGGGCAACCTTCCAGTCAACCATACGCGCCCTCACACCAATAACACTACCACGGCACACCCTATCCAACCAACACCGTTTCCCTCCGAGTCCACGAATTTATTGTTCAGTATGCACGACCAGCAAGATGCCCGACCGGATCATCTTTCTCCGAACAATCTTACACAGAGCATCAATATGCTTCAGCAACATGCCCAGATCCATTCTGGTTCGATTCATGGTATGTACCTATTAAACCTTTGGTTATGCACGTGCTTGTACTAAATATCTGGGTTTAGAGCAACAGAACAGTCTTCATGGTGATCTACCGGCTGTCGTTATCATGCCATCAGGGTTCATGTTCAGCATTCCTTTCGATGCCGCAAAGGCGCTCTTTGTCGTGTATCCACATTAACATTGGGCTCTCCAATCCTTGATGTTGTTTTCGTCAGGATTTTCTCATATATTGTACCATACATATTTCGCACCAAATTTCACAATTTTCTCGCCAGCCTACACCTGATGCAGTCCTTGAGAGGTGTTTCATTGCCCTGAAGGCTGAGCCCTGGGTTGTCCAGCGACTCTTAGACCCGCATTTCTGCAACATGTCCTATTCGTGTGGCTCAAGGATCTTGGCAGTTTGACGCACTGCACCGTCCTCATTGTGTGACTTGTGGCTGATCAAAGTTTCAGGACGGCGTGGTATTTTCGAATCTAACATTATGCACTCTATATATGAGAGGCCTTTGCAAATGCGAGTGGGCATCATAAATTATCACAGTGGATATATGTAGTGTACACGATCTCATTACACTTGCCTTTTCCCTTTCACACAAATCACAATTTTCTTCGTAGTCGGCTTGTCCCACATCACGAGACCTCAACTTTTACGAATGTGTCTCATTTGTGCTTGCTGCTTCCCTTCCGTGATGCGTGGAACTTCTCGCGGAGCTTTTTCAGCGAAGAGTTCCAGTAATCCACTCTAAATATCATCTGAGTCCAGTTTTAAATCTGTCATTATAGTCTATACTGATCTATACATCATATTGTAGGAAGGGATAACGTACCTTCACGCCAGCAGCAAAATACATAGCGATCGGTCAAATACATCCGTCGCATATCTTTCCTTCTGGCCGTCAAACAGTGGCCGCAGTTTCTTCCTCAGAAACATCCCTGATCACCTTGATCATGTCAAAGCAGACCTTGATCTCATTCGACGCTTTCCTCGATCCGCATGTGTAGAACTAGGAATGAAGAATGTTAAGCCGACCAGTAGATAGCTTCAAAGAAATCTTTATTACCTTCGCGTTAGCACGGAAGAACACGTCCACTTCTCGCGGTCGTGCCAGATTCGGCTGCAGAAGGCAAACGCACGTCAACGAAGGCACACGCGAGGAAAGGCGGATAATGAAAACAGCACTCACTCCTGTACGTTCTTGCACCCCTGTGACGCGTTCTTCTTCCTCGAAAACGCCGGCCGCACATCCACGAAACCCGCCTTAACCCACTCCCCCAGCTCTCCTTCGCCGTACAGATAGTCCACCTCAGGGTCCCAAAGGAGAACAGCATCTCCCCGATGTCGAGCGGGACGCGGTTACCAGGCTTGAGCGAGGCGAGATACGTGGAAGCGACGCCCAAGTGCGTGCCGCCCGTCCCGGAGAGCGCGGGCGCGGCGAGGACACTGATGATCAACGTGACGTGCTGCCGGGCGATCAGCGGAGAGAAGGAGATCGAGTATTGCCGGACGCGTGACGGTGGGAGTAGATGCAGGAAGGTCGGGAAGGGGAGGGCGATGTCGGTGTGCTGTTCGAGGATGTCGAGGACGCTGAGCCGCTTGCGCACGATCTCGTCTTGGTAGTTGTCCCGGAGCTTCGCGATAGCTGCGATGCTCGCGTCGGACTTGGCGTACGTCTAGATGGCGAGCAGGTCCCGCGTCGTCGCTGGCTGCGTTAGCTCAACGAAACCGCTGAGGATGGTGTGTACGGGTGTGGGGGTGTCCACCGGGAACGTGGTCGGTCCTTCGGATTTAATGATAATTTGTCAACTCACATCAGCAGCTGCTCTGAGTGCAATGTTTATCTGTCCCCACCTCTTGCTCGCCCGACAAGCAGAAGAGTGAAAGCGCACGCTTCAGTGTCGACGGGTTTCGTCGGTAAGCTTTATCCACACTCAACATCAACGATCTTGTATCTCAAATCTCCACTGCAGGACTCACATCGCCAAATAATCCCGAGCCCGGTACGCCAAACCCTCTGGCAACTCGACCTCTGAAGACCAAATAAGTCAGCAAAGAGCGTCATGACGGACGTAGACTTCGTACGCACCAATGTGTCTCTTCTCTGGCGTGCCCGGCATCGTCAGTAGCCTATTCTCGACGGCCTTCCCCATCGCCGCGTCTGGATGACGGAGGAGTTTCGCGCGTGTCGTGCCATCTTTTAACGATCTCAACGCTGAGCGTCTCCGTCTGTGCCGCGGCAGAGACGAAGCCCATCGCATTCTTGTATCCAAATTTCTAGATGCACTAGGGACCCTTTTTCAGCGACCGAAACAGCGTTGCGGATAGAGAAACCGCCTGCTCACCTTATCCAGCACGCCCCATATCGTCCCCTCAATCTCCTCAAAGTCTCGAAGAACCCCACACGGCCCGCATCCGCCTCCCTCCTTTTCATCAGCCTCTCCGCGTCGTTCGCCTCCAGTAGCGTGTCTACCAGCACAGACAGTTCCTCCAACTTGTCCCAAGCATCCTATCTGGCCTAAATCTTCTGCATCCTCGCCTCACACGCTTGTTGTGCATCGTTGGGATGGCGCCTTGGGGCTCGAGCATCAGATAACAAGTACTAGCATGAACTATGCTTGTACTCGTATCCATCTGACAGAAATCCGGTGAAACTTGCGTAATGCACCGCAACGAAGTGCAACTTCCACCGCAAAATTGACCAATACTTATTCAGAAACGTCCGAAGCAGTTTCAGCGCAGACTTGGCACACATTACACACATATCGTCGCCGTCGTCGCTATGGCCTGCAACGTTCCTTTCCATATAAGTGCTCGTCGTCCGCAGCGCTCGTACTGACTTCGTGCATTCGTGCATTGTACGGTCGCTATAAATTCACAGGAGCGTCGAAAGTTGCTAAATCAATTGGTCTACAGGATAGTCAGGGGTACACGTACAATAACCTGATCTCTTCGGACTTGAAGGCAAAGAGCTCATCTTACACCTTTGGATTTTGCTGGCCAGTTCGAATGTAAGGAGGGATGATGGTAAGTTGAAGATAATGTTTAACAAACTGCACCAGTGTCACTCTGGCCGTCACACTCAGGCTTACGACGCATGCTGGCAGTGTCACATATGGCACATTGAAATGAAATGAATGCCCAGCTAAAAAGCAAAGAACCATACCAGGCTGGTAAAAGAAATCCTTCAGGTCAACCAGCATGATTATATCACTGTTATATGTCCTCTCAGCACTAGAAGGTAAATGGAGGACGAGACTCGATGAACGCTAGGCTCGTCACGGATCAAGCTTCGAACTCCGCTCAAAACTTGGATGCCGGCTGTAACTGACGTCTGTAGTCACCCACTATGTCCAACTCGAAAAATACAGTCTGAGTCCTTCGGTTTCCTCCCCGCTTCTATCATGACGGTCCAGCGTAGTGTCCTCAATCGGTCAGGTCGACCCTCTGCGACCCGGGCCAACCCTGACCCGACCTGCGGGGTCAGGCCACTACTGGGTCGGGCCAAATTGGGTCAGTGGTGGGTCAGGTTGCGGGTCAGACAAGCTAGACTCTTGTCTGACCCCCTCTGACCCGGTCAGACCTGGCCCGACCCTTGACCAGAGTGGCTTCAAATTAAATACATTTGTATATATTTAAGTACATTTTTTTGCTCTGAAAGATTCACAGAAGGTGGGAAAGCTTACATTCACCTACACTTATGGCTTACAAGTCCGGAAAAGATATAACATTGCGTGAGAAATTACCATATTGGAACCTGGTGGACATTCCGGTTGTAAGCTTGTAAAGGTATTGGCTTGGAAAACTTTTATTTTACCTGCAAATTATGTGTACTTAGCAAAATTGAGTTTCTAATTATAATAAAAGACAAGATACACCATTAAATTAGCAAAAGTGTAACTCTTTGCGACTATACAAAATATTTAGTGTTGACCCGGGGTCAGCCCGGGGCTGACCTTGACCTGACCCCCATTGACCCGGCCCACCGGGTCAAAAGAGGTCGGGGTCAGGGTCAGAGACCCTTAACAAATTGCTGACCCGGCCGGGTCTGAGGCCATGGAAAAGGTGCCTCGACCCGACCCGACCTGACCTTTGAGGACACTAGTCCAGCGTCCATCCCCGGTAAAGTAGAGTGATCACTGGAACCCTTTACTATACCATACCATACGGTAGTATATCGAAAGGCCCTCGTAAACAGTTCTGCTGTAGCTCTAGCTTCTCGGAAACGAATGTCAAAACGAAGAGGAACAGTCCAGGCTATGGCCCGGGCTCTGAAGCTAATTTTGCATCTGAAAAAAGGGGAAGAGGGAAGTGGAAAGAAAAACTGCAAGTCAAAGCAAAAGGGAATCTCGCACCACTGCCATCTCCTTGCGTCTTTTATCCAGCCGGAGACAGGAGACAGACGCGTACCAGTATGAGTGGTCGCACGAGACGGTCCGGGCTCCGTAGGGCAGAATCAAGACTACTTCAGCTTTACATGGTCCTGAGGCCTGGGCCTCTAAGAAACTGGCCCAAGTTCTTGACAAGTTCAAGTTCAAATTCAAGTTAGGTCTATCATTCCGCCAGCAAACGATTCTCAATCCAACAGCCTGAGGGTTCTGCTTTGTCTGCTACTCCCGGCAGTCGTGGATCAGTCTATCAGCATGGCCTTGGGGTGCTGTAAGCAAGAACACCGCCAGCCTCTTACCTTTTTTCCCCACGCCGTGATAACCGAGCTCAAGCCTCACAGCGAACGGCCTTCGTTGCGTTCTGTATAAAACGAGGTGAATATTTTTGCGCTTATGGAATTAGCATGAGAAGACAAATCAATTGATAACAGAACATCCAGTACATACTCAACCTAAATATGAGGCACAAGCTCAATCCAATTGATAGTAGTAAGTGCAGAAGGGGTGAGCGAGCGAAGCAAAGTGATAGCGAGAATAAGGAGTGCTAGTCAAGATACAGGGTAAATAAAGGAAATCAGAAGAGGTAGTATGATGCGGGTAAGTAGCAACAACCAATACCAGCTCTAGACATCCAGATCGACAAGGAGGTCCCACAATTGAGCACCAGTGAATGACACAGCGCTCGACGTAACTTTCCATATGATTTCATCAACGCGCGACGGGAAGCTAACGTTCCATGCGAAGCAGTGGACTGATCCAAGAAATGCGCCTGCAATACAGGCAGAGCCGATCAGCGGCTTCGCATCCGTGTCTTCCGTATAGAAAATCATCGAGAACGTTTCCTGTTCTCTTTTAGTATCGAGTTCTAGAACTAGTTCGTCAAAAATAGAGCATAACGAATCAGAGTTTCCAAGGATATGGTTTATGGGCATGTATAACGCCACATCAACGAGGTAGAATAAAAAATAGAATGGAAGTACAATGAATTTCATTGCGAGATTTACACTGTAAATAACAGCGTAGTTCTTGAGCTAGATCAATAGAAGAATGAGCCAAAAAGGGGCTGAAGTAGGAATATCCCGTACTTTAATTTGAGAGTTGCCCTCATCGACAACATCCGCGCCTGACACTGTTTTGATACGTTGCTTCTGTCTATTAAACATTTTCTAGTGATCCCCTCATTGATTATAAAGAACAGACAGAACTCACTTTTAGGAAAGGCTATGATCTTGTAAACAAGTTTCAAAACTGCGCAGACAACTCTGTCAGGTATAGACTTGAAGATGACAACTGAGAGAACTGAACGACGCCATTAATGATGTCAACCAGATGCGCTTTCGAAAGTCGAATTCTGATTTCGGAAACCTCCATTCCACATCCTTCAGGTTAGAGCTGTCCGTAAGCAGTTTCTCGACGCCCCTCGTCTGAATCACTACTGGAAAAAGAACATCATGAGGCTTGTTCCACCAAAAGATGTACATACCAGCAAGAGCGGCCGTGGTGAGTTCTAATTGCGTTATTGCTAGACCTTGCGCTGCGCGTGTGATGATTTGGACAAGGAACCAGGTGATCTGTAACAGAGCGATCCCTTTGGAGAGTGCATCGTCTTCGCTCTTGTCGTTGATCTTGTCTTCAGTGATCGTCGGAAAGTGGATGAGTTTCTCTGCAAGAAGTCGTTTGAGAACGTCAAACGTTAGGACACCTTCCCATATGCTATCCCCGGCTTGTTGTCCGGCACATATTCGTTTGTCCAAGACCCTCCTACACTTTCATGCCTATAGTGAAACTTGTCACAGATGAAATCTTCGCTGCGTGAGCTGCTGGTCTCAGAGATTTTTGGCCCCCAAAATGGGTCTTTGATGACGAGACTACGGAGCACAGGACCCAGTCCTTTGCAGATGAAGTTCTCGCGCGCGGTAGTTCTTAGACGGAAGCCTCCCATCTGAAGCAGGTGTCCATGAACGGTAGTCCATGGCTCCGGTATGCAATTTTCTGCAGTACGATTATCAGATTGAAAAGTCAGATAGTCAAGGTTGCAATTCGTACGTTGTTGCGGAAATGCTAGTTCCGTAGCTGCATTGACAGCCTCCTTGATCATAGCACCTCGCCATTTCTTGAACGCCCACACAACTATAAACTCTGGTGTGAGTATTGAGAAGAACATCAGGAAGACTCGGCGCCCACGAAACGTCCAGTCACCTTCTCCTTTGGGCCAACATATTTTTACATGCAGGCCCTTCCGAGGGACGTGCGGATGCCTTCCGTAGGGACGTGCGTGTGACATGCATATATGCGCTAATGTTACTTGCTTCCGAGCATTGTTCCTTGGACGCAAGTAAGTATTCCCACGCTTCACTCACTCATTGTATGCTCTTTACAGCTTCGAAAAAAGTCATATATTAAAGTATAGGTTACACATGTATGTAGCTATAGTTGAGTACAATACATGGTTTTTTTTTCGGGATTATAGCATATAAATTGGCCCCAGAGGACCAAATCGAAGAAAAGGAGGGAAATGTTAGTGGCAAGGAAGAACACACACGACGCACGGAGGTCACGTACCTTGCAACACGGAAGGGAAGGAACTGTAGGAAGGAAAGGAAGGAAGGCAAGGAACCTATGTAGGGAAGGCACAGAGGATGCACGGAAGTTGCAAGGAAGGGAAGGAAGGGTAGGAAAAGAGTGTAGGAAGGGTAGGAAGTGTAGGAAGTCAATGCTCGGAAGGGAAGGAAAGGTAGGAACACCTACCCAGAAGGGAAGGAAGGGTGCTCAAAAGGGAAGGAAGTGCCTGAACCAAGGCACGGAACGCAGGATAAATGCCACGGCACCTCACGGCACCGTGACAGCTCACATACAAATGTCAGCACGACCCTGCACGGAAGCCTTGGTACGCACGGAAGGCATGTAAAGGCTTCCTACCTTGTATGTGTCTGATATAAAATACCATAACATTTACAAGGGAAAAAAATAGATATATAATACATTAGTATATAAAAGAGCATGAGTCTTAAATTGCTCGTATGTTTGTGTTGTAAGAAAGTATGTATTAGATAAATTCTTTGTTGGAAGGAAGTCTTGGCATGCCAAGACTTCCTACCAAACTTTTCCGTGCCGCCAAGACTTCCGTGCAGGGTCTTCCGTGAGTGCAACTTCCTTGCATCATCGCGTCTCTTCATCATCGACGACAACGCATACACAGAGGCTCAATTTCTTAATGTAAGCACTTCTTTTTTCTATCTTTGATATCTGCTTTAACACAAGACAGTTCCTCTTTCTGTTGATATTTGATGGACAACAATATACAAGGACAGCAACATGCGTGAGTGACACGCTCTCTACTTTACGCGAACTTATATGCACTCGCAGTCGCGGATCCAACTCCTGGTTCTACTTGACTCTTACGTTGAGTAGCTTGACATGCATTTGAGCAGAGGCTTGCACCTCAAACATGCGCGAGTATATCGATAATCAAAAGAAAACATGTGCGCTCGCAGCTCTCTCCATTACACGCCAACGAATCAGAGATCAGTTTGCTCATGGGTTGCTACGCTACAATTCAACAGTAGCTGACTCTGGCGCCAAATCAGAAGTATCTCAGCCCAGAGACGATGACGATAAGCTCAAGCTTCACCTTTGGAATGGGGACGAGAGAGGAGCTAACAAATGGACATTTCAACTTGTCCACCTTCACAGAGATATATGCGTACAGATATCAAGAGCATTGCGTGAGCCTACATAGTATGCACGGAAGTGCTGTACAACCCTGCATGGAAGTGTGTATGACCCTGCAAGGAAGCACCGTAAGAAATACTTGGAAGTAGGAAGGCTCGTGCACGCACGCACGTCCCTCGGAAGGCCTGCATGTAAAAATCTAGTTGCCCTTCTCCTTTGAAGGGAACATTGGGATGGACAGCAACCCAGGTACACGAAATCATCGTCGCAAGACAGCTCCATAGGATTTGCAATATCGTCCGACTATGGTGTCCACCGGAATGATCGTCTTCAGGAGCGAATATGGGCGCT
Source organism: Trichaptum abietinum (assembly GCA_910574555.1). Lineage (NCBI taxonomy): Eukaryota > Fungi > Basidiomycota > Agaricomycetes > Hymenochaetales > Trichaptaceae > Trichaptum > Trichaptum abietinum. Next base: position 214,007 of record CAJTBE010000004.1, on the reverse strand, counting down.
TCAAAAGCGGAAGGCAGTTTAGCTTGGGTATAGAGTGGTACAGCCTGAGCGCCGTATCGCTTGAGCAGGAACGCGGTAGTGATAATTAAAGGCATAACGACGTATCCGATACCTGCGTTTGCGAAGGTGAATCAGCGTGTGTAGATATGGGTGAATAGTAGGGATTTACGATCGCATTCCATATAAAAGGCGACCCTCACCTATATGAGGCAAAGCTCGGTAACGTTGGTCAATGATAAGGATTCAAGGTTGTCCGGAGGGAAATGCGAAGCCCGTACTATGGATAAGAAGAATCCTTGGAGCATAGCAACAAATCTGATGGAAAGCGCACATGATTCTTTTCAATGCCTTTAAGTCAGGAATAGGAATATACAACCGTATCTACGAGGAAGGAGGGAAGCAAGCAACGACCTTTCTATAGAACGGAAGAGTGCGAGACGTAATGATTATGGGACTATGTACCTTCGAGCTTGTCCACCGTGAGATTAATTATCTGTCGACGATGGTGGTATAAATAACGTCCGTGTGTGCTTAAGAATCGAATGTGAGTGTCATGAGACAAAAAGTGATTTCGTCGACTTACTATGAAGCCAGAGTTCCATTCCATAGTCCTCCTTCAGTACATACAACGGATACGAAGCTGTTATAAATTGGCTAGGTTAGCAAGACAGAAAGCGATAGTACAAGCCTCATGACATACATACCTTCCCCGAACGTATAACCATAATGCTGTACAGATGATGTTTGATATCAGAAAGAACATCATCACAGAATCCCCTTTAAAATTATGAATATATTACCCTTGATTTTAATAGTCAGTAACTGCCAGTAGTTGTCCGAAATTCCTTGTGATCATCAAAAATGTATCATAATATATTCACTCACATTTTTCCAAGATTGAAGGGTGACGGTTGGGTTTGCGGTAAATAGATAATTGCTCATAGTTTGTTCGTAGTTGCTATGAAAGTTCATAAGCTACCTGTAATATGACTACAATTTGCCCGTTTAGGGAGTCACCTATTGTCAAATACGGTAACACTGTTAAGCATTGTCACACATTTCACTTCTCGGGGTCTCCAGATAGCTTAATAATAAACATATGTTATTACTTCAATTGGTAGTTACATGTCTATGCTATTACTAATTTTACTCACCTGTTTCAGAAGCGTAGTAGACCAAAGCCAAGAAGTGCACAAAGAGACAGAACTGTTAGACCAAGAGAGTGTTGCCAGCATCAGAAAGCCAGTACAGAAACAGACAGTGGCAAGGATGCAGTGGAAGAGAAAGCCCAAGAAGTCCGCGCAACGACGGAAGGAGGGTTGGTCTGCAGTGGTGAAGAGTTTCCCGTTTGTGTCCAGTCACCAAAGCTCAGTCACCAAAGCTAAGAACAGCAGCAATAGGCAGGCATTCTCAGTCATTCACCAGACTGAAGAGTTTATCCAAGCTAGCAGATGCGGCAGAGACTAGTTCTAGGCAGGAAGACAAAGGAACACGCCGTTTCACGACACTGAGTGCTTCGTCGACGCTGTTGCCGCGTGTAAAAGTGTTGTCGCTGTTTGATGTCGTTGTTCTTGCAGTTGGTGTGCTAGGTTGTGGTGTGAGAAAGAGGTGAGGCGGGGGCGCTCGTGGATTAGCTGGCCTGTTGAGGTTGATTGCGACGGGTGACTGGGAGCCCCGCAAGGGGCAGAGCGAAGAGATGGGTAGGGACTTGGAGAAATTTTTGTCGTGTTGTCTCTCAACTTGTTGGTCATGTGACTATTCTCTAAATTGGGACAAGGGGAAAGTCCGGTATCGGTTTCTCTGCATGGGACCGAACCGGTAGTCTCTGTCACAAATTCATAATCAAGCTACGGGTTAGTTATAAACCAACTGTAATCCTTATAATTATTACAATCGGTTACACTTTCCATAGCAAATTGGAGCATTCCAAAATCAGTCAAATTCCTTTTCAAATGAATTACAAGGTATTTGTGATCTGGTCTCATATTGTAAGTCCCTTTTGGAACCAGATAGGAACTTATATAATAATAATTTTAAAGGGGATTTAATGATGATGGTCCAAGGTGAGGGCATATATATATCGTAGGCTTCTCCCATCCTGTATCCTGTAAGCGATGTAGCGGGGAGGGCAACCTGGTCAACCTGGTCTTTGCGATGAGGTGGTTGCTGGTGACTAACCTGTCATTGTTTGGTAATCAGAAATCCGACCCGAAAACTCTGCCATTACTGGTATGGATGGCTGTTAAGCAAGAACTTAGCGAGTCTTGGGTACTGAAATGCCAGTGTCGAGTGGTAGCTGAGCGCAAAGGTCAAACCAACGAGCGGGAATCTCGGTATCGATGGAGTCGGACACCCAAAGTCTACTCAGCGCGGACGAGCGCTTGAGGCTGTCTCACATCTCGTAGGACAGTCGTTGTCCATCCTACCATCCTCGATTTCGAACAGCAGCGACAAAGACACCCTAATCCTACACCATGCATCAACCTGCCTGAATTCGGGCTTATCACTGCTTCCACGGAAGAAAGAAACTGGTATGAATTCATTTCGAACTGGTGTGTGTGGTAATGAGGGTAATGGATATATTCGCGAAGGATAAAGAACAATGCCAGTGGTCGCTGCCGGTGAGTGAGGTGATCTATGTACTAATGATAACCGTGTGAAAACTGGTTGAAGTTGTAAACAACGGCGCGCACTTCAATATCTGCTTCCGACTGCGATGTAGTCTCGCTACTAACAATGGTCGGAATAGAATCAAAGCACGCGTTGCACTTCAACGCAACGACCTTCTCGAGCTTTCTCTACCTCCTGGTTGTCGTTGTTGTCGCCCTCGTCGCCCTCGTCTCCGACATCTTCGTCTTCTCGCAGGCGGTCCGTACAGCACCGAACAAGGACTGCATACACAACGGCAATGTCATTGTCATCGGTGCAGCTTATGTTTTGATTGTGAGTCATTTACTTCGCTAAATCTATAGCTGACTGGCCGAGGTTGCTGATGCACGACAGGGACAGCTTGTCATCTCACTTGCTTTGTGCCTCAAACGCCGGCTGTGGGTGCGCTTGAAGTTGGCGAGGATACCAAGAGGGCGCATTGCAACGGGTACGGGCGAGCTTCCAAAGGCATGCTTATTGTCTCTACGCTCGAAATCTGATATGTGCTTGGCTGATGGCTGCCTTTGATGCTTACGTGCAGGTGGCACACTCTTTCATTGAGGAGGAGTTTCTTCGTTCATGCGCCATCGCGTTCGCGTCGCTGCCTAAGGAGTCTCATCGGGAAGGTTGGGGAGCACCAGGTATGTTGGCGTCTACTATCGTAGTCTTATACTTGCTCACTGCAAACAAAGGAACGAAGTACGAGGGCATCCGCTTCCGCACTGCTATCCTCGACACCGTCAGCTCTATCGGTACGCTCTCAACGTCCAACTAGCCTTCGTAATAAACATTTCATTGCCTGCAGACTCAGCCTCGCGCGCTGTCATCCCATCCATGTCTCCTCTCTCACCACGCGTTCCATTAGCACGTCACCTATGCCACATCCTGCCCCTACTCACCCTCTGCGGGACGTCCGCCACGCACAACACATGCACCTCAGGCACCGTTGCGTCTATCTCTAGTACGAATGACGACGTCAGCAACGAAGGGGTGGCAGACATAGATGGTCCGGAGGTTTACTTCCGGCGGTATACGGCTGCGGTCGAGCTGGCGAAGTATTGCGAGCGAGAGATGTCAAGTGTGGAATTCGAGGACGCGCTGGAGGCGGCGGAGGTGTTGAAGGGAATGTGAGTGTCCTGTTGTCCTTATTATCTTAGATGGATCTAAACTCTTCTATTGTAGTTTGGAAGCGTATAAGGCAGTCCTTGATGAACAGCAATCATAGTAATGGGCCGTCGGTCCATACTTGACCACGCCTGCTTACGCCACCATGTACCTCTTGTCCAGGAATAACAAACTGTATTACATCGTGCGTCATGCTTAACAACTTGAATCGAAGCGATACATTGACTCAAAAATCCACTATAGTGTTCTGCAGATAATGTCTTTAAATTGCACCGTCGGTGAAAAGTCGCTTCGCTCAGCATGAAGCTTCACCAGGCCACCAAATTCCTTCCTTTCCCGCGCCATCAACTTTCCTATAAGACGTAAGATCTCCAGTCTATCAAACAACGATAATGGCTTACTTTCAATCAGCAGATCACTTCAGTCGAGCGGAAACTCGAGTGCACTTCCGTAGATAGACGATCCGTCCGCGTCGTCTCCCTCTTCTCCTCCCTCGGCTTCCTCCTTGTCATTCGAATCGACGGTCGGGTACGTCAATGGTGCTGATATTCCAGACGCGATACTTTCGGCTGACGGGCTAGTCAAGTACGTCTTGTACCGTATCCGACCCTTCCTATCCTCGTATCGAACTCGTATTTGTTTTGGTAGTGTTGCGTGGGCGTCCTCGAGTGCCATCTGCGCTGTCTCTCCCTGTGAGCCGTATCCGTAAAGCTGGGATGCAGTTGTTGCTTCGCGAACAGTACTCTCCGAAGAATCCTTTATAGTGAAGAGACTTTCTAGGCAGCTCCCGGAGTCCCAATCCCAATCCATGTCAGAACGAAGGCACTCGCCCCATACCCGCCGGCGATTACAGAGTCTCTTGTACCTCCTCCAGCGTGCGTAGTCCTCGTTCTTTGCTCGCCAATGGGGATCATCTCGGGCTGTAATGAATTCTCGAGTCAAGTCGTTCTTGATAATTCTGACCTTCCGTGCGCGCTCATGCGTTTGCCGTAAACTCTCCATCGACCAATCGTCTTGAAGTAAATTGAGCAACCCGTCCCGAAGAAACATTTTGAAATGCAGTTTGTTGTACTTATTCTTCAGAAACTCCTGCTTGAGCTCGTCGATAGAAGAGGAAAATAGTTGCGGAGAATTCCCTTTGCAGATCCGGTTGACAATCGTGTATGGTGACCACCCTTTTCCCTGATAGTTCCGTGGGAGATAGCATGACTCCAGACTGCTGTCATCGTATGGCCAACGGTGTAATCTCGCATATAACCCTTCTAGTAGCACTGGCACTCTTGGGTTTCTCTCTTGGAAACTGCAGTCAACGTTAGTTAATCCAGTAGTTCACGTGTATAGAGTTAGCTGCACATACACCTTGAATGGGCTGAAGATATGATGTCCTCTTGCTGACAACCGTTTTATTAGACTCCATACAGTTCTTCCCAAGATCAGCGTGCAGTAATTCATAATAAATCTTCCTATCTGTTGCATTCCATCGCTGTAATAGAGGAAGTTGTCGAGATGAATGAGGAAGAACAGGATGAGGAAATAGGTTGTCTGTGCTAAACACCTGATTTCCAATTCTTGAGCATCTTCGGTAGCATCTGCAGTGATCAGGCAATCGGACAGTAAAGATAGTGACTTCGTTAGAGAGTATAGAGAACCATGAGGGAATACCCTAATAGAAATCAACATCATCAATTTTAGACGGAGAAAAAACAATAAACCCACTGGTCTTCTTGCATAAGTTTAATTAGGTCTTGTCTCAAGCAGTATACTGTCTTAAATCCTGGACTACCAAGATACTTGTCCACGAAATTGGGAAGGTACCTGGCCATAGAGACCACAGAGAGGAAAAGCCATTTATCTGGATGTGAATCATCGAGAGCCATTGCTTTAGCCTCCAACTGAAATATTGGTTCCAGCCTCGAGACTGCATACAGAAACGGGAAGAAAATGTGTGAAGAGTCTGAAATTGCAAGGTGCACAAGGGTTGCGAGGGCTGCTGCGGATCGGTAAAGTGATTTAGACCTGCAAATAGTCGTCATTTGGTCAGTATTTCTTTTAACTAGCACCGTCCTGTACTCACTGCGTTTGACGAACGAGGCTCTGCAGCCCGGCGATAGCCGATCCGCAATGTTTAAGTTGAGCTTCCACTATGACCTCTGTCATTTCTGGCATTTTGACTTCCCATATTTCAGGTTTGAAATATTCATCGTCATCGCTGTCGCTATCAGAATCGAATTCGAAAACTATTTCATACGGAGATAAAAGACCGTGCATGATCTTATTTGGATGGAGGGACGACATAGATATGCGGAGTATACCCCATTCAACGCGACGCCCGAGATACTGATAGAGTTTGTCAAGCATCCGGCCCGGTCCAATGTTGTTGTCCATGGTCGCATTAGTCGAAAACGAGCTGACAGACCTCCCGTCACCGTTACCGCTGTATTCGTAAACTACTTCTTTAGTGGATTGTCTGCCACTACCATGGGTTATAAACAAGTCGAAGTCCAGCGACTCCAGGAATTTCCGGTCACTGTCACGAAGCTTTAAGCCTTTTCGGAGAGGAAGTAGTTGTCGTAACTCCTTCACCATAATGGAGACGAGGGAGTCCAGAAAGAAGAAGCGAAAGAGAGACAGTGGTTGTTGCAGCAGCGGTGGCATAAATGGTGCATTCATCTTTATACTTCAATCGTGGGAACTTCTGCACGTCCTATGACTTGGCCACTCTATGATCGTCGTGGAATCTGGAAATTGCAGTGCTACACTATGCATTAATCGAGCCAACTGCTTTCCGAATACTTATTGTATCCCAGCTACTCTATGTATAGAAATCGCCTGCGTATAGCCTCAAGGCCAAATACTGAAATGAAGTTTACAAAAGTAAGATCGAACGCTGTGCACGTTCACGAGTTCGATTACACGCACACGGTCCTCTGTCCCAGCGTACCACGTTTCTCAAGTTACACAGTGTATAGCCATCCACCCAAAGGTTTTCGAAGACAGGAAGACAACTTTCAGATTGATATATTCATCATCCAGCTACATACCACACTGCCTCTTGCGGTCTGGGTAATCGTCCAGATAAATGCCAGACATCAATATGAACGCGAGGATCACCAGAAAAGAATTCAATCTGGAACTTGCGATAATCAGCTGATCAATAATTAGCCAGGGGCAATGCAGTTGCGGGATAGCACTCGGAAAGGCCCAAGAGAGTATTGAGAGTGTAGAGTGAAGCAACCTGACAGTGTATGCCCTTAGTACAGCCATCCCCGGGTACAGTGAAGCCAGAAATATTCCAGTCCGCTTGTCATTCTAAGTTTGTTCTGATCTACACATTATATTGTAGGAAAAACACATAGTACCTTCACGCCAGCACCAGAAATCCATAATGATCAATCGAACACATCTGTCGCATACCTCTCCTTCTGGACCTTCTCAAACAATGCTGCAGCTTCTTCCTCAGAGACATCCCTATTCGCCTTGATCATGTCAACACAGGCCTTCTTGATCCCAATCGACGCCTTCCGCGATCCGCATGTGTAGAACTAGGTATGAAGGGTGGTAAGCCGAGAAATCACATAGTTTCAAGGAAAATCTCTATTTACCTTCGCATTAGCACGGAAGAACACGTCCACGTCTTCGCGGTCGTGCCAGACTTGGCTGCAGAGGACAAACGCATATCAACGAAGGCACATACGAGGAAAAAATCAGATAGGTACGAACAGCATTCACTCCTGCACGTACTTGCACCCCTGCGACGCGTCTTCCTTCCTCGAAAACGCCGGCCGCACATCCACGACGCCCTCTTCCACCCACTCGCCCAGCTCCCCTCGCCGTACAGGTAGTCCACCTCGGGGTCCCTGCACCCGAAGAACAGCAGCATCTTCCCGACGTCCCTGCCCGCCTGCTTCTGCGCCGCGCGCTCCTGCACGAAGCCCCTGAACGGCGCGAGCCCCGAGCCCGCGCAGAACATGACCACCGGCGTCGCGGGGTCGCCAGGGAGGTGGAATGCCGCGTTGGAGGGCCGCACGGCGAGCGGGACGCGATCGCCAGGCTTGAGCGAGGCGAGATACGTGGACGCGACGCCCAGGTGCGTAGCGCCCGTCCCGGAGAGCGCGGGCGCGGCGAGGACGCTGATGGTCAGCGTGACGTGCTGCGGGTCGATCAGCGGCGAGGAGGAGATCGAGTATTGCCGGACGCGCATCGGCGGGAGCAGGTGCAGGAAGGTCGGGAAGGGAAGAGAGATGTCGGTGTGCTGTTCGAGGATGTTGAGGACACTGAGCCGCTTGCGCACGATCTCGTCTTGGTAGTTGTCCCGGAGCTTCGCGATAGCTGCGATGCTCGCGTCGGACTTGGCGTACGTCTGGATAGCAAGCAGGTCACGCGTCGTAGTTGGCTGCGTTAGCTCAACGAAACCGCTCAGGATGGTGTGTACGAGTGTTGGAGTTTCCACCGGGAACGTTGTTGGTCCTTCTGATTTAATGATGACCTGACAACTGACATCAGCAGCTGCTGTGAGTGCAATGATTATCTATCCCCACCTCTTGCTCACCGGACAAGCCGAAGAGCGAAAGCGCACGCTTCACAGTGTCGACGGGGGTCGTCGGTAAGCTTTATCCACACTCAACATCAACGATCTTGTATCTCGAATCTCCATTGCAGGACTCACATCGCCAGATAATCCCCAGCCCTGTACGCCATACCCTCTGGCAACTCGACCTCTGAAGACCAAATAAGTCAGCACAGAGCGTCATGACGGACGTAGCACCAATGAGTCTCTTCTCTGGCGTACCCGGTTTCGTCAGTAGCCTATTCTCGACGGCCTTTCTTCCAGTCTCCGTAAGCCGTGGTTAGAAGAGGAAGATTTCGAACAGTGCAGGGCACACTACATCCTTTTCATATCTCAATTCCGTGACAGCGACATTGACGGATATCCATACAATCTCTTTGATGCTATGTGTGAGAGCTAGTCGGTATGAGCAAGATCATTTTCGCAAGTGACGAACGTTACCCAGTCATGGTACATAAGTTCTGGGTAATTTCTAAAGTGTTAGGTTGCTGTGTGCCGTAAAAACAATGCTACCACTAGCGAGGGTAAGGATAGTGACAAGTCAAAGTACAAGGAAGGATTGTCGGGCAACTTAGAGTATGCACCCGAGCTTAGGGCCGGCTTCCGATTTTTCCGAGGCCACGAACCCCGTCACTGGCTCTCGCCCATCATCTATCATTATCGTCGCAACTTTACTGAGCCCATAGACGAGATCAAACTTCTCCCCCTCGTCACCCAGTAACAGTCGCGAACTACTGTTGATGGAACAAAGAGTTCGTGCTGCGAAGTCTTATTCAATCCTGGTCTCGACCGAGACGTGCAAACCGGAGGATTAGGGTTTCTTTGTCGTTGCTGTTCGAGAACGAGGATGTGGAGGGTGACATGGCCAGAATCACTGAAAGAAAGGACAATGGAAATATCACTGGTACATATTCTACTATTGATAGCTCGAACCAAGACGATTCTCGTATGAAGGTGAGCATATTGATATCAGCAACTTACAATTAGAAGTTGACAAAATTGTGTTGCCGCTCTAGCGTTTCTATCGCAGTCTCAACTGCAGCATACACCCAGCGCTACGTTATGCTGTACTTCCTCTTTACTATACGGTCTACCTCATTGATCTGGTTATAATCATTCCCATCCAAAGCATCTCCAAAGCATCTTATCAAGTCATGTTGACAATTCCATGTCAACATCTATCAATGCCGGATACAATACAGACTCGTATTACGCAGCATGGTCAAGAGTATTTCGTAGCGAGGACGCGACTCTCAAACCTTTACTCGTGATCTCTTCACTCACCGGTGCACTGTTAGGAGCAATTCACTGCCTTGCATGGAATTTTAACTTTCCATCACATATAGAGCAACTCCTGTGGAGAGTTGTATCTTTGGGAGTAGTTGGGTCTTGTGTTGCGGCTTGTTGTTTTGTTCATTTGTCAGAGTACTTTTTTAGAGCCATACGGAAGTTGTATTGTCTTTGGTATATTCCTTTCTGGTTTCCCTGATATACCCAGTAGCTCGCATCACCCTCTTGGTACTCACTATTATCTCTCTTCGCTCCCTTCCTCCTTCTGCATATGATACTATTGATTGGGTCGAGCTTGTTCCCCACATTTAAACTGTGTACATGTTCATACTATCTCTATCGTGCGTAATATATACATATCATTTGACTAATACAGTTCAGTTGTATGGGCTTTCGCCAAATGCATCACAAATCGCTTCATTAGAATCCTAGGTTCAGGATAATATCTTTCCATTTGGAATTCACGAATGATCTACCAGAATACATCAAACACTGTTGATCCGGACAATTAAACATCAACAACAGTACGCTTTAGCCAAAATAAAGCCATATACATACATACAGTACCACACTCACACACCAATTTGTCTTTACTTATGAATCCATGAATCGACCACCGTCCGATAGTTTTTCTTCAACTGCTGGAATGATGTTCCGTTCCCCGGTCCACCTAAGTTCATATTGAGCTTGGTGTCTAGACCGGGTTTGTGAAGTGCTGGAGGGTGTGCTGCAGCGTGGCGGGAATTTGGTCGAGCGCACCGGAACCCGATAGCGTCGGCTGATGTGAGCAAGAATCATTTCCTTTTGATCATGTTGATATCAAGCGGAGAGGATGGAAATGCTGATGACCGAGATGAAGTTTGTTTGAATTTGAGCATGCAATCCGAGGGGCAATTTATAAGTGATTCGGCGCTTGATAGGCAAGTGATGATGGTCAATTCTTATACCGGTTAGTTGTATCATTCATATCCACAGGAAACTACTGCTTGGACATTTCTGTGTACAGCTTTACTTTGCTATTTACACAGGTATAGTGGACTCGGAGTTTTGTCCTTTCTGTTGCGAAAGGCGCTTAAGTTTTTAGCGGAGCTTGAAGCTTCGATCTGTGACCGCAGGCTGCTTGTCGTTCATCCCATCGTTTTGAGTTTTGACATGCATTTACCTACTGAGAGGACATATAAAAGTGAATGTATCATGTTCATTTGCCTCAATGCTTTTTCTGTACCCTCCCGATGTACATAGATGACAACACTACTATGTGACATATGTAACATGGTTCAAAATTGTGACAGTCATTACAACTTGAAGTCTCCACTGGCAACTTAGCAGTGGGTGCATAGTACGTTAGTTTCTTTCCCTCCCCAGATTCGACTCAAATCGACCTTCCTTTCGCCCGCACACCAAAATCGAAAGACGCAAGATGAATGCTTGCCTTCGAGTCCGAAGAGGTCAGGTTGTTGTCAACTTGTACGTGTATTCCTGACTATCCTGTGTCAATTGATTTTACTAACTTTTGACGCTTATGCACAGTTTATAGCAGCTAAATATTGGACGAATGGGAGTGAACACGTCAGTACGAGCACTGCGGACGTATGTGGAAAGGCACGGTGTAGACCATGGTGACGACGACGACGACGACGACGACGATATGTGTGCAGTGTGTGCCAAGGCTGAGCTGAAACTGCATTGGACGCTGCTGAATAAGTGAAGGTCAAATTCGCGGTGGAATTTGCGCTTTGTTGCGGTGTGTTTCGTGAGTTTTCACCGGATTTCTATGCGATGGACGTCGTGTACGCGACGGTTCTGCGTGTATCCCGATGCCCGAACCCGAAAGCGCTCAGTGCCGATACCAATCGCGGTTACAGCGGCTCAGTCTATGCACGAGGCCCGGAGATGGTGTACATCACAGACCGGGTTGACTACACAGTGAGTAGCTATATAACCTCTCTGCCACACAACTTCCCATCTCACCTTCGCAGCAATGACCACACCCATCCCCATCCCGCCGACGGTGCCCTTCCTGGGCAATGTCCCGCTCGTCGACAAGCAGCTGCCCATGCGCACCTTCATGCTGCTCGCCGCGCAGTACGGCGAGATCTACGGCTTCCAGTACCCCGACGGCCGTGTCACCGTGCACGTCAACACGCACGCGCTCCTCGCCCAGGTCAGCGACGACAAGCGCTTCAAAAAGCTCATCAACAGCTCGCTCCACCAGGTCCGCAACCTCGCCGGCGACGGCCTCTTCACCGCCCTCGGCGAGGAGGAGAGCTGGTCGATCGCGCGTACGTCCTCCGAGTTGCGTGGAAGAGCTGGAAAACTGACAGTGGTCGTGCAGATCGCATTTTGATGCCTGCGTTCGGTGCGGGGAACGTGCTGAATATGTTCGACGACATGAGAGACATCTGTGACCAGCTCCTTCTCAAGTGGGAACGGTGAGTGTCGTGCCACTTGACGTTTGGCGCGTATACTGACGCGCAAGATTAGTTTTGGTCCCGACAATGTCTTCGACCCCTCCGATGATTATACGCGCCTTACCTTCGACACCATCGCCCTCTCCTCCATGTCCCACCGGTCCGTCTGCATGCCTTACACCCCTTCATTTTATCCACTAAATAACAATCCCCGTCAGCTTCAACTCATTCTACGAGCCCGACATGCCGCCCTTCACCAAAGACATGGTCGACGTGCTCTCCGAGTCCTCCAACCGCGCCTTCCGCGGCCCCCTCGCCCGCCTCCTGCCCATCCTCACCCGGCGCGCCGACGACGAGTACTTCGAGAAGATCGCGGAGATGAAGCGCGTCGCTGCGGAAAGTAAGCAATATCCTCACACCCAACTCCGTTCATACCGCGTTGGACTTATACTGTGAAAAAAAGTTGTCGAAAAACGCAAGGCGAATCCGCTGCCGGAGGGGAAGAGAGACCTCCTCACGCTCATGCTCGACGGGAGGGAGCCAAAGTCCGGAAAGGGCCTGTCGGACGAGAGTATCATCTACAACGTACGCCACGCACCCCGCACGCCCTATTCCTGCTCACTTCATTTGTGCTTAGCTCCTGACGTTCCTGATCGCGGGCCACGAAACAACCTCGGGCATGCTCACGTTCGCGACGTACTACCTCCTCAAGAACCCCGCTGCCTTGCGCGCGCTGCGCGAGGAGCTGGACAGCGTCGTCGGCGTCGGGGGCGATGTGCAGCTCGAGCACCTGGGGCGGCTCCCTTACGTAGTCGGTACGTGTCTTCGTCTCCCCCCTCCCCTCTAATATTTTCCTTGCGTGTCTCACATCCATCCACACACACCCACAGCCGTCATGCGCGAGACACTCCGACTCTCCCCCACCGCGCCCATCCGCACCATCGGCGCGCTCGCGGACACGACGCTCGTCGGCGGCGACGGCGACCCGACGAACCCGGCGAACAAGCGGTACGAGGTGAAGGCGGGCCAGATGATCAGCGTGCAGGCCATCCCGGCGATGCGCGACACGCGCGTCTGGGGCGAGGATGCGGAGGAGTTCAGGCCCGAGAGGATGCTCGGGGGCAAGTTTGAGGAACTGCCTGTGCGTTCTCTTTTTTCTTTTCTTTCGCTAACCCTTCTTCATCTCTCTCACCTGTCAATCATGACGGCAGTTTCAAGCGTGGCAGCCCTTCGGGTACGGTATGCGCGCGTGCATCGGGCGTGCGTTCGCGTGGCAGGAGGCACAGCTCGTCCTGGCCAGCATCTTCGCCAAGTTCGACGTGTTCTTCGCGGACCCGGGGTACACGCTGCAGATCAAGCAGGCGCTGACGATCAAGCCGAAGGAGATGCGCGTCAAGGTCGCGCTGCGCTCAAGGCCGAGCACGAGCACGTCTGTGGAAAAGCCGGTGAAAGACCCGGCGAAGGTAGATGGGAGTGAGGAGACGAAGACGGAGGTGGGGGGGAGGAGCGCTGGGACGCCGTTGTATGTGTTTTATGGAAGTAATACGGGCACGAGCGAAGGCTTTGCAGGGCGGGTGGCGAGCGACGCAGCCGCGCACGGTATGTTCGTGCGAGACGTCGCAGTGAGTGTGTGCAGCTTAACACGATGCTTTTTTACAGGCTTCAGGGCGTCCCTGCAGACGCTCGACATCGCGACCGCCCACCTCCCGACGGACGGGCCCGTCGTCATCGTCACAGCGTCCTACGAAGGCGAGCCCGCGGACAACGCCGCGCAGTTCGTCGGGTGGCTGCAGAACCTCTCTCCGGACGCGCAGCAGCTCAAAGGCGTGCGGTATGTGGTCTTCGGGTGCGGGAACCGCGAGTGGGTGCGCACGTACCAGCGCGTCCCGGCGCTGGTGGACACGCTGCTCGAGGCGAACGGCGCGGAGCGGCTGATGAAAAGGGGAGAGGCAGATGCGGGCGGTGTGGGGTTCTTCCAGGACTTTGAGGAGTTTGAGGGGAAGATGTGGGGTGTGCTGAATGAGGTGGGTTTATTTCCAGCTGCGCCTTTTCGGTCGCTATAAGAAAAGAATTCGGTGCATCTAGAAATATGGATCGAAAGACGCGAATGGATCCGTCTCCGCCACTGCGCCGACGGAGACGCTCAGCGTTGAGATCGTTGATGCTGGCACGACTCGCGCTAAACTCCTCCGTCAGCCAGACGCGGCGATGGGGAAGGTCGTCGGGAACACGCTGCTGACGAAGCCGGGCACGCCAGAGAAGAGACACATTGGTGCGTACGAAGTCCACGTCCGTCGTAGCGGCCTATACTGACGTTTATTTTTTTCCATTACCCGCATTCGATGTTTAGAGGTCGAGCTGCCAGAAGGCATGGCGTACAGGGCTGGGGATTATCTGGCGATGTGAGTCCTGCAATGGAGATTCGAGATACACGATCGTTGATGTTGAATGTGGATAAAGCTTGCCGACGAACCCTGTCGACACTGTGAAGCGTGCGCTTTCGCTCTTCGGCTTGTCCGGCGAGCAAGAGGTGGGGATAGATAACCATTGCACTCAGAGCAGCTGCTGATGTCAGTTGTCAGGTCATCATCAAATCAGAAGGACCAACCACGTTCCCGGTGGATACCCCCACACCCGTACACACCATCCTCAGCGGCTTCGTTGAGCTAACGCAGCCAGCTACGACGCGGGACCTGCTCGCTATCCAGACGTACGCCAAGTCCGACGCCAGCATCGCAGCTATCGCGAAGCTCCGGGACAACTACCAAGACGAGATCGTGCCCAAGCGGCTCAGCGTCCTCGACATCCTCGAACAGCACACCGACATCTCTCTTCCCTTCCCGACGTTCCTGCATCTACTCCCGCCGATGCGCGTCCGGCAGTACTCGATCTCATCCTCGCCTTTGATCGACCCGCAGCACGTCACGTTGACCATCAGCGTCCTCGCCGCGCCCGCGCTCTCTGGGACGGGCGGCACGCACCTGGGCGTCGCGTCCACGTACCTCGCCTCGCTCAAGGCTGGCGATCGCGTCCCGCTTGCCGTGCGGCCCTCCAACGCGGCATTCCACCTCCCTGGCGACCCCGCGACGCCGGTCGTCATGTTCTGCGCGGGCTCCGGGCTCGCGCCGTTCAGGGGCTTCGTGCAGGAGCGCGCGGCGCAGAAGCAGGCGGGCAGGGACGTTGGGAAGATGCTGCTCTTCTTTGGGTGCAGGGACCCTGAGGTGGACTACCTGTACGGCGAGGGAGAGTTGGGCGAGTGGGTTAAGGCGGGTGTCGTGGATGTGCGGCCGGCGTTTTCGAGGAAGGAGGGCGCGTCGCAGGGGTGCAAGTACGTGCAGGAGTGAGTACCATTTTTTCCCCTATCCTCGCGTGCTGTAGTTGATGTGCGTTCGTTCGTCCGCTGCAGCCGGGTCTGGCATGACCGCGAAGAAGTGGACGTGTTCTTCCGTGCTAATGCGAAGGTAATAAAAGACTTGTTTGAAACTATCCTACTGGTCGGCTTACCATCCTTCATTCTTAGTTATACACATGCGGATCGCGGAAAGCGTCGAATGGGATCAAGAAGGCCTGCGTTGACATGATTAAGGCGAATAGGAATGTTTCTGAGGAAGAAGCTGCAGCATTGTTTGAGAAGGTTCAGAAGGAGAGGTATGCGACGGATGTGTTTGATTGATCACTATGGATTTTGCTGCTGGCGTGAAGGTACGATGTGCCTTATACAATATGATGTGTAGATCAGTACAGATTAAAATGACAAAGATACTCGAATACTTTCGGTACGAGTGAAGCTACTTTTGCTTTCTATAAAGTATGGGACAGGACAGCTGCGATGAAGCGAGTTGAGTTCAGTAGCAGAACTGGAATTACTCGGAAAGAAATAAAATTCAGAATCAAAAAATGGATAGAGACCATCCGCACGTCCCAACAGTCCAGCTATGTCTCAAACATGGAGAAGCTGGCTATGCATTCTGAAGAACATAGAGAAGGGAGGAAAGGGAAGAAGAAAAAGAAGAAGAAAAAGAAAAGAGAGAACTTTCAAGAGCGGGAAGGAAAGAAGGCCGGGCCGTCGGCGTCCGTGTCCGTGTGCAAGGATAACTTGAATGGGGCAGAACTGGAAGGCAGGGCAGATGGGAACGGGAGTCTCACGGGACGGGCCGCTCCTTCAAGTCATTCTCAAACACGACCTGCCTGAGGCCGTGGGTAAGGTGAGTGAGTGAGTGAGTGAGTGAGTGAGTGAAAAAAGAGTTGAGTCGGAGTTGGATATCAGTTATTATTCCACCACCACCAACTACCTGTGACCAGGATTAACTCCCCTTTGCATAGTCTCTGCCTCAGCCTCTGCCTCATTAACTTCAAGGTCACCATGAGCACAGGCCAGTACTGTAGCAATAAGCAGACGATAAATGTCATTTAATTGACTGTAGTGCATATATTCTAGTACAAGTATAAAGAGACAGATAGACATGCTACCAGATATATATTATCAATTGTGCATGCAAGAAATGTGTAGATTCTACATGAATTACATGTGAGGAACTGGTTTGATCCAATTGCCAGTACGAAATGCAGACGGAGGATAGAATCAAACAGATGTTGTAGTGGAAACAAGAAGGGTGATACGGGATACAGGGCAGAATTCGTACAGACAAAGAAAGTAAGAGCATACGTACAGCTCAGCTCGTCAAACAAGTGACATAAGACTCAGACGTTAGAGAACAAAGCTGATTCGGCCTTTGTTCGAGCGCTGTTTTCATTCGAAACATTCGGACCCGTATCGCGCCCGTCTTCAAGCCTTCCTTCAATCGACGATGCAATAGTTGTCGGGACGTGTTTTTCGACGTCAAATTCCTGATCTAAGCCGCTCGATGTAGTATCCACGGTCCCCTCCGCCAGAAGCTCCTCCCTACGTTTAGTCCGAATCACCACCGGCTGGCACACGTCGTAAGGTTTGCTCCACCAGAGGATATACATCACGCTGTTCAGCCCAACGACTATCGCTGTAATGAGTTCCAGCTCCGTAATACCCACTCCGTGCGCTGCACGTGCAACGATTGGGACGATGAACCAGGCGAGAAAAACGGCAGTGATGATTTGGAGAAGAGCGAAATTGTCGCTCTGGTTGCTGATCTCGTCTTCAGTGATGATAGGGAAAGCAATGAGGCGCTCTGCAATAAGTCGCTTGAGAACACCGACCGTAAGGACACCTTCCCAGATATCATCCGTACGTTTATCGACCGGGACATAGTTGCCAGTCCAGGACCCTTCTGAAGTCTCGTGCCGATAGGGAGCTCGGTCGAGAGCGAGATCCGTGACGTGGTTGCTGCTGACTGCTGTCTGGGCCTCGATGGGCGGACTGCGGGGCTCGGGGCTGACGTTTTCGCAGAAGTCAATCTGGCGTTGAGTGGCAATCAGATGAATCCCACCCATCTGCAGGAAATGACCGAATTTCGTGGACCATGGCCCTCCGACCGGTTCCTCTAAAGCGTGGTCAGTCTCGCACAACGTTCGCGATGGTCTAAAACTTGTCCGTACCTGCATTCGGAGATACCTCTTTGATAGCTTTATTAACAGCATCTCTAATCATCACAGCTCCTCTCCATTGCATGAAAGCCCACACGATCATATACTCCGGAGCGATGATGGAGAGGAACATGAGAAAGGCGCGTGAGCTTCGTCCGAAAAACGTCCACCTGCCCCGTTTTTGAGCTGGTACATTGGGATGAACAGCGATCAAGGTGCTCGCGAGCGCTGTGAAGAAACAGACCCACGGCCTTCCAAAGATGTCCCAGCTTTGGTACACCTTGGAAGCGTCGTCGTAGGGGACTGTAGGCGTTTCGGGCCCGGCGTACGTCGCGGCAGGAAGGGGTATATCGCGAGTGGCGAATCGCTTTAGCAGGAAAGCGGCGGTGAGGAGGACGAGCATATCGGAAACGAGGTAGTTGAGCGGAAGGGAAAGGTAGACACGGAGATGGCTGGCTGGACATGGACATGGTGGATGGCAGAGGTGGCAAACAGGTTGAGTGGCTGGCAGCCCAAATTCTAAACCTGAGATTATGTCATCATGCTGTCAGTGCCGACCGTCTCCGCTACCGTCTCTTCCTTCATCCTAGTCGCTTCAACGGTCGTGTACCCTATTTTCCTAGTATAAAGAGACAGTTAGACCATATGCATGTTATCAATCGGGCACGCAAGTAATGCGTAGAGTCTATATGAATCACATATGAGGAACAAATTCGATTCAATCGACAGCACGCATTGCAGATGGAGGAGAAGATCAAACGGATGTCATAGTAAGAGCAAGAAGGGAGATACAGGAAACAGGGCAGACGAAGAACACCAGACCACATTATGCAAATTTCGTACAGGCAATGAAAGTAAGAGCATATCATTACGGCCATAGAACGGGTAAGATAAGACTCAGACGATAGAGAACAAAGCCGATTCAGCCTTAGCTCGAGCACCGTTTTCATTCGAAAGATTTGCGCCCATATCGTGCCCGACTTCAAGCGATTCTTCAATCGACGATGCAATGGTTGTCGAGACGTGTTTTTCGACATCAAATTTCTGATCAGAGCTGCTCGATGTAGTATCCATGGTTCCCTTCGCCGAATGTTCCTCCACACTCTGAAACACCACCGGGCGACGCACGTCGTAGGGTTTGCTCCACCAGAAGATATACGTGATGCTGTTCAGCCCAACGAGAGCCGCTGTGATGAGCTCAAGCTCTGTCATAG
Organism: Trichaptum abietinum; assembly: GCA_910574555.1. NCBI lineage: Eukaryota > Fungi > Basidiomycota > Agaricomycetes > Hymenochaetales > Trichaptaceae > Trichaptum > Trichaptum abietinum. Next base: position 195,231 of record CAJTBE010000004.1, on the reverse strand, counting down.
CCGATCCTTGCGCTGCATGTGCGACGATTTGGACGACGAAACAGGTGAGCAGTAAGAGGGCGATGATGTGGGGGAGAGCGCAATCTTTGCTCCGGACACGGATATCGTCTTCGGTGATGATAGGCAAAGCAATGTTGCGCTTTGCAATAAGTCGCTTGAGAGCACCGACCGTAATGACACCTTCCCAGACAGTATCCGTGAGTTCATCGTCCGCGACATGGTTGCTAGACCCGGACCGTTCTGAAACCTCGCGACGATGGGGAGATTGGTTGGAAACGAGATCCGTGCTGCGGTTGTTGCTGACTGCTGTCTGCGATTCGGTGGGTGGATTGCGGATCTCGGGGCTGACGCCTTCGCAGATATCAATCTTGCGCTTAGTGGATATTGAATAAAGTCCACCCATCTGCACGAAATGGCCATGTCTCGTGGACCATAGCCCCACGAAAGGTTTCTCTAAAGCTTGGTCAATGTTGCACAGCGCGATGGTCTAGTACTTGTCCGTACCTGGATCCGGAGACGCCTCTTTGATAGCTTTATTAACAACATCTCTAATCATCACAGCCATTCTCCATTGTATAAACGCCCATACGATCATAAACCCCGGTGAGATGATGGAGAGGAACATGAGAAAGGCGCGTGAGCCTCGCGGGAAAAGTGTCCGCCTGCGTTTTCGAGCTGGTACATTGGGATGAACAGCGATCCAGGTGCACGCGAGCGCTGTGAAGATACAGATCCACGGGCTAACAAAGACGTCCCAGCCATGGTATCTCTTGGAAGGGTTGTGGTCAGCGACTGTAGGCGTTTCAAAATCGGCGTATGTCGTTGCAGGAAGAGGCATAGCGCGAAGGGCGAATCGCCTTAGCAGGAAAACGGCAGTGAGGAGGACGAGCATATCGGAGACGAGGTGGTTGAGCGGAGCGAAGAGGTGGATACGGGAACGGCTGGGTGGACAAGGACATGGTGGACAGAGGTGGCAGACAGGTTGAGTGGCTGGCAGCCCAAATCCTAAGCCTGAGATTATGTCATCTCATGATGTCGACTGACTCCGCTACCGTCCAGTCGACCTAAGAGTCGTTCTTCTACAGCCGTGTACCCTATATTCCTTGCGGTATCTGCTTTTGATAATAACTATCTTGAAGATATGAAATTAAGGGCTGAAGATACGGACACGACGCAATTGTATACACGACGTCCCTGTCACAGACAGACCACTTTGGAGATAGGATATGCTCAATAAATACCGTGCTTCAGAATTGCTTTCACCCTTTTCCGAGATTGAAGTGCTAACCAGATATTTTGTGGCTATCTCCTGTCCCGATTATTAGCTTGCTTCGGTAGGAAGAGCTTTGCAAGTTTGTCACATTTATCTCCGGATACTCGTGGATTATCCTGTGACAAATCTATCCAATTCTCACCCCCCGGTCCGACGTGAGGATGTACAATAATAGGGTGGGACCCGGTAGGTAGGCTCGTTGTGCCTGTGTGCTCTAACAGTTTAAGTTAATTACAAGCACTAGAACCTGCTCACGGTAATAATGAACAATACATTGTCCTCTCGGAATAGCTCTTCGGAGACACATATCTCAGGGTGTTTTCTCTTGTTCGTAGTGTGCATATGTACGTTGTGCTCTCTGTGTATATGACTTATAATTATAACACCATAAGATATGCATGCTTGCGTAGTTTCTGTAGAAGATATTTATTCGGAAGATGTGGAGGGTAAAAGGAGTGATTTTATTGCATTTATTTGTTGGTACTTACATTGATAGCACGAGAAAAAGAGAAGAAAACTGCTGCAACAGATCTAAACGTCGGAAGTGTACGGAACCTCTGTGAATGCATCTGCGATTGCATAAAACGCCGGCTTCGGTTGCTTCTCTGCGTTCCAGGGCAGGACCTCTCCGTTTGGAATCCACGAATGATCATCCGAAACACCCCATACAGTCTTTAACGTAGAAGCAGAAAGGATCAATTTCAGAGATACGCAGAGAAAGTAAATGCACTACGCACCACGCTCACACACCGATTCGTCTTCACGCACGCGTCGACCACCGTCCAGTAGTTCTCCGCCTGCTGCTGGAACGCCGTAGCGTTCCCCGGTCCATCCAAAGTAATATCAAGCTCCGTGATGGCCACGTCTAGGCCGAGGTCCGCAAAGCGCTGGAGGTTCTGCTGGAGCGTATCTGGGATCTGGTTGAGCGTGAAATGGCACTGGAAGCCGATGGCGTCGACGGGGACGCCGTCTGCGATGAAGGACTTCACGACGCTGTAGAGCGTGTCGGATTTCGAGTTGATGCCTTCGATGCCGTAGTCGTTTATGCTGTCCAGGACATCAACTCGAGCGTTGGATTCTAGAGCAGAGATGGTTCTTACTAGAGTTTCGGCTGCTTGTCTACTGCACGTGCGTACGTCAGTGCCTTCGGCATTGCTTCCTCTCCGAATTTCTGCGTCCAGATGTTATCCTTGAATGTCTCGTTCGGAGTGCTGTCCGAGATCATCTCATTCTGCAATGAAGACCAGCATTAGTTGGTACATTACCAGCATAAGAGGCGCGGTGACTCGGAAGGCTTACGATAACGTCAATAGCGTACAGCTTCCCTCGATAATGCTCCATGATCGTCGTGATATGATTCTCCAGAGCCCGGTCCAATTCCGTTGCGGTTAAGCTGGAGTTGACCCATGGTGGGAGCTGATTTCCCCTGTTGAATTGCGCATATTCAAGGATTTCAATTGACAACCGATCTCGATTTCGAGAAAAGGAAAAAGGAAGATGGAACTGACCACATGAAGTTGTGCGCACGCATACGTGCATGGACGCTCTCCGCGAAGGACACAATCTCGTCTGGCGCCGTGAAGTTGAATACGTTCTGCTCAGGCTCGATGTTCTCCCATTTCACTGTTCAGAAACCAGATGAGATTCATCGTTACAGTATGTAGCAATGAAGGAAACTGACTTTCATTCTCAGGCGTGAATATCGAGAACTGACGGGTGAGAGATGGTACAGTATATTCACCAATCCTATCAATATTAGTAATGCGACATAATGACGAGCAGACGTGTTCGCACCTGGCTAGAAATAACTTTCGTGTAGTTCACATCGTGAAACAAGAAGGTGGTATTTGCCGCTGCACCAAAGAACCGCGGTTGAGCAAGGTTGCGGAGGATGACTTGGCTTGACTTCGAGTTCGTACTCGCAGAAGACGAGGATGAGGGCGTCGTTGCAGCTCTGGTTATCCCAAGAAACGCGAGAAAGAGGATGGTAGCGTATAGAGTTGCCATAGTGAGAGAACTCATTTCTGTGAAGGAGCAGAAAACGACTGGACGGAGAAGAGGATGAGCGCTCTGAAGTCGGTTCGATCATCCTATTTGGATTTATAAGAAGGTCAGTACGCAGAAGGAATGCCGAGATACATTTGCGAGTACCATAATACGCCTCTTCCTCTTCGATGACGAACACCAGCCATAACGTCAAGTGATCGCCATCATCTGCTAAGAAGAGGCCGGATAGCCTCTACGCCGATCAGCAGGTCATTAAGACGATGCAGCCCATGCACCAGATTCCTCACTATCACCCCAACCAAACAGCACCGACGTCAAAAGAGATCCGCAAACCGGGCGCCTGAGTTTATGCTAAACGATAGAGCCGCCGGCTACGTCGAAGAGTGTGCAGGCGGCCTGTTCGTGGTGCTGGAGCGTGACAGCGCCAATGAGCAACGAAAGGCTTCGCGACGTTCATGGAGATGTCGGCTTGCACGAGAAGGCCGACTAGATCACTGTTGGGCAACAATTTAGATCACGAGGAAAGTGGTTCTCGCGGAGGAGACGGGCCGAGCGTGCTTCAAGAAGAACAAGGGAAATTTTCGGGTCTTTGCTTTCAAATTAGACCTATTTTTGCTTCAAATCTAAGCTTCGGCTTTTGATAAGTCCTTTCACTCTTGAAAGTAAGTAACCAAAAGCAGTTCATCATATCAGACATTACGATGCATTACCTGTCCGTAAATATAGTACCTTAGGGTATGAGCATGGTAATATTGAATTTGGCAATATGAACGAACGTTTAGACTTTCTCTCGTCAATCTCTTCTGCTCCGCGTTGCTAGTCGGTGACAGGCATCAAGTGCAACTGTCCGACAGATCGTTGAGGTAGTGAGACCAGTGCTTTCAAGTCAGTTGTAACGAGGTTCGTCCCTACGAAGACAAGGTGTTGATATATGAAATCCGGAGACGAAATCCGGAGGAAAATAGGTTGAATACAGTGCAGCTTGTATTCAATATTTCTCGTACAGTATCTCGCTTCGGTGGCAGCGAAAGTCGATGTTGACGGATGTATGAGCCTTAAATGCTATCTGCAAGATTTCTTCCGATAAGTTTATCGACAGACACTGACGGTACTACGTTCGCACCTAAAGAACGTTACAGAATCAGAAAAACGAATAAGGAATGCGACATCTGCTTACCTTTTCTATTTTTCCCTTTTAAAGCAGACAAAACAAGATTGGAGTCATCTAGCCTCACGAATGCAAGGTCATGGTGTTTGTATAGGGCTACCGGAAATGCGAGTTACAGAGGTTTCGGGTGAATCCCAGAATGCTGTCAGCATATGAGGTCAGGTCATCATGTACTATACCTCGTGTAAGTTCTCATGAGGCCAGTGACAGTTCGAGTCAAGGTGCTTTGCAGTCCGATCCCAGCAAGTGTACTTAAGCTTAGGGCCGGCCTTAGGCCAGAGAGCACGCGTAGTGTCGGACGAGCCGGAGAAATGGGCACTCACATTCTCCGTGTCTCGAATCGAATATCTTGGGACCTGCAGGCGCATCTTTGGGATTGCAAGTGCGGGGCGAAAGGCAAAGTAGTGGCCGTTCCAGGAGTGTCAGCGTAAAGCTACAGAGACTCAAAAACTCCCACCTGCTCCTCCTGTTTAAACATCACACCATCCCGGCTGGCCATACGTACGTCTCTTCCTCCATGTCCTCCTCTATTGCCGAGCGACACGTGGAACTTGCCATGACAGGGCTGTCTCCGGTAATGTGAGGCACTCTTCATCCACGACGGCGCCATCGTTCACATCAGAAATGACAGTCTGGAAGTCGTGTTGGACAGAGATGATTGGAAGGATCATTGCGGGAAGTTTCTGTTCTTCAGCGTAAATGAGAAACATCTGGATCTGGATATACCATCCTTGATTTACACACCGGAATTGCAGTGATTATACAACAGCTTTCAGGACGAAGAGAAAGTGGGAAGAGCAAAGAATAGTCTGACCTTGGCTGAGCATAGCCTTGTATTGCAAGCATAAGCAAATAAGGGTTCGGCTCCTAACATTTGGTATAATACAAAGGAGCAGTTTGACCAGTCCGCAAGTCTGTGTTACATGCTGTTCGGGAAAGTTAATAAGGCTTTCCGACATATTATGTCCGAGTCTCCTCCTACCCAGAATTCGAGGTCAGCATGTAATGTAACCGTTGTAACGTGCGTCAGTGTTCATTTTTTTACGAAGAGTATAAATGTTAATTTACTATCTTTTAATATGCATTAATGGGGTAGTGGTAACCTGGGTCGTTGCCATCTGAGCAACATTCGACCCGCCGGGGGTTCGATTCCCCCTTAATGCAATATTGCATGTGTCTGATCTCTTTTTGACTTTTTTTATTAACATAGTTATGTAAATTCTATGACTAAGTTATAGTAGTTACGGGCTGATCCTGGCTTGAACTTTCAGCTGTGGAACACTTGTCAGCGTGTGCTTTTCTCCCTCCTACTCTTCCTCTGCACTCATCTGATAGAGCTCAGGTATTGTTGCCCAAGAACTAGAAGGATTTCAAAGAAGTAAAACGAATCGGCCCGTCGGGACAAGCGAGAGTACGCGAACGTCACGCGTCAAGTCGCGCCGGGTCTCTTCACTCCTTTGACCATGACAACAAGGACAATTTTGAGCTCTAAGACAGCGCCAACATACGATGATGACTGCAAATATTTCATGCTATTGTGTGTCCGACAAGGCCAACTTCATACTACCCCGGAGTATTGCTATCTCTTATATCTTATCGATCGATCGATCGATCTCGGACACCTACCGCAAGACGTGCTTCACCGAAACTTACATCGAATCTGCTCGGGCACACCGTAGCTAGTACGTCCTTTCTTATGTCACTGAAGTCAACATTCCGATATAGTTTCTTTAGGGTAATGCATGGGAAGCCAGCCCGAGTGATAAGATGAAAACGAACTAGGCTATTCGAGGTATCATCAAAGTACAATCGGCAGTGATCTCTACCTGCTACGTCTCTTCCTTTCGCGGCGTGACTCCGGCATGCATACGTGCAAGCTTCTTGACAACGCGTCTGGAGAACTTAATGCTGATCTGAGCCTCCCTCGATAGGTGACGTCGTAAATCTTCTTCGTCGTCGTCGTCGTCGTCGTAATCGTTCTCGTCTCTGTCTTCAGCATCTTCATCCCAGCACTCTAGGCACGTCACAACTACATGTGTGAACACTGAGCCCATCGTCACCGGAACCCATTTCTTCGCAATATCCACAAGGCGCCTGGTGAGCTCGCCGTCAGCCTTTCGAGAGCCCCCAGACATCTGACGTATGTCACGCATCTGGGACAACATCGGACCGGAGAAATCATGGCGAGTACTCGCAAGAGGCTTCCACAATGCTATCTCGAGAAGACAGACGCCAAGGCTGTACACATCATCGCGCATCTGCATCCTCTCTGTTCGCCTCTCGACATAGTGCTTTGGGTGTCTGTAGATCGACGCATCGAATCCTGCCTCAAAGTACGGCATTGGTAGTCCGCTCATTCCAGACTCCTCGTCCTCATCGCGCGCGGCGCCCCATCCGAGAATGCATGGAACGCCCAGAACGCCCGGCTGCGAACGGTCCGTGGCGAGGACGACAATGGTGTCCGAGCGTATATTCTTGTGTACAAGGCCGAGCGAGTGTATAACGAGTACCGCCCGTGCAAGGTGAAGCGCTAGCGCCACCCGAGACTCGAGCGTGTACGAAGTCTCGGAATCGATAAGATGCGCAAGGAGGCTATTTGGAGCTGCATTGGGGACGGGGAGCTCGAAGACGAATGAATCGCTGTGGAATCCGATCCATTTGCATCTCGGCAGTGCAATGAAGGCGTTGTCTTTGCCTTTGCCAGTCGAAGTTCGTGGTCGACTGCCGCTCAGTAGCGTGGCGATCCTCATCGAGTGGCTCTTGCTTATAAACAGCTCATAGACAAGATCTCCGGTTTGAGCTCGGCGAAACTCAACTGCAGCCTCATCTTCATACATCGTGTAGTCGTCAAATGAGTTCATCGCGCTCGGCTCTCGACCAGACGCTGCGCGGCCTAGTGCGTCCTTCAAAAAGTCTATCACGCCTGTATCAGCGATCTCGCGGGTGTCTCGGGTGCAAAACGGGATCAACTGAATGCCCTCGTGCAGATTTTTGTTGGAATCTCGCAAGCATTCGATGTGCTCTTCAACATCGCCCTTTCCTTGGAAGGCATATTTGGCTCTGTTGAACGATTGCTTGACCCGCGCTCTGACCTCGAGCTTCCTCTTCCATTCTCTTATGATGCTGAAGGAAGTATGCAACATTAGTCCTTTAAATTCGACGCGAATACACTTCAAGCAGCTTACCAATTGGCCTGGTCAAGTGCATCACTAGCTAGTGAGACCGAATTCTCCGCATCCTCCTTCACAGGGCTATACAACACGTGTTTTCTGCGGAGTCTATCCATCACATCAGAGAGTGTTCCGAAGCGAAGCGCGGATGTTTCAAGATTGCGGAGCGTATCCTTGAGATGTCCGTCTACGCCATTGTACTCGTTGATGGCTTTGACTACTTTGACGCAGACGTCAATCAAATCAAGAATAGTGCCAATGTCAGCCATGATGCTGAGATGATACAGGACGTTGTCTAGATGTCAAGTATGCGGACGTTGACCATCGTTCACAACACTTATAGCAACGCCGGACGAGTTTCCATGTACAATGCGGTAGGCACGTGTAGGTGGTATGGAGGTATGCTCTCTTCAGCCGCACTACCGGTACTGCATCGATAACGTTCTAAGGATCATTTACATTGAATGGCCACGCATCATCTCAAGTAAATGCAGGTTTGACCCTGAATAGGGTTTGGGTACTGGAAATCAGCTTAGGTCGTCAGCTTCAGGGTATGTGAACTTCGTTCTCCCTTGACACTCCAGCAATGCGTTGGATGTTAGCAAGAATATTGGCATCCTAGATTGACTGGAATATTGTCCGTTGGTCATCCGGTTCCGTTCAAGTACTCAATCACACCTCGATCAGGCGTGCACAGCCTTCTTTTGAAGAGCTCAGTTAATTTGCACAGCTAGAGAACGCTGGAGGTAGAGATGGGATACTAAAAAGAAGTGATCGAATAAGCATGATCTCGTTATAAAAAGCTTTGAGAAATTCGTTATGTTCCCTTGTCAATAAATTAGTTCGATGCAGATACCGCACATGCTAATGCACATCTTCCACGTCACGGTTCAGAGTTGTAAGCTCTATAAATATAGCTCTTATGGTATTTGCCTTTGCTTAGGGTGTGCGGAGATGCATATGACATATGGTTAAGATCTACGTTATGTATATTAATGCTAGGTAAGCATTGAGCAATAATTAGCTTCATTACGGTCCGGAGGGAATGAGTGAATTTAAATTCTATTCTGCGGGAATCGGATGACCTATCATGAATCTACTTCTGAAACGCATGGGATAGCTCTAAAACATGTGGTAAGTACACGAATCCAGCATCATGCAGTGACAGTGACAATGAAATTAATGAATTGGGCAAGACTCACTTAATATTCAGGCGATTCCTAATTTTGTACTAGCTCTTCGTGACAATAAAAGACCTTAGCTTTCCGAATACTCATATCTTTCCGGGCTGGCTGAAACCACAAAATTGATAAACTGTAACATACGTAGTCTACCTCTACAGTAGTCCAGTTCGAAATTTGCGCTTTACTTTCATTAATGAGAGCTACATATGAAGAAATAAGCTTTCGGTATATAGCCCAATAGTCATCCCCGCGGGGTGCCAGTGCGCAACATGAACACTACTACAAGACGTAGGCACACATTGCGGAAAATGCGTGGTGAGAAACCACTCATATTAAAAGCTACAAAGCGGAGTTCAAAACTCGCTACGTATCCGATCAATCTGGGCGCTAAATTTAGCGCCCTCAGTGTTTACGTCAATCATTTCACACGGCGCCTCGTACGCGTCGTTGCCGCTGCTCGGATCTCTTCATCTCGCTAACGATCTATAGTATGGACTATCCATGAGCTCCTATAAGCATTCCAGCCGATGCTCTCGCATTCTCTCAGGTCTTATCCTGTTCACTCTCAAAGGCATGATTCGGATTGAAAAACCATGCTCCATCTACTTCAAGAAGATATCGCATTCACGGAAATCTTCAGGCGAGCGCCAAGAATTGGAAAGGCATACTTCAATCAGTCGCAAAGGCTGGTCTCGATAAACCTTGATATTCTCAGAGAACGCACGGTGGAAGCGTCGCAGAACGATCGGAACAAGCTCAACGAGTACGCCAGTGTATATTTTATGGAGATGATCTGACGAACAACATAGGGTCATGACAGCCTTCGCAGCAAAGTTGGAGGCCCTTAGAAAGATGGGCGCAAGATTGCAATCTGACAAAGCGGACATCCTCATAAACGAACTAAGGCAATTAACAGTCACGTATGCCACACTAAACAGTAGCACGTATGTATTCTGCTTCATGTCTTCCTCCGATAATTTTGCACTAATTCTACCAGATCGTATTCATTTGCAAGGATAAATAAGGACTTATCTGAAGCTCGCAGTAAAGATATCGCTTCAAGAGATCGAATGAAAGAAATATTAACAAAACTATGTGCTAAGGTTTATCTCTAGACTTAGCATTGTCGCGCCAAATAACTAATGATACCTATATTAAACAGGAGGCGAGTGCAAAGGTAAAGGGAAAAGCATTCCCTAGGCAAGAAACTGAAGTCGTACTCTATCGTAAACGTCTCGATGGACCTGACATCCACATAATTGGTAAGAACTCATGTTCACGAAGATAAATCACTACACGCTATTTCTTACACTTGATGTGACTTGCCCAGGGAGAATCCCAAGTAGCCTGACACTTGATCATGTCCTCTTCCTTCTTTTCGAGAGGAAGCTCGTCAGTATCAAGGATAATCCGTACTTCTATCACGAGTCCCCTGGCATGACAAGAAAACTACCAATGAATGCTTTGCGCGTCACGGAATGCATTGCAGACATTTGGAAAGGGATAAGGGGTTGTATACAAATGCATGTTCTCTGCGATCGTCCGTCATTTATAATCTTCGAAGTTCGCGAGAGACGGATATTCGGGAACATATGGGACACAGGGAAAGCGGAAAACGAGTGGATTCTGAAAGGTATATTTGTGTTCCTACGTATTATTGTGTAAACCTTCCTAACTCGGAAAATAGATGTAAGGGGAGATGTGATTTCCTCGCAGTCGCTCAAGGTCGAAGGTGACTCGGATAGCCCCGTCGAGTATGAGACTGCGACAGACGAGTCTAGGGCACAAAAAAAGTATATTAACCTAACCACTGCTCTGTACAAGGCAAAGAGTGCGGAAGTCGATGTATTCATACGCTCTCTCGCACCAGCACCAGCCGTATCATCCTTCCATTCGAATGCATCTTCCACGTCCTATGTCACGGCGGACGAGAACGATAAGCACGTAGCCACTAGTACCGAGACGCACGCAAGAACAGCAGTCAAAAATCCCAGCGATCAGCCTCCGCGATGTCCTTCTCGATCACAGAGAGAGAACGTTATGCCAGAATATATGATACCAAAAATACAGACATCGATAGATCATGGCAACCGCGTCGTGTCCAGCCACTTGGCTACCGATTCCTCTACATTTTCCAGCAATTCACACTCGCTCGTCAATAATCTTCAACAGGCATTAGGCTCGCTGCCGCATGGTCATCCGAAAAGTGCATCTTCCGTTTCTCCTCAGCAGATGGCTGAATCCTCGAATGCCGGTCAAGCGAGTCCGACCACTGAAGTCCTACCTACTACGGGCCATAAACAGACGGAATATGGAAACGCGCGTATTTACCATTATACACACGAGAGGAGCTTGCTATCTGGAGTATCTCGCCCTTCAGGGCTGCAGGTAACAAACGTGTCTGGAATCGCGGCCACTACAAACACAACCGTGAATGCTGACTTGCTTGCAGTGCCACATTGCCCAGGTGTGTTCTTCTCTCCCTCACTATTTACGAGGAATAAGTTCTCATGCCAATTTAGTCTCCATTCCGGTCGCCAAAGAGAAAGTTAAGAAACAAGGGCTCTTTTCGCGTATAGTGAAAGCCGCCGGTGTCGTTATACGGAATGTCATAGGCAGTACATAACAGTTCGTAAATTCTATCTTCTATTCCGGGTCGTGTTATGTAATAACAAGATCCTCTTATGTTTCTGTAACCTTTGACATACTACGAAAAGGTGCGATCCCTTGAGGATGACATGTGCCCAGGAATTCCGCGGACATTGATTGATGTACACGAGCTTTTTCACGATTTGGCTCCGAGGTTCAGGGCTGGCTGAATTCAATGAGCAAGGGCTACACGTGCAAAGATGTTGGTCTCCGATCGTTCAATTTCCACATATCACCGGTGCCTGGACCAAAAAACAATGAGATCAGTGGTAAGATCTCGGCTTCGAGTGCCGTGACCCTCTCCAATCGATGTCAGCCACGACTCTGCACCCGGGATGCCTTCCAGGACGAGCTTCATCGAGTATTCGAATCCGATCTGGCTTACTTTTACCAATACGTGAGGTACAAACAAGCTGCGAAGCCACTCTATAGTGCTGACCGTTTCGGTCTCCGTAACTTGAAGAGTACAAGGGTCCAGGAGGCGCTTCGTTTCAGTACCTTGACTTCTAAAGATCAATGTCTATGCAAATACTATGCTCTTTCTTTGTATTAGCGATACCGCAAAGGAGTATCGAGGAATCTGTCGCTTGCATCTTGCAAAATCGTTAGATACTAATGCACGTAGATACTAATGCACACCGTGACTTCGTATAACAATCATACATGATTGATCAAAACATAATAGAATAGCGTGCGGCATTGAAAGGGTCAGAAGTCGTAAAGGACGTCATACGTTTAGAGTCATCATTAGTCGAGCAGAAAAGATAGGAAATCGACGATCTCAGAAATTAGATCTCTACTGCTTCGCGTCAGCGCCACTGGAGGAATTATTACTATGTGCAAATGGCGTCTCTCCCTGTAAGTAGCGTAAAAGAATATATTAGACTGTCTATGGACCCGAGCGAGCGGGAGAACTCACCCTGAGCCTCTTCTGGATTTTATCCAGAGCAACCTTATCCCTGTCAAGCGCCTTTTTAAGGCTGTCCTTGTACTGAGTGTCGTTGGCCTGTTTCTAAATAATGGTTTGGAATGTAATGTAAGTGACCGTTTTCACGGCTGGGAAATCACATGCTGTACATACGTTATAAGCCTTCAGGCATTTGGCCAACTTAGCATTGACAGAACCGAACAGTTCATCCGACTTCTGCTTGTGCGATGAAGCGTTCAACGAAGATAGATCCTCGATAGCCTGTGCAGCTTGCGTAAGTGCAGTGACACCTGCGGACAGAGTTCTTACACACAAATGAGTTAGTGATATTAGTGAAGCGCTGAATCAAACGTACTCGTCAAGGGGGATGAACTTGCTCGCGCTCTTCTCGGTGTCCTTGCTGAAATCGTCTGCAAGTTCCTTACAAATGGCGACAAGGACTAGCGACTGGAGATAGTATGGCCTCTTGACTTTCGCAGCTTTCTTGATAAGATCAAGTAGCGATGAAGGAATCTCGAACTTCCCGCTCTGCAGTAATTAGAAATGGATGTCAATTCAGTCACTGAATTTGATAAATGAGGAACTCACGTATAATGCTTTGACGAACTCATCGTATTTGGCGTTCAGCGCAGTGTAATCTACCTTTTTACTGTCCTTAATATGCTCATGCACTGTTGACAATAGTCTTCACATACGAAAGTCTGTCAGTCATTCTTTAAATTCAGGATATTGTCTCTTACGTTTTCGCCGCCTCCCACACAGTATGCTTCTTCAAGTGGGCATTCCATTCCTTATTTGCACCACTTTCCGCAGTACTTGTTACCTTGTACGCCTCCACTGCCTCATACACAAGCATCATACTAGACACGCATTTCACGCTCGAAGACTAGAGCAACAGCCGTCAGGGCCTATTATGTCTATGTCTGAAGGAAAACTCACATCGTCAATATCTTCCTTCGCCATGAACTCAGTGTTGATTTCTGCGGCCTGCTTCTTAATGGAAGCTACATGTCCCGCAGCCCTGTCATGGGAGATATGTAAGTAGGCTACGTGAGCAAATTAGGCCGTCAAGCTTGCTCATCGTGACTTACGTGCGATTCATTCCAGGCAGATTCTCCTTGCCAATTTTCTCGGAGACAGCGCCCAAGACTGATCTATCGTCATGTTTAAGACATTCAGTGGCCTCTGAATCTAGTAGCTCCGAGATAGTCTATCGGGATGAAAAAAAGAAAGTCAATAAAGAGCCTGCGAAATCTTAGGACAAACGCAAACTTTTATCTCATTTTGTGACTTGAATGAATCCAGAACTTTCTTGACCAGCGTTCGATCTGCCTCCCATACAGAGACGACAGTAATACAATCTGTTGGCTTGTAGACTGACGAGGTGGTGTCTGCCGCAGTCAAATCTTCAATTACTTTCTTGGACGAAAGCTTGTACTTTTCCGAGTCAGCGTCAACAGCAAACTGGAACAATAAGCTACAGGAAACGTCACATCAGCATAGATTCAATAAGATCAATGAAAGGGCGTACTTTTCAAGAGGCTCAATAGCCTTCGAGTACTTATCGTAGCTGTCCCAGTCAGGTGAATCAGCAGCGTCTACTTTCTTGATGAGCTCATGGATCTCCTTGTAAAGCTTTGCGCTATGATTGACGACACGGAGAGAAGAGTGTGTGAGCCGCTTCGTGTTCCCGAGGTCATGTCCGAGGCATTGGATAATCGGATGAAGTAACTCGAGAGACGCAAATTCACCCGGATCGGGCAGAGCCTGTACATCGTCAACAACCTGGAAGGAGTCCGTAGATCCGGTTAGACTAGGTGTCCTAGAAGGGTTGGCGGGATCAGAGCCGTTAGACATTGATGTGGAGTGTCGCTGTACAAGATGTTGTGGGTTGACAGACCAGAGTTTGCTTCAATTTATACTCGCAGCATATCGATCCTCTTCTTCCCCCCATCATCTGAAACCCAAGTCTTGCCGTTCCCAAGTTCACATGTGTCTCGTCCTCGGGTTTACGACAAACTTCTATTCGTTGAAACGAAAGGTGTGAGGATGACGTTCCCCACACTGCAGGTCCAATGCTGTCGATAACGACCCCCGGCCAAGTATGACCCATCCGAGATCGTGATCGACACCAGCAGGTCTCTTTTTAACAGCTTTTAGAGACGAATATTCTACTCTGTATCCAAAAAGAGAAGGTCAGCATTGTTTGACTTGAGCAGCTCATGGTTGCGCGTACCGACGACGGTGAACAATGAGTTGACATTAATGAGACGAGCATCTCGATCTTCAGGCGATGTCTACTTCTGGTACAAAACGCGATGGCCTACTCTTGAGTGGATAAATACATGCTGTGTCCTCGTTCAGATTGAGGTCATTGTCGTCGTTTAAACGCGGCATCCCTGACACGTCGTCGAGTTCACTTTAATATAATAGGATTTGTCATCACGTTTCACACGAGGCAACTTGGCAAATGAAACTCGCGCACATTTTACCCCAACCATGAACTTTATTTATCTCACTGAGAATTCGAGATTCCGAGTCGTTCCACTGGTAGCATTAGGTAATGTTTCCCCAAGTAATATACCCCAGAGACCACCCACGAAGCTTTACACTGGATGGAATCTGTTTTGAAAGTGAACACTGACATCCGCTCATTCTCAACAGATATTCACCTTCTGGGAAATTACTAGTATGTGTAGTATGGATTCATCCCGGCTTGAATCCGAGTTAAGTTGGTAATGTGGTGCGGTAGGTCGCCTTCAAGGTTTCTCTCATCGTTCACTGATTCAAGACGGCAGGGATTAGATCTGCAGAATATAAATAGCTTAGGATAGCATGTCGCATATGTTTTGCGCAGCGTTGCATACACGAGGACCGCATGATTACTTAAGGTCACCTGAAGTTATCAAAGCATGACTACTATGCATTGCATACTCTACTAACGTATAAGGTGTCTCTCAAAGGAGTTCAACCCGCCCATTTCAGCGCGCATTGTGACTATAATTCTCTCTATTTTGACTACCTCCGCGATATATAGCCTGAATGAAGGAAGGCATTAAGCTCGACGGTACGTGCATGGGGTCTATGTCTCTCATATATACAGCAAGCTAATTCTGCAAGCTTAGAGTCCCTTCCTCCCGTCATTAAATCTCTGCAGGAAGGATGGTCCATCGCATTCCAAAACAGCGCGGCAGTCGTGAGTATCTCTTTGAGCACCGCAATTTGTCTTGTCGGAGACCTTCCTAAAGCTGCATAGTCAGCTTTGTTTGCAGGTGTCTCGTCTCAGCTCTACAGCTTCTTCACCGGTGTCAATGAAAACTACACATACAGACACTCGCCGCCCGCCGCGATCACCTTCATGATACTCCTCAGTTACGCATCAATGCTGTTCAATGCTGGAGCTGCTATGTCATCGTTCGTTTTAGTGGACACGTTGAGCGAGCTGCCTTATTTGAACGCTCGCGTTGGAAGTTCTGGTTACCCTATTGGCGCAACTGTCCACGAAGGACCAATGTTTCTTATTCGTAGATATGGAGCTGGAAAAAGGTGGAGCTTCGCGCTTTACCATTGTAAGTCACACTATATGTAGATTTCGCCTCTATCATATACTCTTGATGCTGACGAAAAATTCCCCGTTCACGCAGGGCTATTCTGCTATATGGCTGGGATGTGGTGTCTTATTCTTCAGATCACGACATATGTCCTTATGCAGGAGCCGGATGTCGTCAGGATTCCTATTACAATTCTCTCTGGGTTTATAGTTCTGCCACTCATCACGTATGCGATACCAAGGAGTAGACCTGATAATGGGCGGGCTAGAGACTCTGGATTTTTTGATGGTCAAGTTAACGCGTCGAGTGCTCATCTCAATGGTGACTCCCCATAGTGATGACGGAAGGAGTGATGCACTAGACTAGCATTAGTGGTATATTTATGCGCCTTTCAGAGTCGTTTGATTACCTATGACATGTCTACTAGTATCTATGTTGTCTCTGCTTAAGCACTTGCTGTATGCTAAATCCGCGCTATACAAGTAGTTACAAACAAAGACAAATAAGTTGTATGCTAAATTCAACAAAAATAAGCGGGTCCGGGGTCCGATTGACGATTGACTCATTGCCAATTTGAGAAGGAAGCCAGCGTTCGGCGCACAGTCACAGTCACGGGCTCGGTCATGCCATGATGATCACTGTCACGGCCAGGCTCACTGGCAGGCTGCAACAGTGCAACTGCCATGGAAACGCTGCGCCAACCTCTAGTTTCTCCAAACTTCTTCTGAAGATAGTATTCAGAAGGTACGCCTCTCTGCTCAAACAGACCTTGAACCTTCGCTCTTTAGTTCAAAGGTAATTTAATGCACGAAATGCACGCAGGCAAATCCATGTTTTCCGAAGCCCCTGTAGGCGACGCCTCAGAATCATGTTGGCGGCGGTGTAAGCGAACTCACTCTAGTTATCTCAACGGGAATTCGCAACCAAACCTTTCGGTCTCAGACAGAGGCCGCAGCCGACCTTGGCCGAATACGTCGGTTTGTTTGTTACGTGAGTAGATTGCACCTTGTTTACTCAAAGAATGAAGAATCTTCTCCCGTCTTATTCAACCACATGCTCAAAAACTCTATAGTATCCCCATAAATCGGAATGGCTTATATGATGCGAACACGCTGCCTATACAGCAAAAGTAAAACCGTAATAACCACCCCATCCTCATCAGTGATCTTTGTCCGCTGCCATGTCCAGACTTCCCCCAGGTGTTAGACTTGATTGTCCGTAAACTGGTTTCGACTGCAGGTACATGCCTAATACTGACTCTATCGCAAGCGCACCTACCACCCACAATTAAGGCTCTCATAGATGGATGGTGTGCGACGAGTCAGAATAGCTCCGTAATCGTAAGTCATTTTGATCTCTGTGCAGAGGATTCTAGTCAACAAACATAGTCTGCTCTCTTTGCAGTTGTAGGAGCGCTGATGTATCCATTCATCACGAGTCCCTCCAACTATGGGAGGCGCACGTTTCCTGCAGGTGCATTCACTTTCGTCGTCCTTCTCAGCTACGCTACCATACTGTTCAACGCGAGTGCTGCGATATCGTCTTTCATCGTTGCCGACTCCCTTAGTGAGATTCCCTTTCGGAAGGCTTCACTTGAGGAGGAGCCGTACCCGGAAAGGGCCACCGTCAGCGCAAATCAGACGTACCTTCTAACAAAGTATGGTGCAGGGAAGATGTGGCAGCCAATTATGTGGCACTGTAAGTCAATCATAACAACATCAGTTTTTAAAGTAGCTCACTTAAGCACTAGGGCTATTCTGCTATCTGGCCGGAATTTGGTGCCTGATCCTGCAGATCGTGACTTACGCTATTCTGCAAGAGCCGAACGTTGTCAGGATTCCGATCACCTGTGTGACTGGCTTTGCGGTCCTTCCTTTGATCGTTTACATTATTCCGAGCTTCATGTCTCGCAGCCATGCGCGAAAGCATTGAGGTCAGCTTCGAGCTCTGGTAGAGAACGTGAGCATGGATTGTTTGACTAACGATTTTCAACTCTAGGCGATGCAAGGATCTACCCAAACCAGGCACCACTCACTTGGAAATCTCTTCCGAGGCGTTAAAGAAGAGCTCCGGAAACGATGTACGACCGAAATGTGTCTCAGGGTTGTATTGATAGGGGTACATTTCAGCTTCTGTATTACGCAGTTCAGTAGCCTGAAGGCAAAATGTGCTCATCTTACAATGACATTAGGTCCTGCAATTGATGCAATACCGCCTGCATACAGTGTTGCTCCTTCATTGCAACACTAAATGAGTTACACGCGTTGCACATGCTCTGGAGTCTATCGGCTAGGCAGTAACAAATCAATTACGCCCCTATTAGAATTGGATCCGTAGATCAGCTGAGTACATTTTACACGTAATGATCGTCCTGTATAATATTGACATCTGTACATAGCAACCTGGGTTCCACTGGGAGCTACATTCGTACTAGTATGTGAGTATCTTCACTTTCTTGAACGAGAATACATTGCTTAGGTCGTTTGCATTCTGCCCCACTTCTATGAGCGTAAGCAGAATGAAGGATACGTAGAAGCGACAGAATAAGCATTGAGCTGAGTGTTCGCTTCACGCTTTCACCCTCATTTTCCATAAATGAAATAATAGTGAACTGGGGCATCCCGGGACGCTCGGAGATTGCTCATCTGAGATAAGGTCAACTCCACTAACTCCTTTTTCGCACAGTACTCTCAACTATGTATATGTTCGGTATAAATCGGCTTCGATGACGTCTGAGTCAAACACTCATGTTTAATATCTCGATTGAAAGGGGAAACCCATTAGAAGCTATAGCCTTACATTCGCAAGCTTCACCCAGCGGGGTTCAGTATAGCTGTATGATGAACGCGCCTGAAACAAGAACAAGCGAGTATGAGTCTTCTGTCGCCACTGGCATGCATAAATGGTTGGGCTTCGCGCTGCACAGCAGCATTGCAGTAGAAAGTGCAATGCATGGACCCGGTACTATCTAGGATAACATCACCGGACCACCCGGGGAGACCTTTGGGTGAAGTTACTAGATAAGGATAATTCCAACAAATAGCTTCTAGTCACTCATTCGAGTCGTTGTCGAAATAGTATATGGTAACCGTTCGTAGGCCGAGGTTTGCTTTAGCTATACGATGAGCGTACAGGTCTACAGCTTCACCCCGGAATACTCCGTTCCTAAATTTATCGTGCTTAATACAAAGATTCACAACAAGCATCTACTCCTCGAGGTGAAAGGAATGAGAAAGGTTTACGACGTACATTGTAGGCGCAAGGGTGTCAATAACGGCATCCATCTAGTTCTACGCCAGTTGGATCCGTCCGAGAGACAACATGGTTTTTCGACAAAAAGGAGAAGCTGGATGAGTAAAATCAGCTTTACGATGAGCCAGCATCGACAAATCTCCGCTGATTTTGTTCAACGATGGAGAGACTTCAAGTATATGAACTTACGATAAACCTCGTGGTTTTTTAGGCAATATCCGGTTTGGCGCAAAACGAGGATACCTGCATTTGCGAGAAGACAAGAGTATATGTTTTACATCTGGGCTCCGGTTGATCGTACCACATCTAACATCCTTTACCGTCCAAGTTGAAGTTGAAAGGGTGCTTCAAGAATTTTAATCGTGAACTATAAGTCGCTTTGTCATCATTGACAGTGGCATCGTCCGAGTCCAAGTCTCTTTTCCAGAGGTTCGCACGATCATGGCGCGATGCTCTGACATACTTCAACTTTAACGAACATGAACATATATTGAGTTGAGTCTTTGCGACGTCACAAGCATACTTATGTCCTCTCCCTACTCTATCTACATATGACGTGCACTAACTAGCCTTTGACATATGCCAGTCCAACGAACTTTTGAAGACAGTCTCAATGGCATATTACGAAATCTCATCAGACGAGGCCCGAAGATAGGCAAAGCGTACTACCATCAGTCCCAGCAAATTGTGCACATCAGTACACAAGTGATGAGGCTGTATCCGATTGAAGATAGTCCTGAGAAAAGGGACCAAACGAGATGGTAAACAAATTAATGTTTATATGTAGGTCCGGGTCAGCTTTACCTACATTAGTTTCATCTAGTTTTCTCACACAATTTTGCGAGCAACTTGATACGATAATCGTTCACGGTCGGTTAAAATCTGCTGAAGCAGATAATGAAATTTGCGATATAAAGGAAAAGCTAGTCGAATTTGTAGGCATGAAGGGTATATCACACAGTATGAATTTCTGCTAACATTTGACCGAGAAGACACGTGCTCACACAAACGTTCAGCATTTGATATCGAACATCTCATGAAAGAAGCACTTGAGAAAGACGAGAAAGCATGTAATAAAAAGAAGTCTATTCTGGAAAGACTTAACTCACAGGTGAGATGCAACTTCAGATACAAACAAGAAAGCTATCCTTTGCGTCTCTAACCTGCTTCCTAATCTGAGCGCTTAGATTAGACGGAGAGCTCCGAAGCTTCCAGCACAGTTGCGAGTATACTCAAACAATATCTTAACTCCCAGAATCTATCATCGGGGTATGGGCTCATTATCTTCATACAGATTTCTAACACCTATAGTGTCAATAGTCATAAATGGGGATATCACTCTGGATGTCCTTTTGTTCAGACTTGTGGAGCTAAGGATTGTTCAGTTAAGCAAAAACCCTCTCTTCTACGAAGATAATCCCGCAAATAAAGATAAAGGCCGAATACACTGCCTAAAATTTGATAAAGATTTGTGGGCTGTTAGAGGCAAGGAAAGCGAACTGCTATTGCATATTGTCGTCGACCGTCAAGCCCGGATCTTCTTGGATCAAGGACATACAAGATATATCTGTGATAATATCTGGAATGTTGAAGGAGATCTTGTACTCAGAGGTCCGTCCAACTTCAGTTTCAATTTCTCCTACCTTGAGATAGCTTACCCTTATTCTGTTGCAGAGATTCAGGGTGACATTATCCTGGCATCCGAGCTGATTCCTTCTGGACGGACGTTCATCGGTTCCCGGGGCAAAATGGAAGAATGTAGATGGGAGGAAGGTCTCGAGATAGCGATAAAGTCCTTAGAGAATGTCATCATCAAAACGGTGTGTCCTTCCATTTCCCAGTAGAGATAGTTCGTCATTGCGAGCTCTCATAATACTCTTATGGATAGCCGATCGCAGAGACAACCTTCCTGATGTCGGATACGGAACCCAGTACATCTCCATATCTTGAATCGACACCAAGCATTACATATCTTGCGCACAATGCACAAGAACCTCTAGTCACAAGTCCACCCGCCCGGCCGATTACACCGCCGCCCCTCGCCGCCATTTTGCCAGAGTCTCACACATCATTGGGTTCTGAATCTTCACCATTAACCTCAACCAATAATCAGAGACGAGTACAGTACTCCTCTGAGTCCACACTACCTGATCAGCTGTACGCCAGAGAGGGGATCAACACATCCAATGGTTATCAGCCTCCGCATCCAGTTGCTCCGAAGGAACATCAGAACGTCAAATCAGAACGCACAGATCCTAGCGGTACAGAAACTCAAAACTATCATGAGAAATTTATCTGACTATTTCTAGAAGGATCACAGAAGAACCAGAAGGGATGGTTCCTTCGGAAGGTGGAGAAAGTTGTCCATCACTTAAGAACATGGGAGAACCGGCGTCCTTAGTATTAATTGCTTGTTGTCAGATGAATGAAGTTTACGCATGCGGCTTTCATTGCTTGACTGAAAGACGGGGGGCTGTATGTGCATAGCTTCCTTTGGCATATGGCAAGGGGGAATCTACGAGGATTACAGGTTCTAGCTAGCCAGGGTACTTTCCATATCTGACCTTGTCGTCGACTTCTTTCATAAAGATAATATAGAGAGAATATCAGCCTAGACCATCAACAAAGAGAAGCTCAGTAAAAGCGAGAACATGAATACGAAACGCTACCCACTTGCCGAAAGACGACCTAGGGCTTCTCTGCTGCCGCAGGAATAATATGTAATTTCGGATCTGTATCGACCGAGCTTTGAGGAGTGAATTTTAAAAAGTCAGAGCGCTGTATCGAGAAGCCCGATGAAAGGGCAAGAATGGTCTCCACCCAGCGCGCACAATGCTCTTGTAGTCGCTTGGCATCAACTTAGCTGATGCGGTTGAACTGAACGGTGTCTCCAGGTCGGAGTTGGCCAAATTTCCACCTGAAAGAGTGAACGTCAATCTGGAGACTTTACTTCGAAAAAGCGCTACTCACTGATCAGCAGACGCCCCGTCGACACGCAGACCTATCCGCCCATGCTCGGACCCTCGCAGGTTAATATCACAGGCGTGTCGCCATACAGGTTCACGCATCGTCCCGCATATCCATTATCAAGTATGTTCGACGGATGCGAGCCGCCTTCGCCACCCGTCTCATGGGACCACAACAGCGCCGGCTCTCGGTCACCCTTGTCCTCATCAGCAACATATTCCAATCGAATCCCCATCCTGTTCAACGCGCTATTCACACGCCATCGTGTAGCGTAGAATCTCTCGATTTCCCGAGTATGAGGGAAGGCTGTATCGTCGTGTGGGCCCGACAAAGCGTGTAGGATCCAATGGGTCGGGTACACCGTAGCACCGTCTTCGGGAGGCGGTTCGCTGACACGGAAGGCTAAGCGCATTCAAGATGTATGAGTGTCGCAGCTGGAATGTCGAGGACGTTACTCGTCTGGAGCGCCCGGCCTTGACATCCACCCATATCCATCGACCAGGTACTGGGGTATGTCCGGGAGCCCACCAAGGTTGGAGACGTATGCTCTCAAGCCTCCGTAGATGCCTTCACCTTTGTGAGGTCCGCCAAGGTGAGGTTCTCAACCGCAACTATGGCCAGGGTGTCCATCCCTCCCGTCAATCGTGACGCTTGCAGGCGCGCCAGTGGCGACCACCACGCAGTCCACGTGGAGCAGTACCGACAATTTCAAGCCTGTTCTGTCTCTGCGAGGAGGGAGAACCACCTCCATCCCCTCCCAATCCAAATCGTTGCCTACGTTGGCGTTACCCGCTTAAAGGGCCAGAAGGTCCATTGGCGTACTCGGCGAAGTGTCACGGGTAGACATTGAATGGTCGTGTTGATTATAGGACTGAGGACCGTGAAGGCACTTGATGTACATATCAGATCCAATCCACATTTCGTGAGTAGTTAGGGCACACACCTTGGGATATAAGACCCGCCTCCGCCATCCACCCTCTTAACCATAAACAGTAGTAACGCTGCGTTATCCTCAATTTCCAGTTCACCCAATCTGGTCCCCAAAGACAGGTCACTGTCCTTTTCCATGCATCATATCTCCTGCGATCTACGGAATGACAGTCACCCATCAGTAATAGTTCTCGGGAAATTCGCCAACGGAAGAAAGCAATGTGCCCAGGATTAGGAGTTTAGAGGGTGAAAGCCGGATGGAATAGTCGCAGGAGGCTGGTCCATCAACGAGCCACAGCATGTTGAAGATAAGTGTTGCAAAGTACTTCCTGTTGATACTAGCTAGAAATCGAGACACAAAAGATGGCTAGTAACAACAACCTGAAATGAATGCCGCTCGCTTGCTTGCAGGAAAATCAACGCTGACGACATCATAATGCTGACGTAATCTGAATTTCGAATGTCCAGCAGCTGCACTGCCACTCGAGCTTTTCTGTCTCTTTATCTCTTACACACTCATCCTCTGAACAATCTAGGTCGTTTTCTCATCAGAACCAACAACTTGAAATATGATGCTGCATTGAAAAAAATATTTGGACAGTTGTGCGTCTAGCTCTATCGACAATGCCGCCCGGGCCGCCCATTAAGCGCTGAGCTAACATCCGATCAAAGTTTTGCAGGCCACACAACACGTTTTAATCTTCCCAGCATAGCAAGGACTCTTTGAAATGCGTCCGTATCATGTACTCACTTGCAATGTATTGATGGGCGCCTACATCGCTCACCTCTTATAATAGAGGCGATGTGATCAACCAGCTATCTATGCGCCCACATCCTCTATCCTCTCGACTAACCGGCATCCGATATGCTCCTCCTCCTCACCGCCGCGTTCCTGCTGAAGCGCTACGATGCTCAGGCTACACCAATTCCCGCACCAGCTCACACCTCTGGCACGCTCGAAGCACCTTTATTCTTCACTCGTGATGATCCTTCCGATGCGTGCCATGGCCGCACAGTCCTGGATATCCTATGGAGCTGTTTAGCGACGACTTTCGCTTGTACCTGGGTCTCTGTCCACCCGAACGTACCGTTTAAGGGAGAGGGCAAATGGCCGCTTCTCGGACGACGCCTTTTTCTCATGTTCTTCTCGATTCTCGCACCAGAGTTCATGATTATGTGGGCGTTCAAGCAATGGCGATGTGCGGTAAAGATTAGGGAAACTGTCAATGAAGCTATAAAAAAGGCATCGCCGGATCCACGTAAGCACAACTTTGACTGTTATTTTACGAGATATTAAAAGAGCTTTAGACAATCCGAGTAGGAGGCCATGGACTACAACACACGGACATTTCCTACAGATGGGCGGATTTCGACTACGCGTCACTCAACGCGAGAACTTCTTTCTAAAAGGCTTGGGTCCTATGCTCCGTAGTCTGACTGTCATCGAGGAAGACTATTGGGAAATAAATCAAGTCGCGATGGTCGCTAGAATCAGTAGCTCGCGCAGTGAGGATCTCATTCGCAAGCCATTTCACTATCGACACGAGAATTCAGAAGGGTCCTGGACCACCGACTATAACCCGGACAATGAACTTAAGGATGACATCTGGGAAGGTGTCTTAACAATCGACGCTCTCAAACAACTTCTCTTCGAAAACCTCATTGTTTTCCCGACCATCACCGAGGACGAGATCAACGACCGGAGCAAAGGGGACGCTCTTTCTAAAGGGATCGCTCTCTTACAACTCACCTGGTTTATTGTCCAAATCATCACACGAGCAGCGCGAGGCTTAGCGATTACCGAGCTCGAACTCTCTACGGCCGCTCTGGCTGGACTGAACAGTGTCATGTACATCTTCTGGTGGAGCAAGCCTCGCGATGTGCGCTTTCCGGTGGTGATTCAGACTAAGGGTGTGGAGGAGCTTCTGGCGACAAAGGCCGAAGACGTTATATGGAGTTTTCCGTACCAAGAATTTGACTTTCGAAGACATCTCTTGTCGGCGACGACGAGATCAATCATTTGGTTGTTTGGCGCCATCGGCCGGTTCTTTGCATCATTCCCAGGAAGAGTCAAGGATGCACTCCCCAATTTCTTCAAGGGGGTCAAGGCCTTCTTTTACAATGCAAGTCTCTCAGTATCCCAAATCTGGCAATATTTCGTGAGGATCGGTGGCAGAGCGAAAAGCGGGAAAGACGCGGAACGGAGGCGAAACAGACACGAATGCCAAGATGTTGGCCAGGAGGGTTTCAGCGAAGGCCCGGAGCTTGTCGACCTGGAGGTTCCCAACGAGACGCACCCTCCGAGTCCCATTCTGTCAAATAGTCATAACGCTCGTATAAAAGTAAGTCTAGATTCTCATTCCATATCGCAAAATATTTATGTTTCGATAATATAGACCAATATCCGCATTATCATAAATGTTGCGATAAAACTCGCTACGCTCCCTATTTTTTCCCTGCTATACCTCATTGATATAGTCATGTTCATTCCGATAATTATGGTCTTAAGCTCCGAACCAGACAGTCTTCGGATCTCTCACAAATCTGGCTTTGATACCAAAGCAAAACAAGACACATATTTTATGATGTTTTTCAGCGAGGATACGGACTTTGAACCGATACTTGGCACTTGCTCTGTCGCAGGCGTACTGTTTGGAGCAGTCCACTGCCTCGCATGGCATTTCAGCTTTCCGTCGCACGTCGAACAGACTCTATGGAGAACTGCGTCTTTAGGAATAGTCGGATCTTGTGCTGTGTTCTTTTATACTAGTTTTGTGTTTCATATAGATGCGAGACCAGGAGACCTTAAGGGATTTATCGTTTTCATTTTTATAGTGTTAGGTTCGGTCCCTTTTGCTCTATCGGTCTTCGTATACCCAGTGTCTCGCATCACTCTTTTTGTCCTCGCTATTGCTTCTCTTCGTTCTCTTCCTCCTTCCGCATTCGATACCGTCAACTGGGTTGAGTTTGTTCCTCATATTTAAATCATGTACACATTTCTGCTGCAATCAACGGGTACAATATTTCGATATAAATGCTCATTGTCGTAATTGGCTTACTGTAAGCACTTGTTATTCTTTAATTGAAGAAGGAAAGCAGGTGTTTTGTGGCGGTTATCGGCAAGTAGGTGGATTCGTGCAGTGATGCCAGTGGTTGATAGGAAAAAAATGAACAATTGATAATCCACAAGAAAAAAAGACTTAGCAAAGCACTTTCTGCTAAGGCAAGCACAGGATAGAGATACAGAGTTATGGCTGAGATGACACTTGAGACAGGATGGGCATATCAAGGCTCAGAAGTGTGTAACTCACCGTACATCCTCTCACCGAAGTGTTTTCGGCAGCGCTTTTGTGTCGAAAGTGTTCTCGGACCTCAATTTCTCCAGTAGTTATCAACAGTCACCAAATTTTGAAGAACTCATTGAGGTATTCGACCACAAAAGTTTGGAATAGGCTGAGATAAAACTGCCCACAATTCGCGAATGGATGAAGGAAGAGTTCAGTCGGCTGCCACGATAAGTCGTCCCTGGGAACAAGCAGCACTGCCACTCATGTCGCCCTCCTCTTGTCCCTCAACCACCTCCACTCAACTATGCTCCTCCTCCTCACCGTCACGTTTCTACTAAAGCGCTACGGGACGCAAGCCATACCACTTCCTGCACCCATTCCGTCGTCCTCCACCTTCGAAGAAGCGACTATCTTCGCTCGCGATGACCCTTCCGACGGGTGTAATGGTCGGACAGTCCTTGATATCCTATGGAGCTGCCTCGCTACGACATTTGCGTGCACATGGGTATCAGCACATCCAAACGTACCGTTCAAAGGCGAAGGCGAATGGGCGCTACGATTTAGGCGTTTCTTTCTGATGTTCTTCTCGATCCTCGCGCCGGAATTCATGATCGTGTGGGCGTTCAAACAGTGGAGAGGGGCTGTCATGATTAGAGAAGCTGTTAACAACGCGTTTCCGGGCTCGGGTACGTGGCAAAGCTACTCGTTTGAAACTTCATATTAATGACTGCAGACAGACCATGGACCACGACGCACGGCCATCTTCTTCAAATGGGTGGCTTCCGACTGCATGCTACCGCGTTCGAGAACTCATTCTTTCGGTACTTTGTCAACCCTCAGGAAACCTACTTCACCACAATCCGCGAGCGTGAGGCGAATCTCATAGACGGTTCAACTATATTTCGACCTGAAAACTCATACGATGTTCGGGAAAGAATCAACAAGCGAATAGAAAGTGTCGTACAAGTCTACCGTCCTGGAGAGATTTCTGAAGAAGATGCTTCGCGAGTTGACTTCGGGGATGATATCTGGGAAGGTGTCCTCACATTCGACGCTCTTAAACAACTTCTTACCGAAAACCTTATCACTTTCCCGACCATCACCGAGGACGAGATCAACGACAAGAGCAAAGGCGACGCGCTCTCGAAAGGGTTCGCTCTCTTACAACTTACGTGGTTCCTCGTTCAAATCATCGCACGAGCTGCGCAGGGCTTGGCGGTATCCGAGCTCGAGCTCACCACAGCCGCTCTCGCTGGGCTGAATAGCGTCATGTACATCTTCTGGTGGAGCAAGCCTCGCGACGTGCGTTTCCCATTCGTCATTCGGACCAAGGGTGTGGAGAAGCTGCTTGAAAAAAGGTCCGAGGACGTTACGTGGAGATTTCCTGGAACGGAGACCGAGTTCGATCTTCGTAAACACATCTGGACTTCTCTGATCATATCACTTGAAGGGATGGCACTTTCCCTCAGCACGTTTCTCGTATCCTTGCCTGCGAGAGTCATATGTGCAAATCATGAGCTTGTTGGGGCAGTTAAAGTCCTCCTTCACGATCTCTATTCATACTTTGTTCAAACAAACGGAGGCTTGATGGGCCAGAAGAGCACGAAATCTGTGCAAGCTAGTGCTACGGATAAAGAAGGCAACGTTGCTCCTAACGTTGTTGGGCAGGAGTCACCGGTGGAAACTCGTGGTGTTAGCTCGCATGGTTCAAAGAAGGAAATATCTCGCATGCATGTACGCAACCTTTTTATCTTCACAAATATCGAGGGTCGTTAGCTAATGTGCTTTAAACTAGAATCTATACACAGTTATTACAAACAGCGCAAGAACTGCGTTGTATTCTTTTGCGTTCCTTTGGTCACTAGCGAAATACGTTCTAAATCTTGTGCTCATCATACCCATCGCTCAGATTCTAGACAATGACGCGCAGGACAGCCATCAATTATATGTGATATTCGACACAGATAAACAGATCAGGGTGTTTTCCATGATGTTCTATGCTGAGGAAGCAAGCGGTGTTTCGCTCTCGTGCATTGCCTCTATGGCAGGGGCATTGTTCGGAGGAGTGCACTGCATCGCGTGGCATTTCAGTTTCCCGTCGCACGTTGAGCAGGTCATGTGGAGAACTGCGTCCTTGGGTGTAGTAGGCACATGCGTCTTGGCGTTCGTAGGCTCTAGCCTGTGGAATGTCTTCGATGATGATGAAGACGACGATGATGGTGTTATGAGCAAAATATGTTACATTCCTTTTTTTTTTCTGGGACTTGTAGTAATGCTATTAACTACTATAGCATATCCTGTATCCCGATTACTACTCCTTGTTCTCGCTGTCACTTCTCTTCGTTCTCTTCCTCCCTCTGTGTTTGCTACTGTTCAATGGGTTGAGTTTATTCCCCATATTTAACTCATGTAGTTCTTTTGTACGCGATATATATGGTGTTTCTCATTAAGTACCAATCTGATTTGAACATGCCTTTTCGATAACTTGATAACTTCGGCACTAGATTGAATCGATTATTCACTTGTAGAAGCCTAGCGATGCCGTGACAGGAAACGGGGCTTATAAGGATGAGAAAATGGCTCCTGTAACCATCAAGTGTCAAATTGAATACCGATTTACCAACCGAGTGTCAGTCGGAAACTGTACGCTATAAACGGTACAGGGCTCAGGATAAAAGTCGATAATTTACACAATCGTGAAGATGAATGTTGCGAAGAATCTCCTGGTGAGACAAGCTGAGAGTCACAATCGGAACTGGCCACATAAATTGGAGTTAGTACTGCGAGCTGATAGGAGCGTAAATAAAGGCGTGCTATATACTTTACATCCTCTCTCCAGGTGAATCTCCGCTATGGGGACGTCGTGCGGGCTGTTGCGTCGTGTCTATCTTCAGTTCTTGATCTACGAGAGATTAAAGGCCGTAAGCTCGTTTGGAAGAGACATTGGATTGGTAGACTGCAGAGGTCGCAAATTACAATCGACGTACATCATAAGCAATGTGCCTGTATCAGTAAATCCGTTGCTACATCATACTAGTAGGTACTTCACTCAGAACGATGAGCTTAAATTTGGATCGGCATGACGTAATCGTAGTCCTCAAGTTGAACAGGCTCGCAATCAGCACTGCCACTGACTGGCACGGCTTGCTTTTAGCCATACACCATGCTCAACCTCTCAAGAGGCTCAGGCCACTTCACAACCAATGCATCTACATTGTCTAGAAAACCAGTCGCTACATGAAATCTTGTTGCTTCTAACCTCTATTGCATTGCTCGCGATGCAGCTGTGCCACTCGTTTCCATGCCTGAAGGTTACGACTACTACCTTCGACAAACGAGCATAGTGCCCATCTTCTCATGCATCCAAAGTGGTACTACAGCTTCTTTCATCGCCGCACATTTCACGTTAGTGAACATTCTATCTAACCTTCTGGCCCACGGTCTTCCGACTCTCTGTCATTCCATTCACACATAGACGCCGAGCTGGCTTCTAATGAATCTACGAGGCGAGATACACGTTTTGGGACTCCAAGCTTCTCTAGCGCAGCACTGCAACCGCACCTCGTCCATGCACTCACAATATGCTCGTTGGCCTCACCGTTCACCTCTTAAATTGAGAGCGATGTGATCACTCAGCCATCTACAGTATGCGCCCTCCCTCCTCCATCTGCCTGACAACCTCGTCTCCCTATGCTCCTCCTCATCACCGCCAGCTTCCTACTCAAGCACTACGGATCTCAGGCTATACCCCTTCCCGCACCAGCTCCCACGTCCTTCGCTATCGAAGCACCTATCTTTGCTCATGGTGATTCTTCGGACGGGTGCCATAGCCGCACAGTCCTGGATATCCTATGGAGCTGCTTAGCGACGACTTTCGCGTGCACATGGGTGTCGGTACACCCAAATGTACCGTTCGAAGGAGAGGGAAGATGGACGCTACTGCGCCGACGAATCTTCCTCATGTTCTTTTCGATCCTCGCACCGGAGTTCATGATCATGTGGGCTCTCAAGCAATGGAGAGGGGCTGTGATGATTAGGGATGCTATCAACAAAGCTCGTCCGGAATCGCGTATGTATCCTAGTTAGGAGACGCCAAAATTGAGACTAATATTTCTGAATTTAGGTTGGACAACGACGCATGGTCATTTTCTGCAGATGGGTGGCTTCAGTTGCTTCGGAGACGTGATGACGTTTAACGAGTTTAAACTTGGTCTCCGTAATGGCAGAATAGGCCTTCCTAACATCACAGAGGACGAGATCAACGACCGGAGCAAAGGCGACGCACTCTCGAAGGGGATCGCCCTCATACAGCTTACCTGGTTCATCATCCAGATTATCACACGAGCTACGCTAGGCTTAGCGATCACAGAGCTGGAACTAACGACGGCTGCTCTCGCTGGACTGAACAGTGTCATGTACATTTTCTGGTGGAGCAAACCGCGTGACGTGCGTTTCCCAGTGGTCATTCGATCAAAGAGTGAAGAGGGTCTACTAGCGGAGAGAACTAAGGACACTACGTGGAACTTTCCGGAGCAGGAATTCGACTTTCACAAACACCTCTTGATGTCGACGAGAGCGTTAATGAAAGAGGTACTCAACACTTTGCGCACGTTTCTTGCATCTTCTCCCAAAGCGATCAAGGACATGCTCTCTAAGCTCGCCAGTGCGACTAGAGTCCTCCCTCGTCATCTCTATTCTTCTCTCTCTCAGTTCTACCAACACCTTCTAAAGACCATCGGAGACTTGAAGGGAGGCATGCGTGCGGAACCAAAGCGGACCAGCGGAAATGAAAGCAGCGATACTCCAGAGGTTGTCGACCCGGAGCCTCATAGCGCAAAGGAAAATCATATGTCTCGCATGCAAGTAAGCAATCCTTTATCTTACAGATGTCAGGAGTTCTTACCTTATGCAATATAATATAGCAAATATACACAGCTCTTATCAGCGGTTCAATAACCGTTGTACATTGTTTTGCGTTTCTTTTCTCACTACCGGCCTTCGTCATAAACTTTGGACTCATCGAGCCCATATCTCAGATTCTAGACAATGACTCATTAAAATCTATGGTATTCAACGCAGACGAGCAGGATAGGATGTTCTCTATGATGTTCTACAGCGAAAGTGCAAAAGTAAAGCCGCTGTTAAGTACTGCCTCTATCACAGGCATACTGTTTGGCGGAGCCCACTGTCTCGCGTGGCATTTCAGTTTTCCGTCACACGCCGAGCAGATCATATGGAGAACTGCATCTTTGGGGATAGTCGATGGATGTGCCTTGTCATTCGTATGCACTCACACTTATAATTACATCGCTGCTCTTCGTTCCGATTTTCCTCGTCTACTGTGGCTCGTACTAATGTTACTATCTTCTGTAGTATATCCGGTATCCCGATTAATGCTTCTTGTTCTCGCTGTAACTTCTCTTCGTTCTCTTCCTCCTTCCGCATTTGATACCATCGACTGGATCGAGCTTGTTCCTCACATTTGAATCATGTACAAACACTCTTTCGTTCGTATCCAAAGCAAGTTTCACATTCCTATGATACATACAGTATTAACACGAGCTGCCGGCGTTCGATTGTTCGGAATATGCACGTACGTGCATTCTCGACAACAACTGAGATGCAGACAGGGTTAGGTGCACAAGATAAGTACGTTCTGTAGGAAAAGTCCCTCACTTAATGAAGAATAAAAAAATGGTTAGTCTAATACTGGATCGTGACGATCGAAGCTTGGAGATCTACAACTGGATACACTGAATATTTGGCGATGATCAAAAGAGCTTTGGGAGAAGTGCAGACATGCGGACATGTTCACTTCTTTTTCAGACGGGAAGGAAACAAGCGAAGGAGGTAATCAGATTGCTGCCGGTCGTGCTGGTCAGGTCAGATCCTGCCCCGGTAGGATGCAGATCCTCTGCTAATTGAGTAGTAGACTGGCTTAAACGCGTCCGGAGTAACCAAGGAGCAGGTGGTCTCATTCTTCACCTCCACGGCCCCTCTTTCGAGGACACTTCATCTGTAATATTAGAGGCTAAACAGTTTGAAGATACCCGTGAGTTCATTTCATAAAAATAGCAATGCCTCGTGAGTGAATACATAAGTACTTACCTACACTGTTAGAGTACATAGACGTAACGAGGAAATTCCGCTCCATCAGAGCTCTGTGACGACTATAGACATGTACAGTTCTGCTTTAGACGGTAAGGGTATGTGTAAAATTTATAAGACAAGTCGAACATATCCAAACAGCTGGAGTAAGCTCAATTTCTTCCAAGAACCGCAATGCAGATACTACAGCAAAGTCGTCTAGCGCTTTTTTGCCTTCAGTCTAGAGCTGAACACCGTAGAATAATAAAGCTGCACGGCTGTTCACGCTCTCAGCCATACAAGCTGCAATATCCTTGACCAATAACTCACCCAATCCTAGGACCAATAGTCAGTCATTCCCGCCTTCAAGCTTTTCACGTGGTACAGGGAACGACACCAGTCGCCAATTGAGACCAGTACGAAATAAGAGACAAAAGGGGAAGATCCGGGTGCGATAGTTGGTCCATCGATAATCCACAACTATGAAAATAAATGTTGCAGAGCACTTCATGCTGAGATGAGCCAAAAAATGAGACAGGAAATGATCACAAGAAATCTGGTCACTACGTTGAATAAGATAAAATGCTTCAAAAGATCAGAGGCGTGTATGTAGATCTTTGTAGTTCCTCTCAACGAAGTGTTCCTCGCGGCAAGAATGTCGTGTATGAAATTGTGTCGAATCTGTCCTTATTTGATCTCCAAGAGAATGGTTATTAATTCAATAAATGATATGTAAATGAAGAAAACAATAAGGTATTCAACCGCGAAGGCCGCAGGCTTGTAGAACGGTAATGAATGGAGTGAGAAGATAAAGATGAAGACTGGTCTACTAAAAAATCGGCGGCTGACTTCAAAAGTTTGACTGACATCATTATGACGTAATCTCAAGCTCCGACTCGGAGTACTACAGTAGACATCCAGCACTGCCACTGACTGAAACGCCGCTTGCTTGCATAGTACCACATAACTGCGAACGCTGTGCCAGCACAGCAGAGCCCGCTACGAAGAGAGTGGCTGTCTTAGAAGGTATATTAATACCTATTATGGAAGAAGACATCTCGAAGGAGCGGAATGTTATATTGCTATTAGAAGGTATATACAGCGAACATGGAAAAGTAGGTGAATCATGGAAAAAACCAATTACACAAAGATCCGTACAAAAGGAGATATTCTAAAGACTCTGAGGCACTATAGAATGATCGTGAAAGGACCAAATAGTATTTGCTCGAACGTTCTTATTCGCTTTTGCTCTTAGAAGCCGTCCAAGGAGTTATTCACGCATCGTTACCACAGTATTTGAAGAGAATAATAAAGAAAGAGACGTGAAACATCATTCTAAGCAAGGTATATTACTGTACACGTCAACAGTAGAAGCTCAGCGTACTTCCGAGACGAACGTACTCGCGTCATACATCTTTTCGCTTTTCATCGACCCACTCTCCTCGTCATACGTCGCCTTGTCTTCATATACGAGGGAGATTTCCGCGATTTTTTCACCAACCTCGTTCCAATAGGCAGTTGTCGCTGGCACGGGAAACACCTTGGACGATGAACCCGGCGAATAAGTTGACGATAGAAGAGGCAAGACACGCGTTAGAACCGGAAGACCGATTTCATAGAACGATAATGCGGGGAGAGAAGCGTTAGCCGCTCACTTGTAGATGTACTGTGCACCAACTGGGACATTGCGACCGATAGCACCCGCGAAGCCCACAACATTGATGAGAATGCCGGCGATATACGCCCCGTATGCACGCAAGTTGATACCCAAAAGGTAGAAATACGGTCCGGTCCGGCGTGCGCTATAAAGATCCTTCACCTGCAGGTATCCCTTGCGAACAACATAGTAGTCGCATATGAGCACTCCGGCAATCGATGAAAGGAAGACAGACTACGATGAGAGATAGGTCGTGAAGTTATTCGAGGATGATGACACATTGCTAGGCCGACTGCAGCGCACACAAAGCCACTGCGGCGAATATTGATAAAGCGTGGTGTAAGCGCGGTCATGTCGGTCCCTGTTTCATGAAAGAAGTAAATGAGAATATGACAAGCTTGCTTTGATACAGCATTCCTTACCAGCAGAAGCGGCGCCAGCACGAGGGCCACTTCCTCCATCATCAAGGAAACGTGAAAGAAGGTCAAGTGGATCCTAAGTTGTCACATCGTAGATCACCGTCGACGACGATGATACGATGATACCAATGAACGAGGTGATCGCAAACCCGATGGGGATCGTTATTAGGTGGAACCATAGCGCATCGCGAGGCTTTTTTGAGAAGCGAGAAAAGTCGGGGTCATTGCTGAAAGGGTTGGGGTAAATCAAGATGTGATGACCGGATATATGACGAATGATACATACACGATGAGCGTCGCGAAGTTAGCGATGGACGACATTATATCCTTGACCATCCCCCAGGCAAGATTGCTACCATGGACCATATTGCGTTTGTGAATGATTGGGCCAATGCCATGCGCTTTTACGATCGCCCAAACCTAATTTAGTGATGAGCTTTGCACGGGTGTCAATTGATTGAGCAACTTACAAAGAAAGCAATGCCAGCCGCCTGGTACAACGTAGGCCTTCACAGTGAACAAGTATCTGATCTTATGGACAGGGAACTGTGCAACGGTCGTCAGAACAAGATGTCATCAAAACAAATCATATACAAGAGACAACTCACCCAAATTGCAGGCAAGCTCAGCAGCCAGAATAAAAAGAACGAGACAAAATCTCTAGTTTTCGTGCCTGATGATACGGGCAAACCGTTGTGTGAGAGCAAAGCATGGTGCGCTCCATCCTAAGAACTCGCTCATGTATCTCCTGCTCCGTGATGGAAGTAAACCGCACAGACTTCCGGGGTGTATCAATCGAGGCGTCACTGCTGTATTTGCTCAAGCTCAGCGTAAGCGGCTGAAACTTAATTCCCAGGAATCGCTCAAATTTCCCTAATCTTGATCGGCCTCTGTTGGTAATCACCGTCGAGATGCGACTAAATGTGGAGGAAGTGGTTGTTGGACCAGAGCCGGTTAATGCGGTGAGAGAGATAGAGGCAGAAGGGGATGTAGATCGGCTCGGATGCGGACTGGCGGCTGCAGATCCGACAGTGGATGGCTTCTTCAGTGACGAACGAAAAGGTTGAGCAGAACGGCTGGATGTTGAAGATGCTGCGCGAGGCGAGCGGAGGGTACGGGAATGGGCGGCTCGCTGCTCAGCTAGCGGGAATGAGAGGGTCCAAGATGCGGTGTTCAAAAAACGTATGAAGGCCCATACTATTTGTGAGGTAGACGGAGCTTGCAATGTCACATCAGGTGAACGTGTGCGACCTCTACGCTGTACAAAGCTGTTTGACAAAAGACACCAGATGCTCTTCAGGTGTTGAGAACATCCCACATTCCTGCGGGAGCGTCAGTGGGTGTCGTGTGCGAAACATATCACAGTGTAATGCGTTGGGGGAAAGATGGATGGTGAAGCGAGTACATACAGAAAAACCTACACTGCACACCTGTTTCTTAACACTATTGGCACCCCTCATAGCCGCAAAGGTCCTCGTTGCGCGTGTCCCGAGACCTGATGTCGCTGCTGCTGAGTCGTCCTGGAATCGGCAATCCAGCCCCACCGTATCCGAAACGTGCCTATTAGCGGATATCATATGTTGAACTCCTCGAGCGTGCGACCAAAGGTAGTAAACCCGCGCAAGTAGCACAGCTAGCAACGATCCGTCAGACCAAACGTTATGAGATAAAGAAGAACAATGTTGAATACATACCTTCGACAACAAACATCACCAGAACCTTGTTGTCGTCCTGATCGCCGCTCGCAAAGAGGGAAGTCGTAGAATCTTGTTTTTGGAAATGGCCAGAACCTAGTAAAAACACTAATGAGATTATTGAACCTGCAGATCAATGAGTTCGGGAAACACCTACGCAAAGATGAACGGGCGAGCTAGTGTTCTCCCGGAAACGTCTAAGCTTGTTCCGACTAAAGTCGAGAATACCCAAAGACAGCATACTTGCAAGCTAGGATAGTAACATTAAGCCACTACGTTTTGAACATGGTTGAAGAGCACAAAGACTTGCCACTTCTGGGAAAGCCGTAAACGAAGTAGGGAAGGCGCAAGAGGGAAGAGAACATCGTAGGGAGTGAAGAGAGTTGGTTACCTACAAGCGCGATTCTGCATGAAATATGGATGATGAATGGAGCAAAAGTATAATAAGAACATTCCGACGAACCTGAGACTGCGGCACTCATCCAACAGGTCGTCTCCCTTCGTCATCTCCACTTGTGAATAGTCCATCATCCTCTTCCACAGCTTCGCTTCCCTCGTCACCACCGCCCAGAGCAACTACAACAGGCGATGCAATATCTGCATGAAGGCGTCTTGTAGGACCCGTAAGGCTGAGATACGTCCGGCATTCGTAGAGCTGCCGTAACGCTGTTTTTCATACTCTTCTTCGGATTCCTCCCCCTCGACTTCTTCAGTTTCATTGTTTTGCTTCACAGTGGGGGCTGTGTATTGGGTACGAGGTTGTAGTTGACCTGAGTGAGAACGTGAGGAGAGGAGGGTAGACGGACACCGAAGATTTCTGATACAGAGGGCAATGGAATGGTATTTGTTTGAGCCGCTAAAGAGACCATGTACTTCAAACAACACCCAAACCATGGTCAGCTGCGAAAGTTCGAATGAGCAAGATGTTGAACGCACTTCTTTCGGAACACGGCCAAACTCCCAGCCAACACGAGCTTGAATCGCAAGGACTACATCTCCCATCTCTATATTCCCCGCCGCCATGCACGGACGCATTTCTAAATTGCTTCGTCCTGTACAACACGCGCGTCCGCAATCTAAGACAGTCAAAAATAGTCGCAATCAGAGGCCACGTATAGATTGATAGATAACCCGACAACCAAACCTTCTTCCAAGCACCCGCACATGCGCACATCGCCTTCGCGAGCTTGTCATCGTGTCCCCCATTTACGTCTTTTGTTGCTGAGGGGCATTATAAACGGGCGCTGGCATAGGCAGGTTGGTTCCTTTGAGGTTCGGCGCGTTCTACATGCCTGGCTGTTGTTGAGGGAAGGGTGGATAGCTGTTCATAGCAGCTTCGGACAGAATTGAGCTCACATAATGTAAATTAAAGTTTTATTATAATACTGACCGCAAGATGTTCGTTTGAAGAGAAGATGAAGTCTTGCTCGACTCCGTTGTGGATCAGTTATTGTGGGGGAGAGTAGAAAGAGAGAATGTGCCATCGACGACGGGATCACCCAAGACATCATTCGGGTTCAATCGGAGGCCGGAGGTCCGATCTCAGTTGAGACCGGTAATTTTATTTTTCCAAGCACTGGCCCAGACCTTCTCACGTGACAGATCACATGATAAATAAGGTTTTGGTTTTGAAAGTGGACAACTAGTCCGCTATTAAGACCCGCTAGGGTAGCGGGAATACTGTACTATGCAACTACATCATCATCAACAAATCTGCTGTTGTATGATTACTACTGTAGCTCACTGCTTTTCCATTGCTCTTCGCGCCCAGCTGTGCCACTTGTTTCCTTGCCTGAAAGTTACGACCACTTCAAGCGTGTTCACTGCAAGATGAAGATGCTTCTGGTCCATTCAAAGCTCAATTACAGCTTATTTAATCGGCACACATGCTATCGGGAAAACTTCTTCATAATGCTCTCCGCGCTTTATCCGCAGGTGTTATAGCTGAGCCACTTCCGGCTCCTTGCTACAGACGCCTATGGTACATCCTCAGAGCCACTTATGTACGTTTGCCTCCACTCACGCTGTCTGTCATTGATAAATGAACCCCTCCATATGATATTCAGACCACTGACTTCCTATTTTTCGAACATTACATCACAGTGTGCAGATACAAAACAAGTCGTCGTTGTCCGTTCTTCAACCTCCAGTTTCAAGCTGATCTCCGTTAATCAGAAAGGCCGCCTCTTTTTAACCATATACGCTGCGACATCCTCGATCTCCATCTCATACAATCCGATTGTCACAGACAGTAGGTCGGCGTGGATGAAGAGCTGGCCTCCTTGAGGACTCGAATATGACGTAATCCGGAGCATCCAGCAGATGGGCCACCGGTTGGCACGTAGCCGAGTCGAGTTCATTTTATTCTCCTTTCTCTCTCACCCCCTCAGCAAGTCCAGGCGGTCTTACAAAAAAGGCACTTGTATCAACTGAAAAATTCTTCGCTGCATGACTTTTGGTCGTAGCTCACCGCGATTGGACAAACTTCTTCCTATTGCTCTACGGGCCCCACCCGCCGATGATGCAGCTGTGCCACTGGTTTCCTTGCCTGCAAGTTATGACTACCTAGCAAACGTAGTCTTCACCGGTAGATCAATATTCTTCCGTTGTATTGAATGTGCAACTACAGTCTGTTTCATCGAAGCACATTTCCCGTTAGTGATTAATAAGTCTCACCATCTGGAATCGGGCCCACGGTCTTCTATGCTCTCTGTCTTCAGGTGAATTTTCAGGACGAGATACTCGTTTGGGGACTCCCGGATTCTCTAGCGCAGCGAACCTCATCCATGCACTTACAATGCGTTTTGTGGCTGGCCCCACCGCTCACCTCATATTAAGCGGGCGTTGGCATCCTCTTCCAGGTCGTTTCTGTGCCCACCGAATTCTAGTTACTCAATCACTACATCGTCGCTATGCTCTTTCTCGTCGCCATCGCATTCCTTTGCAAACGCTACGGGACTCACGCTGTTCCACTTCCTATGCCCACTCCGACGTCCTCCACGTTCGAAGCGCCTATCTTCGTTCGCAACGACCCTTCCCCTGGGTGCCATAGTCGTACTGTCCTCGACATCCTATGGAGCTGCCTTGCTACAACTCTCGCATGTACATGGGTGTCGGTACATCCAAATGTGCCGTTTAGGGAGGAGGGATGGATGGCGTTACTTCTGCGACGCATCTTTCTTATGTTTTTCTCGATCCTTGCGCCGGAGTTCATGATCATGTGGGCATTCAAGCAGTGGCGAGGTGCAGTGCTTATCAAGGAAACTATTAACAAAGTATTTCCAACATTGCGTATGTATCGATTGACTTCTATTTGAGGTACTATACTGACCATTCAAGCTGTAGACAATCCATGGACTACGGCGCATGGTCACTTCCTTCAAATGGGAGGATTTCGAATAAGCATGACTGCGCGCGAGAACTTTTACTTTTGTGTCGATACCGAAATTCGTCTCCGCAGACACGAGTTTATTGAGTATATTAGCTATGACATACTGGATAACGTCGATTCCCTTGGAATAGTCAACATTAATAAGCAGCGCATCATTGCCCTTGGCATACACCCTGACCGTAACCAGCAAATCGCCGATTTGACCCCGGAAAAGAGGAGGCTCCTTATTCCTATCTCTCGGTGTACCCAGAATCTTATATTTAGAGAAGTTTATTACCGGCATCAATCCTCGACAGGGACATGGGTTGATACGATTTCCGAAGAGGACGCCTCGCATATGGACTCTGAAGAGCGCATTTGGGAAGGTGTTCTTTCTTTCACGTCCCTTAAAACGCTTATCGAAGAGGATCTAGTCAGCCTCCCGATTATAAATGCGGAAGAGATAAACGACCGGAGCAAGAGCGACGCATTCTCTAAAGGCATCGCTCTTTTACAGCTAACTTGGTTCATTGCTCAAATCATTGCGCGCCAAGTCCAAGGCTTAGCAATATCCGAACTCGAACTCACCACAGCCGCTCTTGTGGGATTGAATAGTATCATGTATCTCTTTTGGTGGAGCAAACCGCAGGGCATACGGTTCCCGGTGGTGATTCGGACGAAGGGTGCAGAGGCTTTGCTGATGAAAAAGAAACCCAAGTCTGAAGCAAGGACGTTTAAGGATTTGGAAGAGTTCTGCCTTCGGTCCTACGTCCGGAAGTCACTTGGTCAGTCACTTCGCCAGTCACTTCGCCACAATGTCGGCGCACATCAATATTCCTTCAAGTTTTTGGGATCCTTCTTCAAGTCGCCCTTCCTTGCGGTGCTCCCGCAATTCATCCGCATCGTCTTCTTGGCATTGTTGTATCTCATTTATCCGCTTATAAGGCACCCCGCTTCCAGTTCATTCGTACGCCGCACAGAGCATGCTGTTCAGCTTGACCAGGCAGTAAGCTTAATTCTCTTTCTGATACTCAAATGTCTTACTTACGTTCAAACTAATTTAGACATTCTATGTCAAGATGATCCGCGGTGTAATCCTCGGTTTAATTTCGATGGTATCATTAATTGCACTTCTGCTTCTCCCTATTATCTTTTTCGCTTTATTTGCTCTAATCCTCGGTTGTGTTTCGATGGCATCATTGATTGCACTTCCGCTTCTCTCCATTATCTTTCTCACTTCATTTGCTCTCGCTATTCCCATATTCCATATCTCAACGTGTCGTAACTGGACTGGATCATCATCTAAAAGCTCCATCGGAGAGAAAGCACGGCTTACGTTGTCAATGATATTCTTCAGCGAGGATGCTGAGGTCAAACCGCTGTTCAGCACCTCCTCTATCGCAGGCGCACTATTTGGAGCAGTCCATTGCCTCGCATGGAACTTCGACTTTGCTTCGTACGTTGAACGTCTCATTTGGAGGACTGCTTCCTTGGGTGTAGTCGGTGCATGTACCTTGTCGTTTGTAGGCAGTTTCGTATGGAGATACACTGACGCAGACAGGAGCAAAAAATATTACTGGTTTATTATTGTTCCTTGGAGTATACTTCTCACATTGACTGAGTTGATTTATCCAACAGCCCGGTTTTCACTTCTTTTTCTCGCTGTATTTTCCCTCCGTTCCCTTCCTCCTTCCGCGTTTGATACCATCCATTGGGCCGAGCTTGTTCCTCATATTTAAATGACGCATTCCATCTTTGAGATGTTTAGTAGTAGTATCATGTACACATCACCAGTTCTGTTGTTTTATGACACCATTGTTTTGCCAGCACCCATTATCTACACATTTTGTGCTCTATACGACTTGACTTTCGAAGGCGGTTTCTTTAGCCAATAGCCAATTTCTGATTCAAACATTTTTCATTGGAAGCAGGCGATGAGAAGAAGTGTACGAGCCGATCGATTGCCTCCTCTCTCGTGGACGCACTGACGATCGTTTTGTGAAGAAGCGGGTCGTAGAAAATGAGATTGCAATGCCCTTCGACGCTCAATCAGAACCACTCTCCCAAACGCCAAACTAGAAGGCGTACAGTAATATACGTACCCACGTATCAATAACCCCCAATCCCTTCTTTCCTCCGGAAACGACACGAGCTGAAATTGACCCAAAGTAGGCTGAGATTGTTCTGCGGAGACGCGAGCTTCGATCGCATGTGAAGGCGAAGACCGGGCAGAGTACACCTAATACTTGTCGAGGACCGAACGTATAGAGTCCTCCCGGGCTGAGTTCACCTTTGGCGCTGTTAAGCTCAACGATAACTAGACGGATCATAAGTTCCACGAGGTCGACATTAGGTCGCAGGGATTTAGTCATCGTGTGGTCTACCTTGGGTACAGAATGTCAGGCTATGTCTCCGTTGACGAGAAGGAATGTAGGGTACCTGAAGACGCGTGTTCATTTCGAAAAAGTCGAATCGTCAACATCCGTGCCTGCAAAGAAAACGGTCTTCAGATTATTAATGGCGCGTGACACCAGAGTAATTGTACATACCGACCAACTTGAAGTCGATAAGTCTCACCAGACGGATAGCAGCTTGACACATATTCTGCTTCAATTATTCGCAGCTCGTATCAGCTTGATAGACGTATCGCAAGGAAGAAGCCACGTACCGGGAAGCCATTGAACATATAAGCTTTATATCTCCTTTATGATCTTCTAGTTCGATTTCTGGATAATGCATTCGCGCTTGCCCATGTACAATACATGACCTTGACCACTACCGAACATCTGAGAGGAATATATTTGTGGAATGGGTCTATGAGTGACGATAGCATACGCGCCTGCACTTCAACGTGTCTCAAGAAGACAAAGCATTTTTCGGTAGGACACGCATTCGACGTGAGAGATTGCCTTCCGTGGTGCGTTAGATGGGTAGGATGGGGTTAACCAGGAAATGCTCACCTTAGACCTCCGCTGATTCGACTGAAACGTTTCCTTTACCTCTGACTCATCCCAACAAACGATCAAGTCCATACCACCTCCACCAGCAGTCGCCTTCAGCATCACCCGGTATCCAATTCCTTCAAACACCTCCGACGCCTCTTCCACGCTTTCGATAAGTCGTCTGGGACCTGAACCTGAGTCGACAGGTACGCCCGCATTCGCCGCAAGCTCACGAGCACGGTGCTTCAAGCCCATATCCTCAATCGCCTGCATAATCTGTCCCACCAACTTCACACCTGCACCCTCCAATCTTCCCGCAATCTCAGCATTCTCAGAAATAAAGCCACGCCCCGGGTGGACAAGCGCAACAACCGTCTCGTGGCATACGCGCAAGATGTCGTATGTCGCGGTGCAGCTTTTCGCTTCGCTACGGGTTCGGTGGCGTTTGGGGTGAAATGGTCCACAAGGACGACGTGCGGGTCTGTTTCGTGTACGTACGACGCCCAAACAACGTGCAGAGCGCGCTTTGAAGGATACGAACGGCTAACTCTCCACGGTTGTCAACAGGTGCTTTGTGTTTTCTGAAGGACAAACTTTAAGACATCGAGGATCTTATCCATCCGCAACGGTGAAAATAACGTTCCTGTGTGCTTTAGAATTGAATATGAGTGTTATGAGTCCGTCGGGAGCTCATCGGGTGGATGGTAATTTGAGGCAGCGCAGCGGCTGCTTTACGAGTCAAGCCTGGCACTGCCACCGTTGGCACGCCTCAGGAACCTCGTTTTGTCCGTTGAGCGTCACCCACAGCCACTTCCCCTTCGCTGGTTCCAAATGCCTTCACATAGGCTCAACTTTGGTGCGTGTTTTCCTAATTCATATTAGCTGCTAATGATGGTCAGTCGAAGATTGATCACGGACTAATACGTTTGTGCCCTTCCATTCAGATAGATGCTGAGCTGACGTCCAGCCGTTCAGCAGGTCAAACAACACGTTTGTTCTTGAAAGCTTCTCGAGGATACCATGTTGAATACGTCTGCTCCTTCCACGCAATTACAATGTGCTCATCAGCGCCTCCGCTGTTGACCTCTTTTATTGCGGGCGATGCGATCACCTAGCCATCTCTGTACCCGCCCTACTCTATCTGCCCGACTAGCTAGCACCCGATATGCTCCTCCTCCTCACCGCCGCGTTCCTGCTCAAGCGTTACGGAACTCAGGCTGTACCCCTTCCCGCACCAACTCCGACGTCCTCCGCGTTCGAAGCACCTATCTTCGCTCGCGATGATTCTTCCGACGGGTGCCATGGCCGCACAGTCCTGGATATCCTATGGAGCTGCCTCGCTACGACGTTTGCGTGTACCTGGGTTTCCGTACACCCGAATGTACCGTTCAAAGGAGAGGGCAAGTGGACGCTTCTCGGGCGACGCATCTTTCTTATGTTCTTTTC
Source organism: Trichaptum abietinum (assembly GCA_910574555.1). NCBI lineage: Eukaryota > Fungi > Basidiomycota > Agaricomycetes > Hymenochaetales > Trichaptaceae > Trichaptum > Trichaptum abietinum. Next base: position 151,250 of record CAJTBE010000004.1, on the reverse strand, counting down.
CATACTCGCTCCGGAGTTTATGATCGTGTGGGCGTTCAAGCAATGGAGAGGCGCAGTGATGATCAGAGAGGGTGTAAACAAAGCATTGAAAAATGCAACACCGGATACAGGTATGTCTTATTTTGATGATCAGTACATGCTCTCTCTAACCGATATCAGTCAAACCGTTGTGGAGCACTGCGCATGGTCATCTCTTGCAAATGGGCGGATTCAGATTACTCACTACTGCTCGTGAGATGCTTTACTACAACGACTCTGGAACCCTTCGGAAACGAGATGATGCCCTTATCCCAACTCCTTTCGTGATTGCACCCCACAAGAGAGCGACAATCACCGGATTGATCTCTCAGGAGTTATATGAGCATGGTGGTAGGGGATGGCCAGATGGTATTTCCGCAGAAGCTTCGCTAGCTGGGTTTGGTACCGGCCTTCGACAAGGTGTTCTTACGTATGATGCCTTCAAAGAACTTCTCGCTGAGGACATCATCCGCTTTCCAGCCATCACCGAGGGAGAGATTTCCGACCGGAGCAAAGGCGACGCACTCTCTAAAGGCATCGCCCTCTTACAGCTCACGTGGTTCATCGTTCAGATCATCACACGCCATGCGCAGGGCTTAGCGACCACTGAGCTGGAACTCACTACGGCCGCTCTCGCAGGACTGAACAGCGTCATGTACATCTTCTGGTGGAGCAAGCCTCGCGATGTGCGCTTTCCGGTGGTGATTCAAACCAAGGGTGTGGAGGAGCTACTAGCGGAGAGAACTGAGCACACTACGTGGAATTTTGCGGATCAGGAAGTCGACTTTCGCAAGTTCCTCTGGATTTCTATGACCACGCAAATCAAACATGCGCTCAGTGCCTTCCGCAAGTCTCTCGTATCTTTTCCTGACAAGCTCAAGAATGTGCTCTCTAATTTCGCCAGTGCGCTCAGAGTCCTTCCTCGTGGTCTTGATTCCTCTCTCACTCAATTCTATCGACACTTTCGGAGGGCCATCAGAGACTTGAAGAGAAGAAAGAGTGGGGAGCCAAAGCGTACCAGCGAAAAGGATAGCAGTGATTCCCCAGTGGTTGTCGATCCGGAGACTCGTAGCGCAACGGAAAATAAGTCACGCATGCAAGTAAGCAATCCTCTTGTTTATACAGATGTCGGAAATTCTCAACTTATCCTATCTAATATAGAAAATATACATTGCTCTCAATCGCGGAGCAAATACTGCCGTATATTGTTTTGCATTTCTATTCTCATTACCAGTCTACGTCATAAACTTTGGACTCATGCTCCCCATAGATCAGATTCTAGAGAGTGACGGTGTTGAAGGCAATTCCTTACCTATGATATTCGATGAAGATGAGCAGCTCATATTGTTATCGATGATGCTCTACAGCAAGAATGCAAAAGTTAAGCCGTTACTCAGTACTGGGTATATCGCAGGTGCACTGTTCGGAGGAGTTCACTGCCTCGCGTGGCATTTCACTTTTCCATCGGACGTTGAGCAGATCATGTGGAGAACTGCGTCCTTGGGAGTAGTTGGTGCATGTGCCTTGTCGTTCGTAGGCACTTACACATGGGCTAACATCCAGGATATTGTAGACAATGATGGTCTAGGCAAAATATGGTCCTATTTTCTTCGTCTGCTAGTTTCAATATTAATCTTACTAACTACTGTAGTATATCCAGTATCCCGATTGATCCTTCTTGTTCTCGCTGTAACTTCTCTCCGTTCTCCTCCTCCTTCTGCATTCGATACTGTACAATGGGTTGAGTTAGTTCCTCACATTTGAATCATCTACTCACTCCATATTTTTGTGTTTGATAAATACAATGTTTGGTTAAAGGCTAGTCGGACTAATACAATGCTCTGCTGATTTCAATAACAATGTTCTTACTTGTGGTGTAAATTTGTATTGAATCATATTATATAAAGCATTCTCTATTGAGACATAGAAGGCTTCCTACTGCCAATGGTTGTTGGCTTCAACATCTACGGATTAGAAATTATCAAGCTCGGTAAGCATAACAGAAAAACATAGGAAAGACCGGCATTTGTGGTAGATTGGGCTCAGAGCTAAATTAGCTTCGTAAATAACCGCTGACATTCTAGAGAAGCTTACTTCTTCACACAATAAACAACTTGTCGAAAGAAGCGCATTCCGAATCTCGTGAGCGCTTGAGCGCTGACCTGGGGATGTATGACTTAATACTGCCTTCAACCACTCAGTCGACGCCTTCTTCCTCTGAACGTATCCTCAGGAAATATTTGGAGTAAGAGTTATGATCTGCTTGGCAGACCTTGGATCATTATCTTCTCATCCACATCATCGGATGCCAAGGATGAGATAATCTTGGACAAGCTGGATGACTGCTTCTTCCTTTCAGACATACTTGTAATGACTTAGCGAGGAGCAGGCCATAGGAATAGTAGTCTCTGTCAAGACCTTCAATGTGCACCTACACCTACTGTAATATCAACTGTCCATCTTATGAATAGAATTAGGGATTATGAGACATATCAACAAACGGCAAAAGCTCCGAGAAAGGCACCGGGGACTACAGTCAAGATACCAGACATAATGGACATCGGTATTGACCAAGGCCTACGTGGGGTAGTGGTGTTCAATAAGCCAATGTAAGGGAGAAAAACAAATGAGCATTACAATGGTCATGGTAGCAGAAGAATACGCACAGAGAATTCGAAGCAATAAACACGGCCGAACTGGAAGCACCAATAACGATCGTGACTTACTCCAAAGGTGCAAGACTGCTAGGAGTCGCAGCATATCCTTCGGCACCAGTTACGATGGTGAATCCCTCACCATCTATGCTAGTCACAACACCCATGCCACTGGAGGCGAGCGTGAAGTCTTCGCCGTCCTCGGCTGTGATGATTGTGAAGACGGTTCCACTGATGGCTAGGAGCATTAATCAGCATACAGTATCCGGGTCTGGTTCTAATATATGTAGATGCGTTGGCCACTCACTGGTTACCTCCGTAATGATAGTCTCCGTGTCGCTTGTAGGTACGCTCTCTGCATCGGAAGTTGTGATGCTCACTGCTGAGCTGGTATAGAAACCTACAGAGCACTCTCAGTTAGGACCGTCCCGGTTAACTTGACACAGCAAAGTCTGCTTGCCGTGTCTCTTCTGGCGTTCTGGAGATGCAACGGTAGTGATAGCGAGGAAGAGAAGAAGGAAGGCGAAGTGATCACGTAGCATTTTGGGGAACTGGAGGAGAGGTAATTGAAGCTGACAGATGAACGAGGGGATTGGTATCGACTCTATAGGTATCTGAACGTCCGCATCGACATACTTTCTGATTTTATACTGAAAATAAGGTAGGAATGATCAGATCCATTTATACTCTCCTTCTCGGCTATTCTCCGCTACTTACACTTACTGAGCGCCGCTCGTCCCGATCTGACACGCCTGTACACTCCGGCGCCCTCAATTAGTCCGCGGGTACTCCATCGCCGCCTAATGCTTCGTGTGCACTTCTGTTGGTCTTCCCAACAACCTATACTGCATAGCAATCTATAAACAGAGCTTGCGAGTATGGTGTAGCGCTCTACCAAGCTTGAATGTATTGAAGAAAGGAAAGTAGCCCGACATTGTCTTCTGTACTCGGGAACCACTGCCAGCCACGTCCTTGTTACGTATCTCACGATTAGCTGCTTATAAAAAATATTATGATAAAGAAGACATACATTCACCCAACGGGACCAGTGAGAACTAGGAGCGTTTGCTTTAACTTGAATATTGTTTTGAGAGTGGTGTCGTGGAAGCTAAGAAACGTTGAGTCCATATTTTCGCACCTCGTAATCGTCTAAGAGTCACGTGAGTAGTCTTCAATCGAATGCGTAGATCGCATCAGCGGTCAGAGACTGACGAATGAAGTCTAGGTGTAATAAGCCGCCAGAATGGTTCTCGTTTACTGGCTTCCCTAACTATTCTTTGCCTTGGATGTTCGGATGGCCTTAATAACAAGCTGTTCTACGTTCGCCATGCATGCGAGGAGCGCGGCCCGGGCGCGAGGGCAGTGTGTACCACTCAGTGGGTCATGTTCCTGATGGTTACAGCGATGTAGCTGTAGTTAAGTTTGATTGTAGAGTACAGCGAGGATCGTAGACGAACTGGGATGGAAAGCGTGGGAATATAATGACGTCAACCTTCAATCGCCGAGACTTACGTTTGAAACGAATCCTAGGGTATTGTACCTTGAGTGGCTATGTATATTCTAAGTATCATGGATTAGCTTTCAAGGCAAGGCGATATTATCTAGGACATAAGAAATCGCCCCTCAAATATTCAAATCTAGTCATTTAGAAGCCATAACGGAGCATTCTCCATAGTGCAGCGGCCGAGGGACGTTCTTGTGCGTCGGGTTTCCAACAATCCTTTATCATCTCCCACTCCCCTTTGCTCAACCCTTTTTTATATACCGCGTCCTCCTCTACGGAAGGCTGCTTTCCATGCCAGACTACTGTTATTACTTGCACGTCATTGAATCCGAAATACGGAACCTGCTCGGTTATGATCTGCAGAGAGGGTCAGGTCTCCGGGTGCGTGCAAATAAGCAATAGCAATTACCTCCAAGCATGTCATCCCAAAGGCATAAATATCGGTTGCGAAGGTTTGCTTCCCGGATCCGTCGAATGTCTCAGGCGAAAGCAGCTCCGGCGCCTGCCATCGAAGCGATCCTCGTGCCCCCGCGGACGATGACCCGGTAAGGCTGGCCTGCACGTCCTTAACACGCGATAGTCCAAAGTCTGCTATCTTAGGTGTTCCATCTTCGTCGACAAGAATGTTATCCTTACAACCCCATTGTTGAATGTTTTAACATTAAGTTAAATAAGAAATACTCACGCATCGTAAATCACCGTGCACTACCGGAGGTGTTCTCCACGTGTGTAGGTATAGTAAGCCGAACGCAACCCCTTTTATCTATACGCGCAAAAACCAATATAAGGCCGGAAAACTATTATTTGGATTTATCACTTACTATGTTTTTCCTATCTGCGCTAGGCTGGTCACGAAGAAAATGTCTTAGAGTTCCGTTGGCCATCCAAGGTGTTGCTAATATTAGCATATCCGGTTTGCCATCTTGGAATTTCTTGTAGCCTATTCCAAGCAAGGGAAGAATGTTCTTGTGCTTCGAGAAATGCCATACAAATGCCTCCTTGGATATTTCCTGTATATACAAGCATTAACGAGAAAACAGTAAGCAAAGCTACAAGTGATACTCACTGCATAGACCTTCTTGATCTCTTCCGGTTTCCCAAAGCACCTGGGCACTTTCAGCGCGACAACACGACCATCGCTCAGAGTTCCATTATAAATGTCTGCGAACCCTCCACCATTCACGCGATCTGCTTTTAAACTCTCGACTTCCTCCATGTGCAGTCGTGACGGTAGGATTGAGCAGCAGCTGGCCGCGTTATAGATAGAGTCGTGTAGTAGCGTCTGGATACTACTGGCGTCGAAAGTGTCACCGTGAGACTCACTGACGGAAAATAGGGCCTTTCGGATGTCAGAACTCATCAACAGACGGTCTTTACGCTTAAGATGATGAGCAAGTGACGCCGTACCTGATCTATCTGATCCACAGTATGAATAAGTTCTCCGATTTCTGTTTGCTTTGCATCTTTCTCCACAGAGCATGCCATATTGCGCAGCTTGCGAACTTTGTGATGAATCTCAGTCACTGCAAGATATGCGAGCTCGTCTCTACAAAGAAAGACAGATTCGTGAGTACTGTGGATTGACCTTCTTGCCGAAGGCTTACATTATCCGTGATAGTTCAGCAACAGCATTAGACGCTTCCATCAAGTCAGATAGGATGGATCCATAGTTATCCCATCTGTCAACGTGTTCCAATTTTCGCAAGCATCCGATAGCCTTTAAGAGGTGCTCCATGTTGACGATGCGATTGAGAATGAGCTTCGATTTCCGTGAGCTATTGCGCAACCTACTGTATGTATCTGCAGTATGATTGGCACTTACATAGTCGAAGTCGAAGACAAAGGATGGGTCCTAGTAAGTAAGAGACGTAACGGGTTTAACGAAGTCATATGTTATCCGACTGATTTACTTACAGTTACATTCGCTTCCAAGCATAAAAAGGTGGTGATTGCGCTTTCCCATTTGTTGATCGATACCGTGGGATTGCAAAGTGTGTGGAGGAACTCTTCCCGGTAGCCTTCTTCGAAGCCTTGTTTACGCCCGGAGTAGTACCTAATGTCCTCCAGGAAGGAAGCCATGGAAGGGGCGATCTGCGTTTTGCCCGGCACCAGAATGTAGATGATGATAGCAAGAGTCAAGTTTCGGAAGCGTATTGTAGTTCCCAGCTTATATTCATTTATGAACACAAGGTATTCCCACTTCAGTATCTAAAGGTGAGACCGACCACGTCCTAACTCCCAGAGTCCTTCACTATGAATACAACAATTGCCCGATGACCACGGACGAGATTGCGAGTTATCGTAAGATCACTGAGAAGACACACCTAACTAACAGAGAACAAGTATATATATTTAGATGTGTACTTGTTGATATGCACTTCTTCTGTAATCGTGTAAATCGCCCGGCTCCATCAATGATGCGCCCATTCGTAGTGGCAGCGACCTTCCCATAGACCCTCCCGGCTTTCCATACTGGGTAACACAGAATCACAAATCCGGATCGATCAGACCTTGTGATCGATGAAGTTGTACGTATTACAAGGGTAGCCTGCTTTCATTTAAGCAAAATGATTCAGCAAACAATTGATTCCATCGTAGGACGTTTAAGCGACACTGCATACAAGTAAGCTAGTTAGAGTAATGTAAAGGATGACGAGCTCAACTTCTAGAATCTGGAACCATGGCTGTGCTATTCTTCCACCAAATGGAAACGAAACCGGAAATGCGAAGCAGTGCTTTGATTCTTTGACGTTGTTGAGGTTGAGCATTCAGAGCCCATTTACACAATATAAAAAGACAAACTCTACCTTTCGGATTCTGAACAGCTTTTCGACATTATCCTCGGCTCTCCGACCACTTCATTGACGACAGCTTCATGTCGACGGCCTGTTAAGTCCGAAAGGTAAACGATGTGCGGACTACGGTTCGGATTTAATCCCCGGCATAGCAGAGTAAGGCAAGTACACCTGTAACGTTGAAGATTCATCCATGTCCAACGGCAATACCAATATTAGCGTACCCACGAAACAATATTGTACATAGTCACATCCCTCGGAAATGTAGTGCCTGAGGTACTCCCCCGACGTGTAAGAAACATGTTTCTCGCCATAGGTGTGCGTTTCCATCGCGAAGAGGCGCGAGCGCTGCAAGGTGGGCTTTGGACTTATGGATTAGCGCCATCAGCTTTTTCACCATCAAGCCACCTATACAGTCGGTAAGAATCTTATCAACAATGTGAAAGAGTCACATACTGTCAGCCACGTTGGGGTGTCCTTCGGAAAGTGCGAACGCAATGCTCGATGTGCGACACGATGTCATTCCAAATCCATTCTCGGTGAAGCTCGACGTTGAGCGTGTAAACTGCAGCGAGTGGATTCGGAACGATCTAACGATCGAATCGTGGATGGTGAGCCAAGATTTTGTGAGACGTTAGAGCTTCGCCTTTGACAGAGGGATTGATCTGCGTACGAATACAGCACCACAGGGCTTTCATTCTTAGATACATCATAGTTCATCCGGAAGTTTGTTTCAAGAAGTTCGGATTCGATAGGTACGAGAAGGAAGCACTCAAACTTTGAGGTAGTACGGAAGCTCCGTGGCTGCTGAATTACTATATGGATCAGAATATCAGAGGCGCACAACCAAGACAAGGAAGGATAAGGAAGTGGCAGACATCAGACCACTTACCGAGATATAGCACTCCCCGGATCTGACTTCCTTTAGGATTTCGGCCACTGACTCGATAGCATTCCGCCGACTCAAGAGACAGTTGTAACTAAGCGCGATACGGCACAGGTCCGACCATCCATGTCAGATGACTGACAGTTCAAAGGCAGATAATTGGAAGTCAATGTTGACGTTGCTAGAAACCGGAGCCGGATGAATGTGAGCCGGATGTCGTTCTGGGAAGAGACACAACCCGGGAGATAATCCTACCTTGCTTTCGCGATCACCAACGCCCAAGCTTGAGCTGGTTTGAAGGCCGTTGAAGACCGTCGATTTTAGTCCCTTATGGAGAAAAGAGCAGGAGCAGGACACGGTTCGCACCAGTAGGATAAACAACGAAGATAAGCATGTCGAGCAGCGACAAGGATTGGGAGGGGCAGAAGAGGGGCTTACCAGAAACCGCCATTGCGTCAAGCAGGCCTCTCCTTCTAACGCCCAGCATCCATGCGTCCCTCCAAGTTCCAACCTCCAAGTACCCATACGTCCCTTCAAACACCCAATGAAGCCACCTTACGCTCGCCGGATCTGTACAGGAAGGCGATGCTTTACCATCAGTCGTCTACGACATTGGCTGCTTGGGGGAGTGATGGTGAGACGCTGTGCGTGAGAGCACCTAAGCAAAAGCACCTTCGTAGTCGCCTGGCGCGCTGACCGATGTCTGGAGGCGGTGCGTCCACTCCTCGAGATCTATAGGGACCGACCTACGGTTTGACACTTTAGACAGCGTGCTGATTGATTATATACGGTGTTGAGTGTTGATCAACAGTGTAATCGTCTGGTCGTCAGGCGTTCAGTGTTAAAATCATCTTCAAGATTCTGCTGTCATCCAGGCCAGCGAACTTGAACTCAGGCTGAGGCCTGCCAGTGAGCAGTCGTCACGCGTCACGTCATCAACTTGAACTCGAATGTCACAACTTCACTGGCACGAGGACTCGAACTCGGAGTCACGGTGATGCCTTCAAGTTCGAAAGTTTTTTGCTCATACTCTCATGATCTCATCACCATACTCTTAGTCAAACAACGAGCTTGATGCATCTCAGGCTATTCAATAGACAACATCTACGAAGGAGGAATAAAACCAATAAGGGTTACCTTACGTGAACCTAGCCTCATATTTGGTGGACAGACTCTCAGCGTTTGTCCACTATATTCGTAAGTTCTTTCGATTGCCTGCTCCTCGACATGGTTCTCTAAGGACACTTACTGTATCCAAACTGCTGCTTTCCATCATAGAATCTCTTCAAGGAGGGTCTAGGGCTTGGCACGATATCAGAGCGTGGTGAAACCAAGCGTGTCTCCGAGGCGGATGGTCCGGTGTCCAAGGTTTTCCGTAGAGAAGGGCCGATTTGATCGCGGGAAGGTCACTCGTAGTCGAACTCACTGAATTGCTTGTTGAGAATGCGCCCACCGGTGAGATTAGACGCTTTGAAGCTGTTGCTACGCCGGGGCCCGGGCGCTAAGCGCCCAAAATGAAGGCGCGGCATTCTTTAGGACATCAGCTCTACACCGGCAGAAGGTGCACGGCAAGTGGTTTGGATAAATATTGGTATGCAGGCTGAAACTGTTGGTATACAGGAGAATGATGTCCATAATCATCAATCTTTTCAGGCACCTACTACACGATAGGAGTGAGGACAATATCTTTGTTCTAAAATGTGCATTGACTAGGTTACATGGATTTTAGACCGCAGTGCTGCACAGCCGAGCGTCAATAGGATTTTCTCTCTCAGGATTTCAGGACGGTCTAAGGTCGAACAATCGTCATGAATTTAGTACCCAAAGGATGGTGGTTGCAAAGATAATTGTTTGTAAATTTCTTTTCCCACTTTCGTTACATAACTTCACATCCCTTCAACGAGTCCTGCGTAGAAGTCTCTTGCAGTTCACCGTACAGAACGATCTTCCTACAGCGCCATCTTTCCTTGAACAAGGTATTGAACTCGGATACTTGGTCCGTCAGCACCTGTCCAACAGAATTTGATGGTCTACAATTATAGATCCTAGGACATAGCCCGTACGGTGTCCTTTTCGTAGCCCAAGAGACTTGTGCAACTATAAAACATGATCCGCCTCTTCCATAGAGTAAATTAACTTTCCCCTTCCGCCAGCTCCAGCCACTCCGACTACAGCATGCTGAAAGAGGTGAGTGTCCTTCGCTTTCTCCCCTCCTGCGGGTCTTGATCAGTTTTGCAGCTAGACATGGATAAATACGAAGTTGTTGACAATGAAAACTCAACGTCATCAAGCAACACAGACAAACTAGTCCGGAAGCGACAATGGTATGGCTCTCGATTTCAAATGGGTGTGCTCATTCTGGTCGGCACACTCTCGATGATTGTCCATGCCGCCTTCTATACTTACCTGAGTGGACGGGAGGTCAACACAAAGCCCATCCTTGGCCTCAAGCTCTCACAACAAGTCATCATCAGCGCCATCGGAAACGCCATTGCGTCCTTTGCCACCTTCGTGCTGGGAATGGCGGTTGGGATTGCATTCGTGCAAATACTTTGGACTTACTTGCAGCGCAAGTCATACACAATCCAAAACATCGAAGCCATGCTTTCATGCCGCTCAAGCCCCTTCTCCCCTTCTGCTCTGCGCGCTTGGAGAGCCGCATGGCTTCTCTCGGCCGTCGCCGCTTTAGGCTCGGGGATGCGTATGATCACCATCTTTGCCCCTGGCGCTCTCCGCTCGGAAACATCCTCTGTCCGAAAGGTATGCACTATCCAGAAGGTCGACTTCAGCAATGGGAACTACGGCGTGATATGGCCGGACGATCAAGGCAATCCCACCTTGTGGCCCTCGCCCAAATTAGAAAGAATGGTCGTGCAGAACCTTGTGTCTGGCTCGTACATTGCGCCCCCGAATTATTGTGGAAACTTGGCGTGCAACTACAGCATGACCTTCAATGCTCCGGCTATGAAGTGCACCAACATCACGAGCCAATTCAACTTCACTGATATGCTTTTCGAAACACCTGTTATATGGAACGTTAAGAACGACATCGGACCAAACGGGAGCTCGATCACCGTTGCGACTATGGAGGCCGTTGACATGCGAATGGAGGCCGCGAGTTGTTCTGTATACAACGCAACATATTCTATTGATATTTCTCACAATGTCACTTTGACGAATGTGGACGTTAGGAAGATCGATTTCCATCAGACTGTGGACAAGTTGCAAATCGACGCTGTGGATAATATGTCGACCTACACGACGGCAATAGCGACGGCGGAAATTCTCTCAGGCATCGGCCAGGTCAATATGAAGTTGATGCAGAACGTGATTAATGGTACAAATCCATACGCGTACAACCCATATTTCATATTCTCCTCACTGGGCCAACCGGGCCCGCAGAACAGCATGACATGGGAATGGAATTCGGACATGCTGGATGCGTTTCCCCAGCTCATGACGAACATCAGCATCAGCCTCCTTTCGAATCCCGTTGACGCTCCACTCTCCAATCTCGAAACTCAGTGCACCTACTCCAACGTGGTATACGTCTATGACCAGTACCATCTCTTATTAGCATACGTTCCGGGGATACTGGTAGCGCTTTCGTGCGTTGCTGCTGGATTCTGGTCTGTCAAACGGAACGGACGGGAAGAGACTCTGGAGTTTTCGCGGCTATTAATCGCAATCTTATCACCTGGCTTACGGCACGAGGAGCTCCGGAAGACGATGATGTTAAAAACTCAACATGAAGGTCCTGATGGATGCTCGAAATTTTTCGTCGACTTAGATCATTACGATTAATGATCTGCGGTAGTAGAAGTGTCCACGTGGATTATATAGTGCGTATTCCTAAAGCTCGGCCATAATAGACTTTCTCTTAACCCATCTCATTCAGAAAATAGATGGTGCTTCTGCAACATTTTGTCCGTTATTGTTATTGCTTGTAGAGCATGTAGAGGCTTACAAGTGTATACTCTCAGCTGCTATGTTCTACTATGTATACTTATACCCTTCTCATATAATGTGTTATCCCTCCCTTCCATCATATTGATGACTTTGCGTCGTTGCGCAACGAGTTTAGGCGCACATTGCCTAGCCTTCGCGTTCTCATGCAGTCGAAGTTTGCGTCTCCTATGCTGCACACTTTCAGCCTGACCTGGGCTAACTTCATGCCGTGGACCCGACCTGCTGCTGGCCTGACCTGACCTGGCCCAAAGAAACCTCCGACCTACCGGTCAGGTCACCGGTCGGCCGGGGTCAATTTGGGTCTGACCCGACCTATTAGGGACACTATCTGGAACTCTCTGATGCTACATCAATTAATAAGATATTGACTCCGTTTAAGCAATTTAACCCGTTCAAGGCTTCGTTGGCAATGGTCTCTCTTAAGGATGTTTTCCAAGCTATCTCCTCCGATGCACTCCTTGTAGTTTTTATTCCTGTCAATTACTAGATACATTCAAGAAATTTACAATTTTTTTCTTAAGCATGCATGTTTCACTGTTAGTAAACATAATGAATGCAAGAGAAGGATAAAGCTCGTCCGACACGTCACTGAATGCCAGTAACAGTCTGAAACATTCCAGTTCGCGACCTGAGCAAAAAGGGATGACAAAAAATAGCACTAAAAACACATGACGAAAGTGGGATTCGAACCCACGCCCGTTAAGACTAGATGGTTTTGGAACAAATTCCTCTAAACCTGATTCTAGCGCCTTAGACCACTCGGCCATTTCGCCATATATGAAATATTCCTGGATAAATTATGAACAAATTATTATGACTGGCGACCCTTACGGATGTCACTGTCAGTAGTTCTTGAGGACGTGCCAGCAAGCCTTCAACCACAATTACAAATCCCACACGATGGCATGGAACAAGTTGGCATATTGCGTGAGTCCTGCAGCAGCATATTTTCTCTCCCAAAGATAGGACCGCGCTGTAACAATCGGCTTCTGGATAATATACATTGTGTAATTTGATCCTCACTTTGACATACAATATGGGAATTATGATAGGACTTCTAACAATACTAGATGATACAAATATCTAAATGTGCGGAACAAGGTCGACCCAATCGACGGTATCAAATGCAGAGGAAGGAAGTGAACGAAGAAAAGTTACGGCGAGGATAAGAAGGGTGATGCGGGCTACATGATAGACAACGATACTCAGAATGCTCAGCAGGATTCCTATAGCTACTATGATGAAGTGATAAAAACCCGACGGTTCATCAATAAGATCTATGAATACCACGGCATTCAATGTTGCAGCACAAGATCCCACTACTCCCAAAGACGCAGCTCTCCACAGGATCTGCTCGACGCGTGACGGAAAGCTGAAATGCCATGCAATGCAGTGGACAGCTCCGAACAGATCACCAGCAACAGAGGAAGTACCAAGTAGTAGTTTAGCTCCTGCTTCTTCGCTGTAAAATATCGCCAAGAACATCTTGCACTCCGCTTTTGCGGCAAAGCAGGAACCCATAACTTCAGACAGTGATCTATCTTCTGTATCGAAGTTTAAGATCATAGCTATCGGAATGTATAGGACCAGATCAATCACGTAGATCAGGATATAAGATGGAAGCGCAACGAGAATTATCGTCCATTTTACACTATTATAGAAAGTACGTGCATTCTGCTGCATGGTCGAATGGTAAGCAGAAGGTTCTGAGATACACAATAGATACTTACTTTTACTCGAGCGTCATCTCCATCTGAAGTCTTTTCCGGCCTCTTCGCCAGAAGCTCTTCCACGCCCTTCGACCGAATCATTACCGGAAATCGCACGTCACAAGGCTCGCTCCACCAGAACACGTACATGGCGCTGTTCAGGCCAGCAAGAGCTGCCGTCGTGAGTTCCAGCTCGGATATCGCCAAGCCCTGCGCATGTCGAGCGATGATTTGAACGATGAACCAAGTGAACTGGAAGAAGGCGATACCCTTGGACAAAGCGTCGCCTTTGCTCCTGTCCTTGATCACGCCCTCGGTTATGTTCGGAATGTTGATGAGATCCTCAGCGAGCAGTTGGTTGAGAGAGTCCGACGTAAGGACACCTTGAAAGATATGATCCTCGAAATTCATCTGTGATTCGGAGATCTCATGGGGTCGTTGGCTCCCTGTAGCTTCTTCCAATTGGTCACGCAGGATCGACCTGACCAGCTTGCTGACGTCAGGCTCAGAAGATGAGAAATGCTCGGGGATGAGCTCTCTATCGCGCAACCGGAACACGGTGGACTCCTTCCTGAATATGTTTTCGCGTATGGTAATCTATAGCTGGAACCCACCCATTTGCAAGAAATGGCCGTGCGTTATGGTCCATGGCTCGTGTAACATCATTAGCTGAGGTGTCAGGTAATTCGCCTTGCCACATACCTATTAAGTCTGAGTACTGACTATTTACAGCTGTCTTAATCTTCAATGCCCCTCTCCACTGCTGGAACGCCACATGATCATGATCTCCGGCGCAAGGATCGAGAAGAACATAAGGAAGATGCGTCGGCCCAGTAACGTCCATTTGCCTTCATTGCGCCATGGCACGTTTGGGTGTACGGCACCCAGGTACAAGCGAACGTTGTCGCCAGACAGCTCCATAGAATATACATGGTCGCTCGAGTATTGCACCCGCCGGAAGAGTCATCATGGGCAAATACAGGCACCTCGAATACGGAAGGCGTTGTAGTCGGAGAGGGAAGTGGCACAGCGTCAGTACCGTAGTGCTTTAGCAGTAATACAGCGGCGAAAGGAGGAGCATAACGAAGGCGATATGGTCGAGCAAATAGAGGACGGTGTGGAAGGTCTGTTGCTCTCTACAGAAGAGGTGGGCGTCGGAAGCCAGGGCTAAACACGCTGTGAACGCCTGGATGAGACGTAATCCAAATGCCGTCGTGGAAAGGGTAGATGGTGCTAAGCATGTGTTCTATATTATGAATGAATGTAAGATCAGCGCCTATCACGACACGGTATGTATGATGAACGAGTACACAGAGCATGTTGATAGAATCGGCTTAGAATAAGCATGCGAAGTGGGACTTGTTTGTAAAAGTAAATTCTTTTGAGAACCTCTGAACCGGCTGAGAGGAGTAGCGACGTGTAAGACTCGGAAAGATAGGTGTATTTCAAGTTTCAACTGCGACGTGTCACCAATTATAAAATATGTGACATAACGCTCACTGGGCAGGTAGTAACGTCACCGTGACACACCGGCATCCGAGCTACACTTGACCTATACTTATAACTCCAGCATCGCAGGCGGGTTACTTGTCTACCAAAGCTATCTACATATTGTAGAATGGATCTCAAAAGTGAGTCAAAGCAACTTCTGTCCTGTCACTTTCAGACTTCAGTCGCATGACACTAACATTCAATAGTATATCGGAAGCTCCTACATATTTAACCCGTGGAGAAATAGCCGTTCGCATCCTTCGCACTGTACGCAGTTAGGGCGTGCACACGGTCTCGGTATATACCCAAGTGGACGTGACAGCTCCGTACGTTGTCCTTGCAGATGAGTCTGTGCCTTTGCTCTCAAACGTCGCCGATTCCGTAGCCAACGCGAAAGGCCACACCGACGTCGACGACATCTTACGGTGTGTTGCGAGAGAGATTTTACGCTCATCTACCCGGGATATGGCTTTCTTTCTGAGGATGCTGAATTCGCTCGACGGTTGGAGGAGGCGGGTTGGAAGCTATTGGTACCAAGTGTCTGGTAATTGAGGATATGGGCTTGAAGCACCGTGCTCTTAAGCTTGCGGTACGCGCAGGTGTACCCGTTGTCCCAGGTTCTGACCTCAGACGGCTTATGGAAAGCGTGGAAGACACGATAGAGGTGGCTGAGTGAGTTGGTACCCGGTGATGTTGAAGGCAACTGCTGGTGGAGGCGGTGCGGGCTTAGTTGCCAGCGGTCATGAAGCAGAGTGGAGGAAAGCTTGTCACGACACGGCAAAGGTGAGTATTCGATGCTCATTTCATCACATCCGACTAACATATCATGATGGGCAACTGCCTACTTCTGGCTTACTACAGTGCGTATAATTTCTGGAAGAGAGGAAAGTGTACGAATTGACTTCGTCCTTCGCGTGCCTTTACAATAGCTTTGGCTGATTGGGCATACAAAGGGCTCGACAGGAACAACCATCTCACCAATCTACAACCCGCTCCTCACTAAAGTCATTGTGAGTGCGTCGACAAAGGAGGAAGCAATCAACGAACAGCTCTTCTCACTTCCAGCTTCGAATGGCGCGGGTGAGAAGACCGTAATCCAAGGCCCATCGAACAACTTGCAGTTCTTACTCCAAGTACGTCTGGAGGATACGTTCAGGGAGAGAAGGGCGACGAGCGAGTCGGTGGATGCGGAAGCGTGGCATACGTCCCTAGGTGTGTGCTCAACCACCCACGGAATGCGAATTGAATCTGATATTTACATGAAGTGCCTTTACGGTCCTCACTCTTGAAATCAACACCACCTTCCAATCTCTACCCTTGTGGTTAACAGGACTTGGCATCCCGCCGAGTGGGCCATGCAGGTAATGCTGTCGTAGGCTACGAGACTGAACATCGAAGGGCGCTGCAATTTCATCTTCTACGACCCAGTGCTGGATTGGGTGGTCGTCCGTGCTTCTATGAGAAAGAAGGCAATCAACCAGCTCGTCAAATTCATCGCGTCCCCATTTCCGATGATTTGCATGAGAAGTTAACTGTCAGTTGATTGTCCAAATCCCGTCAACAATATGCTTCAAATACGCTTTGACGGTGGAGTGAATACCTGGCGGTGGCGGGCGTTCCAATCGTCTCTAGGTAAGCGCTTAGACACTCACGAGGCGTGCAAGCAACCTGACATTTACAATAAGTGAATTCACGGTCTTCACTCCTGGTACATATCATGGCAGATGACGTGTCGCGGGACTGCTCCTTGGATACGCCCGACGCGTCTAACCCATTCTGTTTCAAATTGTTAATTAGCGGACGATCTGCACTGTCCTACTAGTACCGGGGCGGGATCTGATCGACTCCAGCACGAGCGGCGGAGCTCCGATCACTTCCGAGTCCTTCGATCGGCTCCTTCCCGTCTGAGGAAGGTGTGAGCATGACAGCATGTCTACACTCGTCCCGAAGCTAATTTGCCCATCGCTCGACTCACAGTGCGTCCGGTTGCCGATTTCCAAGGTTCGTGATCGTCACGTTTCATACTCACCGGTGATGAAGCGCATTTGCCTTCCCAAGCCGAGACTCGCGCTGTGCGAAATATACTCCAGCTGGCAAGTCTTTCATTGCTCTGCCCGTTTCGGGTTTCCCTAGCCACAAATTGACCAGCTCGTTCCTTAGGATTTCTTTACGCTTGCTTCACCATATTCAGTAAGTCCCAGTCTCCACGAAGGACGCTAGACCATCGCTCCCCGAGACTCTTCTGAGTCCATTCGTTTCTGCGTCGACCTGAAGGTCATGAATTGGTCCTCTGATTTGTAGCCTTCGGTCAGTTCCCTTACTGTGACCATCCTTCGGACTCTTCGCCCACGTGGCGGCCATCAATCAATCAATTTACTCCATGATCTGGCCATCATTTCCTTAGCGACTACTGTCACTGTTGGTGGTCGACTGGTGTTATGAATGCCGCCTGGTATCGGCAGCTACGTGAATCTTTGTAGTAGCCGGAGGGGCTAATAGCACGAAAATGAGTACGAGATCGAGCGTTCCGTGCGGTTAAGGATGAAGTCACTAATTCGTAGAGGTGGAAACCGACAACAATTGGTAGGCAGCCAATTATGTATCAATAGAATGCTTTATAAAATTTGATTTTATCCAAATTCACACCATTGGCAAGAACATTGCTATTGCTTAAAGCATGTACAAGTCGGACTAGCCTTCAACACGAAAAAAACTGTCTATCAAACACAAAAAATGGTGTAAATACATGATTCAAATGTGAGGAAGAAACTCGACCCATTGGACTGTATCAAAAGCAGAAGGGGGAAGAGAACGTAGAGACGATACTGCGAGAACAAGAAGCATTAATCGGGATACCGGATAAACTACAGCATCTAGTAAGTATAGGGCGGAAATCAATAGTCGTGCAAAAACGTTTTCAGTATTCTTGATGTAATTCCAATTGTGACTTCCTACAAACAACAGGGCACATGCACCGACTATTCCCAAAGACGCAGTTCTCCAAATGATCTGCTCGGCGTGTGATGGAAAGCTGAAACTCCACGCGAGGCAGTGGACTCCTCCAAACAGTGCGCCCGCGACAGAGGCAGTACTGAGTAGCGGCTTGAATTCTGCATTCTCGCTGTGGAACGTCATAAAGGACACTCTGATCTGCTCATCTGGGTTGAATACCATAGGTATGAATGTACCTTTTCTCTCGTCGCCTAGTATCATAGCAATAGGCTCGAGGAGTCCAAGGTTTATGACGTAGGCTAATAAAGATAAAAGAAACGCAAGACAATAGACAGCTGTTTTTGCACCTCCAGTAAGGGCTATGTATATTTGCTATTTTAAATTGCATAAGCGGAAAACGCCCGACATTTGTAAGATAATGTGATTGCTTACTTGCGTGCGAGATATATTCGCCTCTCTGCTATGGGGATCTAGGTGGAAAGGCACTGGGGCGTCGCTGCGTTCCTGTTCACTGGTACGCTTTGGCTCCCCGCTTTTGCCTCTCTGCAAGTCTCCGATGTCTCTCAGAAAGTGTGGAAGATAGGAATGGACATGATGAGGGAGGGCTCTAGCCGGACTGGCTAGATGTAAGAGTACATTCTTGATCATTGTAGGTGAAGATACGATAAACTTGCGTAAGACACAGAGTACCTTTTTAAATGGCGTGGTTATGGACGTCCAGAGGAGCTCTCGAAAGTTAAATTCCTGCTTTGGAAAATCCCACGTAGTGACCTCAGTCCTCTCGGCTAGTAGCTCCTCCACAGCCTTGGTCCGAATGACCATCGGGAAACGCACGTCATGCGGCTTGCTCCACCAAAATATGTACATGACACTGTTCAGTCCAGCGAGAGCCGCCGTAGTGAGTTCCAACTCGGTGATCGCTAATCCCTGCGCTGCTCGTGTGACGATCTGGGCGATGAACCACGTGAGCTGTAAGAGGGCGATCCCTTTGGAGAGCGCGTCGCCTTTACTCTGGTCATTGATCTCGTCCTCGGTGATGGTTGGAAACTGGATGAGGCCCTCAGCGAGAAGTTTCTGGAAAGCATCGAACGTAAGGACACCTTCTCGGAAGCCAATACCAAATCCAGCTCGCGAAGCTTCTGCGGAGATTTTATCTGGCCATTCCCTATGAGCATGCTCATATAACTCCCGAGAGATCAATCCGGTGATTGTTTCTTTCTTCCGAGGTCCGATTATTAATGATACTGGGATAAGGGCATAAGGGCGTTTACGATGGGTGCCAGAGTCGTTGTAGTAAAGCATCTCTCGAGCGGTTGTGAGTAGTCTAAATCCGCCCATTTGCAAGAAATGACCATGTGCAGTGGTCCACAACGGTTTGACTGAGATCGGTAAGAAAGAGAATGTACTGATCATTACAATGAAACATACCTGTATTCGGAGATGCATTCTTCAATGCTTCATTTATAACGTCCCTGATCATCACAGCCCCTCTCCATTGCTTGAACGCCCACACGATCATAAACTCCGGAGCGAGTGTCGAAAAGAATGTAAGATAGATGCGTCTCCCGAAAAGCGTCCACTTGCCCTCTCCTTTGAACGGCACATTCGGGTGCACCGACACCCAAGTGCATGCGAATGTTGTTGCGAGACAGCTCCAGAGGATATCCGAGACGGTACGGCTTTGGCACCCGTCGGATGGGTTATTGCGAGCAAAGATGGGCATGTCAAACGGGGAGGACGTCGTAGCTGTCACCGGAAGTGGGACAGCCTGAGTTCTGTAGGTCTTGAGTAGGAACGCGATGGTGACGAGAAAGAGCATAACGACGAAGCAGTGACTGCGCACTCAAAATTCCATGGGTACAGAAGCGACCGGGAAGGTGGTGTAACCACGCGCTATATACGAGGTGGGCGGTGAGGTTAACCGCGGCGCGCATTGTAAGTACACGGATGAGGGCTTCAGCGCAGTGCTAGAGAAGCCTTGGAGTACCCTATCTCGTGTCTCAGATTCATCAGAAGTCAGTTTGGCGTCTGTCTATGAATGGAAGGTCAGAGCCAGACTCCAGAAGGTGATATCTATTGATCCAATCACTAATGGGAAATGAACGCCGATAAAGAAGATCATAGTAGCGCTGAGATCACAACAAAAGCATCTTAATCTCGCGGTGGACACGCTCGAAGGTAGTCGTAATCGTTTAACAAGGAGAGAAAAGAACACCTGCATCGAGTGAGTGTGGGGCCCGCAGAGCGTAGTAGCGGTGAACTACAGCCAAACTTCATGCAGTGAAAGATCTGTTGGTTGATGCAGGGCATGGTGTATGGTTAAAAGTAAGTTGCGCCAGCCAGTGCCACGGTGCTGGAGGGCAGTGGAGGGCAGTGCTTCAAGATTACGTCATGATGATGATGCCAGTCCAAAGGCGTCGATTTTTTCGCAGACTCCGGTTCTGAACCTCTTCCTTTTTTACTCCAACATCAGGAAAAAGGGAAAAAGATGACATTACCGTATATAGCCATATCAAATGTAACAACCCATATGTAGTGCAAAACATTGTCCTAGACTTAATGACATCTACAAATTGATACATAAGTCCATATTTGTGATAGGCATTAGGAAATGCTGTCACGCTGTATGAAGTTTATAATAAGCAGAATGACGTATATTGCCTGTCATTATGACACCGTTGATAAGGGATTATGCTATGTACATTATCTATAATGCAGTATAATGTTCACAATCATTATACATATTGTGTGTCATTCCGGAGCCTTATAATGCATTATAGATATTGTATTACCTATAATTTGCTGCAAATCCCAGCTACCAGACATGCATGGTACTGGGTTTTACATTTTACAGCTCATTTTGGCACACAGGATTAATAGATATGAATCAGAATATATTAGATATAAATCTAGTTACAGAGCACTAATATAAAGACTACGAAGTACGTGATAGAAACTGAGCTCGGTAAAGGAGAGGGGTATTGGCACAAAGGAAACAAATGACCCATCAAACAATCTTTGTGCCAACAGCCTCACCCACCTTTGTAGTGTGAGGCGCGCGCGCGCGCAATCGTAGCTGCCAGTTGATGTAGAGTGACGGACGAGGACTGTACTGGTAACGAGAAAATGTTGACAGGTTCACTGAATGCACATAAGGGATAAGTGAGGTGTTTATGCAGTTAGAAAGTTGTCAAGACGCACATTACAGAAAGCTTGATGGGATGACCATACCGTCTAACAAGTGGTCATGTAATCTGATCATAAAGCTGCTCAAGACGCACCTCTTCGCTACTGCCAGGCACCACAGCCACCTCCTCTTCCGCATCGCATCCTTTGCGCAATTCCGCCTTCTCTGGAGCCTGCTCCGACGCTGCTACCGCGGCAAGGTCCCATCCAACAGCTTTGCTTATGCCCGCCTGGAATAAATTGTTCAGGTTAGAATACAGAGCACATTTAAAGCCATGACAACGAACGCGCACACGCTCTCTAACTTGCGACGAACAACATTTGAACAGAACAAATGACAAACCTGTTCTGGAACCAGATCTGCGTCTGGCGCTCTTGCATGCCCAGCAGCTCGAATATCTTCTTACGATGCGCTGCCGTCGGGCTCCTGTCTGCTATGAAGAAGCACTCGAGGTGGGTGAGCTGTTCGGGCGTCACACGCGACCGTTTCCGCTTCTCGCGCTCGCCTCCCATTCCGGTTGCATTCGATGAGGAGCGCGTCCGCTGCGGCCCAGAGGCAAGTTTTTTTCGTCGACGTGCCGTCGGCCGTGAGCGGTGACTCGGGTGCGCCTTACGAGGAGGCATAAAGAGGGACATTGTCGGCGGGCGTCCTAGGGGACATGGACGGGCTGGGTGATGAGGCCGAGGACTCCGTAACGGTGGCGACGTCGTCCTCGTTCGAGGGCTCGAGCTTGCCGGGTTTGGGTTGATGCTCAGAGTCAGAACCTAGGCACGATTGCGCAGTCCGGAGAATCACATAGTAAACGTACTTATAATGGGCATCCTGCACGTCCACCCTTTCGTTCGTCGCCTCGTCGAGCGGCTTGAATGCGTTGAAGTTGCCATCGGGTAGCTTGAATCGTCTTGGTGCAGGAAATACCACGATGCAATAATGCACAGAGCCAGAGTACGCGGATGACGGTGCAGAGTACACGGTCGACGACGACAACACCGTGGTGTACTCCTGGTGGCGCCGCCCGTGGTCCGCCACCTAGTGTTGCTAATGCGGGTCGTATGCGTCCATCATCGTGGAAACCTGGTACAGCTAGCTCTCGGACGAGGAGGCTCGCGAAGTAGGCCGGTTAGAAATGGTGCCTCGAAGAGAACGGATACAGCGAAGTAAGGAGGAAGACGTGACTGGCAAAGGTAGCAGTAAGGGTGAGATAGTAAGTCCTAGCATAAAAACCGGGAACTCACCGGTTGTTGAGCTTGCCGGGTATGACAAATGCATACAGTCACACAACCGAGTGGCACATTAATAGATGATCAGAAAAAGAGACAATTGAATAACAATTGAAGAGAACTTACCATTATTAGCAGAAACATGAAGCTTGTAGGCCATCCTGTGGGTGGATGGACATCAAGGAGGATGGATGGAGGAGGATGAGGTGGAAGGAGAGAGAGAGAGGATGGGGGGGCATGTCACGATGCGTCGCGGTAAGTCACCCTATGATTCAAACTCCGCAGCGTCACCGCCGGGCCTCAACTTATCACGAAGTCCAAACCTGGCTTGGACGACTGACGACTTACAACACTTACGAGAAAGTGACTGCTTTCGAGGCACATCCTGACTACATTCGATGCCTTTTTATTCACCCAACGCTTAGCATTGTGCTGACGGGCTGTGATGATATGACAGTCAGAGCTTGGGACTGGGATAAACAAGTGGAAGTGTACTCGGGTGCGTACACGCACCACTTCAAAATCGGGCCTATACTAATTATTCTCTAAGATATTTGAAGGACATACACACTACATTATGAATCTTGTGTTCAAATCCATACCTTCGCTTCTTCCTGTCTTGATCGCACTTTCAAGATGTGGTCGCTCAGTTCTTCAGCACCCAATTTCACTCTGGAGGCACACGAGAAGGGCGGCGTAAACTACGTCGACTTCTATCCCGGTGCAGACAAGCCTTACATTGTTACAAGCGGTGACGACCGAACGATCAAAATCTGGGACTACCTCAGCAAAAGCTGTGTACAGGCGATGGAGGGACACACCAACAACGTGTCGTTTGCCGTCTTCCACTCAAGTCTTCCCTTGATAGTCAGCGGTTCGGAAGATGGCACAATCAAGATCTGGGACTCGGGCACATACCGACTGGAGAACACTTTGAGCTACGCTCTTGAACGCGCGTGGTGCATTGCCATCCGACCGCAGGGAAACAAGGTTGCCGTAGGTTACGACGAAGGTGTAGTCGTGGTCAAGCTTGGCCGGGACGAGACTTCCTTCACGTTCAGCACGGACCCGGACCCATCTACGTTCCACCCATTCTCCCCCCCATTAACCAATATACCCTGCAAGAATTGGATTTAGAGGCTATCATGAAGAATCCACAGCTCCGTGAGTACTCATCTGAAATTCTTCCGTCTTCCCCTGTATTCATTATCTGTTCGCAGGACATGATCTTTTGTTTGATATCGGTCTCCAATTTAGACCGACTGACAGCAAGCGCAAGCGTGAGACTACAGAGATGTATTGCTGCGCGATTTTATCGGAGCTTGAGGATGGCTGCCCATGTGTTTCGTTCAACGATACGAGGTGTCTGCGCCGCCACGTTTGTCATTGTGCTTCGAGTTCTCGTATCCCTCCGAGCCGTACATTGGATTCGAAGGTCCATCTTCCTTTCGAGGATTCACTTCCAATCCGCGTGCCGTCGCGCATTCGTCCTCTCATCGAAGAATTGCGTGAGGTTATCCTTGCCGTTGTCCTTCCCCCTCCTCCTCCCATACCCGTGAGATCGAGCGCCGTGCAGCCTTTAAATCCTGGCCTTCGTCCTCGGCGACTGTCTGCTTCGGATCAGGCAAGCGTTGCGTGGCTTCACGAAGCATTTGATGTTCCGCTTGTTGAGCAGCATCTAAAGCATGGCGTATTCGATTTGGGGAAGCTCTTTTCGGCAATAGGCGATTTACTGAAGAAGCACTGCGCGCCAGCAAGAGACACGATGGTGCAGAAAATGGTGGAGTTCGCATCGAACTGTGGGCCTGGAAAATCTGGTACGATGATGGAGGCTCTATCGGCAATTCGGACGTGCTTCGAGCTTCTGGAACTTATGAGGCTCGTGAGTTAATTTCCTCTGATAACTGATCGACGTGAGCCAAACTAACCGGTTCTTTACCAGGATCTGGCAAATCACCTCCTGTCACACCTACGACCGCATCTACTAGCTTCTGCGCCACAGTTCAAAATGCATCTGTTCAATCGTCGGCATAATCTTGATGTTGCCGTTACGCGTCGGTGGTTTACAGCTGCATATGAAAGAGTGACGGCGTCATCGGAGCTTCATGATGCTTTGGGTGGTCTCCTGCCTGCACCAGAACAGGTGAAGTCTCTCCCTTCGGTTCATAAGATCGTCGCCACCGTTCTCCCCGCTCTCGTAGACCTCGTACTTCTCCCACCGAGTCCAACATCCGCGACTCTCCCACCCAGTCCTACGATCACACCAGTGACGAAAAAGCCACTATACGCATCTGCCGAGCCTTCAACCTGGGTATCCTGAGAGCCTGTATCTCGACCATTCTCGGCTGTTGATGCTCGCATCGGATGCGTCAGATGTCACTGCGAACTTCATGCTTCTGTCGCTCTTCAGGCAGTTTGTATATGCGTCTCCACCGAAGGATGGAAAGCGCCCTCAGCTCTCGGACTCTGACCTTGCGCAGATTCGAAGAGAGATTGCAGCTATAGGGCCGCCACGGCCGTCGGGAAAATTGGTGTACACCCGCAACACGGAAGTCTTGTCCGCCAATCTCCAAGGCTCTGCGGGTGACGATGCCTTCTGATTAGTACATAGTATAATATTTGTTGCCTTTTGACCTCTAATTCTATTTCTGCCTAT
Organism: Trichaptum abietinum; assembly: GCA_910574555.1. NCBI lineage: Eukaryota > Fungi > Basidiomycota > Agaricomycetes > Hymenochaetales > Trichaptaceae > Trichaptum > Trichaptum abietinum. Next base: position 126,209 of record CAJTBE010000004.1, on the reverse strand, counting down.
CAAAACATGGTTGCTGCGCAAATGAGAAATATGTTTCTCTTTAATTCTTGTAATGTCATTAGTACATTGTTAAGTATGTATCAAACTTGTGTTACTATTGCAATTGGGCTATAAGCCTGCTTCATTATTATAAGAAAATTATGATGTATTATAAGATGGACATCATCATTACAGTAAAATGACAAAGGAGCTGCCAGCTTGGTACCATCATTGCAATGGTCAAAACAGCATTGCAGATGATTATAATACCGGTATCAGGCTTATAGTATATTTAGATGACCGGTGTCATCATGATAGCCGCATACAGAACGGTAGTCATGATGACAGCTGAGTTGCAATGTCCGGAATCTTCCATAATCATCTGCAATTTTTTTCCCTTTTTCCCGATGAATCGTTGCCATTCTATCTGAGAGTCGGGAACACTTTGATCTGTGCCTCTTAGGCCTTTCGTGGCTAATGATAATACATTCTCTCGAAAATCAAATGAGGATATATTCGACACTATTTCATGCACAACATCCTTGCCGCGAGGAATAATTCGGTGAGACTCTGAACTACAGAGAACTACACGCCTCTGATCTTTTACCCTACCTAATATCTAGCTCGCACACTGACCACTTCTTCTGTGGTAGTACCCTGTCTCAATACACAGCTTGCATCATCAAGGAGTGCTTTGCAAAATTTATTACCAATGTTTATTATAAATCAGCGATGGACCAACTTCCTAGTTGCAACTATCTCATCCGGATCCTACCCTTCGGAATCTTCGTCCCACTGGTATAACATTACTTTAATTGGCAGCAGATGTCCTTCCCTGTGTCGCGTGGAGAAACTTGGAGCTTGAAATGTCGAAGGGTTGTAAAGGAAAAGCACGGAAATGATTATGGCAATTGAATTGGGTGAGCTATTGATCAAGGATGTCGTGACGTGTATTGCTGAGAGCGAGCTTGGTCAGTCTCTAATCCTATTGCGTTTTTGCTGTCCGGTACTCGGTGTAATCTGTTCTTATCGAGCGCTATTTCCGTTTTTCGCCTATCCCAAAGAATCTGCTCTTGATTATACTGTGTGCATTGGTATGTCACATTTTGCAACCTGTGTACTACGCTTTCTGATCTTGGTATCTTCAAATGATCCATCTTACAGTATCACCAGCGAGAGATTATCCATTGCTCAGCGCTTTCTCTGTCCTTATGCTCAGACTCGGTTCAAAGGCTTAATGTAGCCAAGAGGACGATTGCGTGTCGATGCCGCCTAACGATTTCCAAACCCGTGAAACGACCACCTGAATGTTTTTGTATTTGTACGCCGAACGTGCAATCTCGGACTTCACACGCTTCACTCAACATGGCGCCTCTATCTGTGCGAGATCGTGACTTCGTTGCAAGGTTTTTATGTAAGTTTGTTTATGCCTGGCATGTCCTTGATCGAGTCCGCTTTACTCTGTAAACAAATAACAGATATATGCCTAATAATCTGTAAGCTCTCAGGCCAATCTTTTTACTTCTGTGACTTGAATCGCCTACGAATCACTTCGAATTGCGATGCCCAACCGTCGGAATTCAACGCGACCGCATCCTGGCTTTTTAACCTCGAGAACCCACGGCGGCTTCAAGGTGGAATCTAATTCTCCTCTTACAATACTTCTTCAGTAAGTATTTCTTTAGGGGAAGTGCCCGAGCAGCTCAACCGATCTGCTTCTTGGCTGTTGTAGTTGACTCGCGTTATCGGGTGCGACACCCAGGGGCCAACACAGCCAAGTCAATCAGCGGTGATTTGAAGTATAGAAATGCATCACTCGTCGATTGTTGCATCGACATTCTCGGCACCAAACCCTCCATGCGCCGGCTGTTAGGTGATTCTCATACTTACTTGATCCCACTGATAGATAGCGGGGGTCGTAGACAAGTCAATACCAGAGCCTGTGCGCACCATTGCGCAGTGTGATTCAGCACTGCTTGTACTTGTTTTTTTTTGATGACATTGATATTGCGCTTGTTTCACCATATTCGATCCCAGTCTCCTCGGAGGAAACTAAAGCGTTATTCCCCGAAACGCTCCTGATGTCCATTTGTTTCCGAGTCGACCTGAAAGTCATGAACTGGACCTCTGATCTGAGGCCTGAGGCCAGTTCCCTAACTGTGACCATCCTTCAGCCTCATCGCCCTCGTGGCAGCCATTGGCGAACACGGCAACGATGGGTGATCATTGTTCCGTGGACGGTAGGTCGATTAGAGTGCTTGAACTACTTGGCGCTGGCACAAGAGTTTCCATGAGGATCGGACTTGGTGGGCTGTAGGTTGATGATGCTGCAGCATATATGGTTTAAAGGGCTCGGTGAACCGAACTTTTCATTCAACAGTGAACAGCTCAAAACTGTACCCACTGTGATGTAGCTCTTGATATGTATGTCAATTCACCCACGCTCTTTTCCCTGGAATATTAGTTGTTGCTACAAAGATTTTTCATAAATACAGGTCCGTCATGTGTTTCCTTGCTATGGTTTACCGAGTTCGATATCTATTCATCCATGGATGTTGATACTGAAAAACATTGCAGACTTCCACGTTTCAATAAATAATGCTTTATATATTCTGATTCAGCCCGAGTTTACGCCATGGCAAATAGCAGCTTGAGTGTCTTGGGAAAAGCATATGCAAGTTATACTTGCCTATGAAAGGAGACATTGCATTTATCAAGCAGAAAGAAACAGGGAGAGTACATAATTTAAATGTGAGGAACAAACTCAACCCATTGAACTGTATCAAATGCAGAAGGTGGAAGGGAACGGAGAGAGGTTACAGCGAGAACAAGAAGCAACAGCCGGAATATCGGATATACTACAGCATTAAGTAAGAATAAGATGGAAATCAAGAGTTTCACAAGAATGTTAACAATAGCCACGATGTAATTCCAATTGTGGCTGCCGACAAACATCAAGGCGCATGCACCGACTATGCCCAGAGACGCAGCTCTCCACATGATCTGCTCGACGTGCGACGGAAAGCTGAAATGCCACGCGAGGCAGTGGACACCTCCAAACAGTGCGCCTGCGATAGAAGCAGTAAGGAATAGCGACTGGGGTTCTGTGTCCTCGCTGTAGAACATCATTGAGAACACCCTGGCCTGCTGGTCTGCGTCGAAGACCATGCGTGAGAAATGGAGTTCACGCCCGTCACTGTGTAGAATTTGAGTTATGGGTAGGAAGAGTAGAAAGTTTATGACGTATGCCGGAAGTGAGATAAGAAATGCAGAAGCATATGCAGCGAATTCTGCACCAGTACTAAGAGACCTGTATATTTGCTATATCAAATTGCATGAGCTGAGAATTCCTGACATATAAATCTGTAAAGATAAAAGAATTGCTTACTTGCATGCGAGATACCTTTTCCATTTCGCTGTGAGTCTCCGGGTGGGCGACCGCTGGGACATTGACGTTTCCCTTTTCGTCAGTACGCTCTGGATCCCCACTGTTTCTTCTCTTCGAAAAGAAAGAGCGGAGATGACTAGGAAGTGCACTAGTTGCATTAACGAGATCAGAGAGCATGGTTTTGATTGCTTTAGGAGAAGGTACAAGAAACTTGCTGAAGGCTCTGAGTACGTCTCTGATTGGCGTGGTCAAGGACGTCCAGAGGTGCTCTCGAAAGTCAAATTCATTCTGATTTGAGAAACTCCACGTAGTGTCCTCGGTTCTCTTCGACAGTAGCTCATCCACAGCCTTGGTCCGAATGACTACCGGAAAACGCACATCGCGAGGCTTGCTCCACCAGAAGATGCACATGACGCTGTTAAGTCCAGCGAGAGCGGCCGTAGTAAGTTCCACCTCGGTGACTGCTAAGCCCTGCGCTGCGCGTGTGATGATCTGGACGATGAACCAGGTGAGCTGTAAGAGGGCGAAACCTTTGGAGAGCGCGTCGCCTTTGCTCCGGTCGTTGATCTCGTCCTCGGTGATGGTAGGGAAAGTGATGAGGTTCTCGGAAAGGAGTTGTTTGAGACTGTTGAAAGTAAGGACGCCTTCCCAGAGGTTATCGTTAATTTCATTGTCGGGTGCAGGATTGTCGGACCAGACACCTTCTGAAGTCTCATGTCGATAGTGAAATCTCTTCGGAATGAGATCCTCACTGCGCGAGCTAGGTATCGTTATGACTTTCCTGAGCTCTGCCTGCCACGGATGTGCGTATCTGGAACGAGTACTGCGAAGCACAGGTCCGACTGCATTGCAGAATAAGTTCTCTCGCTGTGTTGCGATAAGACGGAATCCTCCCATCTGTAGGAGATGCCCATGCGTGGTAGTCCATAGGTCTCGTCTTGGATCCTCTACAGGTCAGCTATCAGAGAGCGTTCCTGCGATATATATATTTATAGACTCACGAGGATCCGGAAATGCCTTCCTGGAAGCTTCATTGACGGCCTCCCTGATCATCACCGCACCTCGCCATTGCTTGAACGCCAATACGATCATGAACTCCGGCGCGAGAATGGAGAAGAGCATAAGATAGATGCGCCGTCCGAGAAGTGCCCATTTGCCCTCATTACGCCAAGGCACATTCGGGTGTACCGACACCCAGGTGCACGCGAACGTCGTTGCAAGACAGCTCCAGAGGATATCCAAGACGGTGCGAGTACGACACCCATCGGCTGGGTTATCGCGAGCGAGGATGGGCGTTTCGAATCGGGAGGACGTCGTAGTAGGTACCGGAACTGGAACAGCGTAAGTCCCGTAGCGTTTGAGCAGGAACGCGATCGCGACGAGAAAGAGCATAGCAGTGATTGAGTACTCGGAATTCGGCAGGGAAGAGGGTGTCGATACCCGCTAAATACCAGGTGAGGGGAGAGGCTGGCCGTTTAACACATTTTGTGTGCATGTATGAGGTGCGTTCAACTGTCACACTAAAAAAGACGTGCATCTCGTCTTGCAGCTCATCGGAAGCCACTTGAGTGTCTATCTGTCATTGGAAGGACTGAGTTCCAGGTAAGAGAGGCTGTAATTGCGCTGTGAATGCACAAAAAGCATTCGAAACTCGCGATGGACACGCTGGATGGCAGTTGTAGTCTGAAGTTCAGGCAAGAAAACAATGTGATGTTTCAAGTTGTACATAATTGTTCACACGCGTCTTCCACGCTAGTAATGCCAGTGAATAACTTGAATGTATGTCAGACCTACTTCTATCAACGCGAAAGGCTACATCGACATCGACATCGACATCGACGACATCTTGTGGCTATGTCACGACAGAGACGTTACGCTCGTCCAGCCGGGCTTTGACTTTCTTTTCGAGAACGCTGAACTCAATCGACGGTTAGCGGAAGCGGGTGTGAAGTTATTGAGACCGTTGCGCAGGCGATTGAAGATGTGGGCTTGAAGCACCGTGCTCGCGAGCTTGCGGCGAAGGCAGGCGTATCTGTCATCCCAGGTTCTGACCCAAGGTCCAAAGCTTGAAAAAGGCGAAAGAGATGACTGAGAAAGTCGGGTAAACCGGTGATGTTGAAGGCTAGGCGGTATGGGCTTAGTTGTTTGTGGCCATGGAGGAGAGCTAAAGGAGAAGTTTATCTCAATGCAGCTGAGTGCAAAGGTGAGTACACCATAGTTATCTCATCTCATCTAAAACTCCGCGGCAGGCTGTTTTACACAACGCAGGCGTATTCGATATACGCTCTACCTCGGCTCGAAATCGACGTCGATGGGCATGGGTGGGTATCAAAGCCGGGCGCTCCAGACGGGTGACGTCCTCGATATTCGAGCTGCAACACACGTAGACCTGGAGCGCGCTTCACCTTCCGTGTCAGCGAACCGCCTCCCGAACACGGTAATACCAGTGTACCCGACCCATTGGACTCTGCATGCTTTGCCAGGCCCGCACGACGATACAACCTTTCTCACTACTCCGGGCATCGAGAAGTTCTACGCTACACGATGGCGTGTGAGTAGCGCGTCAATCCGGATGGGGATTCGGTTGGAATATGTTGCTGATGGGGACAAGGGTGAGGGAGAACCGGCGCTGTTGTGGTCCCGCGAGACGGGTGGCGAAGGCGGCTCGCGTCCGTCCAACATACTAGATAACGGGTACGTGAGAAGAAGCATCGACCTGAATGGCGACACGCCTGTCAGATTGACGTGCGAGGGTCCGAGCATGGGCGGATACGTCTGCGTGTCGACGGTGGCGACTGCTGATCAGTGAGTAACGCCCTTCCCAAGTAAAGCCTCCAGATTGACGTTCACAAAAAATTTAGGTGGAAATTTGGCCAACTGCCGTTCAGTTCAACCGCATCAGCCACGCGGATGCCATGCGACTACAAGAGCATTGTGCGCGCTGGGTGGAGATCCTTCTTGCCCTTTCATTGGGATTCTCGACACAGCCCTTCGACTTGTTAGATTTCACCCCTCAAAGCCCAGTCGAAACAGATCCGAAACTACACGTCATTCCTGCGACAGCGGAGAAGCCCAAGGTTGTCTTTCGACAAGTGGGTAGCGTTTTTTGCTAACTTTTACTAAATGTTTCGTTGATGATGGTCAAGGCTGGTGATTTGGCTATACTCGTTGAGTACGGAGAGATGACGCTCGACTTTGCTGTCCGTGCACGGGTGCATGTGCTGGAGACGGGCGGTGAAGGAACGTGGGGTGGAGGGCATCATAGAGCTTGCGCCTTGCATTCGGTCAACAATGGTGCGTACGTCTCTCCTCTTCGATAGTTCTTCGTTATTCTGAACTGCGCCTCAAGGTCTATTACAACCCGCTGCGCATTGCTCGATCCACTCTTCTCTCCTCGCTCATCGCCCTGTCTGCGAGATGGAGTTCCCAGGTAGGAAAATCACGTTCTCAATTGTCCTTGACGATCGGTGGAGTCGCGAGGCGCTCGAGAGGTACATGCGATCGGCGAGAGACAAGGCTGTTTACCTACCGAGCAACATCGAGTACTTGGCAAGGACTAATGGTGTGGAGGGCGGAGGAGAGGAGGCACTGAGGTTGCTTGTTGCTTCGCCTTGGGTAAGAACTCTTCGTCACGTCTTCACTGTTGGTAAGCTGCTTGTGAGTATTCCAGCTTGTGTTCGGTGTTGGGTTTTACCTTACGTGTCCATTCCTTGTGCCGGTACGTTTCTACCAATGAACTCTTCTATGGCTATTGATTATCCGTATTGTAGATAGACCCACGGTGTAGATTAGTAGGACAGAAGATGAACCCGTCTAGAACGTATACGCCTCGGTTGCGTCTCCTCGTCAGGCCTTTTCTTTCTACGCTTATATATCTTTGATTTTAAAGGGTGCTGTCGGGATTGCAGGACTTGTCGCTGCTATCTACCCAGTCGAGTCTCCTGGAGGGTACCGACTATTTGGGAGAGCGCTGTCGACATGGCAACCTTGGGGTAAAGGCGCAAACTTCAAAACGGATAAGCCGTGGCTGCTTAATCCTTTTGACCAAGTAAGCTCAAGAACGTGTGTTTAGTGGAGTGCATACTGATAAGACCTTCGCAGGTATTCTTCGAGCCTGTGTCAGAGGAGGGCTATGAACAAGTTTGTGTCGTTAAATTATCAATGAGGTTGCGCTAATGCATAAGCATCAGTCTGAGAAAGATTTTGACTGCGGCCGATACGAGTTTAAGGTTAGAGGCTGTCCTCTCCTGCTCTCAAAACATCCTCACGCATCCTCTAGATTGAGCCGCTCACGTTCTTGATGAGAGAGCACCTTGATCTGCTTGACTCGATAAAAGACGAAATATCAACCTTCAAGGAAAGACAAGCTCAAGGCGTACCGTCCAAATAGGTTAAGGAGAAAGAACTCCTGCGAGAACGGCAGGAGAGTAAATCGAAGCACTCTGATCCTAATAGTCAGCTGCTTGCTTCTTGTACGTACCGAAACTACGTACTTGAACACTTACTTATGCGCCTCCAGACATAATCAAAACACCGAATTTTGTCTGCGTGTCCCTGTCCGGTTTAGTTTGGAATATAGCTGCTGGTATGGGAGACACAATATCGTCTGCTGAACAGGTCGTAGTTATTATTGATGCGATGAAGACCGATATTAAGATCAGCGTAGGAGAGGAGAACGTTAGATTGAAGGTCACCAGTCTTACGCAGGGGATTAGGGAAGGTAGCATTGTCCAAGCTGGGGATAAATTGCTTTACTTTGTGTGATAGTTTGTGCTTTTCGTACGCCGCTAGCTTTATTGGTTACGAGTACTGTTGACGTGTTTGGATGAAGAGGACATTAGACGAAGAGGAAAAGTCATGATATAGCCATGTTTCTAGACATGCACACGATTCCCAGCCCACGTTTACTTCGCATTATTTTCCAGCGGTTTATATTCTAATTATTTGCCTTCTTTCACTTTCAGGTTCACTTCTGTGGGCCTGTGTTAGGGCTTAGACTCATTTTGCAATACACGTCGGTTTTGATTCAGCTTACATCGCACATTGGTTGTTACTTTACTATGACATTCAAGGACGACTACAAGACAATACAAAATGAAATGAGATGTCTCGGATGGAGAGCAAGAATCTATAACATATTAAATTACAGCTACACGGTTTCTTGTCGTTTCGACTTTTCTTCGCTATAGTTGCTCATAAGAGTAGCAGCAGACTCCGAAGAGCCCATCCGGCTCAAGCTCTCCGCGTTCGAGTTATCTGCATAAACCGACTCGGAGGTAATCTTGCGCATCACGCACCGCGGTACGGCGTACATGATGAGAGGAAGAACGATGAAGACGGCGACACAGGCGATTGGGACCCTGACAACGTCAGGCTCCTGCATAATAACATACGTCACAATCTGCAAAATCAGACACCATATTCCCGCGAAATAACAGAACAGCCCTGTGCCGATATTGAAACAAGTTGATCAGATAGATTCACGCAATGTGTTGAGTTTCTTTCTTACAGTGCCATAGAGCAAGACTCCACTTGGATCCCATGCCGTATTTCTTCAGAAGGAAAGAAGGCCCTGCATACACGCGTGAGCCACGCGGATATGGGTCTTCTTCTGAACTAGCGTGCTTGAAGGGCAGTTCGCTGAGACTATCGACGAGTACGAAGGAGGATATCGCCGCGCCGGAGTTGAAAAGCATTGCAGCATAACTTAAAAGGATCATAAAAGTTAATGCGCCTTGTGGTGAGTTCCGCCTCGTATAATTGCTGTTTCCAACGCTCATGGCCGTGAAGAAACTGTAAAGTTGAGAGGATACACCCGCAAAGAGAGCTGACTGCAGAGCCGGTCAGGACCTATATAGCATAGAAGTTACATGAGGTATACTGACCACGGCGGCACTGCTTTGCAGTGCAGAAGCCCAACCTTCTTGTAATGATCGAATTAAAGGCGGAAGCGACCCTACATCGGCAATGTGAATGTAAGAATGAGTCAATGACGGATACGATGTACACGATCAGATAAACTCACTATCCAGCTTGGCACCAGTACGCCCGCTCATTTGATCTTTTGGTGATTAAGTACAAAGTAGTATGTCCAGAAGGATACGATTTTCGCTGCTTATTACAGGGACACAAGAGCGGCTGTTTTTATATATGCCTTTCAACCGTCCGCATTGCGTCACTGTCAGACCGTTTTTTCGCGCTCATTGTATCTTTCAATAGTCCGACGACATCGCTGGGTTAGCAAGAGAGTAGATAGCGCGAACTCGACATGAGCGATCCTCGTTGATTCAATTTGAAGGAATGCCTTTCTACTGCGTGTGTCTTTAATTTATTTCCCTAAGCGCGGAGTGGGGAAGCGCTGTAAGGTGCTGTATATGCATTAACTGGGCGCTAGATGGCAGTTATCGCTCTTTCAGTATGCTCAGGCTACCCAATGGCTTGGCTACTGCCTGAACATGAGCTGTGATGGGGAGAGGTCAGCACCGCTCGTCAGGATTCTATCCGATAGTGTATGCTGATTCGGCTATTTCCGTCACTGGCAGTCTCCGGGCTTCATGTTTGATCCGAAAACTCCGTTGAGAGTCTTTCTATCACTCCCGTGATTCTCCGCTAACGTCAACCATTAGAGCAGCATGTTACACACTTTGAAGTCAGCGCCAATTGCTAGTCAGCAGATTCAGGCTGCGTGAAAAAGAAGCTGGAGAATTCGATACCAGGCCCTATACCCTATATAAAATGAGCAATTTCCGGGTCACCCGGGCTTCTCCAACTCAATACGCACTTCATAATAGTCAAACTAATAACTCCAACGAGCGGCAGTATAGATTGACGCCTTAACAGTCGCTTGTTTTATAATGTACATCTCTACTTACGTGCAGAGAAGTAAATGGTGGGGAAGAATGCAAGGAACCATCGCTTGGAGACTGCATCTCTCCGTGTACTACATTCGGACAATCTCACAATCCATGCCTCCCAGCTCAGTACATCGTATAGCCTAGTTAAGACTTACGCAACGGTTTCTAGAGCGAGATATCCGATCTGAGCAGAGATCGTCCTTTGTTAGAAGCTATAAACAATACATTCAGACGCAAATCCCAACATTTAAGGTTCACCTATACAGACGTACATAATACAAATTGATCATTACGTGTAGTTTGTGTTCAGCTGATCTTCGGATGTAATGCCGGATGCGAGTCGTAATTGAGTTGACACCTGGCCGTCAATTTGATGCGCACGCGTACCACGTGTATCTCATTTCCCGTCGGAATGAAAGTGAAACATGCGCGTAGCCTATTGTCTTTCGAGAGAGGAATGTATTTTGGCTTCAAGCTACTCAGCCCGCGTGCAAGAGAGAAATATCCCCTATTAGTACAGCCCTGAGACGCGTTGCAGTCGCACATTTGTATTGGCGCTTATTCCAGAATCAGTGAGTCCTTGTCTTCATTTAGTCGGCCTATGTTGTAAGGTATCAGAGGACAAAAACGTGCTCTAGTTTTTCGATGGAACTGTGGTACTGACCTCAGTGCTTCCGAGCATTGCTGCGAGACATGAAGCTCGGGACGATGTACACGACCAAAGGAAGGACCGCAAAACCAGTCACGCAAGTGATCGGAATTCTGATGACGTCCGGCTCTTGCATAAGAACATAAGTCACGACTTGCAGGATCAGGCACCAAATGCCTGCCAGATAACAAAAAAGCCCTTAGAAAGAGAGAAGGGTATGAGTGACAGGTGCTTTAGAGTCTGAATCTGACTTACAATGCCATAGAATTGGCTGCCACATCTTCCCTGCGCCATACTTAGTTAGGAGATAAGCTTGATTTGCGTTGACAGTAGCTCTTTCTGGATATGGGTCCTCGTCGAACGTTGCCTTCCGGAATGGAATTTCGCTGAGAGAGTCGGCGACAATGAAGGACGATATCGCTGCGCTCGCGTTGAGGAGTATGGTAGCGTAGCTGAGAAGAACGATGAAGGTGAATGCACCCGCAGGAAAGGTGCGTCTTTCATAGTTACTCGGGTTCGTGATGAACATGTACAACTGAACCCCTGCAACAGCAAAGAGAGCAGACTGCGCCTGTTAGTAGAAGTTCTGAGAGTACAGAGCGGAAGGGCTCACTATCACCGAGCTATTCTGACTTATCGCACACCATCCATCAACAAGAGCCTTTATGGTTGGAGGTAAATGCGCTATGAACGAGGATTCAGCATAGGTTACGCGCTTCATAGTTAAACAAAATCACGAACAATCGAGTTTGACGCCCTGGCGAGCGATGGACATGGTGACGACGATGGTGGATGATATATGCGGAGGGTGCTACGATCCAAAATCTCTAAGTGAAGCGAGCACATGCCTATCATATAGATTAATTCAAGGCTATGAGAAAAAGATATAGAGTTTGCGATCATGTGTATACCTTGCAGAAGAGTGCGACGTACCGGCTCCCTCAATTACCACCTTCAAGCGACCCATATATACTGAGATCAGGTTCCGTTCGCTTTCAGAAGCTTTAGTAGCCTTCGTAAGCCGTTCCTCTCTAGGTAGGTTCGAAAATTGTCGTCAAGGACAGAAGCTTGCTTACGTGAGACCGAGATGATGGGACTTGGTCGCCGTTGTCCCTATAATGGACCTTCTTTTAGAGATATACAAAGTTAGCTCGCTGGCATTAGGCTTCGAGCTCGCTAGGTTTGGATGCCCATTCTCAAGAGTGGGAAAGAAAAGCACTGGTTCTTGACTGTAAATAGTCGTTCATCAGTCAGCCCCGATGCAGTATAGTGTTAACATGAAAGGTCCTACCGGTCTCCGAAAAGCGTTTAAGACACTCCGTCAGCATAATGCGCCCATGATTGTATGAGTACGTGAGACGGTAACGAAAGAAACGCTATCTTTCGAGATCGGTCGCGAGGGTAAAGCACCGGCTAAGAACGGTCAACTAAATATGATAATTCCCAGAAGCACAACGGCAGACTCACAATCTTTGTATTTGCTCAGTGAATGCCGAGTCAGTGACAGGCAGTTTATTCGGCGGATTGAGCTGCTGTTGCGTAGACTGTTCAAGTTCAAGTGCAGGCTGTCGTGTCATCGCGCACAACCGAAGGGGGTCAAGCGTGAGAATTTGTACAAATTTGTACTATTTCCGGCGGCCGAACGACAACACATCTTCGACGCTGTCGGACTGGACACTCCATCCTCATAGGTGCTTACAGCAGTAAACGGTACGTGTAGAAGTCATACTACATCTCAGCAGTGGATCTAGTAGAAGGCAGTACATCCAAGATGCTCTTACGACACAGACCGGCCAGTAATTGCATTTGCAACAGTGTCGATTACCTTTCGAAACCACCCTTTCCGTTTCTCTAAATATTGTTGTTAGATGGAAGAAACTAAGGTAACTAAGATAATCACCAGGCTTAGGCTGTGTCTCGAGCCTCGTAGGCAGATTACCAGTAGCTACGGTGTGTGGATGCGATGTCTGCGACTGGTCGGACGTTTCGAGAGCTACGGTGCGCGGAGATATGGTGCGCGGGAATGACGTATGCGACTCGTCGGAAGCCTCGAGACTCGGTGTAGTAGTAGCTACGGCGCGTGTATGCGAAGCCTGCGACTCGTCAGAAGCTTCAAGACTAGGTTTAGCAGTAGATGTGGTGCGCGGGGACGACGTATGCGACTCGTCGGAAGCTTTGAGATCCGGTTGCTGTAAACTTGAAGGTGGCTTAGAGGATTTCGGAGACTAGTTTGTACGTTGTTATTATAGTTAACAAGGCTCTTAGTTTATTCAGAAGCACATACCTGCACGAGAACTACGTCCGCTTCTGAATTCATGGCCATTGTGAGAGCTTCCTCCCAGTTTACTTCCTTATCTATGTACGCCTGTTTGTTCTTCCCCGAGTCATTTTGACCGTGGATATCAAGTTGGTATAAGTTTGGGTCGAACACTTCGGATGCTGGAATGATTTCCCCATGAATCTCTAAGAAGGCGAAGATTAGAGGATTTAAAAGTACTTTGTATATTATGGGAACCATGGACACTGACCTTTGAGTATAAAATCTCCCTTTATTCTCCAAACGTTGCCATATATAAGTTGAGACTCGTCTTGTCTCAAGAAGATACGGGAATCACGGTCAATGATGATGTACAGTGTCGCAGTCTTATCGGTCCGTTTATTGCTACAAGTGATGCACATATCAAACGCAATATGATGTATACGGCCTCTCAGCTTGGAGGGGATGGACGCATAGAAGTGTGGGTTGTTATATAAATTAACGTGTTTGCCATTAACCAGCCAGAATAAGAGAACTCCGAGATTGGTATCCCAAGTAACATTTTCTGAAAGATTGATCACTTAAAAGCCTCTTTCATGTGTGTATAACTGTGCATACCGAATTTATGGACTGTTGGACTCTCCCAGTCTGTTTGGTATATATGAACTTCTGTTGTGACTTTGCGAGAAAGCATCTGCCTTCTCTTTTCAGTCTGACGAAGAATTCAATCACTAAATTCACTCTTATAGATCCATTTATCTGATTTACCTGTGCGTCGAGTTTCTCTTTCACAAATTCCTTTCTTGAACACGCCAACTCGTCTTTCAAACGTGCTTCTCTCATATACAATTCAATAATGGATGACGGATATCTGCTCGAGCATTGGTTACGCTAATGTATCAAAAGAGAATGAGCGTTTAACGTACGGTATTCTCTTATCCGTTACGACACGTTTGAGCTTTTCTATTAAAGATTTGACTGCCTTATCCGCTTCCGGTGTTCTTTTTCGTCCATTTCTGATAATGCAGTCGAAATCGATGCAAAATTGTACGAAAATACCTACATATGAGATGTGTTATCAACAGGCCATTGACAGATCTTCAAGACACTTAAGAAGTAGCATGATACCTTTTGTCGCTTTCTCTTCAATATCACCTGCAGCTGGGCGCAGTCTAATAACCTCCACACTTGTGTTTAATATTTGCTGGGTTTGGTAGAAGTAAGCTTTGCCTATCTTGGGACTTCGCTTGAGGAGGTTAGATAGCCAGCTGCGACCATCTTCACAAAATTGGTTTACTGGCATACAAGAGGTGGTGGAGTTCAGGAGACTGAAACTTGCGGAGCTGGGTACGAACACGTTCAAGTTTCTCAGGAAAACTGATCCATTTTATCAACGCCATTGGTCGTTGGCGAGGGTAATTCAATGTCGGGAAGACCCGGCAGTGCCTTTTTGCGGAGCAGTGAGAAATGATGACAAATCACAGTACTAGGTGCCATCAAAGCGCTCGTTTGAGTTTAGGCGCGGAATCTGAGATGACGTGGCGTTCTCATCGGCGACATTTGTTCAACGAGGATACAACATGTATCCGTACGTTCAAGAACAGGCTACCTCGTTTTGTACCAGAAAAGGATATCGCCTGAAGATTCAAGATGTTCATTGTCAGTTAATGTCCCCTCAAGCCTCTCCGTCGTCGGTACGTTCGACCACGAGTAGCGCAAATGTGATGATACTCAATACCTTTCCTCCTGAGAATGTCAATGATGTCTGTTTATCTTGCATACTATTCGTCTCTCGGGTGGATCTTGCTCGAATGGGTTGTTATCGTCGAAACTGCGCCTGCAATTTGTGCCAAACCTCATCCTCATTCCTTTTGTCACGGGAGTACTCGCTTGTCTGAAGCCCCTGAATGATACCCATGTGAAATGAGGAAAGGAGCGTCTAGAGATCTGACTACGAATGATAAGTGGAACTGCTCGTTTGTCGTATAAATTGGCGAGCCTTCTGTCTCTAGAGAACCATCCCAAACCATCTTACTACCAGTGACACTTCGACAATGGACGGAAAAGGCGGCAAAGGCACTGGGAACTCTGGCAATCCGCCTCCTCCGACATCGAAGAAGCCTAATCTGTCCCCTTCTGGCGGAGGAGGTTCTGGTGGCGCTGACCCTTCCAGCAGATCACCTAGTCCAACCGGATCGACAGACTCCTTCCAGGTTGTTGACAATGTACAAGCTCTACCCGAACCGGGGGAGTATGCATCACTCGAACTGCTTCATCCGATCATCCAATGCCTTGGTCATGATCTCGGGAACACGAAGCGGCTCACGCACTCTTCTCTCCGTGTCGTCAATCATAGCGCAAAGCTCTACAAGGAGATCTTTGAGCTCATCAAGAAAGTAAACGACGCTGAGTCGCCTGACTGGGAGAGTTACGACAAGTACTCCAAAGCAATCGAGCCCCTTGAGAAGTACGTCCTTCGCTGACTTCATTGAAGCTAAGCTAATGTAATTCTATCTAAAGTTTGCTTTTCGAGTTTGCTGTTAATGCTGATTCGGAAACGTACAAGCTATCGTCCAAGAAGGTGATTGAAGACCTGAAAGCGGCAGACGCGTCGTCCGTTTATAAACCAACGGACTGCATTGCTGTTGTCTCTGTATGGGAGGCAGATCGAAAGCTCGTCAAAACAGTCCTGGACGCGCTCAAGACACAAACTGAGCTCAAAGTACGTACTTCTTCTAATTCCTTGAGAACGTTTTATGACCCTTCTGTCTTTCGTTTCAATAGACTATCTCGGCGCTAGTAGAGTCAGAGGCTATTGAATGTCTTAGACATGATGATGGTTCGGTCCTGGACGCTCTTGCAGAGGAAATAAGCAAGGAGAATCTACCTGGTGTGAAGGGCACGTAAGTCATGACGAGCGGTCTTAATCTTCTGACTTACTTACGCACCTCATCCTCAACGTTAGTGCTGCGCAGCATGTGGAATTCATCAAAAGGAAGGCCGGCGAAATCAACACCGAGTTCAAGACAAAGAAAGATATTGACGATGTGAGTTCTCATTCACACAGAGACTTAACATACTCTGACGGTTGTTGCTCCAGGCTTCGAGCGTGAAATGCGTGTCTAGTGTGATGCTAGTGAACGAGGCTATGCAGGCGTACAAGGTCACAAGTACTGCGACGCAGGGTGCCAATAAAGAGTGGAATGCCCACTTGAAGAAGCATACTGTGTGGGATGCAGCGAAAACGTAAGAGATAATAACCTGAACTTGAATAATGACTGACAGACTTTCGTATTTGAAGACTATTGTCAACGGTTCTCGAGCATATTAAGGACAAGAAAAAGGTAGATTACACTGCGCTTAACACCAAATACGATGAGTTCGTCAAAGCATTATACGTGAGCTACTTATTTATCAAACTCAGTATTTGATTTAAAAGCCATTCTTAATTCCTGCAGAGCGGGAAGTTCGAGGTTCCTTCATCGCTACTTGACCTTATCAAGAAGGCTGCGAGAGTCAAGAGGCCGTTCTATCTCCAGTCGCTTGTCCTTGTCGCCATTTGCAAGGAACTTGCAGATGATTTCAGCAAGGACGCCGAGAAGAGTGCGAGCAAGTTCATCCCCCTCGACGAGTACGTTTAATTCTGCTCTACACTATTATTACTTACTGATATGCACGTCAGAACTCTGACCGCGGGTGTCGCTGCGCTTACGCAAGCTGCACAGGCTATCGAGAATCTCTCTTCGTTGGACGCTTCATCCCACAAGCAGAAGTCGGATGAACTGTTCGGTTCTGTCAATACTAAGTTGACCGAATGCCTGAAGGCTTATAACGTATGTTCAGCATTTGGTTTTCAAGCCATGCAAACGGTCGCTTACATTACATCCCAAACCAATATCTAGAAACAGACTAACGACACTCAGTACAAGGATAACCTGAAAGACGCGCTGGACAGGGATAAGGTTGCTCTGGATAAAATCCAGAAGAGACTTAGGGTGAGTTCTCTCGCTGGCTCGGGTCTATAGCAACTCTAATGTAGTCTTTCAAACTACTTACAGGGAGAGACGCCATTTGCACATACTAATAATCCCGCCGGTGGAGGTATTCAGAAATAGTAGAAATATGATTTCTGAGAGTAACACTAACTGATGGTGACTCTCAATTTACGACATCCTTTACGACATCCTTTTGTCCTTCCAATGCTGCACGCTATTCTATTCTATTTTGTTGTTTCACAACTGTACGCCGTACTTGCGATACTAACTGCTGTAATATATCCATTATCCCGACTACTGCTCCATGTTCTTGCTTTATCTTCTCTACGTTCCTTCCCTCTTCTGCTTTTGATACAATCCTATGGGTCGAGTTTGTTCCTCACATTCAGATCATGTATGAACCCCATTCGTGTTCATGATAAATACATTTTTCTGTACATGCCATAAACAACAACAACAATCTGTGGACTCTGCTGACAGCTTCTTTGCATGTGAGCTACTTGGTAATGATTCAGTGAGGAGCAAGTCATAGTATCGAGTTCGGCCAAGACGTACATACTGTATATGCATTCCGTCAAGAACTTGTAACTTCAATGGGAAATTTACACACCATATATTGATTGGAAGCCTTGTATTTCAAATTTCAAAAAACAATACCCGTTCGTCTCGGGAGAACGTCGCTACGAATTCCCATAACAAACGTCGTGAGGATTGAGAAGAATGTAACTGATACTCGTTGATCAATGACGTTGAGAGTCCTGTTGCTGTCGATCTCGGTAATGCCTTGTCGTCTTCAACTCTACGACGACCAACTTGGGGCGGAGGAGCTCGATTATAGTTTCTGAATCCTCGATTGTAGAGCGTCGTTTCAGTTTATTTGATGAGTGTAGATATGCTGTCTCATTCACATCATCTTAGTACTTATCTCCGCCGCCAGGTAGCCGTATAGACATATTTGAAGTACAGACTACAAATTGTTCGACGGGCTTTGGATGATCATCTTCTCATGCAAATAATCGGGATCCCGGACGCTGGGGACGCGATGAAATCGGATGATCCAGTTGATTGCCTTCTCTCTCGTAAACGCAAAGACGGTGACTTTCTCAAGGAGCTGCCCGGGGTCGCAGAAGATGAATCGCAATGCCCTTCGATGTTCAATCAGAGAGCTCAATTCTAATCGTAAGACTAAGGGACGTACAGTAATATGTATACAATATGTACGTACAAACGCGTCAACAATCCCCAACTCCTGCGGAGATCGCACGACCTGAAGTTGAACCAATGTAGGTTGGAAGTGTACATACAGTGGGGTTCTAGCTGTAAACGCAAAGGCCGGGAAAAATTCCACACAATCATACTCATTGAGCAACGACGTAGAGTCCTCCGTCGCCGAGATCACCTTGGTTAAGCTCAACGATACCTTGTCGGATCTCAAGTTCCAACGAGGTTCAGATCTGGCCGCAGGGTTTTGGTTATCGTGTGGTCCATTTCGGGTACGAGATGTCAGATTTTGCCTCATTTAACGAAAAGAAATGCAAGGTACCTGAAGACGCGTGTTCACCTCGAGGAAGCAGAATCATCAACGAGGAACTCAACCGTGCCTGCAAAAAGAAATCGGCCTTCAGCTTGTTAACGGCGTGTAACAGCAGAGTTGATGAACACACCAGCCGATTTAAAAGCAACGAGCTTCCCCAGACGGATAGCAGTTTAACACATCTGCTCCTTCAATACTTCTCAACCCGGATCAACTTGACAGACGTATCACAAGGAAGAAGCCACGTACTGGGAAGCCGTTAAAGATATAAACTTGATGTCTTTTCCCTGATCTTCTGGTTTGGTCTCTGGATAATGCATTCGCGTTCGCCCATGTGCAGTACATATCCTTGACCGTTCTTTAGCATCTGAGAGGAGTAAAATTGTTAGAATAGCTATATGAGCAATAAATAGCGAACGAACCTGTGCCTCAAGATGACAAGTTACTTGTCGATGAACACACATACGTTGTGCGAGATTGCCTTCCGTGGAGCATTAGATAGGTGAGATGGGTGAACCAGGAAATGTTCATCTCAGACCTCCGCTAAAACTTGACCTTCACCTCTACAAACGACGAAGCCCATACCACTTCCACCAGCAGTCACCTTCAGCATCACCGGATACCTAATTCCTTCGGCCACCTCTATCGCGCCTTCCACGCTTTCGGCAGGCCGGCTCGGTCTCGAACCTGGGATGATATGCAAGCCCGACTTCGCCGCGAGCCCACGAGCACGGTGCTACAAGCCCATACCTCCAGTCGCCTGCGCTTTCGGTTTCAGCAACTTCACACCTGCACCCTCCAACGTTCACTCGAGCTCAACATTCTCGGAAAGAAAGCCACCCCCCCTGTGGACGAGTGTAACGTCTCTCTCGCGACGCACCTGCTAGATGCCGTTTATGTCGGTGTAGCTTCTCGAAATGGCTGCAGGTTCTGGGGGAGGGGAGGGGGAGGAGAGAGCATAGGTACCGACATGCTCTCCGCGATACACGGTGCGACATTCTTGATCAACAGCTCATCCAATCTAACTGTCACTATCATTCCCGTGTACCTTCATCGTTCGATACTTCAATTTCAATCTCTTTCACGCGACCCAGGGAAGGAACGCGGCGCTGATGAAAGGAAAGACAAACGAGCAGGGCCGAAGAGACCGCCGAAGGGTGACTTCCGGATGAGATATCTGGTCCATCGATAATCCTCTACCTGCGGAAGCAAGCCTTGATTTGAAACAGGAAATGAACAGTTCGTAACGACGGAAAAAGGAAGAGTGTCAAAGTTGAGGTTTGGCGGTGTGATGACGTAATAATCACGATCTATCAGACTCGCAACTTTAGCACTGCCACAGGTGACAGCCTGAGACTGCACCACCACAGTCAACTACCACTTTTCTCTTGACAGAATCGGATATTGCGGGTGAAATGCTTCTTGGCAATAAATGCCTTGATAGAATCGAGTGTAGGGAAGTATTCATAGATTGTGTCATTGTGTCCATCATCCAGGAAATAATTAGTGGTTCAGGCCCCTTCTGACGACGTCTGCCGTCGATAGAAACGGTGATTGCGCCGGATGCCAGACAACGACTAGCAGGGATTTCTTTCGCGTAGTGTATAGCTGACTCTGAAACCACCCATCTGCAGTAGCCCGTCTGCACCTTCATCAACCAGTAGATATAGCGCTGCATGACTTCCAGTTGTAGGACACCGCTATTGCAATGCTCTTTGCAGTCCACCGTCACGCGATGCAGCTGTGCAGCCTGTGCCACCTTCGACAAACGATCATAGTGTGCACAGCGAAGCTAAGATATTCTTGAGACATTCAGAGTGGTACGGTAGCTTCGTCTTTTGGCGCATATCTCACATTAGTGACCATCAGATCTATCCTTCTAGCATTGGAACCTTCCAACTCAGATATATTTGCGAGACGAGCTCGATTGGGGACTCTTAGCTTCTCTAGCTCAGCATTGGAACTACACCATATCCGTGCACTCACAAAGTGTTCAGTGGTTAGCCTCACTGCCCATCTCGTATATAGCGGGCGTTGACACCCACTTCTCCATTGTTTCCTTGTTCACCGAGTTCTGGTACTCAATCATTGCTTCGCTATGCTCTTTCTCATCTCCATCGCGTTCCTGCTCAAACACTACGGGACTCAAGCTGTCCCACTTCCGGTATCCGCCACGACGTCGTTCCCGTTCGACACGCCCATCATCGCTCGTGATAACCCATCCGACGGATCCCAAAGCCGTACCGTTTTGGATATCCTCTGGAGCTGCTTAGCGACGACGTTTGCGTGTACCTGGGTCTCAGTTCACCCGAATGTACCATGGTGTAATGAGGGAAAGTGGACACTTCTCAGGCGACGCATCTACCTCATGTTCTTTTCCATACTCGCTCCGGAGTTTATGATCGTATGGGCGTTCAAGCAATGGAGAGGTGCGGTGATGATCAGGGAGTCTGTCAATGAAGCTACCAGGCAGGCATTTCCGGATCCACGTGAGTCTCTAAATATATATCGCAGCAACGTTCACTAATATTTTATCTGTAGAGAATCCAAGACGAGACTCATGGACTACCGCGCATGGGCATCTCCTACAGATGGGAGGATTTCGTCTTATTGCAACACAACGAGAAAACTTATTCTGCAAAGGAGTCGGTCCTGTGCTCCGTAGTCTTCTTGTCAAGGACATAGATACGTGGCAGTCAGAGCTTGGGAAAGTCATAATGATCACTAGCTTGCGCAGCGAGGACTCCATTCCGAAGATATTTCACTATCGTCACGAGACTTCAGAAGGTTTCTGGTCCAACGATTATGCACCGGACAATGAACTTAACGATAACATCTGGGAAGGCGTCCTTACACTCGACAGTCTCAAACAACTCCTTTCCGAGAATCTCATCACTTTCCCGACCGTGTCCGAGGACGAAATCGACGACCGCAGCAAAGGCGACGCGCTCTCCAAAGGGATCGCCCTCTTACAGCTCACGTGGTTCATCGTCCAGATCATTTCACGCGCAGTGCAGGGATTAGTGATCAGCGATCTGGAACTCACTACAGCCGCTCTCGCTGGACTGAACAGTGTCATGTACATCTTCTGGTGGAGCAAGCCGCGTGACGTGCGCTTTCCGGTGGTCATTCGGACCAAGGGCGTGGAGAAGTTACTAGCGGAGAGAACCGAAGTCACTATATGGAGTTTCTCGGATCAGAAGGAATTTGACTTTCGAAAACACCTCTGGACGTCCATGACCACGCCAGTGAAAGACGGACTCAGCGACCTGCACTCGTTTCTCGTTTATTCTCTGAAAACAATCAGAAACATTCCCTCCTATCTCGCCAATGCGATTAAAGTCCTACCTCATCATCTCCATTACTATCTCTATCAGATCTATCGAATTTTTCTGAGGGCCATCGAAAACTTTAAGGGAGACAAAAGCGTGGAGTCAAAGCATGCCATCAGGTATTCGTCAGTGGTCGTCAATCCGGAACTTCATAGCAGAAAGGAGAATATGTCACGCACGCGAGTAAGCAGTCCACTTATCTTGGACATGCCGTGGATTAACAGCATATGTGATTTAATATAGCAAATATACACAAGCGGTGCGAAAACCGTGGTATATTGGTTTGCGTTTTTTTTCTCACTACCGGCCTACGTCATAAGTTTTGGAATCATCATACCCATAGGTCAGATTCTCAGCAGTGGCGGAAATCAAGGTACATTACCTATGCTATTCGATAGAGATGAGCAGACCAGGGTGTTCTCCATGATGTTCTACAGCGAGGATGCAGAAATCAAGCCGCTACTCAGCACTGCCTCCATCGCAGGCGCACTTTTCGGCGTAGTCCACTGCCTCGCGTGGCATTTCAGCTTTCCGTCGTACGCCGAGCAGATCATGTGGAGAACTGCATCTCTGGGAATAATCGGTGCATGTACCTTGTCGTTAGTAGGCACCAACCTAAATGCATACATCAATGATATTGATATTGATGAGGTTGATGGACTATTACGTATCATGGGTTACAACTTTCTTTTTTCTTTGTATTCCATACTATGGTTACTAACCGCTGTAGTATATCCAGTATTCCGATTAATGCTTCTTGTTCTCGCTGTAACTTCTCTCCGCTCTCTTCCTCCTTCTGCATTTGATACGGTCCAATGGATCGAGTTTGTTCCTCACATTTGAATTATGTACTCACCCCATTATTTTGTGTTCGATCAACACTATGTTCTTGTTAAAGGCTACACCGACTTGTATCTGCGTTTTGGATCAAAATGTTTTTACCTGTGGCGTAGATTCGAATTGAATCAGATCATATAAAGCATTCTCTATCTATACTCGGAGGGTTTGCTACAAAAAGTTATTATGTAGTAATAACATCGACGGATAAGTGATCATCGAACTCGGTAAACCTTATGAGAGGAGCACTTGAAGGACCGGCATCGTGGTGGACGAGGCTCAGAGATAAACGCGCTATGTAGCTGCCATAGATTAAATATTCCGTGAAAGCCTAGTTCTGCTTCAAACAATATGTAGACGATTTGTCGAAATGAGCAGCTACATGAGGTCCGCCAGTCTTCTTGGCGGTGATCAGATCCCAGCTTCGTGGGCCGCAGATTATCAGTTAATCCGTGGGTCTGATGTATCTGAGGAGCGTAGTGATCTCTCTCTCCACCACTCAGTCCTTTCTTTAAAGCTTGTAAAACGCAACGGTAGGCTGAACAGATGAATGCACTATGTACAAATGTTAGATTCATCTCGCAATTTCGTGAGCGCTTGAGTAATTACCTAGGACGTATGACACGTTACCGCCATACACCCACTTCTCCCAAGTCCATGACTACGGTATCCCTTAGGTCGGGAGGGAAGTAGTTTCGGGGATCTAACAGTAAACGTCGTGAGGGATGCGCAAAATGAATTTGATACTCGTTGAGCAACGACGTGGAGAGGTCTCCGGCCGGTTAATTCTGCGATGCATTGTCAACCACCAGCCCTACGACAAACAAGTTAGGTGGAGGGACTCATTGGAGAATATCAGGTTTCGACTCATTTGACGAGATAAAATGCAAGATAGCTGAAGACGCGTGATCATTAGACACACTAAGAAGGGCTCGGGGACGGAACCGACGCTCATTTCCCAATGGATGGCGCGACGATCGACCGAGTGTACCAAGTCATGGGTCGAGTTAGATCGTCCCCCACAGACACAACGAAGAAGTATCAATCTATCAGGATAGACAAAAAGGCGGAGAAGTGAGGACGTCACCAGCCGGGTGCACTTAGTAAACCTTGTAAAGCCTGCGGACATGTAGACATGCCCGGTTATGCATAGACGGCGATGGAGTGATCGGGGAAAGCATCGGATCTCCGCCGGTCGTGGCAGCATTGATCAGACCCCTCCCAGGACACTCACCTTTTAGTGACAAAACATATTCCAACACTGTAGTCAACGAGCTTGACCTACTTTATCGACGATACCATCTCGAGCCGCCCATCTTGTGTCTTTGTTTACATCCAAAGTTTATTCCGCACACGGTACATTTGTAGGAGCTTGAGCAGTATTCATCCAAGGATGATACAATCTCGAGTAAAAATCAAGCGAGGATTACGGTTAGAGTTGCCTGCTCGAGAGTGTTTCGGACAGCGCGAGACTCGCATGCGGAAGGTGAGTTGAACACACCGCAACTTGGACCATGGTTGACAAATGTCACGGGCAGTTTCTGATAAACTGTAGTCCTCCTGCGTCGACTGATTTCGATGGGTATGAAGCGTGACGGCCACGAAGCTTGGATATCGGTAACCGGACGCGCTGATAGTCAACTCAGACGGGAAGGAGTCTCGGAGGTGATCGGAGCTCCGCCGGTTGTGCTGAAGTCGATCAGATCCCACCCCGGTAGGACACTAATTTAGTTGCGTCGGGCGTATCCGAGGAGCAATCCCGCTACTCTGCGGTCCTTCTTTTCACGACACGTCATCTACCATCGCATCTGGAGTGAAGATTCATATAGATGATAGGTGTCAGGTTGCTTGCACACCTAGCGAGTGCATACACAAGTGCTTACCTAAAGACAATTGAAACGCTCGCCGTCGCTAGGCAAACACTCCATCGTCAAAACACAAATTAGAGCATAAACTGCATATTGCTCGACGGGCTCTGGTTCATGGGAAGCTGGGGAGGACGCGATGAGCTGGAGGGGTTGGCTGATTCTATCAAGCAGTGGGTCGTAGAAGATGAAACCGCAACGCCCTTTTGATGTTCGATCCCATTACAGATGGTTGCCTACGATAGCATTCCATGCTTGGCCCACTCGCCGTTACGCGGAACCCCGTCAACCTCAAGGGTAGAGATTGATCGGTCGTGTTGATTCCAGGAGTGAGGACCGAGGAGGTACTTCATGTACATATTACATATCAGGTTCAGTTCGTATTCCGTGTGTGGTTGAGCACACACCAAAGGACGTATGACACTTCTCCGCCATCTTAGAATAAGAACTGCAAGTTATTCGATGGGCCTTGGATTACGACCTTCTCACCCGCGTCATCCGAAGCTGGAGGTGAGAAAAGCTGGTCGAGTTCGTTGTTTGCCTCTTCCCTTGTCGGCGCTCGCACGATGAAACGGGTCGTAGAATGGTGAGATGGTTGCTTCTGACGAGAACTTCATATATCCAATTGGTCAATACTCTTCGGAAAACACCTAAGGCGAACTTCAATATGCGCACCATGTATCAATTTGTAAACCTTTCTTCTCTTCCCGAGACTGAGCGAACTATAGTGAGTCTGGAGAAGGAAAAAGCTAGGCGGAGGGGTTCTTGCAGTAAACACGCGCTTCGATCGCTTGACGACGCGAGGGCTGGGCGAAGTGCGTTTCATATTCGCTGAGCAACGTTGAGAAGAATCCTCCTGGATTGTCTTCACTGTATTACGTCCAATTATGCGCAATAGATGTGCCTACAGGCAAACATATCGTAAATCCGTTGCAAATACGCGCTTGGCACTTTTGGTGTCGCCTGTGGATTCGGGTTCGCCTATGTGCACGACAAGTCCTTGACCATTGCCAAATATCTGAAAGGAATGTCTGTCAGAATTGGGTCCATGCACGATGACTTGTGTACATATGTACATACCTGCACCTCAATTTGCTTCGAGAATGCCGATGAAAACGCCAGCATTGTGGAAAATTACCTATCGTGGTATGTTAGCAGGTGTGATGGATGAGCATGGAATACTCACCTCAGCTGCGTCGAGATAAACTTCCCCTTCATCTCCGCTTCATGACCGCAAACAACTAAACCCATACCGCCTCCACCAGCAATCGCCTTCAGCATCACCGGGTACCCAACTCTTTCAGCCACCTCTATTTCCTCTTCCATGCTGTCGGCAAGTGGGACGACGGGTACGCCTGCGCGCACCGCAAGCTCACGAGCACGGTGCTTCAAGACCATCTCCTCAATTGCCTGCGCACTCGGCCCCGATAGCTTCACACCCGCCTCCTCCAACCGTCGAACGAAATCAGCGTTGTCAGAAAGGAAGTCATACCCCGGGTGGACGAGAGTCGCTGCTCCCTTGCGACATACTCGTAAGATGTCGTCAATTGTAGCCTTTCGCGTTAAGGATGGGATCGGCGATGTTTGGTAGCAAAGGAACAGGCTCATCGACGAGGACGACGTGCGCGGCTGTTGCGTCCACATGGGTATATACCGAGACCGTGCGTACGCCCAAACGGCGTGCACTGCGAAGGATGCGAACTGCTATCTCTCCACGATTGGCAACAAGCAGCTGTGTTATCAGAGAGACATATGGATGTCCTTCAGATGTTATCGCATCGCGAGGTCCTTGTCCATCCACGACGACAGTATGAATACCGTCCGTGTGCTTGAGAACTGAATATGAGTGTCTTGCGAGTTGCGACTGAAAGTGGCAGGATAGAAGTTGTTCTGGCTGACCTTCATGTTATAGATCTAGATTTATTTAGCCATAACTCTGCAATATGATAGTTAGCCATACATAATAGCCCGTCTATGATGCCAGAGTTAGCAATACCATTGCATCAGTCCGGATCCTGTGTCACTCCGGTGACTCGGACGCGTGTGACACAACTCAGGGAAGTTCTGCAGTCACGCTTAGCGCCACAGCATTAACGACTCGGACTCCGATACCATCAATCTTACGCCCTTTCTATCACATGTTCAAAATCACGATTGCGAACGAGCGCAGTGGCCTTTATCAGCTTTCAGAAGACATGTTGTACGAGAAAGTCTTTTTCTAAGGAGATCAATGCATCTATTTCCGTCTCAACTTGTCAAGTACCAACCTTTAAGATGGATGTTCAGGACGCATTGTGCTGATCGTCTATTGAAAATCTCGGAAAGGTCACTTTATATACTACATGATATCTCCACCCAAGACATTCTACCACTAATGCCAATGAAGCATGACAATACTTAAGAAAAGGTGTCGAAAGTGACCCATAACAATGGACGATCTTCAACCTTTCTGCTCCAACACTGCTTTACCTTCTCCCACTGTCTTTTGCTGAGATGCCGATATACCGCTTCTTCTGAGACTTTGGGTAGGTTTCCATGAAGTACAGCTGCTATGACTTGTGCATCAGAAGCGCCAGAGTAAGGCACCTCATCGGTTACTATCTACTAGTACGTTAATCAAATGCCTTACAGCAAATATTGCTTGTTACATACCTCTAAGCACGTCATCCCTAATGCATAAATATCGGACGCAAAGGTGTGTTTTCCCGTTCCTCCAAAATCATCTGGAAACACAAGCTCTGGGGCTTGCCATCGAAGAGATCCCTTAGCCCCGGCTGACGATGCTCCGGTCAGACTTGCCTGGATGTCCTTCACTCGGGATAATCCAAAATCTGCTATCTTAGGTACTCCATTTTCATCGACGAGAATGTTGTCCTTAATCACATATATATTAGAGCATGAAATAGAGTTATGGTGCATGTCACTCACACACCGTAAGTCACCATGTACTACGGGCGGAACTCGGAGTCTATGCAGATAATGTACGCCAGATACCACGCCTTCTATCTATAGAACACAAATAACATCAGAAAACGGAACAATAACTGAATCACGTTCTGACCATTTTTCGCCTATCCGTATCTGGTTTACAGCGAAGAAACTCTCTCAAAGTTCCATTAGCCATCCAGGGTGTCACCAATACCAACAAATCGGGTTTTTCATCCTGAAACTTTATGCAGCTTATGCCAAGTAAAGGGAGTACATTCTCATCCGACGAAAAGTGCCACAGAACTCCTTCCTTAGAGATTGCCTTCATAAAGGTAAGAAGAGGCAGCGACATGAGATGTGGGCGTAACTCACCGCATGGACCTTTTTGATTTCGTCCGGTTCACCAAAGCACCTCGGCACTTTCAAGGCAATCACCCGGCCATCGCTCAAGGTGCCTTTATGTATGTCTGCAAATCCTCCGCCGCCGACACGGACAGTTTCCATGGTCTGGACCTCGTCCATATGTAGCCGAGATGGAAGAATAGCACAACGCTGGGCTGTCTCGTAGATGGAGTCATGAAGTACTATCTCGATTACTCTGCTTTCAGATACGCGATCATTAAAACTTTGAACCGATAGCAGTGCCTTCAGAACGGTCGAGTTTGTCAGAAACATAGTGATGCACCGTCAATAACTGATAGTTCTTCCGTACCTGATCGACTTCATCAGTTGTCCGAATTAAATTAAAAACTTGCTCTGGCGTCAATTGCTGTATGTCCTTTTGCAGATACCTCAAGATGTCTCGTAGCTTACGAGCCTGATAGTGTGATTTAACCGCTGTAAAGCATGTAAGGATATATCTAACAATTTGATTGAATTTAAGTCATCACATTCCTTGTTTCCAAACGAGCACGTACTGAATATTTTTAGCGGAATTAGCAGTTTTGGCAATCCTTACAAGTGCATAGAGTAAATGCCCATTAGAAGAGGGATCCAATGACAGTCCAGGTATGTCTAAATCCTGCAGCGTGCTCAACTTGCCCTGAAGACTTCGGACTAAGCTATCAAAGGACTTGGGGACTGGTCAGCAATTACATTTTTATGGTAAAAATGACACATACGTCATTCAAATAGACTTCAAAGGCAAGAGTCTTATCAAGTAAGTAAGGATCAGCTATTACTTGCTTATAGAGAGCATGACACGTACGCCATTTGCAATGCCTCGAGAGTCGAATTCCTAAATATGCAAGTAAGAAATCCGGTAACTATTACTTGTCTACAGAGAATCTGACGCGTACGTCATTTACACTGCATCCAGATTCGGAATCCTTGACACACAAGTAAGAAAGCCAGCAACTATTACTTGTTTACAGAGAACCTGTCACGTACGTCATCATTGAATTCCACAAAACCGATATCAACCTTTGCATGCAAGTAGAGAAGTTAATACACCTTAACGAGCTTAAGCTGCAGATCTCACCTCTAACATCTCATCTACCAGAAAGCTGTGGGCAGCGATTTCCCAGTCCTTGAGGGACGCAGAAGGATCACAGAGCCTTTTAAGTATTCCCTTCTCGTGTGTTTCTTGGAAGGCTGCTGTCTTCCGTCCGGTTAGTTTGCAGAGGTCGTGAAGAAAAGAAGCCATGAGGGATGAGCTGTGTCGATACTGCTGCAGGAGGCCCGGGGAGATGAGGACGTGGCAAGGGACGAATTCCGAAGCGCCCAAGGAGGCATTATCGATGCCATCAAAATCAACTACTAGTAGTAGAGAACTTCCGGGCCGAGCCTCGCCGGCAGGTCCCTTACTCCTCAGAGAAGATAAAGTAAGCAAAACCGGAGCAACCTCGGACGAGTAAGGGAACAAATACAAGCAAGCAGCCACCACTTTCAAGTCGGCTTCTTTTCAGCTTTGCGTCACTCACAAATATTGTTATGCATATGCAGCTGCCCATGGTACACGCCATCGTGATGACTTGACAGGACTTGCCCTGAGCATATTCTAATCAAGATCGCGAGGGTGACGCGTAATGCTGGATGGCAGAAACGCAATTGGTCAAGATCACCAACGTGATGAATTGACTTGATGTTCCCATTTTGATGACGATTGAGAGGTGTTGCTGGGGAAGGATTATTATCAGAACAAGTAGACGCAGCGAGGAAGTGGCTCTACATATATCAGATGGACAACAGCTTTTAAATACGCCGCTAGAGATTGTGAAGACCGTAGACATGCAAAAAGCCCATTTCTGCTTTACTGCGGTGTCAATGTATGATCGGGGACACCATTGAACTGCCAGCATCCTCACTTACAGTAATTGACTTATAACGTGCATTAGACGCGTTAAATAACTGCAATCAGCTCGAGTACGCTCACTTTCTTCCAAGCACCGCAGAGCAGATAGTACAGAGAAGGTCATCGGGTGCCTTGTCTCCATTAGTCCGAAGCTGAAGCCTGTTACACCAAAGAGCTGTCTGGCCTTGCACGCTCACTGTTGCTGCGGCATCCTTGATCAATAGCTCACCACGACCAGCTGTCATAGTCAATCCCAGGTCCTTTCATCCTTCGATACTACAAACTTCAATCTTTTCCGCAATCCAGGGAAGGAGCCCGTCGCCAATAAAAGGAAGTTAGACGAGTGGGGGCGAAGAGGCTGAAGGGTAAGGTCCGGATTTGCAATTAGGAGAATGGTTAATCGATAAACCACTTTCTACTGAGACAATTATCGAGTTGAATGAAGGTTTTGACTAGATATGGGATTGGCGACCTCTGTAGTGTTCCTTGCGGCAAGGGCGTTGTGCACGGAAAGGTATCAAATCTGTCCTCATTTGATATCCGAGCGAATAGAATGAGGTATCCAGTTGCGAAAGGACCCAGGTTTGTAGAGATACAGTTAGAAATGAACCTGATGCGGGAGCTATAATATATAGAACTCAGCGCTATGCAATAGCGATGAGGATGTATTTAGTTACCTATAATATATAGAACTAAATACATGACAATTAGCGCAGGAAATAAAGACGAATATAAAGTGAGACATACCTCAGCGCTATGCAATAGCGATGAGGTAGCATACATGCAAGGAAAACTTTTAAGAGTCCATTTTAATTTGAAATGTATGAAAAAGGAAATTATATTATATAATCCGGGTTGAACCGGTATTGTACTCTAACACCCCCCCTCAAGGCCGGTTCACACCAAGCATAGAGGAGAGACGGGAGTGCGAGGCCTTCGGAAGCGCTTTAGTTAGCGCGTCCGCCGGTTGATCCTCGGTACGCAAGTACTCGGCCTTCACCGACCCATTGGTGACATGGTCACGAATGAAATGGTGGCGAATGTCAATGTGCTTGACACGCTGGTGGAGCACCGAGTCTTCGGTTAAAGAAATAGCGCCTAAATTATCAGAATAAATGGTAGTTTGTTTCCGTTGAGGGAAACCTAATTCAGAAAGTAAGGAACGGAGCCACAGGGCCTCCTGCGTGGCAGCCGAGAGTGCCATGTATTCGGCCTCGGCAGACGAAAGTGCCACGGTAGGCTGCTTCTTTGATTGCCAGGTAACGGCACCAGAGCCTAGGGTGAATGCGTAGCCGGTCGTCGAACGGCGACCTTCGCTAGAGCCCCAGTCGGCATCAGCATAGCCGGTCAGGTGTGGTCCCTTTGGATCCGTTTTGAGGATAAGGGTAAAGTCGCGAGAGTGTTTTAGGAAGCGAAGTACGTGCTTCCCGAGTTCCCAATGGCGCTTGCCGGGGTTCGAGGAGAACTGAGCCAGCGCGTTAACATGATAGGCCAAATCGGGCCGGCTCCAAACTGTCAAGTAGAGTAGGCTGCCGATTAATGCGTGATATGGGTAATTCTTCATTTCGCTGATCTCCTTGTCTGTCCGCGGACAGTCGTCCTTCGTGAGCTTGACACCCGAAGGGAACGGGGACGGCGCCGGCTTGGCATCGTTCATTCCAAATCGGGTAAGTAACACGTCTATGTAGCCGTGTTGGTCGATTCCGACTGTCTGGAGGCGATAATCGAATGTAAATTTTACCCCTAGCATGTAGGTAAGTGGCCCAACGTGAACCAGTTCAATATTACGATCCCCAAGAAGTTTGATGAACTCCGGCACAGCTGCGTCATCCGAGCAAAAGAACTCCATGTCGTCAACGTGAAGTCCCAGCATGGAAATTTGCGAGCCGGATCGCCTAATATAGACACAAGGGTCGCCTATGAGGCGAGAGAAGCCTAAGGCCCTCAGCTCCTTATCGAAGCGCTGGTTCCATACGCGCCCAGACTGCTTGAGGCCGTAAATAGACTTCTTCAACCGAAGTACGTGACCCTTCTTGCTCGGGTCCTCGAAACCGGGCGGTTGCCGCATATAGATTTCTTCACTGAGTTCCCCGTGAAGAAATGCGGCTTTGACATCCAATTGGTGAGCCTTCAGCCCCAAATGGACGGCAATTACGGCCAAAATTTTAATTGACCCTGTTCGGGCCACGGGAGCATGTACTTGATTGTAGTCGATCAAGTACTTTTGTGTGAATCCCTGGGCGACCAATCGAGACTTGAGCTCCTTCGGTTCACCGTCGGCTCCTCGTTTGGTCTTGAATACCCATTTACAGCCGATGGCCTTACGGCCTGACGGTAATTCGGTTATCTCGTAAACATGGAGTCGCTCCATATTATTGAGTTCTTTTCTCATCGATTCCATCCAAGCTTCCTTATTCGGGCCGGCTGTCGCCTCCCGATAATCGAGCGGGTCTCGACCGTCCACTACTATATTCGAATATACGTAGTGGGCTATGGAGTTCTCACCACCGATCTCCTGGCTTCGTTCCGTAACCAGTTCGGGTGGTTCCGAATCCGAGTGTTGATCTGTTTGCTGCGCCTGCGCTCGTTCGATGAGACGCGAGGACGTGCGTGTCTTTGGGCCGTAATCGATACGAGGCCTAGACTTTTTGGTTTGCTGCTGTTGCTGCTGCTGTTCAGCCGGCGGCGCATTTGATTCCGTGACCGGCGGAGAAACTGAGTTGTTCGGCTTGTTTGCATTTGATTCGGCTGCATCTGGGTACGTGAGATCGTCCTCATCCCCTTTTGGGGTACTCCCCCCCTCGATCGAGGCAGGACCCTGAGCGGATGCAAATGGGTCGCGGGGGTACACGAAGTCCCTGGAGGTGGATACCTTACGGGATTTCGGGTCATAATACAATATGCCCTTAATTCCTTCAGGAAATCCAATGAAACGCGCACTGCGGCCTCGTGGGCTTAGTTTGCTCGCCCTTTCGACTGCTGGGATGTGCACAATTACCTCATCCCAAAAGGGACGAAGGTCTATCACATTCGGCTTCGAGCCGTGGAGAGCTTCGTAAGGCGTCTTCTTGGCGAGAGCCGAGGTAGGCGATAGGTTCCGTAAATAATTAATGTGTGAGAACACCTCGGGCCAGAGATAGGCGGGTATGTTCGGTTGGTCTGCGTATATGCACCTAACCTTATCGGCTACGCCGTTCTGTTGCGGAGTGTGCGCGTTTGACGTTTGCTGCACTATTCCGTACTGACGGCATATCTGGGTCATCTTCTGGTTTAGGAACTCCCCCCCTTGATCGGTACGTATGATCTTAATTTCGTATCCATATTGTCGTTGGAACAGGGGAATCACCTCCTGGAAGACAAGCGGGGCGGCACCCTTATCGGGTAGGAAGTACACCAACGTAAATCGGGTGGCGTCGTCCGTGATCGTCAAGATGTAACGGTATCCCTTACGGGACGTAACCTTCTGTGGCCCGGCTAGGTCGGAGTGCACCAGTTCCAGTGGGCGCGTAGCCCTGGACTTGGATTTCGGGAATGGTTGACGAGCCATCTTCCCAATTGCGCACGATTGACAGTGTGCCGGCGCGCCGAGTGTATTTTTGTCCACAGTAAGTCCTTCTACCATCTTCTTCTCGATTAGCTTCCTTAGGTAAGTGTTGCCTAGGTGCCCGAACCGAAGGTGCCATTCCTGAAAGGGCAGTTCAGTCACTGCAGCGGCGTTCGCCCGAATAAGCGTGGTTTTCGCATTTTTGAGAATAAATTGACCATTAATTCGAGCCGCACGCGCGAGTAGGGTACCATTGTGTGTAATTTTAATACCATCTCGGGTGCTAGCAAAGGACAGGCCTGAATTCAGCAGACGGCTTGCGGAAATAATATTGCACGCAGCCTCGGGGACATAGAGTACATTTCCCAGACTCAGGGTTGTCTCTTCCTCCCCGGGATTGAATCGAAGCTTCACTCGACCCTTCCCGATCGCTTGGGCGGTCATCGCAGTTCCAAAGCCTCCCACGGGTATGGGCGGAATCGGCTGGTAGTCATGAAGACACTGCCGATCGCCGGTTAGGCTGGCTGAAGCCCCCGTGTCGAAAACCCACTGGGAGTGTTCCGCGGGCGTGGCTGGCGCTACTTTGATGACATTTGCGCGCTCGGTTGGCAATATCGTTGGAAATGGTAACCACTCTTCGCTTTCCTCAGAGGGAGGCGAGAGTTCAGGGGAGTAAGTGGGGCTCGGCCCCAGGGTACAGACGTTAGCCGACGCATCACTGGTTGAGAAGTCGTCATCGTCATTGTCTGCCGTTATTGAATAGGCACTTTTGCCCTTTTTCGACTCCTTCCCGGTGTCCCCGGAGGTTCCATCGCCAAACTTGTTCTTGTTCGGTCCGCCGCCCTCGTTGCCGCCACCCTTAGACCAGCAAGAAGCCTTCGTGTGACCGGTCTTCTTGCAGTTCTCGCATACAGTCTTCCCTTTCTTGGCTTTACCCTTTGCTTTAGCCAGACCCTTCACTTTGATCGCCAGGGCTTGATCGCCGTTTCCAGAGCCTGTCGCTTGCGCGTGGCGCCGAGCGGTGAGAATTACGTTCTCTAGTTCGATATTGGCCGTGTTGTATATGGCGCTTCGAATGCTTTCCCACTCGGGTGGAAGCGAATTAAGGATGGCTACCGACTGAATAAGGTCGATTAGCTCCTCCTTCGTGCCAGGGTACTGTCGTAAGTCTTCGATCTGACCCTGAATGTACTGAAGGTTCTCATCGAACGTCGAAGACTGGGGGTCCCATTTGTGGACGCATACTTCGCTTAGGGCCATCGCCGGTGACAGCTGGGCGTCCTTCGCGAAGTTCCTTGCGAGCTTTCGGTACATCTCGTGTGACGTGCGTGCCCCTTGAATTAGCTTGATGTGTTCCATGGAAAGACCCTGTTGAATAATGGTCTTGGCCTTTTGGTCCATCTGGTTCCACATTAGGAGTGATTCTCTTTCTTCTTCCGTTGGAAGCTTGCTAATCTTAGGACATGGGTCCAAACCTAGTCCGACCTCCCTGACGAAATGTTCCGACCACGCCACCAATACATTCGACATCCAGACATCCCACCCAATTTCCTTAAGCTGACCGTTCTTAGCCGGTTGTGGCTTGTAACTGCCTCCCCCGTATAGCGCCTTCTTGATCAGGTCGATCCCGATCTTCTGGCGCTCGATCTCGTCCATCTGGTTGCTTTGGCTCGCGTCTTGCGCTGCCTTGGCATCCTTGTCTGTTTCCGAGCCGGTAGGTGAGGTCATTGTACTTAGGATTTAGACTTTGGTGATAGTACGGATGTTCGATTGATGCACTACTGCTTTTACGCTGACAGCGTCGCAAGGCTCATAACCTGCGGGAGCTATAATATATAGAACTCAGCGCTATGCAATAGCGATGAGGATGTATTTAGTTACCTATAATATATAGAACTAAATACATGACAATTAGCGCAGGAAATAAAGACGAATATAAAGTGAGACATACCTCAGCGCTATGCAATAGCGATGAGGTAGCATACATGCAAGGAAAACTTTTAAGAGTCCATTTTAATTTGAAATGTATGAAAAAGGAAATTATATTATATAATCCGGGTTGAACCGGTATTGTACTCTAACACCTGACTCTCACGTCAAACGGTAAGAGGAAGAAGAAGAAAGAGTTTCAGAACCGGGACTCAGCCCGTCAGGCTGCATGACGTAATGTTTAACTCCGACCTGGATTCCGCACTGCCACTGCATTGAAAGTCCGAGACTGGGATACCTTCTTAGCCGCTCACCCTCTCCACAATGCCACAAACCACCATCCGACAAACGATCAGCGTCCTCTGCAAAATTAAGATCAGAGTGGTACTTTTACATAAGTTATCAACTTATCATTAGGTCTAACCTTCTGGCCCTGGAATCTTGCCCACGGCCTTCCAACTCTCTATCCTTCCATTCACAGATTGACGCCGAACTGGCTTCGAATGAATCTGATACACGTTTTGGGACTCCAAGCTTCTCTAGCGCAACATTGGAACTGCACCTCATCCGTGCACTCACAATGCGTTCAGCGGTCGGCATCACCGCTCACCTCGTATATAGCGGGCGTTGACACCCACTACCCCATTGTTTCTGTGCCCACCGAATTCTGAGTACACGATCCCTACTGCGTCGCTATGCTCTTTCTCATCGCCGTCTCGTTCTTGCTCAAGCGCTACGGGACTCAAGCTGTCCCTCTTCCGGTACCCACTACGACGACGTCCCCATTCGACACGCCCATCTTCGCTCGTGATAACCCGTCCGACGGGTGCCATAGCCGCACCGTCTTGGATATCCTCTGGAGCTGCTTAGCGACGACGTTTGCGTGTACCTGGGTCTCCGTACACCCGAATGTACCTTGGCGTAATGAGGGAAAGTGGGCGCTTCTCGGGCGACGCATCTACCTCATGTTCTTCTCGATCCTCGCGCCGGAGTTTATGATCGTGTGGGCGTTCAAGCAATGGCGAGGGGCTGTGATGATCAGGGAGGCTGTGAATAAAGCTTCCGAGAAGGCATTTCCGGACGAACGTGAGTCTCTATGCTTAAATACTGCCACAAATGTTCACTGATAGTTGACCTGTAGAGGATCCAAGACGAAACTCATGGACTACCTCGCATGGTCATCTACTGCAGATGGGTGGTTTCAGAATCAGCTATACACTACGCGAGAGCAAGTCCCACTACTCGTTGATTCAGATTCGCCGAACCCGTTTCTATCGTCGGGAGACTTCAGAAGGGACCTGGATCACCGATTCTTTCCTGGATGATGAGATTGATAACAACATGATTGATAACACCATATGGGAAGGCGTCCTTACAGTCAAAGCTCTCAAGACACTTCTCTCCGAGAACCTAATCAGCTTTCCGACCATCACCGAGGACGAGATCAACGACAAGAGCAAAGGCGACGCGCTCTCAAAGGGAATCGCCCTCTTACAGCTCACCTGGTTCATCGTCCAGATCGTCACACGCGCAGTGCAGGGTTTAGCAATCACCGAGTTGGAACTCACTACGGCTGCTCTCGCTGGACTGAACAGCGTCATGTACATCTTCTGGTGGAGCAAACCTCGCGATGTGCGCTTTCCGGTGGTCATTCGGACCAAGGGCGTGGAGGAGCTACTGGCGAAGAGAACCGAGGACGCCACGTGGAGTTTCCCGTATCAGGAATTTGACTTTCGACTGCACCTCTGGACGGCCATGTCCACGCCAATCAAAGACGTACTCAGATCTCTGGGCGAGTTCCTCGTATCTTCTCCTACAACAATCAAGAACATGCTCTCTGATCTCGCTAGCGCGGTATGCACTCTTCCTGGTCATCTCCGTTCCATTCTCTCCCGATCCCACCAATATTTTACGAGGGACAAGGAATCAAAAAGTGGGAAGCAAAAGCGTACCGGTGAGAAGGAAGGCAGCTATGCCCCAGTGGACACCGACCCGCAGCCTCAAAGCGCAAAGGAAAATATGACGCGCGTTCAAGTAAGCAATAGTCTTATCTTTACAAATTTGGGGAATTCTCAGCTTACATATGCGATTCAATACAGCAAATATACGAGGCTCTTATTAGCGGTGCAAGAGCTGTGGTATATGCTTTTGCGTTTCTTTTATCAGTGCCGTCCTACGTAATACATTTTGGGCTCTATGAACCCATACAGCAGATTATGATAAGTAGCGACGACGAAGTCACATTACCTATGGTATTTGACGCAGGGAAACAGGTCAGGGTGTTCTTCATGATGTTCTACAGCGAGGATGCAGAACCCAAGTCGCTATTCAGAACTGCCTCTATCGCAGGCGCACTGTTCGGAGGAGTCCACTGCCTCGCGTGGCATTTCAGCTTTCCGTCGCACGTCGAGCAGATCATGTGGAGAACTGCGTCTTTGGGAATAGTCGGTGCATGTGCCTTGTCGTTCGTAGGCACTTACACAGTTGATTACGTCGCTAACGTCTTTGAACTACTAGTCAACGTACTAGTGATAGTAACTGCTGCAGTATATCCAGTATTCCGATTAATGCTTCTTGTTCTCGCTGTAACTTCTCTTCGTTCTCTTCCTTCTTCTGCATTTGATACAGTCCAGTGGATCGAGTTTGTTCCTCATATTTGAATCATGTACTCTCCATTCATTCTGCGCTCAATTAATACATCGTATTAATGGCTAGTCCGACTTGTACGCGTCTTCTCATTAAAAATTATGTCCTTGCCTCGTAAACTCGGGGTTGATTTGGACTGAATCAATTGTATAAAGCATTCTTTATTAATACATGGAAGGCTTGCTACAAATGGTTGTCGATATCAACACCTCTTGGGAGACAAAGCAGAGGAGCACTTGGAGGACCGATATCTGTGATTGATGAGGGTCAGCTAGATAAGATTTGCAGGAATCGCTGAGATTAGGGGAAGCTTAGTTCTGCTTCAAACGATAAACGTAAAAGAAAGAGCATTAGAGGTTCACCAGTCTTGATTGATGGTCCACGGCTAAGAAAAACTCCCGCTGACGTGCAACATCAACGCTAACCCGTTCTTCTACTCCACGAAATTCGGTGCCTAATCCTGCAGATCGTGACATACGCACTCAGGTGATGTCGTCAAAGACCCATTCGCTTCCCGCTTTCACGCTTTCATGAAGATTTGGCTGTAATCGCACCTAAGGCGTGACCACGGAAAGTATGGGACATCCTGGATTCCCGGAGACAGGATATTTCATAGCGCAACGGAAGAGTATATTCACTGTAAAGATGATTTGTTCATACAAGTCTATCAAAGTTACATAGCTTACACGTCAAACCGCTACTCAAAGTACAGCAATTTATCCCCAGCCTTGACGGCGCTTCCCTCCCTAATCCCGTGCGCAAGACCCACAACCTTCAATCCAACGTTCTCCTCTCCTGCGCTGATCTTAATCTCGGTCTTCATCGCCTCGAGGATGATCACCACCTGCTCAGCAGACGATACTGCTTCTCCAACGACAGCAGTTATCTCCCAAACCGAACCGGACAGGGACGCGCAGACAAAATTTGGTGTTTCGATTATGTCTAGAGGTCATATTATATTAGTACGTGATATATGATTGGATCTCATTCATTACGTACCAGAGTCAAGCAATAACGCGTTAGAATCTGCAGGGTCCGATTTACCCTCCTGCCATTCTCGTAGGAGTTCTTTCTCCCTCGCCTCCTCGGACGCTACGCCTTGCGCTTGTCTTTCCTTGAAAGTGGATATTTCGTCTTTTATCGAGTCAAGCAAATCAAGGTGCTCTTGCATCGAGAACGTGAGCGGCTCAGTCTAGAGGATGCGTGAGGATGTTTTGAGAGCAGGAGAGGACAGCCTCTAACCCTTAAACTCGTATCGGCCGCAGTCGACATCTTTCTCAAACTGATGCTTATGCATTAGCGCAACCTCGTTGATAATTTGACGACCACACAAACCTGGTCATAGACCTCCTCCGACACAGACTCGAAGAATACCTACGATGGTATAATCAAAACACAGTCCACTTAATGGATATTCTTGAGCTTACTTGGCCAAAAGGATCCAGTAACCACGGCTTGTCCGGTTCGAAGTTTGCGCCTTTACCCCAAGGATGCCACGTCGACAGCGTTCTCCCAAATAGTTGATACCCTCCAGGAGACTCGACTGGGTAGATAGCAGCAACGAGTCCTGCGATCCCGACAGCACCATGCGGAATTAAAGATGAGACCTGATGAGGAAACGCACCCGAGGCGCATATGTTCTAGACGGGTTCATCTTCTGTCCTACTAATCTGCACCGTGGATCTATCTACAACATTGATAATCAATAGCCGTGAAGAGATCATTGCTGGAAACGTACTGGCACAAGGAATGGACACGCAAGGTAAAACCCAACACCGAACACCAGCTGGGAGCTCACAATTAGCATCTTAACGGTGAAGACGTCACGATGAATACTTACCCAAGGCGAAGCAACAAGCGACCTCAGCACCTCCTCTGCTCCTCCCTCCACACCATTGTTCCTCGCCAGGTAGTCGATGTTGCTCGGTAGGTAGACAGCCTTGTCTCTTGCCGATCGCATATACCTCTCCAGCGCCTCGCGATTCCACCGGTCGTCAAGGACAATTGGGAACGTAATCTTCCTGCCTGGGAACTCAATTTTGGAGACAGATGCAGGAAGGGATCCTTCAGCGGCGATCAGCGATGAGAAAAGAGTGGATTGAGCAATGCGCAACGGGTCGTAATGGACCTTGGGGCGCAGTTCAGAATGGCGAAAAACCATCGAAGACAAGAGGCGTACGCACCATTGTCGACCGGATGCAAGGCGCAAGCTCTATGATGCCTTCCACCCCACGTTCCTTCACCGCCGTCTCCAGCGCATGCACCCGTGCACGAACAGCAAAGTCGAGCGTCATCTCTCCGTACTCGACGAGTATAGCCGAATCACCAGCCTGGACCATCATCAACGAAACGTTCAGTAAAAGTCAGCAAAAAGAGGTACCCACTTGTCGAAAGACAGCCTTGGGCCTCTCTGCTGTCGAAGGAATGACATGTAATCTCGGATCTGTTACGACAGAGCTCTGAGGAGTGAAGTCTAACAAGTCGAAGGGCTGTGTCGAGAATCCCGATGAAAGGGCAAGAACGGTCTCCACCCAGCGCGCACAATGCTCTTGTAGTTGCATGGCATCCGCGTGGCTGTGCGGTTGAACTGAACGGTGTCGCCAGGTCGGAGTTGTCCAAACTTCCACCTAAAATTTTCGTGAACGTCAATGTCGAGGCTTTACTTGGGAAGGGCGCTACTCACTGATCAGCAGTCGCCACCGTCGACACGCAGACGTATCCGCCCATGCTCGGGCCCTCACACGTCAATATCACAGGCGTGTCGCCGTTCAGATTCACGCTTCCTCTCGCGTACCCGTTATCAAGTATGTTCGACGGATGCAAGCCGCCTTCGCCGCCATCCACCCACTCAAGTCGTCGCTCTCCCTTCCCTAAACGCGTCCTCAATGCATATTTAAGAACTGCAAGTTGTTCGGTGGCCCTTGGATCACGATCTTCTCACCCGTGCCATCCGAAGCTGTAGGTGAGAAGAGCTGCACGAGTTCGTTGATTGCTTCCTTCCTTGTTAGTGCACTCACGACGACTATTGGTGAGAAGCGGGTCGTAGAATGGTGTCTGGGAAATATCGCCTGACTTGGTGTGTTAGTCGACTGAGATGGGATAACTACGGAATGCCCACCTCTGCCCTCTGCTGCGCCGAGACAAACTTCTCCTCCAGCTCTGATTCATGGCCACAAACAACTAGACCCATACCGCCTCCACCAGCAGTCGCCTTCAACATCACCGGGTACCCAACTCTCTCAGTCATATCTATCGCCTCTTCCACGCTTTCGACAAGTCGACTTGGGTCAGAAACTGGGACGACGGGTACGTCTGCACGTACCGCAAGCTCATGAGCCCGGTGCTTCAAGCCCGTATCCTCAATTGCCTGCACTCTTGGTCCTAATAGCTTCACACCCGCCTCCTCCAACCGTCGAGCAAATTTAGCGTCTTCATAAAGAAACCCATATCCCGGGTGGACGAGCGTGATATCTCTCTCGTGACATACCCGTAAGATGTCGTCGATGTTGGTGTAGCCTTTCGTGTTGGCTGCAGACTCGGCGACTTTCGGTAGCAACGAAACAGATTCATCTGCAAGGACGACGTGCGGGGCTGTTGCGACCACTTGGGTGTATACCGAGACCGTACGTACGCCCAAACGGTGTGTACTAAGAAGGATGCGAACTGCTATATGTCCACGGTTGGCGCCAAGCAACTTGTGTTCCTTGAAATATATTTGTACGTTCCTCAGACGCTATCGCATCTCGAGGGCCTCGGATTCGGCGACAACAGGATAAACAACGTCTTGAGAACTGAATACGAGAGTCATGCGTCTGAAAGTAGCAGGATAGAAGTTGTTCTGACTTACCTTGAAGTTAAATATCTAGGTTACTTTAGCCATAGCTCTACTTTATGATAGTTAGACATAGTAGCCCGCCTACGATGCCAGAGTTAGCACTACAGTAACTTACAACACATTTGCTATTGCATGTCGGTCCGGATCTCTGTCTGTGTGACTTGGACCCCTGTGACACTACTCAGGCTGTAGTCACGCACCACAGCAGGCAGGAACGACTGGGACGCCGTTACCAGCACCAATCTTACCTTCTATCACTTGTTTAAAATCACGTTTGGAAACCGCAGCGCCCCTTATCAGCTTTCAAATGAGCATATTGTAGGAGGAAGACTTTTTGTAAGGAGATCAAAACTTCTATCTCCGTCTCAAGTACCGACCTTCAAGATGTTCAGGACGCATTATGGTAATGGTCTACCGAACAATATAGTCAGGAATATTCAATCGAAAGTCTTGGAAAGGTTACTTTCTATACTAAAAGATCATATCTCCAATCCGATATTCAGTCACTACGTTCAATTCCACCATTGGAAATTGGTTAAATCATATGCCGAAGGACGATCTTCAACCTTTCTGCTCCAACAATCCTTTACTATCTCCCACTGGCCGTGTCTGAGTTGCCGATATACCACACTATCTGAGACCTTGGGCAGGTCTCCGTTCAATACAGCTGATATGACTTGTGCATCAGAAGCGCCAGAGTAAGGCACATCATTGGTTACAATCTACTAGTAGGTCAATCAGATGCACTATTGCAAATGCCGCTTATTACATACCTCTAAGCAGGTCATCCCTAACGCATAGATATCGGATGCAAAGGTGTGTTTCCCCGTTCCTCCAAACCTATCTGGAAACAAGAGTTCTGGAGCCTGCCATCGAAGTGATCCTCTAGCCCCAGCTGACGATGTTCCAGTCAGACTCGCCTGGAAATCCTTTACTCGGGATAATCCAAAATCAGCTATCTTGGGTACTCCTTTTTCATCGACAAGAATGTTGTCCTTAATCATTTATATATTGTGAGACCATGAAACAGAGTTCTGGTGCATGACACTCACACATCGCAAGTCACCATGCACTACGCGAGGGACTCGGAATGCATGCAGATAGTCTACGCCATCTACCACGCCATGAATCTATGGCAGACAAATATTGTTAGGAGAGGAAGGAGTATCTGAATTAAGTTCTTACCATTTTTCTTCTATCTGTACTAGGATTAGAGCGAAGAAACTCCTTCAAAGTTCCATTAGCCATCCAGGGTGTTACTAAGACCAACAAATTGGGCTTTTCATCCTGACACTTTATGCAGCTTATACCGAGTAAAGGGAGCACATTTTCATGCGACGAAAAGTGCCA
Source organism: Trichaptum abietinum (assembly GCA_910574555.1). Lineage (NCBI taxonomy): Eukaryota > Fungi > Basidiomycota > Agaricomycetes > Hymenochaetales > Trichaptaceae > Trichaptum > Trichaptum abietinum. Next base: position 82,994 of record CAJTBE010000004.1, on the reverse strand, counting down.
CACAACTCCTTCCTTAGATATTTCCTTCATAAAGGTAAGAAGAGGCAACGACATGAAATGTGGGCGTAACTCACCGCATGGACCTTTCTAATTTCATCCGGTTTACCGAAGTACCTCGGCACTTTCAAGGCAATCACCCGGCCGTCACTCAAGGTGCCCTTATATATGTCTGCAAACCCACCACCGTTGACAAGTGTAATTGGCATGGTCATGACCTCCTGCATATGCAGCCGAGATGGAAGAATTGCACTACGCTGGGCTGTTTCATAGATAGAGTCATGAAGTAGTGTCTCGATTCCTACGAATTCAAATCTGCGATTGCTACGAATCGATAGTAATGACTTCAGAAATTTTAAGTTTGTTAGGGACTTGACTATGCACCACCATTCATTAATAGCTCCTCCATACCTGATCGACTTCATCGGTTGTCCGAATTAAGTCAGAAATCTGCCCAGCAGTCACTTGCTGTATGTCCTTTTGCACATATTCCGAGATGTCGCGTAGCTTACGAGCCTGATAGTGAGCTTTAACCACTGCAAGGCAAGCAAGCAAATGTCTAACAATTTGATTGAATTATAAGTCGTCACATTCTTTGTTTCGAAACGAGTACGTACCGTAGTCTTTTAATATGGTCAGCAGTGAAGGCAATCGTTGAAAGCGCAGAGAGTAAATGCCCATTGGCAGAGGGATGCAATGACAATCCAGGTATGTCTAAATCTTGCAGTACGTCCAACTCACTCTGAAGAATTTTGATTAAGTATTTAAAGGACTTGGGGACTGGTCAGCAATTACTTGTTTACGGTAAAAGTGGCACGTACGTCATTCAAATTGCGTTCAAAGTCGAAAATCTTATCAAGCAAGTAGGAATCAGCTATAACTTGTTTACAGAGAGCCTGACACGTACGTCATCTGCATATCGTTGAACTTCGGAATCCTTAACATGCAAGTAAGAAAGCCTGTCAACTATCACTTGTTTACAGAGAAACTGACACGTACGTCATCATTGAAGACCTCGTAAATCTTTGCATGTAAGTTAAAAAACCACTTCTAATTTACAAACTTAATCTGCAGCCTGAGATCTCACCTGTAACCTCTCATTTTCCAGAAAGCTGTGGGCAGCAATTTCCCAGTCCTTGAGGGACGCAGAAGGATCACAGAGCCTTTCAAGTATTTCCTTCTCGTGCGTTTCTTGGAAGGTTGTTACCTTCCGTCTGGTTAGTACACAAATGTCATTAAGGAAAGAGGCCATGAGAGATGTTTAGCTCGATTATGCTACAGGAAAGAGACAAGGGCAATGGCAACAGACAAGTTCCGAAGCGCCCAAGAGGATGTTATCGATGCCATCAAAATCAACAAATACAAGCAAACAGCCACCGCTTTCAAGTTGGCTTCTTTTCCGAGTCATCTTTGCGTCTCTCACAAATATTGTTATGCATGCACAGCTGCCCATGGTACACTCAGGCTCATCCACTTACACAGTTTCTAACACAACCTCAGAGCTTTTCCTTCACCCGCACTTTGTAATGCCTTTGAGTCGTAAATGTTTTATTCTGTATGATTACTAAACCCCTGCCGTAGCTTGCCTCAATGGTTTAGATACCGCTGATGGCTTACATTTTCCCGGAAGCGAAGATCCAAAGATAAATACCCAACACACTGCCAGTACTAGTAGTAGCCACACACATGTCAGAACTGGTAGTATGGGTTTGCTATGCCTATATTTTCAGCGCCATACACTCCACAGTGATTCTTTTCTGTCTCTGATTTGACTGATATGTAGGTAGCGGGGCTCACAGACAATTTCATTTCCGGAAAGCAAACTTAAGGAAGGCATCGGCAGAGTATACTTCAAAAGCCCGCTGATTGACTTGTCTGAGTTGACATTGCGTGAATGTGAGCCCTCTACAACAGCTGAGAACAGACCGGGTTAGATACTCGCCGGGGTGTGCTTGCTGTAACTCACCAAAGAAACAAGAAGATGATGAGATTGGGACTGGGAGCCGCACTGGAAACTCGAAATTAGCAAACCAGTATGCAGTAGTTCTTTGTTGTACGGTTGGGCAGTAAGTCCGAAATGATTCGTAAGTGTGTTCGGTCGCGGGAATAGAGAGAATATCCCGAGAGCTTGCGGTGTATCCGGCGAGTAACTGTCATTTCTGAGACGAGGAGAGCGAGCCCGATCAACGGTATGCCATCTGTAGAAAAACTTAGAAGAAGGAACTGCGTAAATATATCATGATTTCACATTAAAGGGGGTGCCATGTTAAGTGAATCGTGAGCCGAGATTGCGCGTTCAGTGCACAAATGACAGAGCATAGCATGGGTTGAAAGGTGTTGAGCTGCATCGAGGCGCAATCGGCTTTCGGTTACGTGCTAAAAGGCTTTGAGTTAAGGTTTGTTTCAGTACTGAGAAAGCACTTTCGAATGGATGCTTGCATGCTAGTGATATTGTATACCAGATCATTCGAAGATAACAGGATCATAAAATGGATTACAAAAGCTGGAAAGCATGATGTACCGGTGCACACAGTACAATCAAAAGGAGATGCTTTGAGGTTGGCGACGGGTTGAAATAGCGCTCGAGAAGAGCAGAGTGCACCAGCACCGGACGGCAAGAAACGCAGTCGGTCTAGATCACCAACCTGATGACTTGACAGGATTTTCCCTGAGCATATTCACGAGGGTGTTGCGGTAAATTACGGGAAGGAGGAGTGTTAGAACAGATGGATGCAGCAAGGAAGCCGGACTCTCCATCAGATGGGCTACAGATTCCGAGCACACCGGTAGAGATTGTGACGACTGTAGACATGCAGACAGCCCACTTCTGCTTTAAATAGGCAGCAAAGGTATGATCTGGGACAACGTCGGAGTTCTGCCGGATGTGCCAACATCCATCGGATCCTAACAAGGAAGTGATTCCTCACTTTATTAACTTGTAACATGAATTAGACGCGTCAAGTATATGCAAGCAACTCGAGTAAGCTCACTTTCATCCAAGCGTTGCAGTGCAGATACCACAGAGAAAGTCGTCGAGCGCCTCGTTTCCATCATTCTAAAGCTGAACGCCGTTACACGATAGTGTTGACCAGCCTTGCACGCTCTCACCGATACACGGAACGACATCCTTGATCAATAGGTCACCCAATCCAATTTCCAAAGTCATTCCCGTGTCCTTTCGCCCTTCAATACTTAATACTTCAAGCTGTTCCACGTGATCCAGGGAAGGAGCCCGTCACCAGTGAAAGGGATGTTAGACCAGTGGGGGCGAAGAGGCCGAAGGGTAAGGTCCGGATTTGCAATTAGGCGAGTGGTCTATTGATAATCCACTTCTTTCGGAGACAAGCCTCTGGTTGAAACAGGAAATGGACACAAAGGTTTTCGTCAGATATAAGGTTGAAGACGTCTGTAGTTTTTTCTCACCGAAGTGTTCCTCGCGGCGGGGACTCAGCCCGTCAGGCTGGCATGACGTAATCTGAAACTCCGACCCAATCCAGCACTGCCACGGACTTGCATACTGGAGTCCGTCTGGTTTACCTTCTTACCGTACGCGCACCCTCTCCACAGTCTCAAGCGATGTCACAAACAATGTTCCTGCATTAGCCAATCAATCCGTCGCTTCATGATCTCCGGTTGTATGTCACAGCTATTGCATCGCTCTTTGCTCTCCACCGTCACGCGATGCAGCTATGCCACTCGTATGACTACGTCACTACCTCCGACAAACGAACATAGTGTCCACTGCGAAATTCAGTTCAGAGTGGTACTACGGCTTCGTTCATCGGCGCATATTTCACTTTAGTGATCATTAGATCTAACCTTCTGGCCCTGGAATCTTCCAACTCTGAGTCTCTATACTTCTATTCACAGATAGACGCCAAACTGGCTTCTAATGAATCTGATACACGTTTTGGGACTCCAAGCTTCTCTAGCGCAGCATTGGAACCGCACCCCATCCGTGCACTCACAATGCGTTCAGCGGTCGGCATCACCGCTCACCTCGTATATAGCGGGCGTTGACATTCTCTTCCCGGTTGTTTCTGTGCCCACCGAATTTTGAGTACTCAATCACTGCTTCATCACTATGTTCCTCCTTCTCTCCACCGCGTTCCTGCTCAAGCGCTACGGGACTCAAGCTGTCCCTCTTCCGGTGCCCACCACGACGATGTCCCCATTCGACACGCCCATCTTCGCTCGTGATAACCCGTCCGACGGGTGCCATAGCCGCACCGTCTTGGATATCCTCTGGAGTTGCTTAGCGACGACGTTCGCGTGTACCTGGGTCTCTGTACACCCGAATGTACCATGGCGTAATGAGGGCAGGTGGGCGCTTCTCGGGCGACGCATCTACCTCATGTTCTTCTCGATCCTCGCGCCGGAGTTCATGATCGTATGGGCGTTCAAGCAATGGAGAGGTGCGGTGATGATCAGGGAGGCTGTGAATAAAGCTTCCGAGAAGGCATTTCCGGACGAACGTGAGTCTCTATGCTTATATACTGCCACAAATGTTCACTGATAGCTGATTGGTAGGGGATCCAAGACGAAACTCATGGACTACCACGCATGGTCATCTACTGCAGATGGGTGGCCTCCGACTAAGCACCACATTACGCGAGAGCAAAATTCACAACTCGTTGTCTCACATTCGCAATCACCGTTTCTATCGACGGGATACTTCAGAAAGGACATGGACCACCGATCCGTTCCCGAATTATATGAATTATATGAATGATGACACCATCTGGGAAGGCGTCTTAACAATTGAGGCTCTCAAGACACTTCTCTCCGAAAACCTCATCCGCTTTCCGACCATCACCGAGGAAGAGATTTCCGACCGGAGCAAAGGCGACGCGCTCTCCAAAGGGATCGCCCTCTTACAGCTCACCTGGTTCATCGTCCAGATCATCACACGCGCAGCGCAGGGCTTAGCGATCACAGAGCTGGAGCTCACTACGGCCGCTCTCGCTGGACTGAACAGCGTCATGTACATCTTCTGGTGGAGCAAGCCGCGTGACGTGCGTTTTCCGGTGGTCATTCGGACCAAGGGTGTGGAGAAGATACTAGCTAAGAGAACTGAGGATACCACGTGGAGTTTCAGGCGCCAGAAATTTGACTTTCGAAAATACCTCTGGACGTCCATGACCACGCCAATCAAAGAAGGACTCAGTTCTCTGGGCAAGTTTCTCGTATCTTCTCCTACAAAGTTCAAGGGCATGCTCTCGGATCTCGCTAGAGCGATTAGCGTTCTTCCTGGTCATCTTTATTCCCTTCTCTCTCGATCGCGCCGATATTTTATGAGGGCGAAAGAAGCCAAGAGAGGGGAGCAAAAGCGTACCGGTGAAAAGGGAAGCAGCTACGCCCTAGTGGTCGCCGACCCGGAGACTGATAGCGAAGACGAAAGTATGTCTCGAAAGCAAGTAAGCAATCGTCCTTCCTCTACAAATATCGGGGATTCTCAGCTTATGCAATTTAATATAGCAAATATACGGGGCTCTTATGCACAGTGCAAGAACCGTTGTATATTGTTTTGCATGCCTTTTGTCACTACTGGGATACGCCATAAACTTTGGACTCTTCATACCCATATCTCGGATCATGGATAGTGGCGAGGACGGTTTGTCACTCCCTATGGTATTTGACGCAAAGGGACAGGTCAGGGTGCTCTACATGATGTTCTACAGCGAGAATGCAGAAATCAAGCCACTATTCAGTACTGCCGCTATCGCAGGCGCACTGTTCGGCGGAGTCCACTGCCTCGCGTGGCATTTCAGCTTTCCGTCGCACGCCGAGCAGATCATGTGGAGAACTGCATCTTTGGGAGTAGTCGGCGCATGTGCCTTGTCGTTCGTAGGCACTTACCTGTGGAAAGACGACGGTTATACTATTCAATATGACGAGCTTGATGAAGTACTACGCAACATAGGTTACGCTTTTCTTGCTATACTGCAGGCCATACTATTGTTACTAAGTGCTACAGTATATCCAGTATTCCGATTAATGCTTCTTGTTCTCGCTGTAACTTCTCTTCGTTCTCTTCCTTCTTCTGCATTTGATACAGTCCAGTGGATCGAGTTTGTTCCTCACATTTGAATCATGTATATACCCTCCATTTATTCTGCGCTCAGTTGATACATCGTATTAATGGCCAGTCCGATCTGTCCGCGTCTTCTCATTAAAATTTACGTTCTTGCCTCGTTAATTCTGGGTTGATTCGGACTGAATCAGTTGTATAAACTATTCACTATTGATGAATGGAAGGCTTGCTACAAATGGTTGTTAGTATCTACGCTTACGGATTAGACATTTTCAAAGTTGGTAACCTTAGCGGAGAAGCCTCGGAGCACTTGAAGGACCAACATGTGCGATTAATGAGGCTTACAGCTGGATAAGATTTGTAGGAACCGCTGAGATTAGGTGAAGCTTAGTTCTGCCTCAAATGATAAACGTAAAAGAAAGAGCATTAGAGGTCCACCAGTCTTGATGGTCAGTCCACAGCTAAGAAAAACTCCCTCTGACATGCAACATCAACGCTAATTCGTTCTTCTACTTCGCGGAAATTTGGTGCCTAATCCCGCAGATCGTGACATTCGTACACAGACGATGTCATCAAAGACCCATTCGCTTCCCGCTTTCAGAAGATTTGGATGTAATCGCACCTGAGGCATTACCACGGAAAGTATGGGACATCCTGGGTTCTCGGAGACAGCTTACTTCATAGCGCAACGGAAGAGTATCTTCACTGTAATGATAGTATGATTACACTGTTCATACAAGTCTATCATAGTCACATAGCTTACAGGACAGACCACTACTCAAAGTACAGCAATTTATCCCCGGCCTTGACGGCGGTTCCCTCCCTAATACCTTGTGCAAGACCCACAACCTTCAATCCAACGTTCTCCTCTCCTGCGCAGATCTTAATCTCGGTCTTCATCGCTTCAAGAATAACCACGACCTGTTCAGCAAACGATATTGTGTCTCCAATAACAGCGGTTATCTTCCAAACCGAACCGGACAAGGACGCACAGACAAAATTGGGCGTTTCGATAATGTCTAGAGGGTATATTATATTAGTATGCGATATATAATTGGAGTATATTCGTTACGTACCAGAGTCCAGCGATTGCGCGTTAGAATCTGCAGGGTTCGATTTACCCTCCTGCCATTGTCGCAGGAGTTCTTTCTCCCTTGCCTCCTCGGACGCTACGCCTAAAGCTTGTCTTTGCTTGAAGGTGGATATTTCATCTTTTATCGAGTTAAGCAGATCAAGGTGCTCCTTCAACGAGAACGTGAGTGACTCAATCTAGAGGATGCGTGAGGATGCGCTGAGAGTGAGAGAGCACAGCCTCTTACCTTAAACTCGTATCGGCCACAGTCAAAATCTTTCTCAAACTGATGCTTATGTATAAGCGCACCTCATTGATAATTTGACGACCACACAAACCTGTTCATAGACCTCCTCCGACACAGGCTCGAAGAATACCTACGATAGTATTATCAGAACACATTCCACTATGCGGATATTCTCGAGCATACTTGGTTGAAAGGATTAAGCAACCACGGCTTGTCCGCTTTGAAGTTTGCGCCTTTACCCCAAGGATGCCATGTCGACAGCGTTCTCCCAAATAATTGATACCCTCCAGGAGATTCGACTGGGTAGATTGCAGCAACGAGTCCTGCAATCCCGACAGCACCCTGCAGAATTAAAGATGAGCGTAGAACTGAAAGACCTGATGAGGAAACGCACCCGAGGCGTATATGTTCTAGACGGGTTCATCTTCTGCCCTACTAGTCTACACCGTGGGTCTATCTACAATATTGATGATCAATAGCCGTGAAGAGATCATTGCTGCAAACGTACCGGCACAAGGAATGGACACGCAAGGTAGAATCCAACACCGAACACCAGCTGCAAGCTCATAATTAGCATTTTAACGGCGAAGAAGCGATGGCGAATTCTTACCCAAGGTGAAGAAATAAGCAACCTCAGTGCCTCCTCTCCTCCACCCTCCACACCATTGTTCCTCGCTAGGTACTCGATGTTGCTCGGCAGGTAAACAGCCTTGTCTCTCGCCGATCGCATGTACCTTTCGAGCGCCTCGCGATTCCACCGATCGTCAAGGACAATTGGGAACGTGATCTTCCTGCCTGGGAACTCCATGTCGGAGACAGATGCAGGAAGGGATCTTTCAGCGGCGATGAGCGAGGAGAGAAGAGTGGATTGAGCAGTGCGCAGCGGGTCGTAATGGACCTTGAGGCGCAATTCAGAATGGGGGAGAACTATCGAGGAGAAGAGGCATACGCACCATTGTCGACCGAATGCAAGGCGCAAGCTCTATGATGCCCTCCACCCCACGTTCCTTCACCGCGTCTCCAGCGCATGCACCCGTGCACGAACAGCGAAATCGAGCGTCATCTCTCCGTACTCAACGTGTATAGCCGAATCACCAGCCTGGACCATCATCAACAAAACGCTCAGTGAAAGTTAACAGAAAACGCTACCCACTTGGCGAAAGACAGTCTTGGGCTTCTCCGCTGTCACAGGAATGACGTCTAATTTCGGTTTTCTTTCGACCGAGCTCTGAGAAGTGAAGACTAACAAGTCGAAGGACTGTGTCGAGAATCTCGATGAAAGAGCGAGAACGGTGTATACCCAGCGCGCACGATGCTCTTGTAGTCGCATGGCGTCCGCGAGGCTGATGCGGTTGAACTGAACGGTGTCGCCAGGTCGGAGTTGTCCAAATTTCCATCTGAAATTTTTGTGAATGTCAATCTCGAGGCTTTACTTGGAGAAAACGATGCTCACTGATCAGCGGTCGCCACCGTCGACACGCAGACGTATCCACCCATGCTCGGAGCCCAGTTCTGCTTTACTACGGCGTCAAGGTATGATTGGGGTCATAATCGTACTTCTGCCGGTTGTGCCAGCGTCTATCGGTCTATCGGATACCACCCGGGTCACAAGTCCTCACTTAATTGACTTATAACATGAATTAGACACGTCAAAATAAATGCATGCATCTCGAGTAAGTTCACTTTCTTCCAAGCGCCGCAGTGCAGATACTACAGCACAAGATGTCGGGCGCTTTGTTGTCTTCAGTCTAGAGTTGTATGGCTGTGCACGCTCTCAGTCGTACAAACTGCGACATCCTTAATTATTGACTCACCCAATCCGATAGTCAGTCATTCCCATATCCTTTCATCCTTCAATAATTCGATCTTCAAGATTTTCCACGTGAACTAGGGAAGGACACACGTTTCCAATCGAGACCACTGGTGAGAAAGAGACCGAAGGGTAAGATCCGGATGAAATAGTCGGTCCATCGTTAAGAATAGGCGTTGCAGAGCGCTTCATGCTGAGAGCCAAAAGTTGAGACAGGAAATGACCGCACAAGATTTGGTCTGTATGTCGAAGTAGATATGAGGCTGGATAAAAGATCAGAGGCGTGTATGTAGTTTTCTGTAGTTCCTCTCACCGAAATGATCCTTACCACAAGGATGTCGTGTATGGAATCGTGACGAATTTGTCCTTATTTAGTCTCCGAGAGAATGGATTATTAGCGCAATTGACGATAAATGAAGAAAACTCTGAGGTATTCCCGCTACCCCCTAGCGGGTATCCTAAGCGATAGTAACTGTCTGAAATCCCCGCCAAAAGTCAAAACGTCACGTGAAATTGCCTTATAAGTTAAACCTTCCTATTAAGGAAGGTGTTCTCGAACGTTCTAACGGTGAGTAACAATGACGTGACCCACTTGCTTGACGTTCAATTCACCTGGGGTTTTCCGACTACTACTACATGTCTCTAGCGACAATGATTTAGCAAGGCGTGTCTTTCACCTCTACGTGCAAGTGGTAAAGAAGGCGAGGGAGACTGGCACTATGAGTGAGGAAGGTGAAGACACACATGACTCGAGAGCGACGTTCTCTGGATACAGACTTTAGTTCAAGGTGCACGTATGCTTTGTCGACTCCCTGGGGGGGGTTGAAGATGCAAAAGAAGCTATTTCGCTGATTGACCTAGCACGGGAACGTGCGGCTCATCTTGGTAACGAGGTGATCGCAAGTGTGGGTCTTGTGGGCGGTATCTGCAAGTCGGTTCTTGCTGGCAGAGGTACGAACTTATATTCCCTTGAATTACACGCATTCTAAGACAGTATTAGAACAAGACCCATCGACACGGCAGATGCACTCGACTTGTTCATGAGTTCGATCCAACGATACCCAACTCCCTCCGCGTATTTCCATGCTGCGCTAACACTCTCGCAGCCCATTCCCGAGCAGAACCTCGAAAAGGCCATCGAATACAGTCGCAAAGCTGTTGAAGACGATCACATGGACGTACGTCACTGGCATCCCCTCGCACTGTTGCAAGCAAAACTCGGCGAACGGAAGAAAGCCGGAGGGGTGTTAGAGGCTGCGCTGGACATTGCAGATGATGTTGAGGCTCGAGTGTATGCTGAGGAGATGCGGGACAGTGGTATTGTGACTCTTTGACGCCCTACAGGAACACTTGGGAGCGAGAGCTATCGACCAGACCATTCCGACCTTACTCGAAGCTCTTCGGCAACCAGGCGAGAGCTCAGGTACTGCGTTACAGGATCTAAAGGAAGTCATGAACGTACGTAGCCTCGATTCATCTTCCTTTTCAACTCACTGATGAGGATATGAACTATGAAGGTTCGCGCAAACTCTGTGTTCCCCGTGCTCTTTCCTACCTTAATTTCAACGCCGATGACTGTCTTCAATGCCCGCGCGCTTGCGTCGCTGGTGACAGTCGCAGGCAATGCGCTTAGCAAGCGCTTAACCCAAGTTCTTGGCGCATTAGTCAATAATATGGAGGAGCCCCAGGATGAACTTTCTTCCGCTATCGAGGAAGCGGTCAATGCTCTTCTTGGCTCCATTTCTGATGCGGAGGGCTTAAACTCGCTCGTGCTGCTTCTATTGGGATGGGGGGGAAGTTTATCATATTTGATACAATCGTGTTCTAACTTCACCTCCCTTAATTTCGTAGGCTCAAGTCAGGAAATCCCACACGACGTGCAAGTGCCTGCAAATTGTTCGGCTCATTCTGTGAAGAGAGTAGCCTGGAGGACTCTCTATATCGTGTCGAATGGATCAGGCAACTTGTTTCTCTGATGGATGATCCAGAAGTGGTTGTGCACACTGCAGCATGGCAAGCTTTCGATGCCTTTGTCAAATCCATACTGAAGGATGAGCTCGAGCCATTGGTTGTCACTCTCAGATGGACAATCGAGTCGGCAGGCGCTCCAGCTGACTTTAGCCTGCCAAAAGGTATTGCGCCCATGGTACCCATGCTCATCGCGGGCCTGACGACGGGCAGCAATGAGCAGCAGAACGCAGCGTACGCAATCGGCGACCTCATCACGCACACTGAAGATTCCGCACTGAAGCCATACGTTGTGCAGCTCACGGACCCGCTCATCCGTGTCGCCACACAGCAACAGCGTACCCGCCTGGCGTGAAGAGTGCAATCCTGAGTGCGCTGATGACAATGTTGTATACAATTCAGGCGTTTGTGAAGCCGTCCTTCCCGCAGCTGCAGTACACGTTCGTCAAGGCTTCATCGGACCCGGGCAGTCTCGTCGTCATAAAGCAAAACAGGGTGGCGAGCGCTTTGGGCAGCTTGATGAAGTTTCAGCCACGTGACCCCGGTGGTGACAGAATTAATTGCTAGTGCGAAGACGGATGACAATGCTCTTGCTGATAGCCATGTCAATGCCTTGGTGTGTAGTGAGAGATTGCGGAGAAGGCTAGGGAAGCTTATGTAGAGTTGATTTTTTCTCCAATTAATCTATACTGTATGTACAAAAAAAATACTTCCTTACGCTCATAGCAACACTTTCAACTCCGGGTAGCGGGCTCTGCTGTGAGTGCAACCGCAGCCCCTACCTGCTTGTTCAACTGCGAAAGGCCACAGGTTTTGTCGAACGGTGTTGAAGTCGTTGAAGGCTAACTTTAAGTCGGACTGACATCATGATGACGTAACTCCAGCTTTTGAAACTCAGACAATCAGCACTGCCACTGCCAGTGTCTGGCACGGCTTGCTCTTCGCCATACACCCTCTCAACAGACTCAGCTGATCAATGCACCTGCATCACCAATAAATCGGACGCTGCATGACTGCGGTTGTAGCTCACCGCTTTCTTTTACTTTTCGCACCCACTCTCACACGATGCGGCTCTGCGACTTGTTTTTTTACCTGCAGGCTACGACTACTTCAAGCGTGTCCACTGCGAGATTAAGATGCTTCTGGTTCATTCAAAGCACTATAAGAGCTTATTTCATCGGCGCACATGCTATTGGGCAAACACCTTCCTATGCTCTTTGCACTTTATCCGCAAGTGTTAAAGCTGAGCCACTTCCGGCTCCTTGCTACAGATGCCTGTGGTACATCCTCAGAGGTGCGTATGCCTCCACTCACGCTATCTGGCATTGATCAATGGACCCTCCATATGATATTCATACGGCGAATCTCCTATTCATCGAACAAGACATCGCAGTGCATAGTGACAGAACAACTCGTCGTCGTCCGTTTTTCATCTACCAGTTTCAAGCTGATCGCCGTTAAACGGTAAGGCCGACTCTGGAACACTCTCAACCATATACGATGCGGCACTCTAATCTCAACAATCCGATTGTCACAGACAGTAGGTCGGCATGGATGAAGAACTAGCCTCCTTGAGGACTCGAACATGCGTGATCCGGAGCGTCCAGCAGATGGGCCCCCGGTTGGCACGCAGCCGAGTCGAGTTCATTTGGTTCTCACTTGCTATCTCAGCCCCTCAGCAGGCCCAGGCGGTCTTACAAGAAAGGCACCTGCATCTACCGACAAATCTTTCGCTGCATGGCGTCGAGCCGTAGCTCGCCGCAATTGGACAAACTCCTTCCAATTGCTGTACGGGCCCCACCCGCCCATGATGCAGCTGTGCCACTTGTTTCCTTGACTGCAAGTTATGACTACCTTCAAACGTAGTCTTCACCGCTAGATTAAGATTCTTTCGTTGTATTCACAGCGCAACTACAGTCTCTATCATCAACGCACATTTCCCGTTAGTGATCAATAGATCTCACCAACTGGAACCTGACCTACGGTCTAACTCTCTCTGTCTTCAGGTGAAATTGCAAGACGAGACACACATTTGGGGACTCCCAGCTTCTCCAGCGCAGCATTGGAACTGCACCTTATCCGTGCACTCACAATGCGTTCAGCGGTTGGCCTCACCGCTCACCTCGTATTTAGCGGGCGTTGACACCCACGTCCCCATTGTTTCTATGCCCACCGAATTTTGAGAACTCAATCACTGCTTCGTTGCTATGCTCTTTCTCGTCGCCATCGCGTTCCTGCTCAAGCGCTACGGCACTCACGCTGTCCCACTTCCGGTACCCACTACGACGACCGCCCCGTTCGACACGCCCATCTTCGCTCGTGATAACCCGTCCGACGGGTGCCATAGCCGCACCGTCTTGGATATCCTCTGGAGCTGCTTAGCGACGACGTTCGCGTGCACCTGGGTCTCTGTACACCCGAATGTGCCATGGCGTAATGAGGGCAAGTGGGCGCTTCTCGGGCGACGTATCTTTCTCATGTTCTTCTCGATCCTCGCTCCGGAGTTCATGATCGTGTGGGCCTTTAAGCAATGGCGAGGTGCTGTGATGATCAGGGAGGCTGTGAATAAAGCTTCCGAGAAGGCATTTCCGGACGAACGTGAGTCTCTATGCTTATATACTGCCACAAGTGTTCACTGATAGCTGATTGGTAGAGGATCCAAGACGAAACTCATGGACTACCACGCATGGTCATCTACTGCAGATGGGTGGCCTCCGACTAAGCACTACTGCACGCGAGAACTATTACTGGGGAGGGTCTACCGACCTTGGGCGTCGCACTGACTGTCCTTCTTCTTTCCCTGGCGATAATGCTCCTTTCGCTTACATATCTGGCATACGAAGACGGTATGATGAGATCCAGCTACTTCAGGGGTGGAAGAAACGGAAAGCAGGGGAAGGGCTTCTGCGAACTCTCATTCCCGACCGCTTTTTCTTTCGACGCGAAACACCAGGAGGGGCATGGACCAACGACTATTCTCGCGATATCGGGCTTGAGGATAGCATTTTGGAAAGTGTCCATACATTTGACGTTCTTCAGCAACTTTTCTCCGAGAACCTCATCCGCTTTCCGACCATCACCGAGGACGAGATCAACGACCGGAGCAAAGGCGACGCACTCTCAAAGGGAATCGCCCTCTTACAGCTCACATGGTTCATCGTCCAGATCATCACACGCCATGCGCAGGGATTAGCGGTCACCGAGCTGGAGCTCACTACGGCCGCTCTCGCTGGACTGAACAGCGTCATGTACATCTTCTGGTGGAGCAAGCCACGTGACGTGCGTTTTCCAGTGGTCATTCGGACGAAGGGTGTGGAGGAGTTACTGGCGAAGAGAGCCGAGGACACTACGTGGCGCTTCTCGGATCAGGAATTTGACTTTCGACTGCACCTTTGGACGTCCATGTCCACGCCAATCAAAGACGGGCTCAGTTCTCTGGGCGAGTTTCTCATATCTTCTCCTACAAAGATCAAGAACATGCTCTCGGATCTCGCTGGTGCGATTAGCGTTCTTCCTGGTCATCTCTATTTCTTTCTCTCTCGATCCTACCAATACGTTACGAGGGCCAAGGGAGAAAAGAGAGGGGAACCAAAGCGTACGGGTCAAAAGGAAAGCAGCGATGCCTCAGCGGCCGCCGGCACGGATCCTCAAAGCGCAAAGGAAAATATGCCTTGCATGCGTGTAAGCAAACGTCTTATTTTACGAATTTCGGGAATCCTCAGTTCAAGTGATTTAATACAGCAAATATATGGGGCCCTCATTAGCGGAGCAAAAGCGGTGGTATATTGTTTTGCGTTTCTTTTCTCATCACTGGCCTACGCCATAAACTTTGGAATCTACGTACCCATATATCAGATTATGCGAAGTAACAGGGTGGTTGCCACACTCCCTATGGTATTTTACACAAACAAACCGGTCAGGGTGCTGATCATGATGTTCTGCAGCGAGGATGCAGAAATCAAGCCACTATTCAGTACTGCCGCTATCGCAGGCGCACTGTTCGGCGGAGTGCACTGCCTCGCGTGGCATTTCAGCTTTCCGTCGCACGCCGAGCAGATCATGTGGAGAACTGCGTCTTTGGGAATAGTCGGCGCATGTGCCTTGTCGTTCGTAGGCACTTACCTGTTGGCATTCATTGTTGATATTATTGATAAACTTGACGATTGTTACAATTTTATTGTTATACTGTATCTCATACTTATATTACTAACTGCTGTAGTATATCCAGTGTTCCGATTAATGCTTCTTGTTCTCGCTGTAACTTCTCTACGTTCTCTTCCTTCTTCTGCATTTGATACGGTCCAATGGATCGAGTTTGTTCCTCACATTTGAATCATGTACTCACTCCATTATTCTATGTTTGTTCAACACTATGTTCTGTGATAAAGGCCAGGCTGACTTGTACATGAAAAATGTTTTTACCTGTGGCGTAGATTCGAAGAATTAAATCAGATCATATAAAGCATTCTCAATCGGTACACGAAGGGCTTGCTACAAAAGGTTATTATGTAGTAGTAACATCGACGCATTAGTGATTATCAAACTCGGTAAACCATATGAGAGGAGCACTTGAAGGACCATGTACAAAGCAACCACAAGTTAAATATTCCGTGAAGCCTTAGTTCTGCTTGATACAACAACAGACGATTTATCGAAACAAGCAGGTAGGGTCCGCCAGTCTTCTTGGCGTCGATCAAATCCCAGTTCCGTGGGACGCAAATTATCCATTAATTCGTGCGTCTGAGGTATCCGAGGAGTGTAGTGATCTCACTCTCCACACACAGTCCTTTCTTTCAAGCCTTGTAGAGCACAACGGTAGACTGAGCAGTTGAGTGCACTATATACAAATGTTACATTCATCTCGCATCTCGTGAGCGCTTGAGAGCTTACCTAGGTTGTTTGACTTGTTACCGCCATTAACCCACTTCTCCCGAGTCTAGGGCTACCGTACCCCTGCGCTCGGGAGAGAAATATCATCGGGACTCTAACAGTAGATGTCGTGAAGGGATGGGCAAAATGTGTTTGATACTCGTTGAGAAATGACGGGGAGAGCTCTCCGGCCGTCGAGTTCTGTGATGCATAGTCAATCACCAGCCCTACGCCAAACAAGTTGCGGTGGAGGAGCTCAATTGCAGAATGTAAGGTTTTGTCTCATTTGACAAGAAGAAATGCAAGATAACTGAAGACGCGTGATCAATACACACACAAAGAAGAGCTCGGGGATAGAAAGGATGCCCATTTCCCAATAGATGGAGTGATGATTGACTGAGTATACCAAGTCATGAGTCAAGTTAGGATCGTCTCGATAGGCACAACGAAAATGTATCAATCTATCAGAATAGACAAAAGGCTAAGAAGTGAGAACGTCACCAGCCGGGTACACTGAGTAGATATTTTAAAGCCTGTGGACATGTAGACTTGCCCGGTTATGTTTTTAGACGGCGAGGGAGTGATCAGGAAAATTATTGGATCTCCGCCGGTCGTGGCAGCATTGATCACGTTGCAACCGGGACGCGGATCTTCAGTCAAATTGATAAAAGGAATATTAGACACATTTAAACTTTCTCTAAGAGGACTAAAAAGCTCACAGTCCGGCCCGCGAATTTGGCGTAGGTGCGATAGAGTCTCGGTTGGCTTCTAGTCTCGTAACCAGACCAGGCTACTTTCTTGAATGGCCTGCTGTGGCAGGCACGGCGTAGCCGGTCTGGGATCTCTAGCCGAAATTTAAAGCCGAATATATTGAGTTTGAAATCAATCCAAATGGAGCAGCAACTTTGTGGGTACACTCATGTAATCAGAGATTAAAAGGTTAAATTAATAAATGTGATGGATCCGTCGCATATTTGTGTCACAGAAACTACAAGTTGGCAGTACCGCAAAGACATACTAATTGCTATCTCACCTTATTATCAATAAATACTAGCCCACCCCCTTCTTTAATGTACCCTTCGGTCAACCGTGGACTTGAACTTGCGACGGATGTCGGCCATTCTGAGTGCATGCGTAGCAAATGATAACAAATCCGAATTTGGAAGTTGTGTGACAGACAATGGAATTTTAAAGAAAGTCTAAATTTAAACTAGCATTACATACTTGAGACCTATGATCTCACTGCTTCTTTTGGATTACTTTCAAACTCAATATATTCGGCTTTGAATTTTGGCTAGAGAAACCAGGCCGGCTACGCCGTGTCTGCCACAGCAGACCCATTCAGAAAGTAGCCTGGCCTGGTCACGAGGCTAGGCAACCGGACGCGCTGATTGTCAATGCTTCTTCTCAGACAGGAAGGAACCAATCGAAGAACTCGGAGGTGAACAGAGATCCGCCGGTCGTGCTGGAGTCGATCAGATCCCGCCCCGGTAGGACAGCGCGGATCCTCTGCTAGTCAACAGCCTGAAGCATACTAGGTTAGTCGCGTCGGGCGTATCCGAGGAGCCGTCCCGTCCGCACCTCTGTGGTCCTTCTTTCCGTGACACGTCATCTGCCATGATAGCAGGAGTGAAATCGTGAATTCACTTCACGTAAATGTCAGGTTGCGCTTGCACCTCTCGTGATTGCATACATAAGTACTTATTTAGGGACGATTGAAACGCCCGCCACCGCCAGGTGTTCACTCCATCGTCAAAACATATTTGGAGTGCATATTGTCGACGGGCTTTGGATCATCAACTTCTCATGCAAATCATCGGAGGCTGGGGACACGATGAATTAGACGAGCCGGTTGATTGTCTTCTTTCTCGTGGACGCAATGAACGGCCATTTAGTCAAGCAAAAGATGAGATCGCAACGCCCTTCCATGCATCGTTGCCGACAACAGCATTACATGCATGGCCCACTCGGCGAAAGGTCAACCCCCGTCAACCGCAAAGGAAAAGATTGAATGATCGTATTGATTCCGGGAGCAAGGACGGTGAGGCACTTCATGCACATATCAGTTTCAATTCGCATTCCGTGAGTGGTTGAGCACACACCAGGAAACGTATGACACGCCTCCGCCATCCACCCACTCAGTCATCGCCCTTCCCTCCCTGAACGTATCCTCAAGACATGCTTGCAGTAAGAACTGCAGGTTGTTCGGTGGGCTTTGGATCACGATTTTCTCGCTTGCGCTACCCAAAGCCGGAGATGAAATAAATGAGCTGGACGAGTTCGTTGATTGCTTCCTCCCTTGCCAACGATGACTCTGGCGAGAAGCAGGTCGTAGCGGGTCGTAGAATGGTGAGATGCTCGTTCCTATCGAGACCTTCCTGCGCCAATCAGTCACCACACTTCAAAAAACACAATTTAACAGGTATAGCAATGTATCGGGCCTCTCTTCCTAAGACTGCATGAACTGTAAGCCCTGAGTAGGCTGCAACTCAGCGGCGGGGGATCTCACAGTAAGCACACACTTCGACCCCTTGGCGAAGCGAGGGCTGAGCGAAGTGTATTTCATATTAGCGAAGCAGCTATGTGGAGATCAGTTACGAGCAATAGATTTCGTACAGGTAGACATACTGTAATTCCATTGCAGATACGGGCTGAGCATCTTTTTGACGATCTTCTCGTGCCGCCTGTGAATACAGGTTCGTCTATGTGCACGACAAGTCCTTGACCAATGCCGAATATCTGACGTTGACCATTGCCTAATATCTGAAAGGAGTGTCGTCAGAATTAAGTCCATGCACGATGATTTTTGTACGTATGTACATACCTGCGTCTCAGTTAATTCTAGAATGCCGATGAAGACGCTGGCATTGTGGAAGATTGTCTATGATGGTATGTTGGATGGGTGGAATACTCGGGTCGAAACAGGCTTCTCCTCCAGATCTGCTTCATGACCACAAACAACTAAACCAACCAGTAGTCGCCTTCAGCATGACTGGCTACCCAGCTTTTCTCTCTAGCCACCCTTAGTCAAACGGTGACGAATGGAAGAAGAAGGAAGGGTTTCAGCCTGCGTAAAAATCGACGACTTCAAGTTTAAGTTGGACCGGAATGACGTAATCATCTCATTAGCACTGCCACAGAATGACACAGTTGCCTCGAGGTCACGGCCACGGGGCCGCTTGCTCTTATCACCCTCTCGTCCAAATGGCTATGCACCTGCATCAATCAGTAAATCCGTCGCTAGATGAACTCCGGCTGCAGTCACGGCTATTACATTGATCTACACGCTCCGTCCTCACACGATGCAGCTGTGCCACTCGTGCGATTACCCTCGACAATCGACCATAGTGTCCAGTGTCCACTGCGAAATTAAGATACTTTTGATGCATTCAAAGTAGTGCTGCCACTTCGTCCATCGGCCACGCATTTCACGTCAGTGATCATTGGATCTAACCTTCTGGCCCTGCAATATTGACCACGGCCTTCCAACTCTCTATCCTTCCATTCATAGATAGACGCCAAACTGGCTTCGAATGAATCAAATACACGTTTTGGGACTCCAAGCTTCTCTAGCGCAACGGAACCGCACCCCATCCGTGCACTCACAATGCGTTCAGCGGTCGGCATCACCGCTCACCTCGTATTTAGCGGGCGTTGACATCCTCTTCCCGGTTGTTTCTGTGCCTACCGTACTCTGAATACTCAATCACTGCTTCGTCACTATGCTCGTTCTCATCGCCATTGCGTTCCTGTTTAAGCGCTACGGGACTCAAGCTGTCCCACTTCCGGTACCCACTACGACGTACTCCGCGTTCGACACGCCCCATTTCGCTCGTGATAGCCCATCCGACGGGTGCCATGGCCGCACCGTCTTGGATATCCTCTGGAGCTGTCTCGCAACAACATTCGCGTGTACCTGGGTTTCTGTACACCCGAATGTACCTTGGCGTAATGAGGGAAAGTGGGCGCTTCTCGGGAGACGTATCTTTCTCATGTTCTTCTCGATCCTCGCGCCGGAGTTTATGATCGTATGGGCGTTCAAGCAATGGCGAGGAGCTGTAATGATCAGGGAGGCTGTCAATGAAGCTTCCGAGAAGGCATTTCCGGACGAGCGTGAGTCTCTATGAATATATATTGCAACAACGTTCACTGACGGATGATTTGTAGAGGATCCAAGACGAAATTCATGGACTACCACGCATGGTCATCTCCTTCAGATGGGAGGATTTCGTCTTCTTGCAACACAGCGAGAGAACTTATTTTACAAAGGAGTCGGTCCTGTGTTCCGTAGTCGTCCTACTAGACTAGCATATCCGTGGGAGTCAGAGCTCGCTAAAGTCGAAGCGATCATTCGCTCGCACAGTAAGGATCTCATTCCGAAGCGATTTCACTATCGTCACGAGATTTCAGGAGGTTTCTGGTCAGACGATTATGCACCGGACAATGAACTTAACGATAACGTCTGGGAAGGTGTCCTTACATTTGACGTTCTTCAGCAACTTCTCTCCGAGAACCTCCTCCGCTTTCCGAGCATCACCGAGGACGAGATCAACGACCGCAGCAAAGGCGACGCGCTCTCAAAGGGAATCGCCCTCTTACAGCTCACCTGGTTCATCGTCCAGATCATCACACGCCATGCGCAGGGCTTAGCGGTCACCGAGCTGGAGCTCACTACGGCCGCTCTCGCTGGACTGAACAGCGTCATGTACATCTTCTGGTGGAGCAAGCCTCGCGATGTGCGCTTTCCGGTGGTCATTCGGACCAAGGGTGTGGAGGAGCTACTGGCGAAGAGAACAGAGGACACTACCTGGAGTTTCTCGGATCGGAAGGAGTTTGACTTTCGAGAGCACCTCTGGACGTCTATGTCCACGCCAATTAAGAAAGGTCTCAGCGCACTGCGCAAGTTCCTCGTATCTTCTCCTACAACGATCAAGAAATTGCTCTCAGATTTTGCTAGTGCGATTAGCGTTTCTCCTGGTAATCTTCGTTCCTTTCTCTCTCGATCTTATCAATCCTTGAAGAGAAGAAAAAGTGGGGATCCGAAGTGTACCGGTGAAATGGGAAGTAGCAACGCTCCAGCGGTCGCCGATCCGGAGCCTGATAGAGAAGAGGAAAATATGCCTCGAATGCAAGTAAGCAATCGTCTTATCTTTACAGATTTCGTGACTTCACAACTTATGCAACCTAATAAAGCAAGTATACAGAGTTCTTATTAGCGGGGCAGGCACTGTGGTATATTGTTTTGCGTTTCTTTTCTCACTACCGGCCTTTGTCATAAGCTTTGGAATCTTCGTACCCGTAGCTCAGATTATGAAAAGTTACGAGAACGATGACCCACTCCCTATGGTATTTGACGCAGGGAAACAGGTCAGGGTGCTCTTCATGATGTTCTACAGCGAGGATGCAGAAGTCAAGCCGCTACTCAGTACTGCCTCTATCGCAGGCGCACTGTTCGGAGGAGTCCACTGCCTCGCGTGGCATTTCAGCTTTCCGTCGCACGTCGAACAGATCATGTGGAGAACTGCGTCTTTGGGAATAGTTGCATGTGCCTTGTCGTTCGTAGGCACCTACCTGTGGCTCGACATTGTTCCGGATGATGGTGATAGCAAAGTACGCCAAATATGTGAAATTGCTATTGCGCTGCTACGGTTCGCGCTAGTGTTATTAACTGCTATAGTATATCCAGTATTTCGATTAATGCTTCTTGTTCTCGCTGTAACTTCACTTCGTTCTCTTCCTTCTTCTGCATTTGATACAGTCCAGTGGATCGAGTTTGTTCCTCACATTTGAATCATGTATTCTTTATTCATTCTGCGCTCAATTGATATATCGTATTGATGCGCTAATTTGATTTGTCTGCGAGTTCTTATGAAAAAATAATGCTCTTGCCTCGCTAAGTCGGGGTTGATTAGGACTGAACCAATTGTGTAAAGAATCCTCTATCGATACACGGAAGGCTTGCTGCAAATGGTTGCTGGTACCAGCACCTACGGATTAGACATGTTCAAACTTGTTTAACATAGCGGAGGAGCAGTTGAAGGACCGATATCTGGGATCGATGAGGCGCAGAGCTGGATGACAATTGTAGGAATCGCTGAGATTAGGGGAAGCTTAGTTCTGCTTCAAACGATAAACGTAAAAGAAAGAGCATCAGAGGTCCACCAGTCTTGATGGAGGCTAACAAAAACTCCCACTGCCATGCAACATCAACGCTAACCCGTTCTTCTACTCCACGAAATTCGGTGCCTAATCCTGCAGATTGTGATATACGGATTCAGGCGATAAGACCATTCGCTTCCCGCTTTCACGATTTCATGAACATTTGGCTGTTATAGCACCTAAGGCGTGACCACCGAAAGTATGGGACATCCTGGATTCCCGGAGACAGCTTATTTCATAGCGCAACGGAAGAGTATATTCACTGTAAAGATGATTTGTTCATACAAGTCTATCAAAGGTACATAGCTTACACGACAGACCACTACTCAAAGTACAGCAATTTATCCCCGGCCTTGACGGCGGTTCCCTCCCTAATACCTTGCGCAAGACCCACAACCTTCAATCCAACGTTCTCCTCTCCTGCGCTGATCTTAATCTCGGTCTTCATCGCTTCCAGAATAGCCACAACCTGTTCAGCAGACGATATTGTGTCTCCGGTACCAGCAGTTATCTTCCAAACTGAACCGGACAAGGACGCACAGACAAAATTCAGTGTTTCGGTTACGTCTGCAAGTGCATAAGTAAGTGTTCAAGTATGTAGTTTCAGTACGTACCAAAAGCAAGCAGCTGACTGTTAGGATCAGAGTGCTTCGATTTACTTTCCTGCCATTCTCGCAGGAGTTCTTTCTCCCTCGCCTCCTCAGACGCTACGCCTTGAGCTTGTCTTTCCTTGAAAACTGATATTTCGTCTTTTATCGAGTCAAGCAGATCAAGGTGCTCTCTCATCAAGAACGTGAGCGGCTCAATCTAGAGGATGCGTGAGGATGTTTTGAGAGCAGGAGAGGACAGCCTCTAACCTTAAACTCGTATCGGCCGCAGTCAAACTCTTTCTCATACTGATGCATTATGCATTAGCGCAACCTCATAGATAAATTGACAACTACACAGACCTGTTCATAGACCTCGTCCGACACAGGCTCGAAGAATACCTTCAATAGTATTATCAAAACACATCCCACTTAACGGATATTCTTGAGCTTACTTGGTGAAACGGATTAAGCAACCACGGCTTTTCCGCTTTGAAGTTTGGGCCTTTACCCCAAGGATGCCATGTCGACAGCGTTCTCCCAAATAGTTGATGCCCTCCAGGAGACTCGACTGGGTAGATAGCAGCAACGAGTCCTGCGATCCCGACAGCACCCTGTAGCATTAAAGATGAGCGTAGAGTGAAAAGGCATGATGAGGAGACGCACCCGAGGCGTATATGTTCTAGACGGGTTCATCTTCTGTCCTACTTGTCTACACCGTGGGTCTATCTACAATACTGATATTCAATAACCATAGAAGACGTCATTGGTACAAACGTACTGGCACAAGGAACGGACATGCATGGTAAAACCCAACACCGAACACAAGCTGTAATATTCACAAAAGGCATTTTAACGGCGAAGACGTGACGAAGACTTCTTACCCAAGGTGAGGTAACAAGCAACCTGAGCGCCTCCTCTGCTCCTCCTTCTACACCATTGTTCCTGGCTAGGTACTCGATGTTACTCGGTAGGTAAACAGCCTTGTCTCTCGCCGATCGCATGTACCTCTCCAGCGCCTCGCGATTCCACCGATCGTCAAGGACAATAGGGAACGTGATCTTCCTGCCTGGGAACTCCATGTCGGCGACAGATGCAGGGAGTGATCCTTCAGCGGCGATGAGCGATGAGAGAAGAGTGGATTGAGAAATGCGCAGTGGGTCGTAATGGACCTTGCGGTGCAGTTCAGAATGGGGGAGAAATATCGAGGAAAAGAGGCATACACACCACTGTCGACCGAATGCAAGGCGCAAGCTCTATGATGCCCTCCACCCCACGTTCCCTCACCGCCGTCTCCAGCGCATGCACCCGTGCACGAACAGAAAAGTCAAGCGTCATCTCTCCGTACTCAACGAGTATAGCCGAATCACCAGCCTAAACCATCATCAACGATACGCCCAGTAGAAATTAGCAAAAAAACGGTACGTACTTGTCGAAAGACAACCTTGGGCTTCTCCGCTGTCGCAGGAATGACGTGTAACTTCGGTTTTGTTTCGACCGAGCTCTGAGAAGTGAAGACTAACAAGTCGAAGGACTGTGTCGAGAAGCCCGATGAAAGAGCGAGAACGGTCTCCACCCAGCGCGCACAATGCTATTGTAGTCGCATGGCATCCGCGTGGCTGATGCGGTTGAACTGAACGGTGTCGCCAGGGCGCAGTTGTCCGAACTTCCATCTGAAAATTTCGTTAACGTCATTCTCGAGGCTTTACTTTGAAAAAAAGATGCTCACTGATCAGCAGTCGCCACTGTCGACACGCAGGCGTATCCGCCCATGCTCGGACCCTCTTCACAGGCGTATCGCTATTTAGATTAACGCTTCCCCGTTATCAAGGATGTTCGAAGGATACGAGCCACCTTCGCCGCCCGTCTCGCGGGACCACAACAGCGCCGGCTCTCCGTCACTCTTGTCCTCATCAGCAGCATATTCCACCCGAATCCCCATCCGGTTTGACGCGCTACTCACGCGCCATCGTGTAGCGTAGAACTTCTCGATGCCCGGAGAAGTGAGGAAGGTGCGGGCCTGGTAAAGCAAGCAGGGTCCAATGCGTCGGGTACACTGGTATTACCGTCTTCGTGAGGCGGTTCGCTGACACGGAAGGCGAAGCGCGCTCAAAGTCTACGTGCGTTGCAGCTCGAATATCGAGGACGTCACCCGTCTGGAGCGCCACCCATGCCATCGAGGTCGATTTCGAGCCGAGATATCGAGCAAAACGCGTTGTGACAAACAGCCTGCAGCGATGTGTGGTAGATGAGTGAGATAGATGGGATAACTATGGTGTACTCACTTTTGCCCTCAGCTGAATTGAGACAAACTTCTCCTTCAGCTCTCCTTCATGGCCACAAACATCTAAGCCCATTACTGCCTGGACTTCGACATCACCGGGTATCCAACTTTCTCAGTTACGTCTGTCGCCTCTTCCACGCTTTCGACAAGTCGACTGGGATCAGAACTCGGACGACAGCTACGACCGCCTTCGCCGCAAGCTCACGAGCACGGTGCTTCAAGCCCATAACCTCAATTGATACCCCGGATGGACGAGCGTCACTGCTCTCTCGCGACATACCCGTAAAACATTGTCGATGTCGGTGCAGCCTTTCGCGTTGGCTACGGTTTCGACGACGTTCGGTAGCAAAGGAAATGGTTCATCTGCGAGGATGACATGCGGCGTTGTTGCGTCCACTAGGGCGAGTATCGAGACAGTGTATACGTCCAAACGGCGTGCAGTGCAAAGGTGCTATCTTGGCGACGCATGCAACACTTTGTTTTGCATTGAGTCACGCCCAACGTCACTGCTGTGCCGATACCGGAAACGCAGCCTTATCAATTTCCAGAATGCATTCTGTACGAGAAACATATTACCTACGGGGATCAAAGCATTTGTAACTTCTCGAATAAAAGAATGAAGTGCGTGTTTACCTGATGGCCTACCAATAACATGGTCAAAAATACTCAATTGAAAATTTCCGAAAGGTCATACTACAAGATATTTCCACTCGAGAAATTTTACCACTATCATCCATGAAACATGAAGATGATTAATAAGACCAACGGAAAAATTCTAATGCCGAGGGACGATCTTCAACCTTTCTGCTCCAACAACGCTTTACCTCCTCCCACTCCCAATTGGTAAGCCACTGATATACCGTATTATCTGAGACATTGGGCAGTTCTCCGTTCCATACAGCTGCTATGACTTGTGTATCAGAAGCGCCAGAGTAAGGCACCTCATCGGTTGCTATCTACTAGTAGGTTAATCAAATGCCTTACAGCAAATATTGCTTGTTACATACCTCTAAGCATGTCATCCCTAATGCATAAATATCAGACGCAAAGGTGTGTTTTCCCGTTCCTCCGAATTTATCTGGAAATAAGAGTTCTGGGGCCTGCCATCGAAGTGATCCCTTAGCCCCGGCTGACGATGCTCCAGTCAGACTTGCCTGGATGTCCTTCACTCGGGATAATCCAAAATCAGCTATCTTAGGTACTCCATCTCCGTCGACAAGAATGTTATCCTTAAGCATGAATATATTAGAGCATGAAATGGGGTTATGGTGCATACTGCTCACACATCGTAAGTCACCATGCACTACGTGAGGGATTCGGCATGCATGTAAGTAGTGCACGCCATCTGACACGCTTCTCATCTATGGCACAAATAGTCTCAGAAGACGAAGGAATGAATGAATCACGTTCTTACCATTGGTCCCCTACTTATATTGGGATTAGAGCGGAGAAACTCCTTCAAAGTTCCATTAGCCATCCAGGGTGTTACCAATACCAACAAATCGGGTTTTTCATCTTGAAACTTTATGCAGCTTATGCCGAGTAAAGGGAGCACATTTTTATGCGACGAATAATGCCACACAACTCCTTCCTTAGAGATTTCCTGCATAAAGGTAAGAAGAGGCAGCGACATGAAATGTGGGCGTAACTCACCGCATGGACCTTTCTGATTTCGTCAGGTTTACCAAAGCACCTCGGCACTTTCATTGCAATCACCCGGCCATCTCTCAAGGTGCCTTTATATATGTCTGCAAACCCACCGCCGTTGACACGGACTGTTGCCATGGCCTGGACCTCGTCCATATGTAGCCGAGATGGAAGAATTGCACAACGCTGGGCTGTTTCGTAGATAGAGTCATGAAGTACTATATCAATTACTTGAGATAGAAAAATGCGATCGAGTCTAACACTTTGAATCGATACCAGTGCCTTCAGAACGGGTAAGTCTGTCAGAAACATAGCGATGCGCCGTCAATAACTGATAGCTCTTCCATACCTGATCGACTTCATCAGTTGTCCGAATTAAATCAGAAACTTGCTCTGCTGTCACTTGATGTATTTCCTTTTGCACATACTCCGAGATTTCTCGTAGCTTACGAGCCTGATAGTGAGCTTTAACCACTACAAAACATGCAAGGGTATGTCTAGCAATTTGATTAAATTATAAGTCATCACATTTTTTGTTTCCAAACGAGTACGTACTGTATTTCTTTGATTAGCTCAGCAGTTTCGGCAATCGTTTCAAGCGCACAGAGTAAATGCCCATTGGAAGAGGGATCCAATGACAATCCAGGTATGTCTAAACTTTGCAGTCTGTTCACTTTGTCCGAAAGGTCCTTGAGTAAAATTTCAAAGGACTTGGAGACTGGTCGGCAATCAGTTGTCTACGGTAAAAGTGACACGTACGTCATTCAAATATCGTTCAAAGTCGAAAGTCTTATCAAGCAAGTAAGAATCAGCTATTACTTTGTTACGAGAGCCTGACACGTACGACATCAGCCAAGTAGTCAAAATTGATGCCAGCCTTTACATGCAAGTAAAAATCAATATTCCTTAATGAACTTAAACTGCAGATCTCACCTCATCTGCCAGAAAGCTATAGGCAGCATCTTCCCAGTCGTCGAGGGACGCAGAAGGATTACAGAGTCTTTCAAGTTCTTCCTTATCGTATCTTTCTTGGAAGGTTGTTACCTCCCGATCGAACAGTTCACAAATGTCGTCAAGGAAAGAGGCCATGAGAGATGTTTTAGTTCGATTACGCTACAGGAAGGAGACAAGGGCGATGGCAACAGACAATCCTTATCGATGCCATCAAAATCAGCAAATACAAGCAAACAGACACCGCTTTCTAGTCGGCTTCTTTCCAACTTTGCCGCGTCTCTCACAAATATTGTTATGCGTGCACAGCTGCCCATGGTACACTCAGGCTCATCCACTTATACAGTTTCTAAGACAGCCTCAGAGCTTTTCCTTCACCTGCACTTTGTTGGACCTTTGAGTCGTAAATGTATATTCTGTATGATTACTAAACCCCTGCCGTAGCTTACCTCAATGGATGCTTTTAGATACCGCTGATGGTTTACTCCAGAAGCGAAGATCCAAAGATAGAAACTCGACTTGTCTGAGTTGACATTGCGTAAATGTGAGCCCTCTACAACAGCTGAGAACAGACCGAGTTAGATACTCGCCGGGGTGTTCTTGCTGTAACTCACCGAAGAAACAAGATGATTAGACTCAGACTCGGAGCCGCACTGGAAACTCGATATTAGCAGACCAGTATGCAGTAGTTCTTTTTTGTACGGCTGAGCATTGAAGTCCGAAATGATTCGTAGGTGTGTTTGGTCACGGGAATAAAGAGAATGTCCCGAAAGCTTGCAGTGTATCCGGGGAAGAACTGTCATTTTTGAGACGAGTAAAGCGGGCCCGATCAACGGCGTGGCAAGTGTAGAGAGACTTGGAGGAAATATTTGTGATGTATGTCTTAATCTTGTATAAATGGGGGTGCCATGTTGAATGAAGCGTAAGCCGAGATCACCACAGCTTGAAACACATTGAGCTACATCGAGACACAATCGCCTTTCGATTACATGCTAAAAGTCTCTGAATCAAGGCTCTGTTTCAGAACGGAGAAAGCGCTTTTGAAGTGATTTTTGCAAGCTAATGATGCTGTAACGCAAATCATTCGAAAACACCTGGGTCAGAAGATGTATCACAAAAGCTAGAGAGTATGTATGACGTACCGTTACACACAGTACAAGCAAGAGAAGAATTCTTTGAGATAGACGACAGATCGAAATAGCGCTGAAGAGCAGAGTACACCGAGTACCGAACGGCAAAAACGCCATCGGTATAGATCACTATCGTGATGACTTGGCAGGACTTGCCCTGAGCATATTCTAATCAAGATTGCAAGGGTGACGCGTAGTACTGAACAGCAAAAACGCAATTGGTCTAGATCACCAACGTGATGATATGCCTTGATGTTCCCATTTTGATGACGATTGCGAGGGTGTTGCTGAGGAAAGAGGATTGTTAGAACAAGTAAACGCAGCGAGGAAGTGGCTCTATATCAGATGGATAACAGCTTCTGAATATACCGGTCGAGATTGTGACGACTGTAGACTTGCAGACAGCCCAGTTCCGATTTACTACAGCGTCAAGGTATGATCGGGGACTCCATCGGACTTCTGGGGACACATGACCACGGAAAGTATGGGACATCCTGGATTTTTGGAGATAGCTTAGTACTTCATAGCGCAACGGAAATGTATGTAATAATAATATGATTACACTGTTCATACAAGCTTATCAGAGTTGCATAGCCTGATGTCAGACCACTACTCAAAGTACAGCAATTTATCCCCAGCTTGGACAATGCTACCTTCCCTAATCCCCTGCGCAAGACCCAAAATCTTCATTCCAACGTTTTCCTCTCCTGCGCAGATCTTAATCTCAGTCTTCATTGCTTCCAGAATTACCACGACCTGTTCAGCAGACGATACAGTCTCTCCAATAACAGCGGCTATCCTCCACACTGAACCGGACAAGGACGCACAGACGAAATTGGGCGTTTCAATTATGTCTAGAGAGTATATTATATTAGTATGTGATTTATAATTGGAGTATATTCGGTACGTACCAGAGTCAAGCATTTGCGCGTTAGAATCTGCAGGGTTCGATTTACTCTCCTGCCATTCTCGCAGGAGTTCTTTCTCCCTCGCCTCCTCGGACGCTACGCCTTGAGCTTGTCTTGCCTTGAAGATGGATATTTCGTCTTTTATCGAGTCAAGCAAATCAAGGTGCTCCTTCATCGAGAACGTGAGTGGCTCAATCTAGAAGGATTCGTGAGGATGGATTATGAGCAAGGGAGTACGGTTTCTGACCTTAAACTCGTATCGGCCGCAGTCGAAATCTTTCTCAAACTAATGCTCATGCATGAGTGCAGCCTCATGATAATTCAACGACCACACAAACCTGTTCATAGACCTCCTCCGACACAGGCTCAAAGAATACCTACGATGATATTATCAGACCACATTCCACTATGCGGATATTATCGAGCCTACTTGGTCAAAAGGATTAAGCAACCACGGCTTGTCCGGTTTGAAGTTTGCGCCTTCACCCCAAGGATGCCATGTCGACAGCGTTCTCCCAAATAGTTGATACCCTCCAGGAGACTCGACTGGGTAGATAGCAGCAACGAGTCCTGCGATCCCGACAGCACCCTGAAGCGTTAAAGATGAGCGAAGAAAGAAAAGGCCTGATAATGAGACGCACCCGAGGCGTATATGTTCTAGACGGGTTCATCTTTTGCCCTACTAATCTGCACCGTGGATCTATCTAGAACACTGATAATCAATGACCATAGAAGAGGTCATTGGTACAAACGTACTGGCACAAGGAATGGACACGCAAGGTAAAACCCAACACCAAACACCAGCTGGAAGCTCATAATTAGTATTTAAACAATAAAGACGCGACGACGGATTCTTACCCAAGGCGAGGCAACAAGCAACCTCAGTGCCTCCTCTCCTCCGCCCTCTACACCATTGTTCCTCGCCAGGTACTCGATGTTGCTCGGCAGGTAAACAGCCTTGTCTCTCGCCGATCGCATGTACCTCTCGAGCGCCTCGCGATTCCACCGATCATCAAGGACAATTGGGAACGTGATCTTCCTACCTGGGAACTCCATGTCGGAGACAGATGCAGGAAGGGATTCTTCGGCGGCGATGAGCGAGGAGAGAAGAGTGGATTGAGCAATGCGCAGTGGGTCGTAATGGACCTTGAGACACAGTTCAGAATGGAGAATAATCATAGAAGAGGAGAGGCGTACGCACCATTGTTGACCGAATGCAAGGCGCAAGCTCTATGATGCCCTCCACCCCACGTCCCCTCACCGCCGTCTCCAGCGCATGCACCCGTGCACGAACAGCAAAGTCGAGCGTCATCTCTCCGTACTCAACGAGTATAGCCGAATCACCAGCCTAGACCATCATCAACGAAACGCTCAGTAAAAGCTAGGACTAAACACTACGCACTTGTCGAAAGACAACCTTGGGCTTTTCTGCTGTCGCAGGAATAACATGTAGTTTTGGATCTGTTTTGACTGGGCTTTGAGGAGTGAAATCAAACAAGTCGAATGGATGTGTCGAGAAGCCCGATGAAAGAGCAAGGACGGTCTCCACCCAGCGCACGCAATGGTCTTGTAGTCGCATGGCATCCGCGTGGCTGATGCGATTGAACTGGACGGTGTCGCCAGGTCGGAGTTGGCCAAATTTCCACCTGAAATAATTGTGAACGTCAATGTCGAGGCTTTACTTAGAAAAAAAATGCGCACTGATCAGCAGTCGCCACCGTCGACACGCAGACGTATCCGCCCATGCTCGGACCCTCACACGTCAATATCACGGGCGTGTCGCCATTCAGATTCACGCTTCCTCTCGCGTACCCGTTATCAAGTATATTCGACGGATGCGAGCCGCCTTCGCCGCCCGTCTCGCGGGACCACAACAGCGCCGGCTCTCCGATACCGTTGTCCTCATCAGCGACATATTCCAGCCGAATCCCCATCCGGTTCGACGCACTACTCACGCGCCATCGTGTCGCGTAGAACTTCTCGATACCCCGAGTAGTGAGGAAGGTTGTATCGTCGTGCGGACCTGGTAAAGCATGCAGGGTCCAATGTGTTGGGTACGACGGAATCATCTTTCTCGGGAGGCGGTTCGCTGACACGGAAGGTGAAGCGCGCTCAAGGTCTACGTGTGTTGCAGCTCGAATCTCGAGGACGTCACCCGTCTGGAGCGCCCTGCCTTGATACCCACCCATGCCCATCGAGGTCGATTTCGAGCCGAGATATTGCGGAATGCCAGGGAGGCCACCAAGAATGGAGACGTATGCGCGTAAGCCTCCTGAGCTATCTTCACTTTCGCGAGCACCATCAACGGCGAGCTTCTCACCCGCACCGATGACCAAGGGCGCCCACATTTCCACGTCCCTCCCGTCGATCGTGACGCACGCAGGCGCACCAGTGACGGCCACCACGCAGTCGACGTGAAATAGTACGGAAAACCTCAAACTTGCTCCGCCTCCGCGAGGAGGGACTACCACCTCCAACCCCTCACATACCAGATCGTTGCCTACGATAGCGTTGCCTGTTTGAAAGGCCAGAGGGTCCATGGGCCCGCTGGGAGGGATTCCGAGCCCGGTTAACCGCAAGGGCAGAGACTGAACGGTCACATTGATACCAGGAGTGAGGACTGTGAAGGCACTTGATATACATATCAGATTCAATCCGCATTTCGAGTTGTTGAGCACATACCTAGGGACATATGACACGCCTCCGCTATCCACCCACTCAGTCGTCGCCATTCCTTCCCTGAACGTATCTTCAAGACATAATTGGAGTAAGAACTGCATATTGTTCGGAGGGCCTTGGATCACGATCTTTTCGTCCGTGCCATCCACGGCTGGAGGTGAGAAAAGTTGTACGAGTTCGTTGATTGCTTCCTCCCTCGTTGGCGCACTCACGATGACTTTGGCAAGGAGTGGGTCGTAAAATGGTGAGATTGCCGTTCCTGTCGAGACCTTCATTTATCCAATTAGTCAGTACTCTTCAAAAACACCTGGAGAGGCGAAGTTGAATATGCGCACCCATGTATCAATTCGTAAACCTTTCCTCTGATCCGGAAACTTTACGAACTGAAGCAACCCCGGGCACGGTTGGAAACTGGCTGCGGGATTCTCACAATAAACGCGGGCTTGAACTGCATGCAGACGCGAGGGCTGCGCGAAGTGTGTTTGATATTTGCTGAGCAACGACGAAGAGAGCCCTCCCAGGTTGGACTCACTTTGGACATCGTCAAGCTCGGCGATACCTTGGCGAATCATGAGCTCTACGAGGTCCAAGTCGGGATGAAGGGATTCTGTTATTGTATGTTCGACCTCGAACATTAGAGGGTAAATCTCTGTTTATAGATGGAAAGGAATGAAAGGTACCTGGAGACGCGTATTCATCTCGAGAAAGTAAAAGTTTCCTGTTTTGTCATCTACGAGAAACTCAACTGTGCCTGAAATACGGAAAGCCTTGAGCACACTTGACAGATCGTGGCAGCAGAGAAGAGAAACACACCAGTCGAATTATAATTGATGAGCTTTCCCAAACGAACAGCTGCATCACACATCTTCTCTCGTAGCTCTAATAATACATGTTCAGTTACGTGGAATATATGCCATAAAGGTAAACGTACCGGGATATCGTTGCAGATATGGGCTTGGTGTCTCTTCAATGATTTTCTGGTGCCGCCTCTGGATGCTGCATTCGCGCTCGCCCATATGGACAACATGACCGTGACCGTTGCCGAATATCTGAAAGGAGCTGTCTGTTAGAAATGGGTCGATGAATGATGATTCGCGTACGTGCCTGCACTTCTATGTGCCTCGAAGAGACAAAGTATTTCTCGACGAATACGCCTGCGTTGTGGAAGATAGCCTGCCGTGGTGCGTTAGACGAGTGCGCTGAGATAACTGTGGTATACTCCTCACCTTTGCCCTCTGTTGCGTCGAGACAAATTTGTCCTGCAGCTCTGCTTCATGACCACAGACAACTAAACCCATACCGCCTCCACCAGCAGTCGCCTTCAACATCACCGGGTACCCAACTCCCTCAGCCACCTCTAACGCCTCCTCCACGCTTTCGACAAGTCGACTGGGGTCGGAACCTGGGACAACAGGTACACCTGCGCGTACCGCAAGCTCACGAGCACGGTGCTTCAAGCCCATATCCTCAATCACCTGCGCCCTCGGCCCCAACAGCTTCACACCTGCCTCCTCTAACCTTCGAGCGAATTCCGCGTTCTCAGAAAGGAAGCCATATCCCGGGTGGACGAGTGTCGCTGCTCTCTCGCGACAGACCCGTAAGATGTCGTCGATGTCGGTGTAGCCTTTCGCGTTGGCTACGGGTTCAGCGACGTTCGGTAGCAAAGGCACAGACTCATCTGCAAGGACGACGTGCGGGGCTGTTGCGTCCACTTGGGTGTATATCGAGACTGTGCGTAGGCCCAAACGGCGTGCAGTGCAAAGAATGCGAACTGCTATCTCTCCACGGTTCGCAACAAGCAACTTGTGTTCCTTGGGAGACATTTGTACGTTCCTCAGACGTTATCGCATCTCGAGGGCCTTATCCTTCGACGAGGATGGTATAAATAACGTCCGTGTGCTTGAGAACTGAATATGAGTGTCATGCGACTAAAAGTGGCAGGATAGAAGTTGTTCTGACTTACCTTAAAGATATAGATCTAGGTTGAATTAGCCATAGCTCTGCAGTAGCACTAGCACATCTGCTATTTCTATGCCATGAAGCAACAACTTCTTGAGCTTATGAAGTACGTACTGTCAATTGGCAGCTGCAGGTGAATCGGGATTGCAGTGAGTTTCGAGCGCCGCTTCAACTTCAAGTTGGGTTCAACTTGAACCTAATTTCTTGACCCACTGCAGGGGCCTGAATATTAGAGTAAGTATCGGTTTCTTCTCTTCGCATTATGTGCCTATTTCTCCATAGTCATCTCCCGCTCTCATTGATGAAAGCAAAGCACGAATTTTGAGCTGGACTACTGCAGAGGTAGACTACGGTTTACTGCTTTTGCGGCTTCTGCAAATCCAGAGAAACTCAACGCAGTCATCTCCTCCGGACCGTAATAAAGCTAATTATCATAGTTCGATGCTTGTCTACCATTGACATCCATAGTACTCATGCCCGGACCCAATACAATTATCATACAAATCATATTCATAGCGCTAACAACCCTACGTGAAAGTCATGTACATTAGCTTACAAGACATCTGGGTCAAACTCATACATATGGACTAGGGAAGATGTCGGTTACTTTGAGCTCTTTATAATGAGTATATGCTTAGTTAATCATTTTCATTAATATCCCATCTCTACCTCCATCATTCTCTAGTTGTGCGAGTCAACTGAGTTCTTCACAAGGAGGCTGTGTGCGGCTGATCGAGGCATAATCGAGCACTTGAACGGAACCGGATGGCTAGCGAACAGTAATCCAATCAATCCAGGGTGTCATTGTAAGAAAAGAACATATCCTCACCTGGCGATGCCGGAGGAGAAGTCTCTCCTGACATCTATCGGCTTTTTCTCCTCACCGTCTGCCTTGCTGATCGTCATGGTTGCAAGGAAGGAGGAAACGGCGATATAGATCTTCAGGAAATCAAATCAGAGTCAGGTGCGGGAGATTTATTTTTCAGTAATCACGTACCGTGTTGAAAGCGAGGTTGCGTCCTGGGCAAACGCTAGATGAGTCCGTGTGCGTAGTGAGAAGAGCCCTTGAGTAGAGGTGTCGATGATATTAGCTTACCGTCTCCCGAAGCCGAATGCAATCTTCTTCGGGTCGGTCGGGTTCTTCTGCGGCTTCCCATTCTGGTCTTCAGCGAGGAAACGCTCCGGCTTGAATTCGTCTGGGTCTGGGTATAGCTCGGGATCGTGGAGCATTAGCCTTTGGTGTACGGAAGTTCAGTATTCGGGGTCAATCAGGACGCTGCAGGCAAAAATGGCCCAGATAAAGGTGAGCTTACCATTGGTTTGGGATGACGACTGTGCCCTCTGGTAAGAAGTATCCGTTGTAGACATCGTCCTGAGTCAGTCGGTGAGGGATTCCTAGGGGGAGGACCGAGTGCCACCTATTACACATTCAGAGCTCAGAAGGCAACGTCAAATCGACATCGTTCTCCTTCGACGCACCTTAGACACTCGTCGATGAGCGCGCGGACATAAGGCAAGGCGCCCCTATCCTCAAACGTTGGGAGGCGCGTGCCTCCCGTGACACGGTCGATCTCCGCTTGTGCGCGGACCTGTACCTCGGGCGTGCGGAGCATAGCGAAGAGGAAGGTGAGGAGAACCGACGCGGTCGTCTCGGACCCGGCAAAGTAGATCGCACCCGCCGTGTCCGCGATAAACTCCTCGTCTTTGACAACGCCGTTCGCATCCGTCTGTGCTTCGATGAGGTCACTCACAATAGATGGGTTGGCTGTGCCTTCTCTCTGTCGGTATGATTAGTTCATGAAAAGCAGAGAAAGCTTTTGAAGGGCGGACTGACCATCCTTCGCTTCACGTCGTTGTATGGGTTGAAGCGAATTGCATGGGAGAGAACTCGGCCTTTCTTGACGAGCTTGTGGAAATCGAAGCCTGGTAACCAAGTCGGAACGTGTTTTACTGCATGATTAACAGATTATAAGAAGAGTATAGCAAAGGATGTGGCAGAATGAACTTACACCAGGGAAATACATTAACCGGAGAAGCAGGGTTTGAAGCATCGATGGCAGCATTAGCACCTTCTTCGACCAGTGCAATCAGAGGGTCGTTTTCGGGCTCGACTAAAGAGATACTGAGCATGCCTCTCTACGTAAAGGACACTGAGAACTGACCTTCAAATCCATATGCAACTGAGACCGTCGTCGAACCGACGAAGCTGCGCACGTGATTAAAGAAGTCTGCCGGGCTCTGAAGCAAGTTGTGCAAGAGAACGTGTGCATCCTCGCTCTGCTTTCCTTGATACTTCGCGAGATGGCTGCTTTCCATGTACCGCTTGAATCTCAATGAGCCCTGACGCCAGCTCTCGCCGTAACGCGCAAACGGAAGGAGCCAGTCCCAGTTCTGCAGCTCGTTCATAGCGATAATGGGCCGGTCGGAGTAGATTGATGATCGGCGCTCGAGGAGCTCACTTGCTGCCGCGTAGGAGTTGAGGAAGACGAGTGGCGCACCGAAATTCTCGAGGTATATGATGTCGCCTGTTGCATGACCATGAAGACGTTAGAGTGCAGAAATCAGGAGAACGAGCGGTTAATGATGAAGCACGTACCATACACCTTCTTCCACTCTGCCACCTTCATCCAGTTGTGTGTATTCGGCATGTCGAATACGTTGCCAGCCAGAGGAAGACCGCGTGGACCCGGTGGGAGAGAAAGGCCTGAGGGATTCACCCGGCGCCTGTTTTGGGAGCGGGCATAGATTATGGAAATGCAGCTGAGTATGGCGGCGGGGATTAGCACGTCTAGGAGGTTGAGCTGGCCAAAAGGGCGGTTCAGTGGTATGTTGAAAGTCTGAGTGTCCATGGCAGGGCTTCTGTCAACTAGAATACGGACTCAACGATGAATTTCTTGCCGAAAGAGCATCGAGGCAATGGCTTTATAAGTCCAAGGCATAGAATGTTCCCTAAGACCGAAGTACGAGGCGGCCGGTCCATAGGAGATTGTACGAGACGGCTCTCAAGTCAGAGCGCTTTCGAGTGTAGTGCCTTGGAGTATCGCAGATGGCTATACAATGGCGGCCAACATGTTACGCTGGGATCTCCGGATATCCTATCCACAGGCTGATTGTTCACGATGCAATTAGTTTTCGTTCTATTCAGTTAAGGAGACAAGTATACCTTAGGTACAGAAGCCGCTCGTACATGATCACCTGGCTCATCCAATAGCTCCTGCAGATTCGCTCCTCTTCTTTCCTATTGTATATGAGGTTAGGCATTTCAAATGTAGGGCCTTACTACTAGTAGTAGGGAATCAGGAAAAAAGCTCGGTAGGCCGCGTCAGCCTGAGTGATCACCGCACAAGTAATAAATTCCCACCCTCGGCACGGACAGCTTTCAACTTCACGTTCAAGTTCTTGTTCAAGTTTGACGACAATCATCTTTGACAAGTCTTCGGGCTTCATCTTTTCTTTATAATATTCCTATCACTACGCCTCCAGAACTAGCCACTCGTGAAAGATGACGGAAAGTTATCACAACAACGTCCGCTCACCAACGTGTCTTTATCAACGCTAGTCCGTTCTTAGCTTCATTGAGCTCGAGACATGGGTTGACACCGGGTATCCTTCTTCCTGCGGAAAGAAAGTGAGCCCGCAGAAACTGACGATCTCCTTCTTATCATGGTAGCTCAATATATTTCCGCTGGCATCTGTTTATTGAAATATCGCAACGCAGCTTTGCTTTTACCTAAGGTACTGATCGATAAATCCCAGGGGCCATGCCCATCAGCGCACTCGGTCTTATCGTGGAGATATGAAGACGTTGCCACCAGATCTTCTATTCCGCTCGCACTAGTCCATGCTGTTTGTACACTCTCGTCACAACGCCTTCCGCCTATTCTCCCTAACATAGTAAGAAAAGGTATGCGCGTCTTTCCAGCTATTGTAGGATCACCTTTTTATTGACCTGGCACAACAGACCGTCGTTTATTGTGGTATTTACGGCTCTTCTTTCCGTCAAAAATCCATTTAGTAAAGGAGCTGCCGCTTATAAGACAGCATCAGAGGAGATGGTGTATTACCCCATTGTTGCCCTGACGGTTCGCTGCTTCAAGTTGTGTGGCAACCGGGGTATGAAATGGGAATATTCTGTTTGTGGATGTTATTGGTCCGTGTGGACAATCATTTCTTTGAACACCTGAGCGCTCCGCAGACTCGCATCCCACCATCGTCGTCTAACCGTCGTACCCTATCATCTTTCTCGGCAACCGCACGCTGAACGCTGCACTCTTGCCATGGCCTCCTTCTTCAAGGACATAGAAAGAATCTCGCTAAACTTCAAGACGCTCGAGGCCTTGATCTCTGTACGAATGAGACGAAAACTTTGCGATCCTTCCGTGCCTCTCAGAGAATGGGAAGAAGCTGCTTTTGAGCTTTGGAATCTTGTCTACGAAAGAGCTGAGCTCTACGAAATACATGATCGGCAAAATCCGCTGTGTGGAACTGCTGAATCACACGACGTGAATGGAAGCTTTTCCTTGAATTTTGACGATGTACGCAGTGCTAGTATTTCTTTCTAAAGAGTTGACATTGCCCAATTCACGCAATTTCTTCTCATTGGAAAGGCGTTCAACTTCCTCATAAGGAGTTTCAAGAAGAAGCTTGATTCAACGATCAAGATATTTTCGTCCTGGAGTAGTCAAGCATGGAGCGATAGGTGGTACGCTTATGGGACATCATTATCTGATTTGACGAGGGCCTCGTGTGATTACAATACTCTTACTGTATTAATGTGAGTGTGTGACTGCGAGTAAAAAGTATTATTTTGACTACCCTATCTCTCCAGGGATGGCCTCGCTTGCCTGGCAGTCATTGAAGTTCATCATAAGGCTCGCAGGCTACGTAGTATCTCGAAGTTTGTTGAGGGCAAAGAGAAGCAGATGATCTCAGGACATGTCGAGGATTTGATACACGCTGTTGATCAACTTGACCAGGTACCATTAATCATGCTTTGAACAATGCAATGCTCACAGGGTCTCTTGCTCATCAGGCATACGTGTCGATCCGCGATGCAGGTAGCTGCGAAATAAAGGGCCTGGAAGTACTTCTGCACGATTCTATCTACGACACAGCCAGGCGCTGCGCAGTCCTTCCATCAAGAATGAATATGATGGAAGCTCAAGACATACCAGTCATTCGCGTGAATGGTGGAGGCTTTGCGGATATATACGAGGGTCGATTGAGTGACGGTCGCGTTGTTGCGTTGAAGACCCCCAGATGCTTTGGGGGGCCAGAAGAAATGAAGAACATCCTTGCGGTGCGTTGCTATGTGTTGTATGGCAGTTCTAATATACTAACGACTACGCAGGAGATATGCAGAGAAGCGCTTGTGTGGCATTTCTCGAAGCATAAAAACATTCTCCCCTTACTTGGAATAGGCTTCATAGACTCGACGCTTGAGAAACCGGGTCTATTGACCCTGGTTACACCTTTCATGCATAATGGAAGTCTTCGACAACTTTTAAGAAGCAAGCCGGACGTGGATAGGCCACGAATTGTAAGAGTTTTCTTGCTTCGCAGCCCCATTTCTCATAATAGCGACCTTGCTTGAAGATTGCAGAAATATCACACGGCTTATGTTACCTACATGAATGGAGAAACCCTCCAGTCGTCCATGGAGACCTCAAATGTGTAAGAGAATTCACACAGTCATCAATTTTCCTTTCTCACTGAAAGATGCTATAAGGATAATATACTTATGGATGCTAATGGCAGACCTCGCATAGCGGACTTTGGTCTTTCCAGGGTGAAGGACGTGCATGCGAGTTTGACTGGGGCTTCTTCGATGGGGGCACATGGATCTCTTCGCTGGCAGGCTCCAGAGCTCTTGTGTCCTGAGACGTTCGGGGGAAGTGGAAAGCATACGTTTGCTTCCGATATCTATGCTTTCGGGATGACATGCTTGGAGGTAAACTGTTCATTGTATATACCTCAGCGTGAGCTTACGATTTTCTTGGATTTTCTCAATTCAATTGGTAGATCATTACCGGACAGCCTCCGTACGCTGGCTTCAGTGAGCCTCAAGTAATCACCGCTGTTGTTTTGCGTCGGAAAGCGCCTGATTTCCCAGATCGTGTCGCATTCGAGAAAGGAATGACGGAAAGGAAATGGGGGTTGATCAAGGACTGTTGGAACGTGAATGCTCATAGCCGCCCGACTGCAAGTTATCTCTGTTTCTCGTGTCCGTGAAAGTAGAAGGAGGTTTCTTAATCTGTCCTTGAATGATCGGCGTGCTTCTGTGATTTGTCAGATCGACGGTCAGTTGTTTATCTTAAGCGATATCACGCAAACCTGAGGCATCGTTGAAGAGAGCACAATAGCGTAAGAAAAATCAGCTCAATATGTTGTGGTGACGTCAATGATGTCCTTTGCATAGAATGCTCCAAAAATGCACTTGACGTCCTGGGTACCACATTCTGGCGAAGCAAGGAAATACTAGAACTAGCATCGGATTATTGAAGTATGCGCGAACGGACAGCTTTATTGCGGTGGAGATGTTCATGGCTGCTGCAGTAGCGAGGCTACTTTCAGCTGCTAGAGGATATGGGAGGCTAACGTCACTTCAGAGCTATAAGATGATTCCGTACATATATCCTCATTGTACTCGTATTCGTGTATGTTTACTGTTAAGATGAAAAAACAATTATCATGCTCTGTTCCGTAATCATCAAGAAAACAAATGTGCATCAAATGGTCAAGAAAACGACGAAGCTGAGAATGTGCGTGGACTAATTTCGATAACAGGCTGTGCGACGCTTCAAGAACGACTAGATAGAAGACTTTCAAACTCCAAAGCCAGAGATCCTATATTCTGGAGTCAGATAGGATAAGAGGCACGGTAGCGATTGCTCTTACCTGTCTTTAATCTGATCTCTGCAGTGCTTGAGCCTTTTCTCATCTTTATCCCGTGCGTTTTGAAGCTTGTTTTCGATGTTTTCTGATATCTATTATGAAATGTAAAACATATCGACAGAAGGAAGAGATAGTTCAACGATATACTTACCTGGTAAGTGTCTGCATTCGCTTTCAAGGCTTCAATGGCGGACTTCATTGCCCGCTTAACTGGATAAGTATCATCTTCGTCATCCATAAGTCTAGTAAGCTTGTCTTTGGCTTCTGTAATGGCATGCGCAGCAAATGATACCACGCTACGTATTAAAGCATATGATCATTGCTGGGAATTGAGTTGATGGCATTATTTAAACTTGCCTCGAAAATTCTGACTCTTTGGAAACCACTTTGCGTCGAGATTTCGCATCATAGAACAGTAGGCAGATCTCGGCAAGAGCAATCATCTGCTCGGCATATTGAATTCCGACTTTCGCCACAAGCTTCAATATATCGGCCATAACCTGTGATCATTGGAAAATTGATTGAGCGGGCTGCTACGGGTGTTGTTGCTAGATCTACATACCTTCGCGTCACCATTTGATGGCTCGGGAGTCGTGCCAAGGTGGTGGGAAGGTACAGGCTCTCCCGCCAGCGGCGGCTTCATGTGACTGTAATTAGTTCCACAGTTAATTTTGCATCAAAACATATTCAGATATATAACGAAGATATACCCTAGTGCGTCTTTGATTGCAGAAATCTCGTCATCTGTCAACCGACCAGTCGACGAGAACCAATTTATCTTTATCAAATCGAAAACGATAACATCAATCATCTAGCTTACAGTCAGCAAACTTATTTGTACCTACACAGCGATAAATAGCTCACCGAATATGGGAACTGCTGCTCGCCGTCCTTAGCCAGCTCACGTATTAGATCCTGTAAAGGATCAATGAGATCATAAAACGAGTTGTCGTTCATGCTAAGGACAACAATTGAGATTTGATATACTAGATCATAAAGGAAGTTTCTTACGCTTGAATCCGACGCAGGATTAGATTGATGCATGTGCTGATATAGTTCCGCTTTTCTATCCAAAAGTTTTCTTTCATGATCTTTGTACCATCTTGCAATAGATATGGAGCCTCTGAAGGCTGAAGTAGATAGATTAAGCTACGCGGTGACTTTAAACTTTGTTATGAGATTACCTGTTTATTGCAAAGCTCGTCCAGCTTCTGATGAAAAAGATCTATGGCGATCAACAAGTCCTTCCCTTTATTCGAAGACATTGCAGTGACGAGATTGCATAGAGAACTTGAGATTGCGTGCTTTAGTCAGTAAACATGGCTGTAATGATCTGATTTTACTGACCCTTCGAGTACATTCCTTGCGAAGGTGTAAGACTTGAATGAGAACAGGTTCGGAGCATTTGAGTTCTGGACGTTCGTTATGTCCGAAAGAACTTGCTTGTAAACTTGATGTCCCCATATTCCTAGCGAAGCTGTTGAATGCGTAAAGTAAGGCAATTGAGAGACATCGTCCTGGAGAATCTTCAATAAAGCATAGCTCAAGTGTGTGATGCGATAATCGGACTGAAGCTCAATTGTCAAGTTATTCTTGGCGAAGGCTGCAGCAGACATTGCTTGGAGGGGACTGGAGAAGTGAGTCGAAGCAAACCAGCTCTCGTATGCTTTTATACTACTCACTGACGATTGTTTGCACTCGTTGTTGCACCTGACAGAACACGCGTGTCTTCTAAGAAAGCGAAGAATTTAGCAAGAACGCGTAGACACCTTGCTGCACCCTACCTCCTTTCATTTCTACGAAGCCCCGAACTCTATACCGCTGAAGATGCGGGAAACGTCCCTCTAAAAAGCTATTGCGGGGATTGTGAGGATCGAAACTGTTCGGTCGTGAAATTAATTGGGCGTTAAATGTGATTTCCGAAAAAGACAGTTCACAGACTGCCTCCCAAGCGGATGACTATTGGCTCTT
The DNA here is from genome assembly GCA_910574555.1 of Trichaptum abietinum. NCBI lineage: Eukaryota > Fungi > Basidiomycota > Agaricomycetes > Hymenochaetales > Trichaptaceae > Trichaptum > Trichaptum abietinum. Next base: position 39,828 of record CAJTBE010000004.1, on the reverse strand, counting down.
CCCGTCGACTCATGCATGTCTCTCTACAGACCATTCGAAAGATGAGCTCCTACTATTCGTAGCGGGAATCGAGGAGTTCCGATCCGTTAATACCTTGCAAGAAATGGAACTTGGTGCGAAGGTCTGATGTGAAGGTTGGAGATCATATGATTACGGCGTCTTCTAAATTGGCTCAGCTTGCCTGGTGAGCGCACTCGGAATCGTCGAGAGTGAAAAGTTACCATGCGCTTGCCGTTCCATACTCTTAAATGAGAATGTGAGAGGTAAAATCGGTACGGTGACAATGTTGTATACATTTACGAGATATGTTCATTTTCTGATGCACCTGATACGAAGACTCGTAGTCAGCATTTGCTTATAACCAGAAAACATAGAGTAGTACGAGATTTTGCTTACGTGTTATGGGGAGAGAAAGAACGAGAGTCTGGGAAGAGACTTGCTTATTCTCATGTAAGTAAGCTACCCAAGTGATGCAAGAGAAGAAAGGTTACAAACACGACGACTAGACGCTGCGCCATGCATGGTACACGGCCAAGGCGCTGACGCTATATTGAATTACCAACACTAGATATGCAAAGAAGGTTTGGAACCTGCAGTATATCGTTAATATAAGTCAATGGGCCAAATGCATCGGTGAGCATCTATTCGGAAATCGCCTACGAGAAATGATTGTTGTCATGCTCTCGACACATATCCACGTTCAACATTTTAATCGATGACGTATGGCATGTCTTCGTGAATGGAGCGTAAGTATCGATAACCCCAAAACCGGATCTGATGTTTCGTATTTGAGCGCCTGAATCAAGCGCTGAGACGGTAATGAAAATGCATCAGAAAAGCCATACGGATAACATGATGCACTGACATGGAGCACGTGAATGACAATGGAACTCTGAAGCGAAGGTCTGAATAAGAGCGGTATTTCTGTGCAACCTGGCCGTCATGACAATAGTAACGAATCTGGTACGAAGATTCTTCGGCAGACTGGAATTATCTAAAAATTCCCGCTCAGAGAGTGTGTAAAAATGGCTAGCCAGAGGTCCCAGAAGAATTGGCGTTGGAGACATCGGATCTTGGCATACTGGCAGCCATGTGATGAGCAGCGACAGAACTCTAAGGATGGGTGATCTATAACCAGATGAACGGATTAAGAACACAGCGAGAACGAAGAAAATTTCTCTCTACTTACATAAAACACAGTGGTTGATGAGATCGTATGTCTTGATCTTTCAAGCGCATGCTCCATTGGGACTCGGAAACTTTCACGAGACAAGATACCTCCAACCGGCTAAAAGAAGAGCCGCAGGCTCAGAATCATCACCGTGAGCTGAAGTTTCATGGAGAAGGAGATGTGGGAGCGGAGGAGGAGAGAGTTCTCCAATCATGGCGCAAGAGCATTGAATGTTATACATGGTGAGGAAGTCGACGACTGGGAAGTATCTTGCGGTGTTTAAACGTTTCAGCGCTTCTTGGGAAGAAGATTCAGTAGCTGAACAAAGTAGGGAGAAGCACTCACATCGTCCGGGATGTTCTGACGTCATGGGACCAACCATGGAACACTTCATACTTGAACGAGGCCTACGAAGCTCGCAGGCTCTCGTGCAAAGCTCATTTATCAGACACGTTGATAGTACGTGGTAGGTTTTGAATGCATGAGGCAGCGTTTTCTGGTGCTCTATCATCAAGTACTGATTTCCAATCGATTAGACCTTGGAGGTCAAGTGCAGTAGATCGATATAGGGAGACATGTAAGTATAGCGATCCTTGTTGGTGTAAGACCAGGTGATAAGTAGTGTACTTGACGGCGGATGGTGCGTTTCAAAGCTTGGAGTCGGAGGATCTGAGAGAGAGCAGTCAGAAGCAACATTTTATCTTCTCATAATAGCGTAATTAATTTGAGACTCCGATTAAACTTGATTTCTTATGTAAAGATAACGCCAACATCACGGTTACAGCACCATCGCACCTCCGGTCAATCTCTACATTCGCTATGGATGACACCATATCAGAAGCTCATCAATGTACGTCTCAGCGTGATATTTGTGCCATAGGTTTTGAACTAACAATTTCGTGTGAAATTATCAGCTCTAAATACGTTCGAAACATCCTTACCTATCGAAATCTTGGCGAATATCATTGAAGAACTGGCATACGGTCACGCAAAGTCAAGGTCAACGCATTCGAGGCTTACCAGATTCACCCCTCGGTGGTACCTTACGCCCCTCCTTCAAGTGTCGAAGCTATGGTACGCGGCAGGCGTGGAATACCTGTATCGGACCATAGCCGTTGGCAGCGGCGCTCCCTTTGGATTTACTACGATAGAAGGAGAGAAACCCTTTACAACTCTTCGGCGACATCAATCACATTCTCTTCGGGCGACGCATCCGTTAAGAAAAGGACATGAGGTTGCTGAGGACTTGTACAGGACATTGTCGACAAACTCTCAGCTAGCCGCATTGATCACGAAACTGCAGCTGGGTATTGAAATCGTCTATGAGCCGCAAGCCACAATTCCTACATCCAAACACGTGCCAGAATGGACGCAAACGATCATCCACATTCTGAAGGTCTGTCCGAACGTGGAGCATGTGGAGATCCGCGGATTCAAACATTCCGAGCTTGATGCTCTGGTCGATGTGCTGAAGAAGAAGTCGCTCGTCTCTTTCCGCATAACCTCGCGGTACCTATTCTACTCCTATAGCAGGCGGGAAAACGGAGGAACCTTCTCGCAGATTCTTGACATGATGCAGAAATGGCCGAAGCTTCGAAGCATCCGGGTGGAGTACTTTCTGGACGACAAAACGATGGACGACCCGTTACTCGATGCGTCCCAGGTCTCTAGCTGCTGCCCGGACCTTCGAGAAATCATAATCACCGGCGAGGCTCTGCATGCCAGCGAGTACAGAGCACTACGTGTGATGTGTAGCGGCGGTGTAGCAAAGATCGATGTTAAAATATACGGAAATCGGATAGGCGGCAGTGGCAATGCAGCGGCAGATGCACTGTGCGAATGCCTACGTGCATGGTCTCCAACCCTTAGCTATCTCAGCATAAGCTCACCAGACTTCCGTGGTCCGTATCGGCCTTTAAACGAGGCTCTCTCCAGCTTACGAGAACTCCGGGAGCTGCAATGCACTGCGATGAAGTTGGATTATGGTTCTATTTCCAAACTCCCATGGCTTGAGCGTTTTTCCTACTTTACGCTTCACAGTGTGGAAGAGCTAGAGACGCTTTCCAGTCATCTAGAAGATTTGGAGAACTTCCCCTCCCTCAATGACATTGCGCTTATACTCACTTACCGCGGAGAACTTGGCGAACGACTCCTAGGTATTTGTCGTAGGCGGAACATTCAGCTCAAAGAAGACTGGCCGGTACGTAGCTTGACTTCGGAGCTCTTTCCCTAACGGTGCCCCCCGTTGTCGAATATATCCTCAGGCCTTACAGGTTAGTCTTCCAAGACTTCGTAGTTCATGTAGCTTCTCAATTATTCCTATGAATTCCATTCTTGTAACAAATTCCGACTGCAAGGAACACGAACATTATTGTAGCTGACTGTATGTGACATCCCACCATCATGTCAGACCTTCCGACTCTCTTTTTTCACCAATCGTCATTCAGAACCTTGTTACAACTATAAGGAAGTGTGCAGTAGTCAAGTACAAGAATGTTGTGCTCACAATCTTCAAATACTCTACGGATTTCCAGTCGTCCTTACGAGCGTTACTAAAGGATATATTGTGCTGTTCGATATCGTCCTGTAAATTAACTTCATCAAGACAAATTCTTCGGCAATCAATTGCCCATGAGCTCTTGACGTACCCCTGCCTCTTGCAGTAGCTCTTTCAGACAGTCGTGGGCCATCTTGAAAGTCGATTCTGATAAACGTTGATGAGAAGCTACATCGTCTGGATCCTCATGCTGCGCGTCCTTCGCGTTTTGAAGTGCTGCTGCAGTAGCCCTCGCCGTGCTGTGATGTGATTAAACTAATGATTCAGCCAGTCTCGAGAAAAGAAAAACATGCGTCGCACCTTGTGAGCTTGCTAACCATAGAGCCGTAGCCCTTCTGTGACGTATCCCGGTCCTTCCAATCTTCGAAGTGTTTTCCGAAAATGTCAACGAAGAACAGCGACTGAAGATAAAAGGAACGCTGAACAGTGGGTAGTATGGCCGCTAAGTTGTCAAAGAGCTTGAGGTCGAGAGTTGGTTTCTTGGGCTGCAGTTGACACTATCATTCTGACGAGGAGAGAATAATAATAACTTACGGTGATGATATCAGCGAGAGGTACGAATGCAATATTAAGCTCGTCATTTGACTTCGGCGTGATTGGAGCATTTAGAACATCTTTCACTTTTTTGAGATATCTGTCAAACAATTTTCAGCAGAAAGACGAAGACGAAAATACTAAGGTTAAAGAATCATACGTTTTAATTCTACCCCAAAATGTGGGTTCCTTCAATTTCTCTTTCCCTTCCGGAGTTTTCAGGTTAGTGACAACAGTCACGTTTATGATGATGACGTTGATAATCAAGTCGAAGTTAAGGTTCTGTTGCCAGATAGTCGGAGTCGATTAGACTTCTCAAGTTAAACTAACTGATTTCTTACCTTCGTTGCCTTCATTGCTGCACTATATCTATCCCTAATGTCATTCAATACCGCTTGTAGCTCCGTAAAGCCTTTCTCACTAGATGAATTGAAAGTTAAAAAATGACCTGGGCTAGAACCTTAGCACATACTCAAGTCCCATTTCATTGAAGTTTATTTCGCCGAGGTCAATGATGTACGAGATGAACTCTTCGTCGAATCCGGACAACGAGGTGTCGATAGGGGTTGTGAATCCCTACTCAAACTGTTTAGATTGGATAAGCTATGAATATTAATGATCTAACCTTAAATGTCTCGTCTCGCGAAACGTCCTGAAGGGTCTTTTCAATCGATGACTTGACACCCTCCAGCTGTCCGAGAATTTTCCTGATGGTCGCGGGAATACTTCCAGTTGGTCCACACTGCTCCAAGACAAGATCGCTCATCCTTTTCAGTGGAGCATGGCTTATACTAGCTCGGAGAGATAGAAGGATGCTATGAAATACGTTTAAGATAGTTTGAATATAGATAGGCAACAGTAGACAAAACACATACTCTTCAAGAGGTTGGATGGCACCGGTGTACTTCCCGTGGCTTTCCCTGACATCTTGTCCCTGGTTGACCTTCTCTATCAGCTCGAATATACTGCCATAGACCTTGCATGTCTGGCGAAGGACATGCGTCATACTCCTAGGCATGAAGGCATACTTCGAAACCCTCCGCCCAAGGCTTAGGTGCGTCTGGTAAAGTAGACGTAAGACCTGGTAATTCTTCGGATCATGAAGAGTCTCATTGTTGAAGACGTTGATGGTGTTCGACATTTGAGTGTAAGAGTGGACTAATGAGGCCTCAATTGCTGTATCGGATGGAAGACGGAGAGATACGTTAGATTTATGCATTTGCCGCTAAGCAAAATGTCCCTCGTTCTCTATGCGAACCTCCCTCCTATCCCCTCTCATCTCCATGCTCTTTGAAGGTTGGACTATTTTGGGCGTTGATAGTGCTAAAGACTGTGCCGGCGCGGCGTCATAGGTACAATTTTTAATATTGGGCAAAGCCGCGCCATCTCCTTGGCTGAATGAAAGTAAATCAGTGATATACGTCCAATAGCAGTTATCGCAGCAACACGTACGAGTCACTCTGACGTATCAGAATCACGGCTGGCGGTCCTCATGAAAGGGATTAGGAGACTAAGGACCCTTCTCAGCGTGTTTTAATCTGTTTTCGTGGATAGGACGGACGCAAGAGAAACCATATGATCCCATCGCAAGATCTCGACTTCTTTGAAACATGCGGAAGGCGGGGCAGTTATGGCCAAACTCACCTTATACGGTAATCGCCTAAACAATGTTTTAAAGTGTCGTCACAGAAGCAGGAAGCATAGCCCAGACGATAGGCGGAGTACTGCAAGTTCACTTGTTCATTTTCACTTCTAGGAAGCGATGCAACGGAGCATAACAGCATCCGTGTCTCTGGCCGATCAGATATGTGAGGTTTCTAGAGAGATCGATCGCGATGTTTTGAGGATAAAATAAAGCGGAGTGGTCACGGAAGTTCCAGCACCTTCGAACCATTGTATCAGCTAGGCACTCATAAGAAGATCTCGGATGGCTCACTGACAATTCCAAGCATGAGTTTGCGAGAATATCACAAGCTGTATCGTAAGAGTCGGAAATAACCAGATCTCCGGTTCTGAAGTCGTGAAAAGCTCAAGGTGAGGAGGGAAGCAGTGCGCAGATTTGTTTGAAAAAGCCTCATGTGAAGAACTTTTCGTAAACGAGCGTCAAAACAGGCACTGCCGTTCTGAGCGTCTGCCACGACTTGCTGAACCTTTTGTACGCCACATCGCTGACCCAGCGTGTCAATATGTGCTCTGAAGGAGCTGTTGATGCAGTAACTGGAAGCCTTGAAGCTGGAATCTTGGGGTTAGAAAGTCGTTTATATACATCTGCTATACAAACCGACAGTAGGAGACAAAGCGTTGAGCTGCGTTTCGAGAAGTCGGGACAGCTTTTCATAGAGTGAAGATGGTATACTATATGAGAAATGGGATTTATGGTTAGTTCCCCACTGTCTCCATTGTAGCCAGTACGTACTTTCAGACGTGTTGATGAAGCGCGTTCTTCGCTCCCCAGATACAGGCCTTTGTTCGCGCTGGCGAGGCAGCCCATGCTTATGTGCACCGATTTAACGAAATTATAGAACACACAGATGTTCTCAAGCAGAAGCAAGGATTTGCTAGTAATGGAGGGGAAGAGAGTACGTTTCGCGAGGCTTCAAGTTCTCAACCAGACTTCCCTCAAGTTTGCCTAATCTGGAAAAGTCCACGTGTCTGAGTCTGCGGTGCTAACGCAGACGAACTTCAAATCTAACACTCGTATTTATGTAAAGATTGCATTGTTGTATAATTTTGCCTATATAACAATAAACGAAGAAAACAAATGCATAACTGAAATTTGACTATTACAATAAGTGATCCGTAATCCGCTATTTAGATGTGTTCAATCTTCATCTTCAAATCGCAACACCTGCGCATCCTCATCGATGCCCACGTTCCTATAGCCACTCCGGCTCCGGAACGGCGAGTGCCATGGAACCGCAGTTGAAACACGCTCCCAGGCAATCCCCACAAGGCCCACAACAAACCAAGGCACAGAAGCCAAGGTCGCCAAGAGCCCGGAGTCCGAGTACGCGGGCCTGATGTTGTCCCCACCAGGAAGGCGTATAGTCCTTTGTAACAGCGTCAATAAGTGTTAAATGAGAGAAGAATATGAGAACTTCACGTACCCTCTGGCAAGTCCACTACGGCGATAGAACCAGTATCCAGTGAGGCCAGCCAGCGAGGCTGGAATGAAGAGAACGAATAACCAGAAGAAGAAACCGTGGCCTTTGATGCCCGGGCAGCGATGGGCTCTACCTCTATCCATTCGGATGCCCTCTTCACATGAGGAGTAAGGTATCTTTCGGTACGCAGTGCGTTCATACCAGTATTCGTCACCGTTGATACATGTTTCGTCATTGCCTAGCGGGGTTGCGCCATCCGCAAGCACACAGTCTCCAGCATCGTTGAGGACGTGGTTGAACTCACTAAAGTGCAGCGTCAGCTTGTATCACTGCCAGAAGAAGAACGGGCCTAACCATTCAAAGTCGACTCTTGCGCACGGGCAGTTTGATTCCACCTTTTCTTCGATCTTCGGTTGATCACCAATGTAACAATTACGATCACGTATCCGCCTGTGATAAAGAGTCTGTAACAAGCAATGAGGTACAGATGCAGACAAAATGAGGTAGAAGACTAACCTGGCGTCCAAAGAGACAACGCTCCGTCCTCTCTTCTGCGGGACTCCAAAATTCGAAGTCGTCGTTATTAGGACTATTATGATCAAGTACACCTGTTTTACCGTGAGTAAGGGACGCTTGAGAGCAGTTGTTTACTCACATTGCTTGCGAGTGAGCGATGTAAAGTCAAGATGTACAGCGACGGCAGATGCCACTGAGCGAGGATAATAACCGAAGAGAATGAATCTGCGACTCGTATCCGCGGGAACGGTGACTATAGACTTCACGCGGATCTTATCCTGAGTTGAGAATTTATACTCGCGCCAGGTAAGTCCTTCATCGGTGCTAAACAGAACGTGGTCCGTCGGCTCCTCGTCATTCGCGATGACCAAGATCGACCCCGAATCGCCGAACTCCCAAAGATGCGCGTCTTTATGCACCTCCTCCCACGTGAAACCAGCGTCTCGACTTAGGAAAGTATCGCTCTCCGTGTAAGGAGCAAGAGACTCGCCTACATTCCCGACTGCCATCATGAGGCCGGGAACGGACGGACTGCTGTACGTTGCGCGAGAATCGAAGCGTTCGGTATAACCGTGGATTTGCAGTGCACAGTTCTGCTCAATTTGTGAGATTGAATTGAACCATCCACGCGCAGGGGAGATGACTTACTGTCGAGCTGCACTCGTACTTCTTACCCAGGGAGTCCACAGGAGGTGGAGTCAATGGCTTCCAAGAGCCGCCTAGTAAAGGGCATAAACAAATGATTCAGTGAATGAGCCGTAAACATACCATCATTATGAGTTATCCTCGTCTGCAAATCTTTTCTCCCCGTAACCCTCGCTGCCTGCGCATTAGAAACGACATTGATGACTGCAATTCCATCCAGGCCAATCATTTTCTCGAAGTCCACGAATCCTCGATCATTTCTGTTCACATTGTCCGCTGAGATTCCGAAGTACGTGCCGTTCCAATTCGACTTCATGATAACTCCCCAATATGGCGCAGGGAACTCCGACGTCGTCAGGTGCATGAAGACGGCCTTCGTGCTCGACTCCAATATAGTGTATGCCTAACAAAGAAAAAATATCAGCTAGACAAAAAAAGGGCAGATAAATCATGACCCACGTGGTTCTGAGGCCGCAGAGACGAAGGGAATACACCAGTTGCGAAATTCTGACCGTCCAGAGATACTTGAAGGTCCAATGCTTGCTTGTCCTCGAGGAACTAAGTTCCAATGTCTCAGTATTATAAATAGTCGATGGCGAACAACGAATAGCCTACCTCCGCTACAATCAAGAACTCTGAGAACTTCGCGAAGCCAACCACACGGTCAAACAGCTTCTTCTTCTGCTTGAAGAATTGCTTTCCGCTAACAAGTTGAAGAGGGTTCTCTGCTGGCTGCGCCGTATGTTGGTTGCCCTTCTTCTCCTTGAAGCTTTCACAGATGATCTGCGTCTGGTCGATCTTGAGCTCCTTGTCCCGCGCCCACGCACAGTTTCGAACATAGCTCTCGATACTTGTCCACTTCCGGCCGTTATTCATGCTATAGAACGCTTCAGCATGGCAATTGGGACCGCCCATCATACCCGAGCCGGAGCAGTCGGAATTCCCAGTCCACAGAAGGTACTCAGAGTTGAGCGGATGGAAATGTAGAATCGTGGCGCCAAAGTTGTTCGGTTCGTTGGGCGAGTCCAGGTCATTCCAAGTCCGACCCGTGTCGGTTGTGTAGTAATGGCGCTTTGTGGTGGTAATGAGATACGCCCTGTCGTTGGAAAAGCCATGTAAATGGAACATGAGGAAACGTTCGCCAGGTTTCGGCTCCGTCCACGTGTATCCTTCATTGCTAGATTGCCAGATAGTGCCGTCATGAAGGCGAACAAGAATTGTCTGCAAGGTATTAATCAGTCCCAGATCGGACACACGCTAGATAAGGACACTATCACGTACAGTAGAATCCTTGAAGTATGAGTATTGCACGATCTCTGATGGAAATTCAAACTATATAACTCATTAGTCATCAGAAAGACATATTTCTTTGTGTGAGCTCACAGTCTGGTGTCTAATTTCACCCTCTTCCGGTTGCGCCTGCGAGCAATCCTTCTCCACTTTCGTATCCTTCCAGTCCTTGGATTCTCCGGTCTTTTCGCATGTATTGCCAGGAATGAGACGCCACCCAGAAGAGCCCATATACTTCCCTGTCGGATCCCGGCAAACGTCAGATGAGATAGGCTCCGGGCCCGCAGGCTCACACTTGTCTCCAATTCGGACGAAGTTATAATCGCTATTGAAAACCGAATTTAGATGTGTGCATGTGAAGAACGTAAAGAGCAAACATACCACTCATAATCTTCGTTCGTACACGGGCATCTCTCCTCATGTTCAACCGGGTCGTCGAACTTATGCCCGACGTAGCAGTCCCTGTCGGCCTTCCTTCGCCTGTACCACTGCTTGTGGCCCATCAGGCACTCCTGATTGCTCTTCCCGCTGCGCGCGAACCACCGCTCGAAGTCGTCGTCTGTACATTGTCGGGTACGCGTCTGCGCGAAGTCGAGGAAGATCAGTGAGTAGGCGCCCTTTCCGCTTTGGTCTTTGCGCGCGAGCTGCCCTACGAGCATAAACTTTTGAGAAGTGGAGTCGGGCACTGTCGTCAGTGCACGGGCCCGGAAGGTCTTCTCGAGCTGGAATGTTTGCCTGCATAGAATACTTCTGTTAGCAGTCGAAGATGGCGAAGGTAGCAATCAGACACACCAAGTATTTCCTAGATTACTCGACCATCGGACTTCATTGACGCCGTCTTCGTCGTCGACTGTAACAAGGATACTGCCTTGGTCACCGAACTCGTATTTCCGGGCACCAGTCGCGACCATCTTCCACGATATACCTGCGTCGGTCGACAGGAAAGTATCGCATTGATCGTATGGAAGAAGTCGGTCTCCGATAGAGCCAACGCCCATAACGATACCAGGAGCCGGGCTGGAGAAGATACGTCCGAAGTTGTGCGGCGAGGTCACGGAAAAGAGGTGAAGAGAACACTTGTCCTCGTCAGATGGGTCGCATGAGATCCGGTTCCCGGAGGCGTCTGTGCTGGGTGGCTGAATGCGAGACCACGAAGAGCCATCGTCGAAAGTGATTCGGCTCTGAAGCTGCTTCGCAGCATTGCGGCCCTGCACTTCTTCCGCGTTCGCAACGATGTTCGCTATGCCTACGCCCTCCACACCGAAGATATTCTCGAAATCAACAAAGCCCATCTCGTTGCGGTTCGTGTTCTGGAGACTCTGGACGAAGAACGTGCCGTTCGAGTTGGACACAAAGAGCGTGCCGACCGTGGCTTGCGCGTGGAGAAGGACGTCGACTGCGACAGAGTGCGTCGTCGACTCGACAATCGTATACGCATTCTCGCGAAGCTGGGCCGACGTCTGATGCGGGAAGTGCGCTCGTGCCCATGTCTGCGCGTCGACGCTCACGTAGAGCAACATGTCACCCGCACTCGAGCTCAAGTCCTTCAGCGCAACCACGGCAAACTTGGATACGATCGCAAATGCCAGCACACCGCGGGCGTTCTTCCCTATGCCAAGATCCACCACGCGCGACTCGTTCTCGAAGAAATCCGTGCTGGCGTAGAGCCGGGACGAGCTGAGCGCGTGCGCGCCTGTTGTACTTTCGGTATCGAAAGCCACACAGTAGATGAGGTCGTGCGGGGCGTCGTGCTTGAAGTCCTTGCTCGAGTGTGCGAATTGGCACCTGGACGTCTCGCTGAGCAGTAGTTTTGACTCGCTCGAGAACGCGTCCTTCGTGTAGTACGTCTCGTCGTGGCACACGCTTCCCCATCCTATAGGATTCTTGACGCATTTTGTGCCTTGGTAAAGAACGTATCCGAAGCTGGCCAGGTCTGAGTGGAATGAGAGCGGGAAAGGAACGAAAGCTGGCGAGACTGGCATGGTGAATGATTGCCATGTCCTCCCTCTGTCGGAAGTTCGATAATGTGTCGTGCCTTTTGTTAGCACGAAGGCCTAATCTATACGTTAGTTGAGTTTAATGCAAGAGTAGCTACAGACGCACATATTTGTTATCGAATGGGTGTTCAATGACCATCATTGCTTCGCCTCTTGGAATCCCATCGGCCTCCTTCCACGATTTCCCTTCGTCATGGGACACGAATACGAGTCCATCTATAGAATCAAAGTAGATAGCTGTCTAAGGTTCATGTCAGCGATGAAGTAAACGACAGATTGAAGCCAAGCTCACCGTAGCATCATTGAAGAAGAACAGTCTCTGAGGAAAGTTCTTGAAGTCGGTATAGGCAACGTCCGGCTTGCCTTGCGCAAGGACAAGAGATATGAGAGAAAGAAGTAGAGAGAACAGTAGCCAAATTGGCTGTTTTCTGTCCGCCATCGCTGTTCACGATGGCAAAGACGTGTTGGACGTCGTGTGCAGCAGTGAAGACGCGTTTGCACTTGCTGCGGGAAACGACTCCCAAACTTGAAAACGGAGTTACGTCACCGTATAGTTAATACAGTTCACGCAATCGGAGTTCCAAATCCGACTTTGCTTCTTACCATTGTTTTGACATAGCTCAGTGCATGCGTTCCAACATCACAAACGGCGGTGGACGATACGAGCATAGGAAAACAAAGCCTAGAAGTACCTCTGTCGATGACTCGAATGCCTTGCGCTAACTATCAGATGTCTTTTCAACCACCCTCATGAACACCGCTCTGATATTCCTTGAGCGATAAATCTTAGCTCTACTGCTTGCTTTTATTCAAGGCGTATCATCCAAGTTCTCCCAAATCAGCTTCCAGGACGCTGTGTATCTCGTACGTGTGTACACTCCTCGCTCATCAATATGTGCGTGTTGAAATTAAATGCACATAGGAGACATGCACTGTGCTTATGAGCTTCTAGGAATTCATCAAATTACAGAGCATGAACAGCGCCTTCCCGTGAGCGAGCTACTCGCGCGGCGAGTGAGATGAGTGCTCACTGGAAGACGCCAGGTACCTTGGCAACTTCTCCTCGCAATCGAAAGTCTGTTCGGATCCCGAAATCTCATGACACCCTACTCCTTACTCTCATCAACACCTTCTGCTGCTCCTATCCAAGGCTCAAGCGCTCGAGTTGGCTGCTGTGCTCGGCGGCTCCAACTCATACGTCCCTAGATGTCATCCACGATTTCCAAAATCGTCTTTCGCTCAAATTCAGGCCGCTTTAGAATGGTATAATCTGATCCTCGCTTATTCGAATCTCAATGCAAACATCCTGATGAATCAAGCTACTCCTTGATGTTTCCTCGTATTCTTATGCCACCGCATTGCTCCCCGACTAAGTACGCTATCTGATCATCATAAGCTCTTGTCAATGCTCATAGCTCCTATCTTTATGCTTCTCCATACTAGACGTCTAGTAAGGGGTTAAGGTTATCCCGATCCGGCCGCCTCTGCTGCTTTCGGCCCAGTCACAACCCCACATTCCCCGATCCAGCCCAGTCTCAACCCCAGTCTCAACCTTACCTTCCCGCATTCGGCCCAGTCACAACCCCAGTCACCAGTCTCAACCCCAACTTCCCTCATCCAGCCCAGTCACAACCCAACATTCCCTTATCGGGAAAGTTTTTATCTATCTTGGTTTATACATCCAACTCATTGTATCACTATATAATGCTTTTGCAATATAACTGAACTCGGCCTGAAAGAATGAGACTGTCGCACTTCCAGTGTTTGCTGGGAAGTGGTACTGTGAACTTGGCCTGAAAAAATGAGACTGTCGCACTTCCAGTGTTTGCTGGGAAGTGGTACTAGTAGGATGCATGCAAGTCAACTTTGAAACCATGAAACTACAGGCAGGTCGCACTTCCAGCGCCCGGCGGGAAGGGGACAAATAAAGAATCATACCTTGCAAATGAGAAATACAATAGTTGCTTGTGTTCTTCACCTGTAATATGCACATCCACTGGCCGTTGGTCATGTGTAATTGTCTTCTGCTACAAAGTTATAGATAGTCGCACTTCCAGTGTCTGCCAGACAGTAGTAATAATCTGTTGCACGTGAGTTACCTTTTTAGGCAAATAAGTACGCAGCTGTCGCACCAACAGCGTCTGCCGGGTACAGGTGCTGAACATTATGACTTTGCACCTGCATTGTATATGTCTATAGTAATAGCACTACCTGCTGGGCGCTGGGAGTGCGACAGCTATATACTTTATGGCTGAAAAAAACTACCTCTACCTGCCGGGAGACGCTCAAAGTGCAACAACGTTATACTTATATAGTTCAAAGGTTAACTCATGTAAAATAAGTTTTTATCCACTGTCCGGCATCCGCTGGAAGTGCGACTTGCAAGGTCAATATATATTTTGAAAAGAAGCACTTAATTTGTGCATCATTAGTTCCCTGCGGACGCTAAAAGTGCGATGAGCAGGTATTTACATGTCTGAGAAGTTGACTCACGTACAATAAAATATTACTCACTATCTTGCAGACACTGGAAGTGCGACAATTAGATAGTTACATACATCAGGAAAAAGGGAAAAATATGACATACGCGTATATAGCAATATCAAATGTAACAACCCATATGTAGTGCAAAACATTGTCCCTACAATAGTTGCTTGTGTTCTTCACCTCTACTATGCACATCCACTGGCTGTTGGTCATGAGTAATTGTCTTCTGCTACAAAGTTACAGATAGTCGCACTTTCAGTGTCTTCCGGATAGTGGTAATAATCTGTTGCACATGAGTTACCATTTTAGGCATATAAGTACGTCGCTGTCGCACCATCAGCGTCAGGCGGGTGCAAGTGCTAAAGAACCTTTTCTCTCTCCCCACCAATCGCTGCTGGTGCGTCTGCGGGATAATTTTGAGTAGAAAAAGATATATTTAAATTTAAGTTTCTACTCTGTGCATATACGAGCTGCTTCGACCATTGACATAAAGTTTTGTTTGCGTAGATCACGCAAAGTTGAACGACTTTGAAAATGTTGTGTTTTACGTCTTTCCATTGTTCAAGGAGCTGGCGCTTCTTACAGTTAAGAAAAAATATGGGAAAAAAAACTTGGGGATAACATTGTATTGGCTTGGATGGGATTCGAACCCACGATCTCTTTAATCAACACATATCAGAATATGATTTTCAAAGCGCTCTAATCCATTGAGCTACCAGCCCGTGACAAGAGAACATACCTGGTTATTTGTATTTCAATGATTCTGATTTAACAGGGAGTGTGCTGCTTCGCTGGGAGTGCGACATTTCTTGTTTGCTGCGAAACCGGACTAGAAAGGTAAGAGATAATCTATTGTTCTATTTGCTTGGCTTGTGCAAATTTGCTTAGCATTATGAATGACTACATTTTGAAACTATGCTACTGTATAAATAACAAAAATTAAGATGCAGGTCACATTTCCATGACAAGCCTACGCAGTCAAACACCCAATCAGTCCATTTACGTAGTTTTTCTTTTGTTTGTTGCTTATCAACGACGAAGAAAGAAAAATGAAGGAAAGAAAAGAAGACTTATAGGCATGGATGGGAGTCGAACCCATTTCCTCCTCAATCATCACCTGTTAGAATTTGATGAATCATAAGGTGCTCTTAACCGTTGCGCTACCTGCCTCAGTTCTATAATCGATTGCTTTTAATTCACTGATGGGTTCCTTGCCTTCGCTGGGAGTGCAATGTTTTCTATTTGCAGCAATACTGTACCGGAAAAAAAGAAAGAATCTGCAGTTGCTTTTTCTCTTTTTACTATGAGTGATTGTGTTCCTCAATGAGGGCACGAACATGTTTAATGGTTATATGGAATTCGTTGCTCAGTCAACTATATTAACAATTTGTTTACGCGCAGGTCTTTTCATTTGTCATAGAATAAGTGTCAGTTTCTATATCTAGAAGCAAAGAAAGAGGGACCTTTTTTCACTCAACAAAGTGTCTAGTGAGAGAGTCGATCCACTACCTATCTGATTATCACAAAATGGACAGTAAAACACACTGCACTATAAACGGTTAGGATTCCAATCTACATGTAAATTGGATTAATATATTCTCCATAAGTCATGGCATATTTCGGTATCTAACTTAACAAGCATATGCCTTGTCTCGCTGCGAGTGCGACATTTCATATTTGCCTCAAAAAACTGCACTAAAAAGATTGAAATAGCCACCGTTATTAACAATGCATTGCAGCCCTTACAGAACTATCTTGGCTGGATTGTAATGTCATCTACTCGAAACATTATTTCATGCATTACGTCTTTTCCTTGTTCACGCAACTGATAATTGTTCTGAACAGGGAGAAAATTGTAAAAAAAAGGGTAAGCAGGAAACACCATAAGGCCTTGGACTGGAGTCGAACCGGCTACTTCCTTGATTATCAAACGTCAGACAATGATTCGCAAAGTGCTCTTAACCGTTCAGACGCCTTGCTTCGCTGGGAGTGCGATCTTTCTCATTTGTGGCCAAATCAAACAAAAAAAAGTAAGAAATAAACTACTGCTGTATTTTACCATTTGCTCGAATTTGCTTACGGTCAATGAGGCTGCGTGATTGTATATCAGAACTTTAATGTGTTCTTACATTCTGAATCAAGATAATAGATGAGAGAGGGGGACACAAGACGAAGTGGGAGATCAAAGAAATAGCTTTATTTTATCATGAGAAGCTTGATTTGATTTGATTTGATTTATTCCATTATAGTGACTGCAGGCCCTTTAGGGCCTATGGCGCACTTAGAATACATTGTAATCTACCACTAATTTAATTGTGAAGCTGAAAAGTGCCAAATAAATTTTAGCAAATAAGAAAGAGTGCAGAGGGTATGATCAGAGTGAGGTATCCGAATGAGGGTATTGTGAGGCAAATTGTTAATGGAAAGAGGGAAGCGCATATAGTTACAGTTTGTTTGTTTGTTCCTAACTTATGCCACGACGTTCGATTACATGGACCAAATTGCTCAAACAACTTTTCAAACAATTTTTCTATGTTCAGGTCTTTCCGTTAGTCATAGAATAAGTGTCCGTCTCTTGACGCAGTGGAAAAAAGCCAATTTCATCCAGCAGAGTGATCAGGGTGAGAGTCGAACCCACTACCTCTCCTTTCAACACACATTAGATTGTGAATCAGAAAGCGCTCTTAACCGTTGAGCTACCCGGTCCTGTGAAGCAAATTATTTATGTCAGTCAAGACATTGGAAATTCTAATTTATCAAGCAGTCGCCTCGTATCGCTGGGAGTGCGACTTTTCTTGTTTGCTCCCAAGCTTCACCGAAAAGTGAGAAATAGCCTACCGCTCATAACATAGTATCATAGCCCGGTACACATTTAACTTGCCTGGGTTGTAATGTCAACTACTCAAACAGTCCAAACAGTCATTTAGTGCATTATGTCTTTTTCTTATTTACTGATCTGACGTTTCACCTGAACTGCGAGAAAATATCTTATAAAAAAAGGAAATCTTGCAACACCACGGCATGGATGGGAGTCGAACCCGATACCTCCTTGACTATCATATGTCAGACAATGAATCGCAAAGTGCTCTTAACCGTTGAGCTACCACGCCATACGTGTTTGCGTTTCTGTTTGTTAGAACAGCACTTCTGGCAGAATTACTAGATTGAAGAAAAACTTCGTTACCACCAGGATGTGGAAATGCGTCTATATGATAATGAACAGGTCTGCCTATTTAGAGACAGTTTGTATCACTGGTGTAACTATAAAAGTCTAACCCGGTCATGATCACATCCATTCTCTGCAGTCGCTATGCGTGCGACAGTGCCGTTGGTGAAGGCGAGGATATACCCTTGACACTGATAACTTGGGTACTTGCTGTAGATTGCTATCAGTACCGCAAACAGTTTTAAGCATATATAAGGCAGATCTAATCATTTAATCGCAAAATTGTATACTACTGAAGTCTATAGATCTTCATCCGTGTCCACCGTGGCCGCTGGTTTGAATACTTTTGGCTTCTTTCCGGCGGGTTTTGATGTTGACGCCTTGCTTGAACCACTTTCACTCCGCGTCCGCTTTTCTAGTTCCAGAGTTCTTTCCACCGTAGTAGACTTTGTACTTGATGAACTCCCACTTCGATCTCTCATCTTGTCGCCTTTAGCTAAGCGCATTGCAATGGAATAGTTGCTGTGTTCGCTGTCACTGCGTTCTCTCTGTATTGCTGCGAATTCTTCCATGAGCTCTTTTATATTATCGAGACCTCCTAGCAAGCTGCGGGAGATGTTTCATTAGTAAACACCTAAACGAGGCATTGATGCAACAGGGGCACGCACTTTACTAAGTTCCTCCACGAATCCTGTGGCGTATCCCCAAGTGCAAGAATAAAGCGCAATCCGAGGCTTACTTCGCGTTCGCTTGCGTTTGTTAACTCTTTGATTGCTTGAGTAGCCTTACGGAACTTAAAGATGTCATTCGAGTTCGGCAAGGTTGGCTCTTGGCTCTGCGTACAGAACTTGCCCCTTATGGAGAGGGCGATGGGAGACGAGAGTCTGCTTCTGCTTGCCTTTCAGAGTGCGTGAATGGTTATTAGGGGTCGGGGGTGGCGATGATAACATTGTTTGATTGGACGGAAGAAGATTTTCGATATCCGTTGTGTTGAGATCTTCATCATTGGCTGCGTTGATTTGCAACTGTTGCATGTTACTTGCGAACTGTGATAAGGCAGTCCGAGAGTTTTCGCCCATGCCCTGTTCCGTCTCATTTGAAGTCGGCGTACTTGAGTTTGGTGGATTGTCGTCCTCCGCAATACGGGTCAAGTCAATTTCTTCGTAAGGAGGTGGGGATGCAGTTTTGTCAGGTGTGTGATGGTCGGCCTTCGTAATGGGTTGCTGACAATTGGGAACGTCATCCATCTCCTGATCATTGCACTGATCATCGCGATGCTTGGCGGCATCTGTGGAACCCTCCGCGTCCAAATCCATCTGCAGGTCGGCGCTCGGATTGCCATGGGAGTTGTTGATAGGACTGGGATCCTTCGTAATGACATCTGTTTCCGCGCAGTTGTTGTTGTTGGGGTGTGCACCGTCGGTCATGTCAACATCTTCCGGTTCGCCGTTCTGATCCTCTTGTTGCACCCCTAAATGGGCGTCATCAAAATCTGCTTCGACAAAATCCGCATCCACATCCTCATCCGTGCTCGCGTCCGCATCCGCATCCGAGCTTGAGTCTCTTGACGATCCAGATTGGTTTTCATCAAAATCCGGTTTATCGTAATGCTGCCCTGAGCCCGTACCCGAATTTGCATCTAAATCTGATCCCGTTTCCGAAGGTTTCTCGACATCCTCCGCACCGCTCGTATCGCCATCCCCATCGACCTTGTTGTCATTGTTGTCGTTGTCGTCTTCTTCATCAATGTCAGCTCCGTTCCCTATGTTTGCTAACTCGTCCTCAATCTGCGACGCAAGTGTGATGTCGTTTTCGCCATCTGAAGGAGACTGAGGGACATGTATTGTGCCAGCAGATCGACTATGTTTGTCAATCTTGTCAGGCTCCTCCTCGTTGGTTCGGCATCCGTCCTTGGAAGAGTCTCGTCTAGAGTGATCTGCAGTGTGCGACTCAGGCGACGCAGGCTGAGTACGATTTCCGATTTCAATGTTGTCATCGGTGTTGCCATAGATATGAGCTCCTGTAGTATTACAAGGGATAAGTTGGTTCCCTCGTTCAGTTTCAATTATGTCATAGAAGGGTAACGCACGGTCAGCTGGGGGGTCGGAGGTCGTGAATATCCTATCGCTAACCACGGGAAAGTGGACTGAGTGTGGTTCACCGAGATTCAGGATGCGCTGGCCTTCGACAAAACCGAAGCCTTCAGTAAACAGTTTCCGTAATTGGGGATAATATTCGGCTCCCAACGGCTCGATGAAACCAGGATGTTTGGTGCTTATCAACTTGCATTCCACAGTCCTCTCCCGGCAAGGACTTCGAAAATATTTATTCAGGTCTTGGATGTTTTGGAACAAATAAGATATGAATCGGTTGTAAATGTCGTCCGTGTTCTTGGTAAACTGGGAGAGCTCCGTCTGAGTTGTCATGTTCTTCAGTGTGGGCGAGTAGATCTCGCCAGTTTTGTTGTGCCATAGAACGACGCGGACATGATTATCAATGATTTCGTGAAAACAAGAATGGAACGATCTTGGTGCCGTGAGGAGGGATTTCATGTTGTCAGTGATGGAGCAGTACTGGACGAGCTTGAGTTACGGGTCAGCTCTTGGTTCAAAAAGGACTTTAGCGAGAACAACTTACAAGCACGAAAATATCAATGAATGTGTCACATTCATCCCTAAAACCAGAATTTATAGTTAAAGCGCCTGGTAAGGGTAGGACGTCCATCGTCATAGCTCCCGTTTGTCGTTTGTAACGCACGCGTTTGCTTTTCTTACGCACGTTATTGCTTGCGCCGACGTCTTTGGAACTGATAGCCTGGCAAAACGCTTTGCAAATGCTCCGATCGATTTCTGTTTTGACTCTTGCGTTCGAGTATGGAGGGTCATCGTGCACATTGAACTTGATGGTTTTATGAGGTATGCACAGCATCTCAGCATTGAGAATTGAAGGAAACTCCTCATCTTTAACATTGAGGAGTTCCTGCAATTTCTCACTGGCGTGGTCAAGTGCATATACAACCTCGGTAAGAAAAGGGATCCAATACTAGAAAGTAAATGTAAGCGTACAATGTCGCGCAGAAGAAGAAAGGATACGCACAACGTAGCGGCTGCTGCTAATGAATACTTCGATATGATCCCGAGAGAGATCATGCCAAAGAGCATAACGGACGAGGTCAAACATGACATGCATGAAAGTCGGATTACGAACAAGGAGATTGAGTTTCTTCCGAAGAGCACTGGAGATGAACGGCAGAGAAACAGATTGGAAATTGCCGTCAGCATCCGTTGCGCAAATAGTCTGGAAGATTTCTCTATAAGTGAGTTCCGGATTGCTATTCTTCACCAAGTTACACATCTTTCTGAGGTAGTAAAGCTGTGTTCCACATCGTAATTGTTCAGTTTCGCGACTGAAAGGCATTCTGAAGTTATCCAAATCAGACAAATATCTGTAATAAAAAAACCGTAAGTAAGAACGGAAAGCAACACTCAATTGGAATTACAAACAGAAAGTGTTTCACGCTCAAGTCGTTGGCATATAAGAAAGCCGCCCATAGTTCTACGTTTCCCATGCCCTGAGTATACTCCAGTAAGGCAGCCATACGGTTTGATCCGCAGAAACAAGTCGCTTCGTCGCCATCATAGACGGCGATCGCGTTATCGTCAAGGGTCCCACGGACAGTCAGCTTTTCAAGATCTGCAGCCGAGTTGACGCCGCGAATTGTAACGCAGAGAGCAGTCGATTTCAAGCACCTGTAAACACCAGAGTTTCCGAACGAGCTTATCAAAGATTTGACAGTTGCTTCGTTAACTGGACGAAGGGCAATATGCCTTCTGAGTCTAGTAAGCAAACAAATGTTAAGAAAAGAGTATCCTCATCAGAGAATCGCAAGAAATATACGCACTTTCGAACATCGACCGCAATGAAACCAATCCTTGCATTCTCGGTTACTACAGTAAAACTAGAGAGACTTTGAATGGACTTTGATATGATAAATGCATCTTCGATACTGCGAGTAGCGACGGAATGGATGGTGGTTCCCTTGACGGGTCCTTCGGGCTCGTCGTCGGCAGCAGGGCGGGACAGCACAGGAAACTTTTTGGGTCCTCTTTTAGTGGAGTCAGTAACGAATTCAACGTCGGCAACTTGCTGCGGTTGACGAGCCGCACGACGAGGCGGCATTAAGGAGAATGAGCAAGGAAAATGGGACTGCAAGCGGGGATGGTGAGACAAGGGAGGATGGAGAGATCTATATACGACTCCTGAAGCTGAAGAATAAGCTGAGATGGATGTGCGACGTAACTGATATCAATAAAGTGTAAAACACCTGCAACATAGAGTGAATCAGGTGGCGGAACGCACCTGCAGCGTGCCGTGCGGATCCAGTTCCGCAGCGCATCGCAACACGAGACTGAGGGGCAATGATTAACGAACGAGTAAGCTGAGATGGATGTGCGACGTAACTGATATCAATAAAGTGTAAAACACCTGCAACATAGAGTGAATCAGGTGGCGGAACGCACCTGCAGCGTGCCGTGCGGATCCAGTTCCGCAGCGCATCGCAACACGAGAATGAGGGGAGATGATTAACGCACCTGAAAAAACGCGCCAACAGCATCACAAATTTACGTGAAAACGCTGGAGTCTGATAACTGTATATGCTTTACGTGTCGCACCTGCAGTGCCGCCTGAACAGGCCACATGTTCGAAGTCGAAACGTAAACCTAACTTCAGAGTGACATGCGGTATAAGCTTTACGTATCGCACCAGCAGCTCCGCCTAAGCAGGCTGCGCATTTGAAGACAGAACGTAAACCAAACTGTAGAGTGATGATCAAATTGAGGAGCGACATGTAAACAATAGAAAAACGCAACTTGAAGCAACTGGAAGGCATGCAAATCGAACAGCTGCACAGTTATGCGAAACCCAGTCTAGCTTGTTGTACGAAAGCACGAAAGCATATTCAGCGTTCACTAAACTAATGACAACAGCGATGTACACATGCGGAAAAATGACAATGTGACGATCTAGGGGATGGGAGAAGCTAGTATAGTGACTTTTTTGATATCGCATGCCTCTCGAAGAAGTACGGAAAATGACCTCTTTTTCGAAGGCAGAACAGTAAGCTCTTTCAACGAGGGGAAATAATCTCGAAGCAGGGTCTCGAATTCAACAATCTCGCGATTATCATAATCATAAGGGATGTGCAAACTTGTAAGAAATCGAAGTTGGGAGATCAAGTGAAACTTTAAATTGATATTGGCCGTCAAGTGAACGAGATGGGTCAAGGAGGGAAAGTCGTCATTCAGCGATTGAAAAAAGCCACCCAAACTAAAACTTGCATGAAATCGGAAAGACACAAGTGTTGACGACCAAGCATGCAAGCATTCGGATATTGCGGCTGCCAAGTCGGGGCATTCGATGTTCTGCGCTGCTCGAGTGTCGTTCTCCGGAGCTCGCTGTGCGGTCAGTCCGAGCCCTGTTACTTGTTCACTGCACATCAACCGCAAGAAACGAACCCCCTCTGCAGTCAGAGGAAAATTATGCAAGTCGATATCATGCAGGTGCGGGCAGCAACGCGTGGGCTCGAACGCCGGTGGAATCGTAACTTGCAGGAAACGCCCATTACTGATGGTGCGAAGCTCTGGCCAGTCACCGAGGGTGGAAAAAATGGACGGCATTTCCGAACGTATAATAGGTTCCGCCAAAGACTGGAGAGGCGAGTGGGACACTGAGAACGTGAAAAGCGATTTTCTCCGAAGAATGTTCAGTAACGCAACACGGAATTTCTTATGGCAACCGCGTATTTCGACGTGCCGCAAAGACGGACAAACATGAATGATAGCCACGTGAAGGCGCGTTGCATCTTCATTAGTGGAGTCCTCTGTGCCGAGACGAAGTGTTCGTACCCACGCCGCTTTCACAGGGTCTTTCACCAGCATGTCGTGAATGGCAAGCAAGACCTGATAATTCGACCGCAGTCCTCTATTGCGGTTTTGCTTCGCATGTCGTTCCATATACGACTGCGCTGTGTCCGTTGGTCCTGTCTTAAAGTTGTAAGGAGGCGGGGTACCACTGCCGATAGCGCGGTAAAGATCGGGAACGATCTGTTTGTACCACTGCCGCGAAACGCGAAGGAGGGGCAACAAATAGGACCGAGGGGCAAAATCCCTGATCTGAGATGGATCTGGGAGGCGCTGGACATATGGCGGCGAAGGTGCATTCAAGGCAATGAACTCTTGAACGATGAGATGGAGGATCTCGTTGGCCAGAGACGAATCGGGCATGGCGAAGAGAGACAGACAGGCAGAACGCCACGGACATCGCTTGGATGCAGGAACAACGGAGATTTATATACAAATGGCGACTGCGGCCATGAGGCTTTTTAATCAACTACACGTTCTGCGAAGTCCGCAGCCGCAAGTCTGGACTACTACAGGAGGCAGATTTGTGACATAAAAGAAGATAAGAAGCAAGAAGAAGGATGACGGAAATGAACTCAACCAAAGAACAGAGTTTCCTTAGTCCCATCGACAGTATAGATCACTGTTGGTTCTGATTGTGAGCTCCGCGGAACAGCGTGATGCCAGTATGTTTGTTTGTTTGTTTGTTTATTCCATTATAGTGACTGCAGGCCCTTTAAGGCCTATGACGCACTTAAGTACATAGTAATCTACCAATACGATCTAAATGCTACAAGGTTTCAAGGAAAGAGGAATTAGTCTCGTAACCAGACCAGGCACTTCACGGGACGCGCTCCGCAGGCGTACGTGCCGGTCTGGTTTTTTACGTTCAAAAATAGCCGTCTTTCCGCGGTCTTTGAAAAAAACCCAAATGTAGTAGCGATACATAGGTTCTCATCATGTAATGTAGAGATCAAAAATAGAAATGAGTTATCAATGACATCAATGTCACATTGCGCATGGGTCTAAGTGGCACTGTGACGCATACAATGTAATTTTTAACATCGACTAAATACAGTTATTTTTAATTCGCTCCACAATGCAATTGGGTAAATGGTTCCACTACCATAGTAGGGGCTAAAACCTATATATTTCAAAGACCGCGGGAAATCAGCCATTTGACGGACGTAAAAAACGAGGCCGCTGCGCTCCGCTTGCTTGCAAGCATCTCAAACAAGCAGCTGGCCTGGTCACGAGGCTAAAGAGGAATGACGAAGACGGAGTAAAGTGGAGGTATGATCTAAGGAGGTATAAGTGATGAAGGTATAAAGTTTTGCGAAAGGGATCGCTAGTAAAAGAGGGGCGCGCGTAATAGTACAGTAGAACAGGTAATCGCTACATTGAAAAGCGTGGAGAGCTATGAAAACATTTGCTGAGCTTGCGTGCAGAAGAGAGGAGGACCATGTACCAAGCCTCGAGTGATGCCAGTAACCCATAGATCGAAGATGGAAAGACACTGTTGGGCCCCGAAAGCAAAGGAGCGTCATTGACTCACAGGGGTTTGATATAGTGAATTGTTTGCCCCCCTCCCCCAATCAAATCTAATTATTTACACCATTGACCAAAAAGAGTACAAATCGACTCTCTTGCGTGTTCGTGTGAATGTCATGCAGCGCCATCCCAAGAAGACGGAAACTAGAACCATTGCATTTACGGATGCCAACGACGTTTGTTTGTTTGTATGTATACTGAAAGAAACAAACAAGCAAGTAAGTTTGCGAGAAATAGAGAGCTTGTCCTGCAAAACAACCCAAAAACAGTGATTGCGAATGCCATTTCGAGAGTTGCTGGAAAGCTTGGGGAAAGACAAAGGTAGTGTAATTAACAAACAAACAGGGCCTGAAGACGACATGAGAGGAGAGAGGTGGAGGGGACAAGGATGATAAAGGAAGTGAAGGTCTTATGAAGATAAACGGGAGGACAACAAATACAAAACCATACAAACAAACTGGCGTCCAAGCCGACTGCGGGCAGTGCAAAGTTGAGAGCAGTGAAAATTCATATTTTTATAACTAATTATCCTCAAATCATGGTATTAGCTGCGGAGTCGAACTGACAGCGATTACTGGGTCGGTACGTAAAGTACAGAGTAATCTACCAATGTAATCTAAATGCTACAAAGTTTCAAGGAAAAGAGGAGTGACAAAGACAGAGCAAAGTTGGGGTATAATCTAAGAAGGTGTAAGTGATGAGGGTATAATCTACATAGTACAAGACAACATATAATCTACCGAATCAAGCTGCTTAAAATACAAATGGCAAGTCTAAATGCGTGCAGAATGAATCAGGCTACAAGTAAAAACGAGCTACAACAATGAAGACAGAATAGCAAGAGGCGACGGTTTAACTAAAATACACTAGACAAACTTGAAAAATGACTAAAAAATACACAAAGTTTAAAACAAGTACTACTTTTCAGGTTTAGTTATTTTCCATGCCATTGACTCATCGTCGATGGTCACGGAGCTCCCGCCTTTCATTACGAACGAATAGTACGTCCGTTTCCGAGGATCGGGGACGACCTTAGATAACACATCAAAAATGTGAAATCCAACGTCCGCATCGCGTTGAGCGTCTGAAAGAATATTAGAGACAGAAAAGAAATTTAAGTTGATATACGTACATTTTTGTTGTTTTTCATCCAGGGGCTTCACGTCCCATTGCCCTGAATGCTCCATCTTTACAAAATTGACTTTTAATACCTCAAAAGCCAAGTAAGCAAGAGCCCTCCGTCCCGATCGCCATTCGTTCCGACTGACATCGAACAAAAGGCCCAATTCGACGCATGCCCGGACTAGAATATCCGAGTCCGGGAATGTATTGCGCAGTCGGCGCGCGTCCTCTAAAAGACAAAAAAATTATTAAAAGGTAAGTAAAAAAAACACCATCGTCACTCACCCAAGCAGCCAACACTGGCCTTGATCACGTTGGCATTCTCCATCAACTCCTTAAGGACGGGAGGCGCCTTTTTACCGAGGCCCCCAAGTCGAATGACCAAGCAGTGCTCGGCCGTCGAGAGCTGCAACACGCGCGCGAAATTTTTCCGAGTTGATAAACTCGGTGTCAAAACCGACAACAGGGGGAAGGGGATTAAAAAAAAACTCGGCGGCCTCGAGGTCGGCAAGCGACTCTATGTACGTCAACCTGCTCTTTGCCTCGAAAGGTGGCATCGAGGCCGCCGACGACGCAAGGTCGGCTTGGAAATTCCTCCTGGCCTGGTTGCGTTTCGTGTTACGGCCCGGTCCAGTGACCGGGTGGCCGAGCGACGAGCCACGTATATTGAACGTGGCGGGGGGCGTGGCGGGGGCGAGGGGGTTGTAGGCGGCCGCATGGCGGCCAGAGCCGCTGGCGCGAGGGCGCACAGCTTGGGCGGACGACGAGCGCGAACCGCCGCGTGTCGGCCCAGTTGAAGTGGACGGGGCGGAGGACGAGCCCGCGCCGCGGACAAGCGCGGCGGCATAGGAGACGCCGGAGGCGGCAGCGGAGGTCGGGGCGGCGGAGGTTGGGGCGGCGGAGGTCGGGGCGGCGGAGGTCGGGGTCGAGGCGGCAGCGGCGGAGGAGGTGGCGGCGGAGGTGGCGGCGGAGGTCGGGGTCGAGGCGGCAGCGGCGGAGGAGGTGGCGGCGACGCCGCGGACAAGGGCAGCGGCATAGGTGAGGCCGGAGGCGGCGGCGGCGGTGGCGGTGGTGGCGGTGGCGGCGTTGGCGGAGGTTGAGTCGTCGGCGGACATGTCGGCCGAGAGGATGGCGGGGACGGGCGACATGGCGACGACGACAGGCTTGGCAGGGGTGGAGTGGGTGGAGAGGTGTGGGGCGGAAAGAGAATGAAGACTAATTCAGGCACAAAATTTCGGCTTAAATATTATTCCCGCAGTCCCCGCGCTGCGCATAATATTCAAAAATATCGCACCCGCATCGATACCCGGAAGCCCTGTTATGGCGAGATTCACCATTCCTGGCTTAATAAAACACTTAACAAACTATTTTACAACTTAATGATACTTTTCTGTCTGTTGACGCAATGCACAGCGCTTCTTAAAATACTTAATGAGTCGTCTTGACTCAATGCATGCTGTGCCGCAGAGCATGACGCAATGACGGGCCGGAAAACTCAGGTATACTTGCTATACACGAATAAAGAAAGAGATAATCAGTTATTTGAATACCATAAACAGTTATTTGGTATACCATTTGAAACATTTCTTGATTTTAAAAATAGTCGAACAACGTCATTTATGACGCTGTGAATGATTTGTTGACGCAAGCGTGTGCGAGTCGGCTCCGGGATCAAGTTAAGTCTGTTAAGTCGAATAGAAATACGTTAACAAGTCACTAATATGGCATAAATGGACAGAAAGATATTATAAGCCAGATTACCGAAACAGAAAATATTCCACGAATAGATATCAGTGTGTGAGTGACTCGTTCACGTCCTGAGGATACTTTTAGATCGCCGGATACCGGATGATGATCTAAAGAAAGTGAATTCTTGTCAGATGCATACCATTTTAACCCAAATAAGGCAGACAACATCTCAGTTCTGATATCGGCTTCTCCGGATCGCACTGCGGGCGTTCCGCGCGTGTGTGACAAAAGTCGAGCTCGGCTGCGTGAGCTGAGGACGCACTGCGTCCGTTCCGCGGCTAGTCGTCTTCTATGAAACCTTGCTGCGGGAGCTGCGGACGCACTGCGTCCGTTCCGCGGCTAGTCGTCATTTATCAAACCTTGCTGCGGGAGCTGCGGACGCACTGCATCCAAGAAGTCTTGTTTCCGCAGAGCTGGATTACTCTTGCAGCAACTAAAAATCGTGAATTTAACTCGTTGACGCACTCAGTGTGCTCCGCAGCCGCAGTAGCACTAGCCGCGTCTTTAGGGTTAGCCCTATTTGATCAAAATCAGTCGCACACCGCTGCAGTGATTTTGCAGCGCACGGCCAGCGTTTTGCGGAACTCCAGACAACTTCGAAGGCATCAGGCCGACGCAACTCAGTTTCTTTTTACTCGCACTATGTGCGGCTTGTGAAAGAAATGAGTATGACACTTACGATGTGCGTATAGTGGTCCTTCCCCATTCTAAGTCTTCAATGAAGCTCCTCTAGCGGTCGGACATCCTGTTTATCTTAACTTCAACAATACTGGTCCTTGTTTATACGGAATGTTGTGTGGAGAGTGTGAATGAAGCAGTTGGAATATGAGATAAATCCACGTTAGCATATCGAGTTTAAAGAAGCCGAGAATATGAGAGTTGCTCAAATACATCTGTAATGAACTGGATGTCATATTTCCGACAAATTGTAATGTTGGTGTTTGTGACATTTCGTTTGTCTGACACACAAATTCTCAACAAGAGTATTCATTGGAACTGGAGCCCGTCCGTTTTATGAGTAAACTTTAGGTTTAACAAAAAACTAGCATTGCATTTGGCAGAAGGTCTTATAACAAAACAATATGCAGAAGCCAACTATCTGGTTCTTTCCGTCGACCTCCTGCGTGTCGACCCTCTTCCACGTTTCGACTTCCTCTTTGGAACTGGTCCTTCTCCAGGCTCCGATGTTTGTTGGCTTGTCGGGTTTAGTTCGATAGGACTTATTTTTGATCTGTGAAAATCTTCGGCCAACTTCTCTGTCACATCAGTCCTCCGCTGCTTTGTACTTGGTTCACTGGGACTCTCGTTTGCTGGTTCCTCTCGATGCCGCTTTTCCGATCCATGAGATGATCCCTGAGAAGTTGACCTGCTTACCGCTCCTGAGGTTCCAATCTGCAGCCGTGCTTGCTCCCCTCCTGTTTCTTCGTGTTGTGCGTCCAGCGTTTCCCCTTTATCATGTGTTTCTTTGTGTTGTGCTTTCTGCGTTTCCCTTTTATCGTGTGCATCCATAAACTGGGTTAAAGCCGAGTCTGAAAACTGGTTGCTCTCAAACGATGCCGTCCTCGCACGCTGCGGTTGAGGAACTGTTAGTGTCTTCAAGTTGTCCTCCTCCTCCTCCTCCTCCTCCTCCTCCTCCTCCTTATCGTCCACGTCCATGCCGGTCGACTGTGTTTGCTCCGTTGCGTCATTGTTTTGTGAAGACTCGTTATCGTAGTAGCCGAGCCATAAAACTTTGTTTCTATACCATTCCTTGCTGCTGTCAAATAGAGCCTTTGCATCCAAGTCGGACTCGACCACCCACGTAGGTGGGATATCGATTGTGCCCATCATCCAGCCTAGTGCCGCCGTTGCCTTGTCTTTCAATGCAGGGCCTTCGTGTTGCGTCTCGGAAACTGCGATCCCAGCGGTATAATCTGACCGGATGCAACATGTAATCAGTACTAAGTACAGTAATACTTATCCAACATACCATTGCGTAGTTTGTTCACCCTTGAAATAAACAAGGTCTCATAAGCAGCCATGGACGAGAGCAAATCGTCACTGTCGTCCTGATGATCGGCATTGGATTCAGGCCCTCCGGAGTTGTACAACCCTCCAACAGGTTCGCGTGGACCGGAATTCTCTGCAAATGCTGCCGAATTTTCGGTGGTTTCCTGAGGCAGAGTTGCAACTGGAGGAAAAGCGCGAGCAGGAGTAGGAGCACCAGCACCAGCAGGAGTAGGAGCACGAACACGAACACGAACATGAGCAGGAGCAGGAGCAGGAGCAGGAGCAGG
This sequence comes from Trichaptum abietinum, assembly GCA_910574555.1. NCBI lineage: Eukaryota > Fungi > Basidiomycota > Agaricomycetes > Hymenochaetales > Trichaptaceae > Trichaptum > Trichaptum abietinum. Next base: position 9,763 of record CAJTBE010000004.1, on the reverse strand, counting down.
AGCAGGAGTAGAAGTAGAAGCAGACGCAGGAGCCGGAGTAGGAACTGATGAAAGGTTATTTCCTTCTGGCTTCTTCGCTTTGTCTGTCGTCTTCCTCGGCTTGGATGTTGCCTTCTTCCCTTTCTCGGTCGTGCTACTGGATTTCTGAGTCTCTTTCGGGGTTCGTTTCGTTCTCGGCTTCCTCGTCGGTGGACCCGCAGTCTCATTGTCCGTTTCGCCCTCACTCTCGTTGTCAGCCCAGGTGTTTGACTTCTGTTCGTCCAAAAACGTATCCAGCAACCGCTCCTTCGCCCTCGAAAACTGTCCCAAAACCATATCCGATGTACCTTCAACGCGAGGGTGGTATACGTAGACCTGCTGCTCATTTGGCTTCCGATGAACGCGCCCAATGATCTGTTCCTCTGCCTGCCCAGACCACACCGAATCCTATGACATATACTATTAGTTCTCGAAATAAATAGCACCACCAATCTGCTCACCATAAAGATTATGAATTTAGCAGCATGCAAATTCAAACCCGCGTTCCCAACAGAAGACAGAATCATCAACCGACAGCTGTCGTCTGTCATGAACTGCTTGATTGCTTCCGTCCGTTTGGCAGATGCAGTTCGTCCCGTAACGCATACGGCATCCAGGCCTTCAAACTGACAGGCTTGAAGTAAAACTTCCAGCAGCGACGTGAACTCCAGGTATAAGACAATCTTGCACTTCGCCCCTTCTTATCGTGCCTTTTCAGGGAAAACAAGCTCCTTTCGATCCTTGTCAAAAAACGGGAACGGGTCCTCATCGCTTTTTAAGAGGTAATGGATCAGTTGGAAGATGGTCCTCCACTTTGACGAGTTCGTTGCAAGGTATTCCGCCTCGTCCTTCCACAACGTCGGATGTTTCTGTCCAGCAAAACGAATGTTTGCAATGCATCGCCTGTACTCTGTGAAGAAGAGCTTCGTCGGCAACGATACAAAGTTCGTCTGCGAATTTCTACTCCATTCATTATCAGCACCCATCCATCCGCTATGTATAGTGTCCGACTCACATAGATTCTCGCGTTTCGGTAATAATCCGTTCGAATGCGTCTGCCTCCTGCTCAGACATCTTCAACGTAAAGTCAACTATCACCCGCTCTTTCAGTCCGCTAATCAGCTTTCCCTCGTTGTTCGTCGATCTTCGTGTTCTACGAATGATGGATTCACCAAAGCATTCGCGCATTTTGGTCACATATCCTTCTCGCATCTTCACCAAAGTCTCCATACCCTCCATCTCCATGTCTTGTCCAGACATCAGGTGCTGTGCGTCCACTCTCATAGCTGCCTTCTCTCTCTCGCGCGTATCTCTCGACTTCTTGTGCCTTTTAATTTCTTGTGCCAGATCGATTCCTAACTCCACCAGTTTCCCATAAGAAGGAATGCCCATCGCGCAACCCAAAAAAACAAGATCCTGTTACAAAACAACAAATTAGCTTGAGCAAACACGATGAAACTCAGCTTACGGATTCTGCATTATGGAGCGGCGTTGCAGTCGCCAGTATCATGGCAGATGACCGCACGCGTAAAGCATGTGCCGCCCGTGACAAGGGGCCTTCTGTTCGAATATGTTGTGCCTCGTCGAACACGGTCAACGCCCATTCCCTACCGAAGACTGTGGTGTTAACGACCGTTACCTCAGGACCTGTTTCCTGGTTCACAAGATTGATCTTCTTCGGTGGCTTAATGCTATCTTTTGCTTCCTTCCGCAACGTCTACGTAGTCCAGTCAGTAACCTACCACAATCGCAAGACCGAAGATCGCATACCGAATACGACATAATGAGAAGCGTTGCTTGGTTGCGCTGTTTCGCCACTTGTATGTCCTTATCCCATAACTCCCAAAACTCGGCGTGCAACTTCCCTGACGCCGGATACACAAGTATGTTCCAGTATCGATCATCCAAACATCGATGCGCTTCTTCCTCCCACTGCTTGACTAACATGCCCGGAACACAGATTAGTATCTGACCGGACGGCACGGCAGCACTGGACAGTTTCCATCCCCATCGCCTCTGCGACGACTCGACTGTCACACACATTGTCAGCTATGGAAAGCCAATATCGCAAGAAACAAAAGGATACTCACCAATTGCAACTTGTTTTTCTTTGTCGCTTCGAAGTCTCAGATAACGCATGTACGCGCATGTCATGAAGACCTGCATTGTTTTCCCAACCCCAACACCGTCGGCGAGAAGCACGTTGCGCCCATTGAGGAACTGTTTCACCATTGCGGTCAAACCGACGTACTGATGCCACAAAGGCCTCAGCTCACGCAACTTCCATTCGTTAACTAGCGGGTTGTTATCGTCCTTTGGTCCAATGTCGTAGAATCCGGGCATGTCGGTTGGCAATCGTCCTAAGTCGGACACCCAAGAGTTGAAAAATGGAAAGGGTGGGTTGTCTGTCTCGTCGTCGGTTTTCAGACCTAATACCTTGAACAATTGCAATAGCGTCCAATTCTGGTACGCGAGCACTCCGAGGTCACCACCTTGCTCAAACAAACGGACGGCCAGCCTGTCGGACTCATCATCGACCTCCTCCTCCAAGTCGTTGAAGGTCTCCGCGTACTGATCCTCCATCCGTGCAATGAGTTCGGGGTCAGTCATTCCCTCGAACACCTTCTCCAGACCCTTCAGTTTTGCGGTGGTTGCTGTTACAATTTTACAAGTCAGCCTTAACAGCCTCACATGGTAGCTGCGTTGTTTGCTCACCTTTGCCTATCTTTGCACTGGCGATCAGCTCCGCAATCTCATGCTGCTCAGCCAATATCTCAGCAGCCTGGCTTTCCGTGCTCTGCCATTCAAACACCTTCCGATATGCTGCTATTGCATCTCCCCAAGCGCCGAGAAGTTCTGCACGTTCCACCGGTGTTTTGCTGGCGCTTTCAAGCACGGCAATCCTCATCTTTTCCTTCTCCGCTCGCAGTTGCTGCACCTTTTCTTCCGACTTTCGCGCTTTGTTCAGTTGCCGCGCCCAAGACGCACATACGAGTGCCTTCGCCACATATCCCGTTGCGGCTCGTATTTCCTCCCCGGACTCAATGGGTCCCCCAAACAGCCTTGGAATCAATCTCGTTCCGACGTTGTATGCCACTTGCACGGAATCTGGCTCGGATGCTGACTTTTTCTTGCCCTACATTCTCATGAATCATTGAGGCGCAACAGATTTGTTTCTTTGCGAGCTTACCTCTACTTTCTCTTTCTCTCTTCTTGAGGGCCACTTTGCCAGATGCCTCTCGTATACCTGGTATGGTGCGTTGCTCAATTTCCGCAACTCTGCGTCCACAAACGCACTGCACTTTGCGCGATCGAATAACTTCTTCAAGTATTTCATCGCAATCTTTGCCCCTTCTCTGTGCGGATTCCGGGATGACTGCACCGTCAACTCGTACAACGCATGCGTTTCGAAAGCATTGTTCCGAAATTCCTGCAGAAACGCTTGGAACTTGTCCCAATCGCGCTCGTTCACCAGAAACTCTTGAATATCTGCGTTGTCCCTCGATATGTTGGATATGCCATCTCGCGGATAGTCCGGATCGTCGTGGTCGGTAAACTTTAGAAACTTGGGCATGTTTTCGTAGCCCCATGGCTCGATGATGTGCTTGCCATTCACAATGGGAGTAATCTCAGGACGAACGATCGACGTGATCTCTGCGAGCAGCATCATGAACATGGCTTTCATTTGCACCATTGTGTCTCACGAATATAGAACAAGAAGGAATAGCTAAGAGTGGATAGATGGAAGCGTATGCTCTTTCAAGATACAGGAAGAGAAAGAAGTGGGGACAATTAGTCCCTATTCTGTCATTGTTATATATGGACGCGTTTTCGGGTCGTGTCAACATAGCTTGCGCGGCCTCGACCAGTCAGATGTCAACGATTAACGCCTCATTGTAACCACACCTACGTCACGACTCACTTTTATATTTAGATAATAGCTTCCTTATTATGCCTCGAAATGGGCATAACACACGCTTACATAATTGTTTTAAAATAGACTCGTGGTAAAACAGAACGTCAAAGTTTATACAAGTAATGGCACGCAGGAAGGATATTTTTTGCAAATGGTTCTCCTCAAAGCAAGAATACAAATACTGAGTATTTGGATACCCGTGCATGTTCAATAATATGTATGTGTAACAGGCGCAGGCGATCCAGCAGCAACAGCACGGCGGTGTCTTCAATAATTAATGATGTGGCAAAATATAAATCCGAAGTAAATCGCACTGCGAGCGATTGTGGTGAGAGCAAGTAATTCGGAGTAGAATAGTAAATCGTAACTAGACTGCTTCCAATTTACGATTGTGATATATATATAGAGTTACCCTTTCTATCCTAGACAGTATTTTAGCCGTCGATAACAACCACTGTGTATTGTCGCCCATCCCGATGCATGTGTACTTTTTGATATTGACCTCCTTTTACTCTGGTGTCTCATCGATAGCCCCGCGTTCTTGTTTTTTGACCTCAAATGCTGCGATTGAGCTGTAGCTCTCTGATGAGGGCCCAAGACAAGATGTATGTATGTACTGGATGGTAAAAGTCGTAAACGCGTTTGTTGTACACTGTCATTGTCAGGGCAGCGCTGCTTATTTAATCATGGCCGGTCGGGACATGAGTAGGTAAGCAACTTCTTTCACACGCCACACAGCTTCAGAGTTCAGCGCAATAGCGAAGCAACTACGAACTTCCTGCTAGCAAGGGTTGCTGGGTATGCAACTTACCGGATTCTCTGTCAAGTTTTGAGATGTCAGGTGACGTGACGTTCTTCATTGTTTCCTGTGAAGCCCGTACCCTCCTTTACGGGTGGTCGTTCTCAATGTGACCTGTAGAGTTTCGACCTTCTCGAAGTCTTCAAGATCGGTGGGAAACGTGGCACGGAACATTGTTGATGACATCTGTGTCGAACTGACCGCAGCACAAAAGCACGGCCACTTGCCTGGTGTAGGAGAAGGAGCGTAGGCATAATGAATATCAAATGGAACACGGATTCATGTTATACTGTATTGTCCGGTTCCCGAAAGTACTGTAATTCTGTGGTTGGATTTCGCATTTGCCGGACATCAACTTATCTCAACGTCCATTCACTCTGAAATGTTCAATTTAAAATGAGAACATGTGTTTGGCAATAAATGTGTTCCAATTTTACTATTTTATGCTCGTAGTACGCAACTCCGGGTAGCGGGCTTTGCTGTGACAAGTTGGTTGCTGTTACTGTGTGACGGGTAACCTGCTTATTTAATCATGGCCGGTCGGGACATGAGTAGGTAAGCAACTTCTTTCACACGCCACACAGACCCAGAGTGTTGCAAGGACAAACATCGACGAATATATAAAGCAGAGATGCGTGCCTGTGCTTCTACACAATACCGTTCGTAGGGCTCCGCAACGTACCGTATACGAGGACGGCCGTTTTTTTTACAGCCGCCAATACGGATACGGGCCGTATCTGTACGGACCGTAAATCTTTTATCAAGGAGCTCGTACGGTACGGTTACGGGCCGTAATACGTCCCCATATACGGCCGTATACGTACCGTATTTGAAGAAAAAGGAGATACGGGTACCGGCCCGTACATTTACGGGCCGTCTTTTTTTCGACCACAAGCTCGTACGGTACGGTTACGGGCCGTCCAATACGGTACGGTTGCGGAGCCCTAACCGTTCGTCGTCCACAATGCGGAGAGAAGGGTTTCCGCGAAGGAAGTGGAGTAAAAAATGGGGCTAGCAGATTCTTGTGGGAAAAGCTGCAGAGGAGCCTGCTGTAAAGGTCCTTGCAGTTAGGGAAGGGGCCAACGAGACAAGCCAACCGTCCCACCGTCCCATGGAATATTCAACCCGGTAAAAACTTATTTAATCATGGTCGGCCGGAATATGTTTAGGTCATGACCTGAGCTCGCTGAAAGGTCCTTGCTCAAGCGCGACTTAGGTTTGCCGAGGGGCCGACGAGCCAAGCCCATCGTCCCCTGGCACTGCCAGCCACGGAAAGATCTCTTTGAGATCTTTTCATGTCCGAACGAGGAGAGGGTGGGTGGGTTGCGAAATATTTGCGGTCTTCATCGTGCGTTGGCACGGTCTTGAGGCTCGAAGTCGTCCTTGTTGTCGCGGTCGGTGATGAAGAGACGCGAGCGACTTGACGCGTGACGTTCGCGTGCTCCCGCTTGTCACGAGTCGTGGTACTTCTTCGAAGTCCTTCCAACTCGTTCCTGCGCTCCCGCACGCTGCCGTCCGTTGTTGACAATCTAGAAGGAAAGGCTTCTGCAAAGGAAGCGTAGTGAAAAATTGGGCTGGCAGGTTCTTGTGGGAGAAGCCGCCCTGAGCTCGCTGAAAGGTCCTTGCTCAAGCGCGACTTAGGTTTGCCGAGGGGCCGACGAGCCAAGCCCACAACCGAAGGGAGGCGCAGCCCTGGCGAGGAGAAGCCTCGACAAACCCACAAGGAAGGCTACGCCGACCAAGGTCTCCATAGATAGTGCCACCCATGTGAATGGAGAATGAAGTAGAATACTCACCTGTAAATCCATACCAAAAGTAACATATAATTGCGAAAGCGACCCACAAATGTGAACACAATTTGAGTGCATCGCGAATGCGAGTGCAACAGCGAAGGCATCGCGAATGCGAGTGCAACAACATTTGCAACACGAATGTGAATGCAGGAACAGTAAGGCATCACGAATGTGAGTGCCACAACATCTGCAACACGAATGTGAATGCAGGAACAGTAAGGCATCACGAATGTGAGTGCCACAACATCTGCAACACGAATGTGAATGCAGGAACAGTAATGCATCACGAATGTGAGTGCACAGTCCGGGTGGCACGAAGTTGGCCTCGTCCGAAAGTATGGGCTTTAACAAAGCAGGTAGCGTCTGCCGCTTTCACAAAGCAGGTAGCGTCTGCCGCTTTAGCAAAGCAGGTAGCGTCTGCCGCTTTAACAAAGCAGGTAGCGTCTGCTGTGGCGACCAGCGGGGTGGCACGAACAAGGCCTCGTCCGAAACACGCAAATGATAGCAGCAATGATAGCAAGGCAGCTAATCATGTTGAGCGCAAATGCTTTGCGAAATATTTGCGGTCTTCATCGTGCGTTGGCACGGTCTTGAGGCTCGAAGTCGTCCTTGTTGTCGCGGTCGGTGATGAAGAGACGCGAGCGACTTGACGCGTGACGTTCGCGTGCTCCCGCTTGTCACGAGTCGTGGTACTTCTTCGAAGTCCTTCCAATTTATTGATATCTATTTGGTTGTCTAAAAAGTGTATATAAGACGTCTTATTTCTTTCTTCTCCTCTTACTTTGTCCTTCCGTTTTAGGTGGTGCTACTAGATTTCCTTACAATCTACTCTACTAGATTTCCTTACAATCTACTCTACTAGATTTCCTTGCAATCTATTCTGCTCTATTCTGCTCTATTCTGCTCTACTCTGCTCTACTCTACTCTACTCTGCTCTACTCTACACTGCTCTGCTCTACTCTACTTTGCTTTACCCTACTACAAAAATGTCTTTTGCATGTGATGCAAGTACATGTATTTCCATGTTTGATAGCATATTATCAAAGCGGAAGCATTATAGCAGATATCATCAGACTCCTTTGCGTTTAACCTATTTCTGTAAGTATCTTGTTTCTTACTACTTACTTCAGATTTTGAAATAAAGGACTTACTATTAATCTACAGCGGGGTTCCTTATTGATGTCCATCGGGATCCAGTTACGGAGATGTTAACATGTCCTACATGTCTTCCCCAAAATGGAAATCCTTATACGGATAAAAGGCGTGACAACTTCATTAGCCACGTACGCAGCTGTTCTGGACTACATGAGGCACGAAGGCTCGATGATGTAGTGGATTGCGAAGATGAAGTGTCTTATTCTCAGCTGGATTTTGCTATGGGAAATCTTGGTACCGACGATGATGGTAGTGTTGGTTGGCGTAAAAATACAACTGAACAGACAGAAGAAGAGAAAGAGAGAGAAGAAGAAGAGGAGGAGGAGAGCGACAATAAGGAGGAGAAGGAGGAGGAGGTGGAGGAGGAGGAGGGAGAGGAAAGAATGGATATGACGTTAGAAGGAAACCAGGAACTACAATATAGTATGCATTTTATTTCTGCTCTGTTATATAGTACATACATCTAAGTGTATCTTCATAGTGTCAACTCAGATCACAGATCTTGACTTTCTAAGCCGATTTGATCTCAGAATCCAGAAGAAACTTAAAGTTCTGATTTGCAAAAGGTGTCAGTTCTGTGTCACTCGGAAAACGGTTTTTGACCACTACAAGAGACATCTGACGGAATTAACGCGGGAACACAAAAAGAAGATCAGTGACACCGGAACGCAAGCCGAATTGGACCTGATTTGCAAGAATCATGAAATTGAGGACGTATTACCTGAAGTGTCTACTCTACCATATTATCCCGTGGCCTACGATGGACTTCATATACACGATGGCTTCAAATGTACAACTGAGGATACATGTTCCTTCATTTGTACTTGTGAGAGTACACAACAGAAGCATATCAGCGAAAAGCATCGAGGTCAGCAGGAGTCATGGATTAACTGCAAGGCTCAGCAGCTTGTCTACAGAGGTGTTTTTTTTTCATGGTTCAAGCATGTGCTATAGACGTTCCGAGAACAAACTATTCTTCTTTTATGGAAGAGTATCTAGCCACTGTTCCGAATATCATCCCCCCTCCGAATGCGGACCATACTCGAGATCTTCCCACATACATTATCACAAAAGGCATTTATACCTATCTTCAGCCATGGTATGAAGATCCGACGAAACGATTATCTGTTGTAAATCTCTACAAAATGGATGAAAAGGAACCAATGTGCAAGGCTTTAACGGAGCTTTGTGCTGAATATATCAAGAGTATTTCATTGCAGGCTAGAACAAGACCGTATCACACTTTAAAACCATTTGAGGTCTATCCGATGTAAGCTGATATTGGGTTCTAACACTATATACTTTACTAATAACAACTTTGTATTTCTAATAGAGACATGAAGGAATCGTGGACACCAGTTTCACAGAAGAAGACGTTGGACGCGTACAGTCATTGTCTTGCACAGTTTTGTCACGCATGTCTCAAATCCATACATAATAACCCAACCAAGTTCAAACTTTCGCTACAATCGTCGTCCATCAAGCTTGGAAATGCGCTACTAAAGGAACTAGCTCAGCCGTCACCGAGCATTGACGTTCTTCATAGTTTTCTGTTTACAGTCGTAACAGTGGACAAAAAACATCTTCAGGCCAACAAATGGAACAACCCGCTGGAGGCCTTCGCCGCAATCTACTGTATGAGACCATTTTCGTGTTTCCGGAGTCCAGTGGATGTCACTCCACTACTCGCAAAATTAAAATATGCAGTCAAGTGCATTATTTTTCAGCAAACGTTGCATGAAGAAAGCGAACAGATATTGGCGATGGAGATTGTTATGGAGAGGAAGAAGAAAAGAGCGGGAATAATACAGAATGGACAAAGAGCGGAGGCTAGAGCAACTCAGACTGTGTTACCAAAGGACGACAAGGAGACGGAAACTCTGGATTTTGATACTATTGCGGAAGGACTATGTGACAAGCATATGAATCTGCGGAAGTTGTGCTGTTACAGCATGCTGGCAGAATTGGACACGTATACCAGTGCTGCTGCATACGGTTGTCCTGGGCATGCCAATATCTCATGGAACGAAGACTTGACGGCAATCACGTACCGTGATCAAACACTGAATCTTCACAAATTCA